>CM024239.1:82898362-83622303 GCA_013421045.1 Propylea japonica | reverse complement strand
TCTTCGTAGGGAGGGCCGCTAGGAAAAAAAGTTTGGGAACTTGTCATCTTCATTTTTTCTGTTTTATCTGAAACCGAGAGATTTCCCACATTTTCCGGACCACCCTGTATACAGGGTGTATCTGAATAACACCGAAAAAATGAAAAGGGCGATTCACCAGATCATTTTATGAAAATTCAAGAAGAGTCCTGAACTCACTCAAAATTTCATATAGGACTTGAAATTCATGTTAAGTATATGAAGGAAAATCTCAGCACGATCGGAATTATATTCTGGAAATTATTAAAAAAATAAATAGGTAAAAAATAAATGATACAAAAAAAATAAATTCTGTGGTTCAGATTATGTGATCCTCTTAAAATTTTGCATGAATAAATTTAACTCGAATCGGATATCTTTTTATGGAAATATATATATTCTTCTTTTCAATATTCCAATTGAATTTTCTATGGTTCTGTAAAAAGTATTGCTACATGCATGTGGTCTTATTATGGTATCGTTTTAGCTGAGATATTGAGGAACAAAAATTTTGAATGGCCATATTTTATGGAACACCCTGTACGATTGGGATGATTGACGAACTTAACCACGACATTTAATGATATATATGTATTATAATTACCAACCTTTTTTCGATGTGCGAAAGCTGCTTTCTCTCGGTGCATACAGAATATCGTAAACCAATGTAGTATTAGGCAATAATTCGTTATCACTATTGATTTTGTACACAGCATATTTGAATGCATATTCTATGCTTGTATTCTTCTGGTCGTCTGTGAATATTGCACCTGAAATAACATTCAATCATACATTTTTCCGTCGACCTAAAAATAAAAGGTGAGTATAATGTGTACGACATTGAACATTTTAATGTTCAATTTATGCTTTTTAATGTACAATTGTCATGGACAAACAAATACAAAGTATTCAGAAGAAATACGAGAAATGTCAAAACTCTACTGAAAAAAAAATTATCACAATGAGGTCTACGGAAAAATCCTAAACTCACCAATACGAATAACAGGGGGAAGGACTGCCATAACAAGCTCCATGTATAAATTGATGCACATTATCAGGAGAACGATGATCGTTTTGTCCATGTTCGAGTTTTGAGTTGAGTAAAACGCAGAAATTCCATAGAATGCATCATTTTGAAATTGCAAAAATAAAGCACACCATTATATTATTTGTTTGTGACCTTCTATCGTCACCTACAAAAAAATAATAAAGCATAGAGTCCATTACGGTCATTACGGAACTGAAGTCAACCTCAACTCTGTTATTCACTAACATTTTCAGAATTTTTTTTGTGCCATACTTTCTTAGTAGTGTACCTCAAAGAAACAACTTCTACAATTCATCGTAGATAAATTTATTTATCCAGAACTATTGTAAAATCCGTCCATTGTACGTCTCTGTGCTCGGCTTTAACAATACCCATTAATCACAAGGGAATAATGAGATATTAATTACTGCTATCAGATGCTTCATAGATTAAGCTTTGATATAATATTCTTCAAATTGGCATACCTTATCAATTGAGGACCAAATATATTTTCATTATATCAATTAAAGCATTTTTTTATTACAAAATATACAATGACCACTTCTCCAAAAATTTCTCATGTGTCACCTTGACTTTTTCCACGCTTGTCATAGAAGTGTCTTCTCTCGATCGCCAAATGTTAAAATCTTCAAGAAATATATTCAATAGTCGTGGATAAAGTATAGTATGCTACTAGCGTATAATGGTTGTTATTCACTCAGTAATTTGGGCACTCCACCCTCGTGAATAATAGCTATCATTATACGCTCGTTGCATAATATACTAAGTATTATAGGTTTGGCTCAAAATTTGACAGTAAGTTCTTAAAGGATGACAAAGTTAAGAATTAATTCGCTCTTCTTCGTTTGTTTTTTCACATATTGCAAAGCTCATTGAACACCCGAGTGAATTTGAATGAATGCTAGAAAAAGTTTGGTGATTTCAACCTTTCAGTCAACTTCAGATATCTCAAGTTTGAACGGACAATATTATGTGTTTTATTCGGAATTGGATCATCACCCAGATAGATAACAGCTTATATCGATTGAATGTCTTGTACGGTTTCAGTAAGAATTACCGCCTGACCTTTTCAATGATTAACGATCCACTCGATACAAATCAGTAGTATATATCGGCACAAGGAACCCAAAGAAAAAACTTATTATCCCTTTCAGCGACGTTTCGGAAACTTTTATTTCCTTCTTCAAAGTACAAAAATAGGAAAATACAATCAATTCAGCACTCAGAAAGAATCATAAGGAATACAAACGTCAAAAAAAATAAAAAAAAAAACAATGGTAAATACATAATACGTATAAAAAAATAAACATAACATCTATTAAAAGTCGAATCAAAATAAAAAACAATTAGATTTACATAATGACCCAACAAGGACATGTTCGAAGACTCACAATCTAATTGTTTTTCATTTTAATTTCGACTTTTAATAGATGTTTATTTTTAATTTTTTGACGAATATGTATGTATTAACCATTGTTATTTTTTATTTTTTGACGTTTGTATTCCTTATGATTCTTTCTGAGTGCTCAATTGGTTGTATTTTCCTATTCTTGTAGCCTGAAGCAGTTATTTTTTGTAACGATATAATCTTCGACGAATAGTCCACTCGATAGTTTAGGAAATTTCATAACGCGGGAACCGTTCGTCAAAGAATAACCATATTTTGCATGCGTGATTTTTATTCGGATAGGATTTATCTGTGAAGGAGTCTGCAACCATCATATTCGAGACTTTATAACACGGAAACCTTTCATCGGAGCAGAACCATAGGTATTTGGCATGCGAAATCAATATTGATTAATGAAAGGGAGATCATTTCATGAAAAAAGATTCCCATAAATGTAGGTCCGGAAATGCATTCTTCTCATGATAACGGGTGTTGAAGTTTTATTCAAAATCTGACTGAAAAAGGGGTACTAGCGTATTTCATTTCAAAACTAACAATTATTTTTTTTGTGACGGGAAAAAATGTGACATTTTATATCTCTTGACAGTCACAAAGTATGACTTTTACGAAATTACTTTTTTCCCTGTCAAAAAATGATTCTCTATGTATCCGGGGAAAAAAGTACTCACTTTTTTCCCGGGGAAAAAAGTAATTTCGTGGCAGTAATATTTTTTTTCACTATTAAATGGTCGTTATTCCGTCACAGAAAAAAATAGTGTCTTATACACGGAAAATATTAGATTTTAGCTCTCGGCTTTTGTTTTCTCCCTCCGCTTCGCGTCGGAGACAACACAACCTCGAGCTAAAAATCTAAACTTTTTTCCCTTGTATAATAAATAACTATTTAATTATTCGTTCAATTTGTGACAAAAATCTCCTCGGCCTTCTTTTTGTGTATACAATACGTTATCCACGACTCCTGAATATATTTCTTGAAGATTTGAACATTTGGCGACCGCGACAAGGCCCTTCTATGATAAGCGTGGAAAAAGTCAAGTTGTGACATGAGAAATTTTTGAAGAACTGGTCATTGTATATTCCGTAATAAAAAATGCTTTAATTGATATAATAAAAGTAGATTTGGCCCTCGATTGACAAGGTATACCCAAATTTGTTAGCTGGTGTACTTTAGAATACTGAAGAAATACCAATTTAAAGAAACATTATATCAGAGCTAAATCTATGAAGCATCTGATAGCATGAATTATAATTCATTATTCCCTGTGTGAATGAGTATTATGTAGGCCGAACACAAAGAAGACAATGGACGGATTACAATAGCGTCGTGGATAAACATCTTAACCCTTATTTGTAATAAAACGTTACATATAAATGTTTTATTTTTCACTTAAAACGGCGCCCCACATGAAAAAAAAATTACTGTCACAAATCCACCGAAGAAGTAATAAGTAATTGTAAGTTTGAAATATCTCAGTGGCGTACCACTTTTCAAGTAAATTTCCAAGTAAAACTTCAACACCCTGTATCTTGGAAGCAATGCATTTCCGGACCTACATTTATGGAAATTTTTTCATAGAATGATCTGAGGAATCACCCCTTGAATTTTTTCTGTATTATCTAGACCCTGTATAATGCAGGAGTGACTTTCACAGCTCTAGGACAAAAAAGGATTTTGAGAAAATTTCATCGCCAAACGCTGTAAAATAATTATGTCCTGCAGTGATACTGTAAATGCTTATAATTATAAAACAATATACGTTTGGGGCGATAACCCAATGAATGAAAGTGAAAAATTCAAACATACTCAAATAACTGTTGATTTATCCAAAAACCAGTCGGAACTGAAATCAGATCCCATAAAGAACACGTTGTAACACGGTAGAGTGAACTCACGTACTCACACACGAATACGAAAGCGGCTCTAGCGTGACTTCCACGAAAGTTCTGGGACTACTGAGCGACGTTCCTTGACGTCCAGACGGCCGAGACGCCGTCTCCGCGCATTTCATTGAGCTGTCTCGTATCCCTTTTCGAAACCTTTTTCGAACTGGGTCTTTGGGCATCTTCACGTTGCCCAATGTGATAATCAAAGAGGAGCACGTTTGAGAGCAAATTGAAGTAGCGATGAGATTATAGACTTCGAGACTCTTGTCTATTCATATTGAGGACAAAAATTGTTACCGAACTGGGATTCGTTATCATTAAAATGCATACACAGTTCCAATTTTCCTTTTTGTACCACTGCCATTAAAAGTGACACTTTTAATAACAGCAAACAATGTTAAAATTGATTGTTTACGTGGAAGCGTGTCTTCTTCTTCATGTGCCGTCTCCTGATTGGAGGTTGGCGACTAGTAGGGCAATCTTGATTTTTGATGCTGCTGCTCGAAATAATTCAGCGTGTAAAAATAGTTATTTATTATACAAGGGAAAAAAGTTGTAGATTTTATCTCGAGGTTATATTGACAAAAAGCAAGAGCTAAAAATCTAATATTTTTCCCGTGTATAATACACTATTTTTTCTGTGACAGGAAAAACGACCATTTAATAGTGAAAGAAAATAAACTGTTCACGAAATACTTTTTTTCCCGCGGAAAAAAGTGAGTACTTTTTTCCCGGCTACATAGATAATCATTTTTTTGACAGGAAAAAAGTAATTTCGTAAAAAGTCATATTTTGTGATCTGTCAAGAGATATAAAATGTCACATTTTTTTCCGTCACAGAAAAAATATTTTTTTCCGCCGACCTCGAAATAAAAGCGATTTTAATGAGTACGAAATTGATCATAAATGACCCATTTTAATGCTCAATTTTTTGGCTATTTTAATGTACAATCCTCATGGCAACCGTTCACAAATTATTCAGAAGCACTACGAGAAATGTGAAAACTCTACTGGAACATAGATACATAGAAATTTTATTATGTCAAATGTAAGTCTTGGGCAGAATGGGAATGTATTTCAATCAAGAATTCATACACAGTGTGCTACTCTCGATTGGTGGTATAAACACTAAAAGTCTTGAGCACAAAAATAGTTATATTTCTTTAACAAACATATAATATTCCACAATATTCATTCATCTACCAAACGTCAAATCTAATTAATTGATTTATCAAACTATCGAAATCATCGTTTCCTAGCAACACCACAGAACACAAATTATACAAATCTTCCTCCGCTTGTCGCCCGGTACGTTGCCGTACTTTTCAGGATTAGATTCGTTGCCATACACAGATCATATTGAGATCGTCGGAAAAATCTTGTAATCAACTCGGTTATTTATCGAGCTACTAATGGTCTCGAACTATTAACGCGTTCGCTCCGCTCACGCATTAAAATATCTTGACCATTAGCCGCTGTCTTTAATAACCTAGTTGATTAATGACTATTCGACCGACCTCAAACTGAAAGGGGATTTTAATGTGTACTAAATTGAGCATTAATGACCCATTTTAATGTTCAATTTATGCTATTTTAATGTGCAATCCTCATGGCAACCGTACACAAAGTGTTCAGAAGCACTACGAGAAATGTCAAAACTCTACTGGAAAATAGAAACATTTCATCGAGTTGTCTCATATCCCTTTTTGAAACCTTTTTGGACTGGATCTTTGCGCATCTTCACGTTGCCCAATGAGAGATCAAAAAGGAGCACGTTTGAGAGCAAATTGAAGTAGCGATGAGATTTCGAATTATAGACTTGAAGACTCTTTGTCTATTCATATTGAGGACACAAATTGTTACTGGGGTGTCGTTACCATTAAAAATGCTGATACACAGTTCCAAAATCCTTTTATCCACGACTATTGTAAAATCCGTAAATTGTACGTCTCTGTGCTCGGCCTTAATAATACCATATATTTATAATACTAACTAGACAGCGAACATGTCAAAAATTTTGAGGCAAACGGCGGCCATTTTCAGTTTGGGTTTTACTTGAGAGGTGTCGATTTTTCAACGAAAAAAATTCGAGCACAGATGGCATAGAACATCAAAATACTCGAATTTCATCCCAAACTGCAAATGGCGGCCCTTGCCTCACTTTTTTCTATGTGACAGTTAGGGAGTTCGACGTCCAGTTAGTATTATAGGTCCATGAATAATACCCATTAATCACAAGGGAATAGATTATGAATCTCTGCTGTCAGCTGCTTCATAGTTAGCTTTGATATAATATTCTTTAGATTGGTATTTCCTCAGTATTCTAAAGTACCTACTCCAACTAACAAATATGGCCATACCTTGTCAATCGACGGCCAAATCTAATTTCATTATATCAATTGAAGCTTTTTTATTACAAAATATATACAATGACCAGTTCTCCAAAAATATCTCATGTGTCAAAATGACTTTTTCCACGCTTGTCTTAGAAGGGTCTTGTCGCGGTCGCCAAATGTTGAAATCTTCAAGAAATATATTCAGTAAGTATTTAAAAAGCGTACAATATTGTTTATCGTAATTAGGTAATTTATTTTCATGTTTTGTCATGTTGTATGTCTTATAATGTAATTTATTTATTTATAGCCTTGAAAAAGAAACGAATTTGTTTCGAAACGTCGGCATTATCACGAAGTAAACAATAGATAATAAATAGTGTCCAATTTTCCCAATATTTTTCTTTTCTTATTCTAAAACAATGGATGATAACCAAGTTACTATATTCAGTAGTCGTGGATAAAGTGTAGTATGCTACTCGCGTATAATGGCTGTTTTTCACTCGGTGATTTCGGCCACTCGTCTACGGCTCGTGGCCTAAACTTCACCTCGCGAATATAACAGCTATCATTATACGATCGTTGCATAATATACTATTATTACCCTCAAAACTACAATTACCAACTATTCTTCCAATTGAACCTATTCCAGATCTCAAATCTCTTGTCACTTTTTGAGCGCTCGTTCTACTCAAACGAGTGCTATATCGTTTTGCCGAAATGTCTGTAATTTTCAAATTTTGAGCCGAAAATGGTCTCAAACGATAGGGTTCGACTCCCTGATGACTAACCCGTGGGCGACTCATTTTCGTATGACATTGCCCTCCTCTAATTTCTCTATTCTAACCCTAAATCACGAATTTTCTGCATGTTAACATGATTTTTGTGTGCTGGGGATCCATTTTGCAGAAATTTTTCTCATTTCAAAAATAACGTGAACTGAACGCGTTCGTATGAAATACTCAGTGCTTCAGATATCCATTTTAGCCCAATTCAACACATAAACTGTTCTTCCCGATCGGTGATCATTTTCAATGGAAAATTTATCTCTTTTGAAGCTTGCAGTCCAAACCAGGTACTTGATGATGACTCGATACTCCAATTTTTCGAGTTTTACAATTGATGATGATTTAATCTTTGAGTAATGACTTATCTCACATCATCCGATTTGTAATAGTATATTATGCAACGAGCGTATAATGATATATATTATTCACGAGGTGAAGTTTAGACTACAAGCCGTAGGCAAGTGGCCTAACTGCCATTTCACAATGATGTTAATGGTAATTGTCATGTTGATGATAAGCTGCGATGTTATAGATTACTTAATAGAGATATTACGATCATTGTGAAATGGCAGTAAATCACCCCGAGTGAATTACAGCCATTATACGCTAGTAGCATAATATACTTTATTCACGACTACTGAATATATTTCTTGAAGATTTTAACATCGAAAAGACCCTTCTATTACAAGTGTGTAAAAAGTCAAGTTGACCATGAGAAATTTCTTGAGAACTTGTCATTGTATATTTTGTAATAAAAATTGCTTTTATTGATGTAATAATAGTAGACTAGGTCCTCGATTGACCAGTTTCATGCATATTTGTCAGTTAAAGTACTTTGAAATAGGAACTAAAGAAATGTCAATTTAAAAAATTTAATTTCAGAGCTAAATCTATAAAGCATCTGATTGCAGTGAATAATAATTGATTATTAGTAAACAGACGTATAATGGCTGGATTATACAATAGTCGTGGATAATAGTATATTATGCAACGAGCGTATAATGGATAGCTTATATTCGCGAGGTGAATAACAGTCATTATACGCGAGTAGGATAATATACTTTATCCACTACTACTGAATATATATCTGGAAGTTTTAAACATTTGGCGACCGCGACAAGACCCTTCTATGACAAGCGTGGAAAAAGTCATTTTGACAGATGAGAATTTTTGGAGGGTCATTGTATATTTTGTAATAAAAAAAGCTTTAATAATTGATATGATGAAAGTCGATTTGGCCTCGATGGACAAGGTATGCCCATGCCCCATATTTGTTAGTTGGAGTACTTTAGTATACTGAAGAAATACCAATTTGATGAATATTATATCAAAGCTAAATCTATGAAGCATCTTACAGCAGTGATTTATAATCTCATTATTCCCTTGTGATTAATGGGTATTATTAAGACCGAGCACAGAGACGTACAATGGACGGATTTTACAATAGTCGTGGATAAAATAATATGTTATACTGAAATTGTATTGATTAGGCTAGATATAAGAAAGCGTTCCTTGAGACCACACCACAATGATAGTGTCACGGAATTTCGATGGTTAAGGGATAAATCAGTTCGTCTATGCTTAGGGATGTTCTCCATCCCCTATTTTTTAATTCGGAGTTCCTATGATATATCATTTATTTGAGAATTTCCGATCAATTGGCAACATCGCTTCTTCTCCTTCTATCACCCTCGCCCTTAATTGTAGCTTCGCAACCCACCCTCTGAATATATTGCTGTTTCTCACCCTCCAACCTACGGATCTGTTCCCCTACCCCATTTCTAACGACAGCAAAGTGCGCATGTTTCCAACAGCGTAGTCAATGAACGGTTTACAGAAAACAGTGATGTTACAGGTGTTACAATTGTAACATTCGTGTTACATACGGGTTACAGGTAAATTCAACATAATTATACTCCGTTCACGAAAGGTTGAGCCGTCGGTTGGCCATGGAAATTTGGCATATTTCACGGTGTATATTAAAATTTTAGGTTATGTTCTTTATTTTCTTGTAAGATTGATACGCAATGTTGTCAATATTGCATAGAGTTCTCTGATAACTCGCAAGCTCGTCGGACGAGGCCAGTTATATTCGGAAACTTTAACCCTATTTTTCATTATGGCAGCAAATACTGCCAACTTCAGATAAATAAACAAACGCCTACTATGCGCTCAAACTTTCGTGAACGGTCTATAAGATATGTGCGTTTTTGAGCGTTAGTTCCACTTAAACGAGTGTTTTATCGTTTTTTTGAGGTGTTATTTTGATATTCAAAGAAAAATGTCATTTTTCAATATAAATGATCGGATGTTTATTTCATTTTTTTATTTAATAAATAAATACACAATCAAAAAAAATGTATGGGAAATCATTTATAGTTCAAATAATTTATGTAATTTCGTTTTTTCAATATGTACATACTGTAGTGGGTTTTTAACCTGTTTGTATCTCTGGTATAAAATAAATAAAATAAAAAGAATAAATTATAAAGAAGAAGCTATGCCGTTAATAGTGGAAAATAACATCAGGCAAATAACCTGTGACGACCACTCTCACAGAACCATATCCTTTTAAAGAAAATTTCCATAACCAAATCGCAAAGTGGCTGCCTTATGTCCTCGATAGCCTCACGAATTCCATCTTTGAGGTCTTGAATCGACGCTGGGCTATTGGCGTACACCTTCTCTTTCACGTGGCCCGAAAGGAAGAAGTCGCAAGGTGTTAAATCACAAGATCTCGGTGGCCAATTGTGATCACCTCTTGGAGAGATAACACGGTCTGGAAACTTTTCCCGCAAAAGATCAATGGTTTCGTTGCTTATGTTGCACGTAGAGCCGTCTTGTTGAAAGTCAACGTTGTCCAGATCAATACTATACAATTCCGGCCGAGAGAAATCATTAATCATGTCTCGATAGCCCCTAATTCCAAAGAACGACGAGGAATGGACAAACCTGAGTTTTCTTCAACACTTTCGGCTACAGCAGCGATATTCTCGGCTGTTATTAAGAGACGTGCTTGGGTTTTATTCTTCACATCACTATCTTGTCCCAACAGCTCGAATTTTTCCACCAATTTCTTTATTGCAGTGCGACAAGGTGCTTCACTACGACCCAAAAATGTTCGAGTTTTACGAACCGTCTCTTTAATGACTATAGATTATGGAACACCCTGTTACGATTCTGCTGTTCAATGAACTCAACCGAGGGGTTAAGTTAGCGAACCTACCCTGAAAGTTTCAAGTATCTAGGACAAACCTTTCGATAGTTATCGTGTTTACGGACAGACGGCCCTACGGACAGAATTTTCATTGTTCGAGACCATTTTCGACTCAAAATTCGAAAATAATACGCATTTTTGCATTATGCAAGCGCTCAAAAAGGTCTTCACCAACCATCATGTGTGTATCTTTGATGTTTAGTTTAGTTAAAAAAGTGGTTACAGTTCACTGCGACCTCAAGGTCTATTGTGCCCCCTTACAGAGCTGTTCTGGCCACACCCTTCACAGCTCGCCTTCCACTTCCAGAGATCTAATGAAATCTAATATCTGTGAAGGCTTCAACGAGGCTAGTTCCTCACTCTTACAAGTATCTCGCCCAAGGCATTTTCTCCTTAGGCTCGCAATGCCAAAGCTTTCCTTGACTAGGTGAATGGTGGTTTCTTCCTCCTCCCAACAGAACCTACACTCGTCAGTGTCCGATAATACCATCCTCAACAGGTTCTTCCTGAGGCGACAGTGTCCTGTGAGAAAGCTAGTGAGGAGGTGTAATTGCTTCTTACCAAGATCCAGATATTTTTTGGATCTTGCTGTTTTCAAAGTTCCAAAGGAACTTAGTGGAATGATCCATCTCTGGGAGATTCCACCAGAGTTTTTCCCTCTCGGCTTTCTCCTTCTCCAGAAACTCCTTCTTATAGGTAGATTTACCTATACCACAGAAGGTTTCTGGGGCAATGAGTGACATTCGTGCGCCCTCTTTGGCAAGTGTATTGGCCTCTTCGTTTCCTTTGATTTCCGAGTGTACGGGAACCCAGATTAAAAAGTCCTTATCTTTCTTGCTTACCTCGTTGAGTTTGTTCCGGCACTCCCAGATCATCTTTGAGTCGATGACGTAGGAGCTCAGTGCTTTAATAGCAGCTTGATTATCTGAGTGTATAGCTCTTTCTAGATTTATATCTAGGCATCTTTCAATAGCTAAGATTTGCGCTTGAAAGACGCTCATACAAGAGCCTAGCGACAGTGCATACTTCTTTGATGTTACGAAATGTTACAATTTACAATTTCGCTGTTACAATTTATGGAGGGCAAGAACAACCTGACAGTAAGTTTCGAGCAATCGAAATTACAACACTAATTTCTTACCGGGACAAACCCTTATTGAAATATAAGTTCGAAATGCCGTCTTTTCTTGTCAAATCCCCGTTACGGAATGGTATCGTTTTTTGCCTTTTTCTTAGGTAGAACTGGAAAACGTTTTCCCAGCTTCATAATCGCTCGTATACCAGTTGAAGCAGTTTTCCGATGAAAATGTCAATAAACGTGGAATTGAATGGGCAGAAGTGATGAACTGAGTGAAAATATTGAACATTATAATTTAATGAGTGCCAACATAGTGGATACTGGCAGGTACATACTTTTCGGAATACGATTTTAATGATTTTTGAGCGAATAAATGTCATTGATGTAAGGTGTATCAGCAAAGCCTAATATGGTGAAATAACAATGCAATATTTCTGCATTTGGAAATTAGTTGTAGAATCAATTTTCTGCGTAAGATCCACAACATGAAGAATATAATTATCGGTAAACTTCAAGTTAATACGTGTACACTGCAATGCCTTCAGGTTGGTCCTTCCTTTTCTACTAGACACCTTCAATATGAGTTCCACCTAGACTCATATTAGGAGGACCTTTTTCTGGTTGTCATGAACTGTAGAGAAATTATATTTCAATCGTTTCGTTTGATAACAAAGATTGCAGCTTAAAGAATATTGTTTCCGAATATTCGTTTCAAATGTTTGCTCCCCAAAATATGAAGAACAAAGGTTGATATACAAATCATGTGTTCTTTCGTTCATTATTGCAAGTTATGAAAGCCATAACTCGATAACAATATTGCGAAGATGTTGTAAAATAATATAAGATTTGACCAGAAACCTTAAACTCCTTTATATTAGTATTTCTCTTTTCGTGCTCATTTAGAACCAGTTATGAGAATCCTTTACAATATTGGGGGGATGCTCTAAAGTAATAAAAGATTTGACATAAAAACAAAGCATGCTTCAAAATACCAGAAACCTTCAACTCCTTTATTAGTATTTCCCTTTTTGTGCATTGCTGGAATCAAAATATTGGTTGCAAAGTTTAAAAATTAGCATTGTATGCAGATGAGAGAATTTTTTTGAATAGAGCATCGGAATCAATGAACCACGGTCATGGTCAAGACATTGATCCGTGAATGAATTTTAGAGAACTAGGAAAGCTTTCAACGTTTGTGAATATTGAGTTGATTGAGGTATTAATATGTTGATGTAGATTATTAAGGGGGTTGCATTACACTGTGACCTTAAGATCTATTTTGTCCCCCACCAGAGCCTTTTCTCGCAACTGTTACTCTACAACTATCCCTCCAGTTCCAGAGCCGTAATGGATTCTAATGCCTAAGAGGGCTTCAAAGAGGCTTGATTTGCGTTCCTCGCATAACTCTCTTGTCCAAGACATACTTTGCGCAGGCTGGCAATGCCGAGGGATTCTGTAACTAAGTGAACCAGAGTTTCCTCCTCCTCACTACAGAATCTACACTCGTCAGTTTCTGCAAGGACAATTCTCATCATATGCTTCCCAAGGCGACAATGTCCTGTTAGGAAGCCAGTGAGGAGGCGTAACTTATTCTCACTGAGATCCATGTACTTTTTGGACCTTCAGTATGATCCATTCCTAGAAAATTCTTCCAGAATGCTCCTTTATTGGTTTCTTCTTTCTCCAGAATCTCTTTCTTATGGGTTCACTATGATCTCAAGGTCTATTGTGTCCCCTTACAGAGCTGTTTTGAACACACCCTTACAGCTCGCCTTCCAGAGATTTGAAGAAAACCAATATCCGTGAAGGCTTCAACGAGGCTAGTTCCTCATTCTTACAAGTTTCTCTCCCAAGGCATTCTCTCCTTAGGCTCGCAATGCCAAAGCATTCCGTGACTAGGTGAATGGGAGTTTCTTCCTCCTCCCCACAGAACCTACACTTGTCAGTGTCCGATAATCCCATCCTCAACAGGTGCTTCCTGAGGCGACAGTGTCCTGTAAGAAAGCCAGTGAGGAGATGTAATTGTTTCTTCCCAAGATCCAGATATCTTTTGGATCTTGCTGTTTGAAAGTATCGAAAGAACTTAGTGGAATGATCCATGCCTGGGAGATTCCGCCAGAGTTTTTCCCTCTCGGCTTTCTCCTTCTCCGGAAACTCCTTATAGGTACATTTACCTATACCACAGAAGGGTTCTGGGCCAATGATTGACATTCGTGCGCCCTCTTTGGCAAGTGAATTGGCCTCTTCGTTTCCTTTAATTCCCGAATGGCCGGGAACCCAGATTAAAAAGACCTTTTTTTTCTTGCCTACTTCAATGAGTTTGTTCCGGCACTCCCAGATCATCTTTGAGTCGATGACGTAGGAGCTGAGTGCTTTAATAGCAGCTTGACTATCTGGGTGTATGGCTATATCACACTTCTGATAGTTTCTTTCTAGATTTATATCTAGACAACTTTCGAAGGCTAAGATTTTCGCTTGAAAGACGCTCATGCAGGAGCCTAGCGACAGTCTCCTGATATGAATCTAATAGAACATATTATATGGGATTATATCTCCAGAACTGTTTTCCATCGAAATAATCCACCACGAAATTCACAAGAACTTATTGTAACTGTTACCGAGGAATGGATAAATATTCCGCAGAAAATTATCACTAATTTAATTATTGGAATGCCTAGACAAGTGAATGCATTGCTAAGCAGCAGAGGCTCAAATTAGTTTGCACTTTTATCAATTGAAATTTAATATTTCATTTGAATTTAATTTCTATTTCTTGAAATTTCAGATTCCTGCTTTGTATTTGTTGTTACAACTTAATTCTATAAAATTACATTGATTTTATTTTATTGTTACCTGCATAAGCCTTTCGTTACCCTTGAACTCGTAGGGTAAAAAAAGCTTCGTCTGATGTATGGTGTCAGGAGAAGAGATCATAATACACATACTTGAGCTTATAGGGTGGCTGAATATGTCGAATTTATTTAGAATTCACATAAAAAATGACCTGATTTCGTCATAGCAACTTATGGCCTGGAACCATTAGTCGCTCTCATTAATAACGTAGGTAGTTGATTGAATAGCTAGGATTTTTGTTTTGTTTCATGTATTGTATTATGTTAGCTCTCGATTCAAAAGAAAATATACAAAAGCTATCAATTATTATTATGTAGTTCGAAACCATTAGTCGTTAGGCTAATAAACAAGTGGATTACATGATTTTTCAGTCTACCTCATAAGGAATTGAGAAAAAATTCTCGATTGAAAGACATTCTTATTGCGAACAAGACATACATTTGACTTAATATAAATTTCTTTGTTCCCATGTTCCAATAAAGTTATGACCTTACTCGTATTGCTTTTGAATGCTTTTAGTGTTCGGTTGCCCATGACAATTGTACATTAAAATAGTAAAATTGACCAAGGGCGTAGGCAGGAATTAATTTCGGGGGGGGGTTTTGACATTTTGGCAATTGACTCTGTAGGTGCCGGGAATTGTGAGGATCGCTTTCTGTAGCAAGTATTTGTTGTTTTTAAAAATTCAATAATCCTTTTTTTACTTCGGAAACAATATTCAACATAGATATTCCTGGTAAGGTTAGGTAAACCCATTTTTCAAATATGCTTCAGAATTTAATTTTTATTCACTCAAACAAAAACTTAAAAAACAATATTTATTTCCCAAACAATACTTATAGGATGAATCAATATGAAATTAGTGTGGATGTGTGCTTTCATTGAACCTTAATAGAGTTTTTTAATGTTTTACCCCAAAATAGTGCCAACAACATATGAATAGGTATTAAAAATGAAACAGTTAGAAAACACAAACAATATTTTTTATGGTGATTCCTTCAGTTAAAGTCTATCCGTCTTTTTTTTCTAGCGAATTGGTCAACCACTTCATTTTCATCAATTTTTCAGACTATAATGAATATTCATAAGCGCCAACCCATTCAATCTAGTTTCGCTAGAAGAATAGCGCAGGTAATTTTTAATTCTCCTCAAGGCCCTCAAGCTGGAAAAACTTCTTTCTGGAGTAGCAGTAGAAACTGGAATCGTAGCTAAAATTTGTAGTAGGATGTAGATGTTCGGATACATATTCTGATTGCACTCATCTAAGCATTCTAATGCCATCCATATTGCTGATATGAATTGATAATAATTTTAACTAGATTTTCGGAGATAAGTTGGTTTAAGTGCAAAATGAAAGATTATTTTTGCAACAAAAAATAACTCTGAAACATTTCGGGGGGGGGGGTTTGAACCCCCAAAACCCCCCCCCTGGCTACGCCCTTGAAATTGACCATTAACATGGGCAATTAATGTTCAATTTGGTATACACTCACCTTTGATTTTGAGGTGGACGGAAAACGAATTAACTTTAGATTTAACTTTTGAATATCAATTATGAGGTTTTTCCTTTCCAGGTCGTATTGTACAAAATGGTAGAAGAACACTCTGATAACATTACCACTAGGATCTCCGCCGATTACTCAAATACTGTATCTGCTGCTGTTTTCAGCCATTGTTCTCAGTCTGAATCTTCAAATTCAATCTCGGAAAGCTTGAACAAATTTGTCATTCCCGCAGTAGCCAAAGATAAAGAAATGAATTCTTTCGACGATTCAGACGCGAGACCAAATCCGTAGGGGTTAAGAAAAATAATAGTTCTTCGAAGGTGACATTCTATGGAGTCGAGACGTAGCAAGTCCCTAGTGAATGCCATCTCCGTCTCTGAGGACTCAGGTGAGTTTTTCATGATTCTGTTTTCTACGTACGCATAAATACAGGGCGATTGATCGGTACGAGAGAAAAAAATTATCGTCAATATCAAGAAAACAATTAGTCCTTGGCATAATGGAAAAAGGAATATTATTTGGGGAATTGAATGAACGAAAATTACAGTTTACTCTGATATTGAAGAAATCATGAAATTCATTGTAGATACAGGGTGATTTCGAGAACTTTTAAGAACTGTCCAAATTTATGTGATACGAACCTTCAAATCGAATGATATTTGTTAACAGTTTTCTTGAAAATCATGAAATCTTAATTCCAAATTTCGGATAAATCTGTGATTTAGGTCAGGAGATACAGAGGTTTCATTTTCCATTCAAATTTTAAAAACCTTGTAACTCAGAATCTAGAACTCCTATATAGAGGGTTTTCCAATAAGAGGTGTTATTTTGATATTCGAAGAAAAATGCCATTTTTCAATATAAATGATCGGATGTGTATTCCATTATAAAGAAGAAGTTAGGCGGTTGATAGTTGAAAATGACATCAGGCAAATGAACACCACTACGACGGTTACAGTACCATATCCTTTTAATGAAATTTTCCATAACCAAATCGCAAAATGGCTGCCCTATGTCCTCCATAGCCTCACGAATTCCATCTTTGAGGTCTTGAATCGACGCTGGGCTATTGGCGTAGACCTTCTCTTTCACGTGGCCGCAAAGGAAGAAGTCGCAAGGTGTTAAATCACAAGATCTCGGTGGCCAGTTGTGATCACCTCTTCGAGAGATAACACGGTCCGGAAACTTTTCCCGCAAAAGATCAATGGTTTCGTTGCTTGTGTGGCACATAGCGCCGTCTTGTTGACAGTAAACGTTGTCCATATCAATACTATCCAATTTCGGCCATAAAAAAAATCATTAATCATTTCTCGATAGCGCAATCCATTCTTCAACACTTTCGGCTACAGCATCAACATTCTCGGCTATTCCTGAGCGATGTGCACGGGTTTTATTCTTCACATCACTAACTTGTCCCAACAGCTCGAATTTTTCCACCAATTCCTTTATTGCGGTCCGACAAGGTGCTTCACGACGACCCAAAAATGTTCCAGTTTTACGAACCGTCTTTGCCAAACTTTCACCATTTTTATAGTGAATTTTAATCATTTCAGTGCGTTCTTGAAGCGTGTATCGTTCCATTGTTATTAATGGCGTAGTTTCTACTCGTCAAATGTCAAAAAAAGACAGCTCCAAACGTGACATCTACCGAAATAGCAGTCTATTCAAAATAACGCCTCTTATTGGAAAACCCTTTAGGTACATACTACATATGGGGGTTTTCGGGATTCCTTAGGTGTTTTCTATCTCCCCCTATAATGTATCCCATTTATCCGGTACACCCTGTATAATAGGTAATTTAAAGTTGAAAATCCTGTGAGCTACGGACTTAAATTTATTTCAATTTCATGGTCATGTACAAAATGGCGAATGCGTTAGTATCTAACTGGAAAATGAACCCATCTGCAATCGGTTCTGATGAAATGCTTGTGATTTTAAAATGGCATAAATGCTATAGAAGTGCGAAATTGTTCTTGTGTTCTTAATTTGTGAGTCGCATCTTCTCAGTACAGGGTGAGCAGATTTGGAAGTGTTGGTAGAATCTCGAACAACATACCTACAGACGTACAAGAAGTAGTTTCAAGTTTCAAGTTTGTGTCTACAATAAACACATACAATTTTGAAAATGATAATATTTGATGTATTAAAAATTTTTTGCAAATTTTCTCAACTCTATACAGGGTGTCTACTTTTAAAATGAACAAACTTCGAGGTGTGATTATACAAGAGATTTGCAACAAAAAATGTCATATAACACATGGTCGAAATGTTGACGGTTATTCTTCAAGTTAACATTTCTTGATTTCACGAAAAATTTTGAGTCTTTTCTCCAAAAAGATCATTATTCAGTTTTCCTTGTAGTCTCATCAAATTTGACCACATATTAGGAAAGGGCAATAAATTTGCTACAAGATGAGAAAGTCTGTGTGCAGAAAACCCTTTTATTGCAGGCGTGGTAAGGAGAAGAATATCACGATTCTGAAGTTAACAAAAATTAATTGATGACTTCCATACTTTTTCATTGTTATCAGGTTAGCTATGATATTATAGCTGAGAATGAGCAGCTAGCACAAAAGTTGATATGTCATTCGAAAGTACACTAAATAAGGTATTTTTTACTGAATAAAAGCGTGGCCATAATTATTAATATTTCATCGAAAAAATCATTGGAAAAATAGGACCTATTTTGTTAACTTTAGAATTATTGTGATATTCTTTTCCTTACCACGCCTGCAATAAGACGGTTTTCTGCACACAGACTTTCTCATCTTGTAGAAAATTTATAACCTTAACCGAATATGTGGTCAATTTTGATGGGACTACAAGGAAAACTGAATAATGATCTTTTTAGAGAAAAAACTTGAAATTTTTCGTGAAATCAAGAAATGTTAAATTGAAGAATAACCGTCAACATTTCGACCATGTGTTATATGACATTTTTTGTTGCAAATCACTTGTATAATCACCCCTCGAAGTTTGTCCACTTTAAGAGTAGACACCCTGTATATAGCAATGATGATGATAGCAATTGCTGAAATCGATCGCCAATAGAATAAAGAATTCATCACAGCCCACTCAAACTTTCAACAGACAGTTTTGGTTGCTTTTTAACAACTTATTTCATGAAGAAATTCAAACAATTATTATAAAAACGCACTATGTCTACCGTTAACACAATAAATCTCAATGTTTCCTAACATTCTGAGTGGGTTTTCGTCTAAATTTTTAAACAACAAGTTTGACATGAAACCGATAGTTTCCAGGCCATGCAAATATGAATTTTAAGAAGTGCAAAATAGTGTCTGATTTGCGATATATTTTTTCAGGTGAAGAAATCAAACAAACAAAAAGAGACGTGAAAAAGACCAATCATATCGGTTCAAAAGTACTGTAGAACAAAGCATTTCGATTGAAAGAATTAGTGACACAAAAAGCAATTTGATGAGCGTGAAAGAAAATGTTGTCAAGGACACTTCTTCTCCTGATAGTGGTGGCAGATTGAGTGTGAACAGCCTCACCAAAGCCAAGATATGGAAGCCATCAGATGCAGGTAAGAAGAAAACCTATTTTTCAGATGAGACTAAGAGATAGTCATCACATTTTATTTCGAATCGATGCTGTAAAATAAATATTGGGTTGCCATTCGAAAATCTCGAAATAGTTCAAATTTAAGTTCCACATTTTCGGAGCAAAAATCTTCGGAAATCTTACGATGTATCAAAATACTGAATGTACCACATGAATGCATGGATTATCTACTATAAGACTGCTCAGTTTGGTTCCGTCGCAAAAAAATAATCGAGATATTGCATTTCCAAACAGGCAATGAAGATGTCAACATTTCAGAACTTGTGCATAACTTGGCAACAGTGCAAGACAGACAAATTTTTTTGTTAATAAGTACACTGCTAATATGGTAGTGAATCGATACATAAATAGAAATATAGGTAGTTCCTTTGATAAGAGAGTAGATATGCGTTTGAGATAGACGTGGCAACACTGTCCCTTGAAAATATTTTAGGAGAAGAGTTCCTTCATCCTCAAGGCTTCACCTAAAATTACAGAACAAAATATTCACTAGTTTTCCAAAAACGTCTTATAGGCCAACTTAGAAGTAAAACCCTGTATGTGCGCAGTGTCAATCACTAGCAGGGTGTCAACAACTGATCCTCTCACCCTAAAGCCGGAATAGACGAAGTGCACCTACTCGCGCACCAGCCTCGCTTCCGCTCCCTCGCATAGTGTAAACATGCTCCTCGCCATGAGCCCCTCGTCCTCGGGTTGAGCATTGCCGGGCGGTTTTCAGTCGCTCATCAAAGAAGTCTCGCTGTGTCGTTTGAACAAGCTTATGGAGCTAGTCGAGTCTGGTCGAGTCTCAAGCCGGGTTTAGACGAAGCGCACCCACTCGCGAGTCAAACCTCGTCACCTACTCGCGCACCAAAACTCATCATCGAGCCAGTGTTCACACTACGCGCTGGATTCGCCTAGAAGGGTGAGCGGATGAGAAGGCGAGGCAGTAATCAGCCTCGTATAGAGTCGAGACTCGACCAGCTCCAGAAGCTTGTTCAAACGACACAGCGAGGCTTCTTTGATGCGCGACTGAAAACGACCGGCAATGGCTCAACCCGAGGACGAGGGGCCTCACGGCAAGGAGCATGTTACACTATGCGAGGAGCGGAAGCGAGGGCTGGTGCGCGAGTAGTAGGTGCGCTTCGTCTAAACCCGGCTTCAGACAGGCTGATTACTACCACGCCTTCTCATCCTGGCTCACCCTTTCAGGCGAATCTAGCGCGTAGTGTAAAACACGGCGCGCGAGGATGAGTTTGGTGCGTGAGTAGGTGGCGATGTTTGCTTCGTCTATTCCCGGCTTAATAAAAGTAGATTGGCCCACTGGTCACCATTGACAAGGTATACCCATATTTATTAGTTGGAGTGATTTAGAATTCTGAAGAAGTTTCAATTTAAAGAATATAACATTAAACCTAAATCTATGAAGCATCTTACAGCAGTAAATGATAACTCATAATTCACTTGTGATTAATGTGTATTATTGAGGATAACTAAGTTTTCATTTCAAAAATTCTACTAAACATGAATAGGGGAATATGTGTCGATGAGCTCTTAGATATTTCTTCTTTTCCTCAAGATTCATCGTCTTCACGATCATCACGGAGTAGCGACAACAACCAGGATGAAATGTCCTCAATATTGTCATCGCCTCCCTCTTATCCGAAATCGGTACTCCCATTAAGAAGCTGAGGTTGGAAAATGAGGCGCCCAAGCAGAGTTGACTAGATTACGCAGATTGGTGGTGAAAAACTGCTTCAACTGTTCTGGATGACAAAACAACGCCAACAGAGACATATTCCACTGGAAATGTGCGGGCCCTCGAAATGGAATTAGCTCTGGTTAGGGAAGCACTACTCAGTAAGTACTTATGAAGTAATTGTTAGCATTGTATGAGTTTCCATTCAAAAATTATGCTCCAGTACACAAGTCCTAACACTTCGATCACACTCAGATCACTTCAATGGCAGAAAGCAAGTAGATAATTAGTTAGTTAAAAAGGAGTTACAGTTCACTGCGACCTCAAGGTATATGTGCTGTTCTGACCAGTCCCTTTACAGCTCGTCTTCCAGTTCCAGATATCTGATAAAATCCAATATCTGTGAAGGCTTCAACGAGGCTAGTTCCTCACTCTTACAAGGCTCGCAATGGCGAAGCATTCCGTGACTAAGTGAATGGGGTTTCTTTACTTTCTCCACCCCACAGAACCTACACTCGTCAGTGTCTGATAATCCCATCCTCAACAGGTGCTTCCTGAGGCGACAGTGTCATGTAAGGAAGACAGTGAGGAAGTGTAGGTAATTATGTCTTACCAAGATCCATATATCTTTTTGATCTTGCTGTTTCAAATTTCGGAAGGAACCTAGTGGAATGATTCATCCCTAGGATATTCCGCCGGAGTTTTTCCTTCTCGGCTTCTCTTTCTCCAGAAACTCCTTCTTATAGGGACATTTACCTATACCACAGAAGGGTTCTGAGCCAAGTGTATTAGCTTCTTCGTTTTCTTTAATTCCCGTATGGCCGGGATCTTATTCTTCTTGCCTACCTCATTGAGTTTGTTCCGGCACTCCCAGATCATTTTTGAGTCGATGACGTAAGAGCTCAGTGCTTTAATAGCAGCTTGACTATCTGAGTGTATAGCTATATCGCACTTTCCGCTGAAAGACGCTCATATAGTAGCCTGGCGACAGTGCACACTTGGTACTTGGTCCGTATATCCCAGGGCCAGCTCCTGTACAGGTTTTCGAACCATCTGTATACCATTTTACGGTATTTTCTTTGAGGTTATAGTCGGTGTATTCCCGTCCTCGTTCCTCTCTTTTACATTAGCAATGTCCTGAAGTTTTTCTCAGGCCGCGTCAGCATAGTCAGGAGGCTTGCTTAGCGCCTAGATGTTTACTTGGATAATCGCTAGGCGATCAGCAAGGACCATGCGAGTAGGCGGGCACGTCGCGTACATTTCGAAACGTTAGTTTTACTGAGCTACTTTAAATGACTCGCTAGGCTCTAGGCGCTAAGCAAGACTCCCGCTTATGCGAACGCCGGCCTTATGCTGGATTCACAATGGACGTAACCATAAAACTCCCGCAACGTAAACGAAAACGCAAAGTTGAACCAATGCAAATCATATGGAACTGTTCACGATAGGCTCTGTAATTTTTACGTTTACGTTGAGCTTATGGTAGTCCGTTAATTCTAACGTTAATTTTAGAAATTTGTTCACATTCTGTGAGTTGGTGAGCCCAATACGTCAAATGACGTAAAAAGACAAGACAATAATAATAATAGTTTGGGGCCAGCGACAAATTTGGGCATTTATATTGTATTTCATTGGGTGAGTATAATTTGAAACGCAAAGTAACAATTTGTTTAAGCTATGAAATCCTTTTTAGTCTATAATTTGCTACTGCGCCCAAAGTCCATTCTGAACACCATTACGTTACGGACAAGTACGTTTACGTGTTCGTTATGGTTACGTCCATTGTGATCAGCACTTAGTGTTCACTTTCTTGATCAGAAAGTAGGTAAGAGAGCAGAGAAATGGCAGCACGAGAATGTGCCACTCGCGCTGCCTGAAGTAGTTCCCAAAATACTTCTGCGGCAGTATCGAAGGCAGTGAGCATTCACACTCTGCTGCAACATTTCTCTTGCTACCAAGTATCGGCAATAACGGACGAAGAAATTCCACAGCAACCTAGTTAAATGTAATAACTACTGGTAAAACGTTTCGATAATATCAAAAACAGTTAAAATGTTAAGAGAAAACCATCAATTGGAATTTTTGACTTGAAACTTACATCGTTATGTTTCAGCTTTGAAGTCTGATCGACGACGTCTTAAAGCTGATAAACATGATTTACTCAACCAAATGAAGGATTTATATGGAACACTGGAAGCAGAGAAAAAAGAGCTTCGGGATTTTATCAGGAATTTCAATACGGTGAGTCAAATTCGAGACCATCATCAGTAATTCAGTACTCGATTACTAAACTAGTTTATCACACGATTTTTCGTCGACCTCATTTTGAATGAGAGTGAATTTTCGATTGAAATACCCACATTTTTATTAGCATATAAACCAAATAGTCCGTTCACGAAAGGTTGAGCCGTCGGTTTGGTCATGGAAATTTGGCATTTTCCACTGTGTATAATGAAATTTTAGGTTATGTTGTTTATTTTCTTTTCAGATTGATAACCAATGTTGTCAATATTGCATAGAGTTCTCTGATAACTCGCAAGCTCGTCGGACGAGGCCGGTACATTCGGCAACGTTGACTTCATTTTACTTCCAACTTCCGATAAATAAACAAACGCCTACTATGCTCTCAAACTTTCGTGAACAGAATCTCTAGTCCGTTCACGAAATTTTTTGCGCATAGTATAGGCGTTTGTTCATTTATTTGAAGTGGCGCTATTTGCTGTCATAACGACCATAAAAATGAAGTCAACGTCGCCGAATGCACCCGGCCTTGCGAGTTTCAGAGAACTCTATGCAATATGACAACATTACGTATCAATCTGACAAGGAAAATAAACACAAAACCTAAAATTTTAATATACGCAGTGGAATATGCCAAATTTCCATGGCCAACCGACGGCTCAACCTTTCGTGTTGAGTTTTGACAATTCTCGTATTACTTCTGAATGCTTTGTGTTCGAACACATATGAAAGCTGCACATTAAAATATCATATAGCACATTAACCTTACCATTTTTATTTTGACCCCTAGAGAGTGAGAGACACAAACAGTTCTGCGCAGCAACTCTCCACTGAGAGAGAAGAAAGGGAAAGAGAACGCTGGAGTTTATTGAGACACGCTTAGAGATGAAGCTGAAAGGAGTTTTCTTTAGCTGCCCAACTAATGCCAAAGAATTGCAACTTCAGATAGCACAAGAACAACTGAAGGAAGTGAGTATACTTTCATTACGTTCTTCTTTCTTCGTGCGGTGCCCTTCCGGCCAACTGAGGCCTAGTGGCCATTGTTCACCCGCATCGTTCTATAGAGACTCAGCTCCTCAGACACAAAGAACAGAAAATCGCGAGTCTGCCAGGAGTTTTCCCTCTCACTATAGGAATAGTAGGTGTTGGATTTCCTAGGTGGTGTTGGCCTTAACTCAGTTAGGTTACCACAGTTGAACAAAATATGCCCAACCTTTCAATCAGTACTCCTGCATCGCCGGCATAGGGAGCAGCTCGTTAATCCCATTCTCTTCAAATGTTTGTTAACAGGTGACCAATCAATGCACATATCACCAGACCTAGTTGTTTCCTCTCCAGCAACAGAAGTCTATTGACCTCAGGTCGCGAGGACGGTCTCTCAATGAGAATCCTCGACCCCCTCAGGCCCACCCCCGAGCCGAGCTCCATTCCGAGGAAAATTTCCTGTTCAGCCAGCTTCTGACAGATGTGCGACAGATTGGCAGCGCAGTCTCCGGACCAACAAATGCTAATCTGGCTCCCGCCTAGCCAGTTCATCTGCCTTGACGTTAAAGGTATATCCGCATGAGCCGGAACAGATTACTTCAAAAAGTTATCAGAGCCCAGCCCACGCAGTTGCTTTCCTGCATTCTTCTACCAAAAGAGAGTCAACTCTAACATCAGATAGAGTTTCAGAGTTCCCTGACTGTCGCAACATATGTAAATGTGCTGGCCAGAGTATCCCCTGCGAATCACGTTAGTTTAAAACTGTGTGATATACCTAGAAACGAGTTGTCTGAGTTTGAAAGATCTAGAATTATTCTCTCAGACAACAAGGGCTCCCACTCCATCAGATAGCCAATAGACTGAACATTATTAGAAGAATGGTTAGCAGAACGATTAGGCGCTATGAGGAAATGGTGGAGTGCAAAGTAGACCTCGAAGTGGTCATCCTCGTGTTACCACAATTCAAGAAGATCGGTAACATTGCAAAAATCAGCTCTTAGAAATAGGTCATGACGATCCCGACTAATTCCAAAAGACTCAAATCGTGTGATTTCATGTAGAAGAGCTTTAGCATCAGGATTGTGGTCCAGAAGGTCTCTAAGAGTTCCTTTATTAACTGTTCGTCGTTATTCCAATCGCTCGTCTGCTGTGGGCGCGAACTCATCAAACTTACATTTATGCCGCAGTACATGAGGCCAGTCGGTAGTCCAGCTGAGTCGCTCCAGTTTTATGGCGCGAGAGAAAAGGATGTCGAAATAGACTCAAGATGTCACTTTTCGCGGTGGAACTGAAATATTAGGGGGCATAATGTTTGGAAGGAGAACGCCACTAATTCACATACCTAGGAGGACGACTGGTGCATATTTACCTCGAGAATAACATAAATCCTGTAATCAACCCATGGGTAATGAAGTTAGGGACTCAATTTAACTTTATGGACGATAATGCCAGCCACATCGCACTAGAGATGTCAAGAAGTCTTGGAAACCATAATATTACCAGATTAGAATGTCCCGCGATGTCTCCTGAAATGAATCTCTCAGAACATATATGGATTATATCTCCAGAGCTGTTTTCCATCGGAACTATCCACCACGAAATTCACAAGAACTTATTGTGACTGTTACCGAGGAAAAGATTAATTTTCGCAGGAAATTATCAATAATTAATTATTGAATGCATAGACTAGTCCTAGTTAATCATAGAGATAGAATAGTATTCTATCTCTATGTAGTGAATGCATTACTAAGCAGCAATAGCTCAAATACTGCATATGAGTTTGCTCTCCCATTAATTAAGTTTTTGAAATTTCTGATTCCTAATTCGTATCTGTTGTTGTAACTTCATAATTTTGTAAGTAATATTGTTTTCATCTTATTTCTGTATAAGCCTTTGATTCCCCTTGAACCCGAGGCTTTAATTTTTGAGATAGCCTCAATAATAAGGAGGTGCGGGACTTTTGAGAGTGAGTGTATCTTAATTCCATATCTTTTCCAGGCACGTCGTAAACTAGCGTCCAACAGCTGTTTGTCGGATCAAGAATCTCTGGCTTCACTTCCTAGACACGGCATGAACGGTGATGTTGTCATTCCTAGTTCAGGAGGACTTATCTCTGGACACCACAGTTCAGTTTTAATTCTGGCAATCGCAGTAGCTGTGCTGTAGTGCTGACTCAGGGGTGCGATACAGTTCAGATCGTGAAAGCGGGGCATTTTCCATTGCTGGAAACCTCTCTGACTCCACGATAGATGTTACACCAACTATTTCTATTGGAAGTGGAAATATCGATGCCGACTCTCTGTCCATAGTGCATTCGATACCTCACCACATATGTATCAAAGTGAGTATGTATTCAGAATTGAGAAGTTTGTAAACATTTGAATTTCGTTTTCCAGCAGATTCGATCAGATTTTGCTTTCATTGTATTCATTGAGTCTTCCTGAACACATTAGTGAAACCAACAGGTGGCGGTCAATCTTAGTTTAGAAAATATGGACCCCCAAAGTACCAAAAATGTTCCACCGTCATGTCACTCTTTTCACTATAAAACTACAAATTCAGTGCTCCAATTTAATCTATAAATCACCTTCGAACTTTCAAATAACTATTCGATAAGTTTCATTCCAGTATATTCAATGATTATGCAGAAACATTCTAGAGGCACCACATATCCACAAATTCTAAGGAAAGCCCGCCGTTGTTTAATGGTAGATTTGGCACTGCCGCAGATTCATTCGCGCTAATATAATACGATGGCTTCCAGTAAATCCCGCCATCATTTGATATCTCACTCGCCGAAGGATGGAGCAGTGGTGCCAAACTTACCATGAAGAACGACAGGATTTCCTTAAAATTTGTGGATATGTTATACCTCTAGAATTTCGATGTTTCTGCATAAATTATTGAATATACCTGAAATTAAGCTAATCGAATAGTTATTTGAGAGTTCGAAGGTGATTTATAGATTAAATTGGAGCAGTGAATTTGTGGTTTTATGGAGAAAAAGCCACGTGAAGATGGATCATTTTTGGAACTTTGGGAGACCATATTTTGTAAACTAAGAAAGACCGCCACCTGTTGTGTGGCTTATTTCACGGAACTACAACAACAGGTATAGAACCCTGGAGGGTTTTGATACACGAATTGATAACTCCTCCCTGCACGTCGTTACCAGTGTACCCTGCAGTGGAACCACAAGCACTCGACTCGACAGTAATCCCTTTACCCCTCCTTCCGACGACCCTTCTTCAAGACGAGTCGGGTAAAATCGGTACCACAGTGCGATCAACAAGGTCTCTTTTGTCGATTTTATCGACACGTCCACTGTCGGGTACAATCAGTTTGCCGACAACACTCGTGTAAGTTGTATAAAAGTTTTTTCATTGAACTGCTGCCAGTGCTGCCACTCCAACTTTTATGTGATCGGTAGATTTCATCGTCAAAAATCGGTAGATTCCGACCAGTTGAATAATTTGGTTTGAACTATGTTTAAATCTTAAATTTTATTGCTCTTCATTTTCAAATAAAAAAATGGAGGAGCAATGTAATACACCAAATGTTCTTATACTTATCAGGAATTTTCACCCTTCAAACTTCGACTGATCTATATTTGCATTACTTTCTACTTAAAGACTAAAATGCGCGCCCCACCTGAGCTTTGTCTGGGGTAGTTCCAAAATGGAAAAACCCAATTTTGCTAATACCCATTACCCTACAGCGGAAGAAACTTTATGCGTATCCGTATACCAAACCGTGCTTGGGTTTTTCCAGGACCGTTTTGCACCGACAAACAACATGGCTAGGTAACAACAGGTTCATTTGCGTAACACCTGTAATATAAACACCCCCAAAATGGGATCTCTGCAGGTACAAAGGGATAAGGACTAGGAAAGGTATATTCAATGGCTACGGTTCTAAATACAAATTCTTTTTATTGGTGTATACTGAGATGTTATGAAAAATCGAATAAAAGTTTTTGGAAAAATGATTTTTATTGTAGTTTTGTATATAAAAAGACTGAAACACATAATTCCTCAACCGGCTCAAACAATACTTTAAGTTTTTCAACGATTATACAAATTTGGGCCTTAACGGCAATGAAATTTTATAGCCATGACAAATTTCCCTCTTTTAAACTTTGATATTCGAAATTCCCAGCAGCACTAATTGCTGTAAAGAATCAACAAAACCTCAAAAAGTGACAGATATAGTCAACGTTTTTGGGACAGACGATATTTCCTTGTCGAGATAACGAACTTAGCCGAGCGCTTGTCGAGATATCCTTCTCGAGTATTGTTGGTACCGAATTCTCTTCGACTCGACAGTGACGTACCCGACTTCGATGTCGGGATCGATACGCTGTCGAGCGCTTGTGGTTCCACCACTGGTCCCGTTTAGACATTTCCTGTCTGGAAAGGATTTGTTTAGGAGTAACCTACCACAGTAACATTTAGAAATTTGATAGTGATAGTTACAAGTACTGTTTACAAGCTTACAAAAGCAGAATTGCTGAAAGTAAACGCAGAAAAAAGTAATAAGACTTGAGAGAGCAAAGTTGTTTGAACGAAAGCGGTGAATTTGTGGTCTTGTCACGGTCGCCGAATGTTAAAATCTCCAAGAAATATATTCAGTAGTCGTGGATAAAGTACAGTATGCTACTAGCGTATAATGGCTATTATTCGCTCGGTGATTTGGGCCTTCACCTCGCAAATAATAGCAATCATTATACGCTCGTTGCATAATATACTATTCTTATACATTGATTATTGTCAACAATAACTAATGTTTTTGTATCAACTTGTCTCACTTCAATAATATTTTGCAGCTTATTCGACAAACGACTGCAGTCCAGCTGTCTCACCACTGAACACCAACCATTTCTCTAGAACTATTGATGTAGTAATTTATCTAGGTAAGTTATTTCGTGCAAAGGTTCAATTTAAACGTGCATTCAAAAAAAAATCGCCAAGTAGGCTATTATACTGGTGGTACTTGGTGGGTGTATCTGAATAACACCGAAAAAAAATTAAAAAAGGTTTCCATAAATGTATGTTAGGTCCGGAAATTTATTGTCTCCAAGAGCCTCCAAGATACATAGTGTTTGAGTTTTACTGAAAAACTGAATACTGAATAATATCTCAGTGGCGTACCACTTTTCTAGTCATTTATAGAATAAAGGGCATTGAGATGAGTTCAAAAAATTTAAGAAAAAGCCTGATCAGGAGCTTTTGAGCGCTCGTTCTTTGTTGGAGCAATAAGACTGTTACCTCGGCATTTTATATGGGATTTGAGATTGATACCGAATATATGAATTTAGAATCTCAGCACAATCGGAATTATATTTTCGAAATTATTCACAAAATGAAATATGTAAAAAATAAATAATTACATATAATTAATACTATGGTTCTGATGATGCGATCCTCTTGAAATCTGGCATGAAACTCAGTATATCAGTCTCGATTCACAAAATAAATTTCACATCGAATCAGATATTCTTCTTTTCAATAATCCAATTGAATTTTCTATGGTACTGTTAATACTATGGTCACAAAAATTTGGCATGAACATTCAGTATATCAATCTTTTATTTTCAAATTCAAACAGCTCTTTTGGGCGTTGCAGATTCTTCGTCAGTTTATTAGTGATTTGATCTTTACGCTGTCCGGATATCTGAGCAGATTGAGAAATTTCACATCATAGTTGTACCTATAGTCCGTTCACGAAAGGTTGAGCCGTCGGTTGGCCATGACAATTTGGCATATTCTACTGTGTATATTGAAATTTTAGGTTATATTGTTTATTTTCTTATCAGATTGATACGCAATGTTGTCAATATAACGAGTTCTCTGAAAACTCGGAAGCTCGCCGGACGAGCCGGGTACATTCGGCAACATTGACTTCATTTTACGTTATGGTACCAAATACTGCCACTTCAGATAAATAAATAAACGCCTGCTATGCGCTCAAACTTGCGTGAAACGCTATTCTGCCGTGCTAACAACAAAGGTCCTCTGCAAAATTTAATAAATTGGCTTTTTGGCTCATAGTATTCGTAGGACACATTATTTATGTATGTACAAAAGGAGATTGTCCTATATGCTCTCTAAGTTCCTTTTTTATACCTAAATGTTTTGTCCTAACTGAATAAAATGGTCTGTTTACTAACATAAAATGTCCGATCTCACATATACTAAGAAAAAAAGTCCTTCCTCACTTTGAAAATGCAGTAAGACAATTTAAGCTAGCATTTGTACAGAGCGAGATCATTTAGGACAAAAGCTTAGTATGTCAGAAGCACGTGAGTCACTTAACCTCAAATAATCAACTGTAAAGGGTATTTGTGACTGTCAGAAATTGGTTGTTATTTCGTGTTTTTGCATTTTTATTTCAATAAAAACCAAAACATAACCCTTGGCTGTGTTGTGGCACGAGGAATTGCTGGCAGAACCAAAGATGATATCATTTCTACATTCTATGTTTTTTTTTCTGGCAAATAGGGACATCAAGCACATACTAGTTGGCTTGATAATTGTTCGAGTCAAAATAAAATTGGTCCCTTTTTCAGTTTCTTTCTGTATTTGTTCAACAGTTCAGAAGTTGCTGTTGGAGATATAAAATCAAGTTTTTTGAGCCCGGCCATACTTTTATGGCAGCGGATTCTTTTCACCACCAAGTTGAGCTTTCCTCAAAAAAAAAAAAAAAAGTGAATGATTTTGTTTTGATGATTTTTGAGAAGTAGTCACAAGCCAATTCATCGAAAGTTTAATTGTTGTTACAATGCAAATTTCTCAATTTTTTAACTTCACTGATTATACTTCCAAATATAAGCTGCAAAAGCTCACTTCACGCGTCTACCTTAAAGATATGGTTTCTCTTCATTTCAAAAGAAGAAATTTTATTTTTCCTACAAAACGGAATTCGAAAAGATTTTTATTATGAAGTACGCCAAGGGCAAGCTCACAAAGCCGCAAACTCGTTAGCATATGTTGCGGAGTGGCTTTAGATCGAAAAAATAATCTAATCCCATTAAAATCTCACATTCCTCAGAATCGAATGAATTTTGGGAAGAACTCCCAGTCAATGAAGGTGGTTCTCAGAGAAAACTGAATAATATTTTTGTCTTTCTATAATGTTGTATTAGTTATTATACATTTATTTTCATATACATGCTACAATGTGAAGTACGTATTAAGTTTGAAAAATTATTGGAATTAAGAGTGTTCAGTAATTCGACAATAAGTTTTATTTAGGACATTTGCAGTAAGTGCAAATAATTTCATATACTAGGCTATCTAATCAAAATCTACTAATGCGAAAGAGATTCAATCGAAATTATGTTGTTCAATCACATTGTATTCTTGACATAATATATAAAATAAAATGTGAAGAGTTTGTTCAAATACGTAAGTTATAAAATGAAATGAAACAAAACAGGATTATCTCAAAACGTAAATTTTGCAGATAGGACCTTTGATGTTAGGACGGCAGTATTGTGATATGATGATGCATAATGGAAAGTTACCTAACCACCCTAATTTTAGCCCCAATTATACTCAGCCATTGCCGCTCGCGCTGCCTGCATTAATTCCCGAAATACTTCAGCGGCAGTATCGAAGGCTGTGAGAATTCACACTCTGCTGCAACATTTCTCTCGTGACCAGTTTCGTGAAGAGTGTATTGATTACATTCTGGTTCTGCCCACTTCCCTGCCGTGGAAGTGAGCTGATGATTGTTTTTATTTCGGAATAACATTGTTTTATGATTGCAAGAAGAAATTCTGTATGAGTGCTCATTCTATTTTCAGGTCTGTGGAACAACTAAGTTCTCATCTTGATCCAGAACCAATAAATATAAACCGTCGACCAAAACAGCCACAAACAAGACCCAATGGCGGACGGGGCGGGACATGGGGCAGTATTTCAAGAGTTTTTGCACGTTCCAGACATAAGAATAAAGCAGTTCCTTGCAGGAAACAAGTGAGTTGAGTATTCCAAATCCAGTTTTTTATTGAAATTACCACAAATGATACTATTATATGTGGGGTCTTTATAAATGATTGTAACATCGTAGGGTACTTTGAAAATTTTTTATCTTGTCGTTTCTCATGGAAAGTCTTAAAATTTTATAATTCCAGTCATATTATTCAATTTCTATCCGAATGACCAACCTAACTCACAGTATCGTTTATTGTTGTTTTGCACCAGCATATAATATTAATAATGGTCCAACGCCAACTGCGTTGTTATAATCATTCGTAGAGACCCTATACTTATGCTCAGGCATGAGTGGGGGCCTTTCCTCATCTAACAAACGAAAAAAAATGGGAATTAACTTAAGGCGTTTTCGGAACATACTCAACTATAACTCCAGCGGTTATTAACTCGATCCATTGGTTCAACGGATTACTCGGACACGGACCCGGGGGTTCTGAGTTTACGAAACATCAGGTTTAGGATTTGGAAGTATCAGACGTACCCCAATAACATAACCAAATATTTATGGATTCTTTCTTCAGTCCCAGTTTATTTCCGGATTATATCTAGCATTGCTTGTATTTATTGGCTTTTTGTAAAATATTTCTTATAATTTCTGGGGTGCACTTCCAGTGTTAATGTTATTTTGAGTACCTATGTTGAAAAGAGGAAATATTTATTTTTCAGTTCCAGTTCATTTACTGATTGTCTCTAGCTTTGTTTGGATTTATTGGTCTCTGTGAAATCTTTCTTATAATTTCAGTGTGCCCTCGCATGTTCAATGTAATCTTTGAGTACCTATATAAAGAAGTAAAAAGGCTTTAGCTTTAACGCAGAGAGATCTGCATACAAAGTTATGAAGAAGTTGTTTCACTTTATTTCCTCGGCTCATGGAAGCACACATTTTAACTGAGCCAAATTCTCTTCTCTTCCATAATTTTTAGAAATAGAATATATGAAATGACTGAGGGAAAGAGTACAAGACTTATTCCCGCTTTTTTCAAATACATAATTGAACTGCAATGCGCATGCGGTGACTCTACGACCTTAGGTGTGTTCTTTTATTCACCGATGGATTCACCCAGATGGAAACCAGATGAAATGTCAGATGGCTCATCAGATGGTCGAATAAAACGAGTTGGAAGAGTTATCTGCTGTTTAGTTGAGTCGTGACAGATAACATTGACGTTTCTGCCATACAAATTTACCCCCTCCACTTGACTCATCAGAATTTCATCACATTCACCGGCTCTGAAAGTCGATGGATCCGATGAGCCACCGATGGAAACATCGGTGAGTAAACGAACGAGTGACAGTTTCAACCGCTGAATAAACGAACGACTTGATGCAACCGTGGTGACAGCGGTGATCCATCTGATGAATAAAAGAACACACCTCTTGCTCTCGTGTAGGATTACGATAGATCAACCTGAGTCTGTGATCGAGTTAATAGCACCGTACTTTCCGAACACGGGTTGGATGTTTGGGTTAGGTGAATGAACGCGAAGGTTAGAGATCGAGTTAACCTGAGTAAGTATCCGAAAACGCCTAAGGATCGTATTCATAGTTTCGCCCTTGAGGGTGAGTGTGATTTTTATAGCCCTTATGAATACTATCTTTAAAGGTGACATAAACTGTCACTCACCCTCAAGTACGAACTATGAATACGGCCCTAAATTGATTCCACTGATACCGCGCTAGGAGCCTATCTATAGTCCGTTCACGAAAGGTTGAGCCGTCGGTTGGCCATTGGAAATTTGGCATATTCCACTGTGTATATTGAAATTTAGGTTATGTTCTTGTCAGATTGATACGCAATGTTGTCAATATTGCATAGGTTGTCTGATAACTCGCAATCTCGTCGAACGAGGCCGGTTACATTCGGCAATTGAGTTTAGTTTATTTACGTTATGACAGCAAATACTGCAATTTCAGATAAAAAGGAACGCCTACTATGTGCTCAACCTTTCGTGAAGGACTTTATATTTCATTATTGATCTGAGGATGACACACTTCTATGTTTGACTTTTGCGCGCTTGTTCCTAGGGAACACCCGAACGTCTATTATGTTTGAATTATGAGCCGGGTGACTTATTAAGAATGTAAGGTCAAAAGTGATTTTGTCCGGATGAAGTAAATATATGTGGGAAGATTCGGGTTTAGAAAGGCTTGTAAAGTTCAAATCGGTCTACTAATTTCGGAGTTACTGTCATTTGAAATTTTTATTAACTTAGTAGTTTATCATAAAACTGTTTTTCAAGCAAAATCAGATGAATAATTTGAAATTTTGTTACAGGTCCTAAACTTCTGATTGCATTCGACGAGCGCCAAATGAAACAAGACAACGTTGAGAGCTTTTTTCTTGAATGAAATTTTGTTATGTTGTGTATATTTTCAAGCTGATAATAAACAATGTGTTTTTTAACCCTAAATATAACTCATCGAGAAAACGAACTCTCAAAAACCAGGTCCTGCAATATGATTGATATACAATTCCACACTTCTGAATAAAAAAAAATTCATAATGAAATAAATCTTTAAGTTATGAAGCTTTATTATTTATTTGTTTAAGGCTTTCTATATTCAACTTCCTGAAAATGTAACCCTACCCGTTGCTTCAAGAGGGCGCAATTTAATTTAACAACCTACCTCTATAAGCAATGCAAAGCCACCATAATAAAGATATTCTGTTTCTCATTTGATTAACTAAAAAATTGACAAAATCAATTAAGCAGCTTTTAATATGAAGCTTCCGTTCATAGCAATTAATCACCCTGTATCCATACTATATTATAAATGCGAAAGTAACTCTGTCTGTCTGTTACTCTTTCACGCCTAAACGGCTGAACGGATTTTGATGAAATTTGGTATGGTGATAGATGATAACCTAGAAATGGTCATAGGCTATAACACAATCACGCCATCGTTCTTAGGGGGTAGGCAGTAGGCAGATAACTAAATTGAGTAGTGATTTTTAGTCGTTTTTGTTGGGACTTTTGCTCGTTCACGTCTAAACGGCTGAACAGATTTTGATGAAATTTAGTAAGGTAATAGATGGTTACCTAAAAACGGATATAAGATCAAAATGATCACGTCATCGTACTTAGGGGGTAGGAAGTAGGCAGAAAACTGAATTTAGTTAGTGATTTTTTTTATGGTTTTTGCTGGGAGTTTTGCTCTATCATGCCTAAACGGCTGAACGGATTTTGATGAAATTTAGTTAGGTGATAGATAGTAACCTAGAAAAGGATATGGGCTATTAATATTCATGCTATCGTACTTAAGGCGTAGGCAGAAAACTAATTAAGTTGGTGATTTTAAATCCTTTGTTTTAAAAGTTTACCTCATTCACGCCTTAACGTCTGAACGGATTTTTATAAGACTTGGTTAATATAAAGATAGGATCCTAGGCACGGACACAGGCTACTTTTTACGGCGGGAAAATTCCTCATTCCCGCGGAAATCTAGCGTGATCGTGTCAAGAAGCGCATACGCCATAGCTACTGAAATGATTTTGATGATTTTTTTTTAACTGAGTGTTACTAAGACTTCAAGTTAGTATTTGATCACGTTTCTAACTTAGAGGGTTGGTAGGCGCCATAATTCAGGGAATTTATGATAAAATTTTGATGCAACTGTCTTTATTTAACAGTTTTACTTGGATCGAAACTTATAGGGTTGGCAGGTAGGTAGTTAGTAGTATTTTAAACCGATTTACATTATTTACTTTCTATATTTAATAAGGAAACATTCGGAGCTATCCATTATGTAGCTTAGGTTGCTTTTGAACAAATTTTGATGTGAAGTTGAGGACTGGAACACGATAGTGGGACATTGTTGCAGGGGGACTTACAGCCAGGAGATAACAAAAAAATTATGCGGGCGAAGTCGCGGGTAAAAGCTAGTAATTTTATAAATAGGTTCCGAACTAGCAACAACATATAGTCCGTTCACGAAAGTTTGAGCGCATAGTAGGCGTTTGTTTTTTTATCTTCAGTTAGCAGTATTCAATACTATAACGTAAAATAAAGTCAACGTTGTCGAATGTACCCGGCCTCGTCCGACGAGCTTGCAAGTTATCAGAGAACTCTATGCAATATTGACAACATTGCATATCAATCTGACAAGAAAATAGATAACATAACATAAAACTAAAATTTTAATATACACAGTGGAATATATCAAATTGTCATGGGCAACCGACAGCTCAAACTTTCGTGAATATAACTAAAACCACCTAAGCTAATAAATCAAAATACTTCTGAAAAGAGGAAAAGCACTTGAGCGATTACAATTTTTATTTCTTTTTTCTAATTTATCATGTTCTTTATCACAATTCATTTAACTATCAATGCTGTTAACTAATTAACGAATCATAGTACTGCAGAACACGAAATAATAGTAGACATAATAATTTATTAAGACAAAGTTCTATACTTACATATTCTAAGAATAACAATTGGACATTGTATAAGGTTCCCAAGGTAAAATGGCAAATAAAAATCACAGAGATATAAATAAAAGTATCACAACGAAGAGAGTAATTAATAAAATGATAACTGCTGTCCACTGGCGTCGATCTGAAACAGAAATAATAACAATAATATGGGTTCAAATAATTAAATTCAGGAAAGATACCAAATATAAAGAGAAACAGAAGATACACAACATCTAAGTTCAATTGACAACAGCTTGATACATAAAAGTACTGGGTGGTCGACTAAGAAGTTCCGATTTAAAAGCGCTCTAAAATTGTTTTGAATAGGAATAGAGAAGTGGGGTTGGTCTTAAACGAAGTAGGGGTTCATGTAAATTCAGTCGCCATGGTTCGTTGGACGCTTATTACCAAAATCAAAATTTTTTTCTCTGATAAAGCCCATTTTCATCTCAACGGCTATGTAAACCAACAAAATTGCCGGTATTGGTCTTCAGAAAACCCCAAAGAGAAACATTTAACTCAATTGCATAGTCTGAAGGTCACAGTTTGGTGTGCAATACGCGCACAAGGCATTATTGGCTCGTACTTTTTCGAAGACGGACGCGGCCGAGCAGTAACAGTGGATTCTGATCGTTATGTGGACATGTTGAACAACTTTTTTGAAACAGCCCTTCAAGACTTTGATGGATACAATCGGGACACTTGGTTTCAGCAAGACGGGGCCACTTGTCACACTTCAAATCGGTCTTTACCTGTTATTCAGGCGCTTTTTCCTGAAAAATTGATTTCTCGCGTGGAGACCTTCCATGGCCCACCAGAAGCCCGGACTTGAAACCTTGCGACTTTTACTTATGGGGATACCTCAAAAGTGTAGTCTACCGCAACAATCCCCGCACTCTAATTGCGTTGAAGGAAAATATCCGCCAGGAAATTCAAGCTATCGGTCCAGAAACCTTGCGACGTGTTTTTCTAATTTGGGGGTTCGACTCGAAGAGTGTCAGTAGAAAACAGTGGACATTTGGACAGCGTAATTTTTAGAAATTAATTCCCAAAGAGCTAACATTATTTGTAGAAAAAAAATTAAAAGTGACTTGATAGTTTTTGTTTTATCTCTCTTTAAATCGGAATTCCTTAGTTGACCACCCAGTACATACCTAGTAATGTTACTAGGAGACAAAGGGCCTCGAAAACAATAATTGTTGGTGCATATGAATATGAAGATGTAATTGTCCTTTACTATTTTTACTTTTCAAAGATTGCAACTGTGTATACACATTATAAAATTTTAATTAGTGTACAATAACAATTTCAACTCAAAAATTCAAAGGAGAGGCTGAATCAGGGTTTTTAAATGGGGGGCTGAATATTTGTTTACAGGTTATGTGGCTGAAATGTAATGAACATGAATATCGTTGAGAACAAAACATCGATTATACGATCCCATCAGTGATAACTATTAAAAAAACATCCATTATTTTAGCAAAACATCGATTTTTGCAAATAATCCACTAATCGATACCCATCCCTAAGTACGACTCTTACTTACTTACTGGTATCACTATTACTTATTAATATCAAGTAGTACCAAGTAGCTTGATTTAAGTCAAGTAATCAATATCTCAATTCAAGTCAAGAGTCAAGTATGTATTTGCCACAAGCTTGACTGTCGAGACAAGTTCTTCGTTAAAATATCAAGCTTCTTGGCTTGATGAATCCCTAAGCATCATAAGCATAAAGCATAAGCATAAACTTCTATACCGCTAACATGAATCAACTTCTCTATTACAAATTGAGCAGCGATCACGTGGTACAATGGCCCTATGAATTCACCGCGCAGGCGCCAAAACATAACCTCGAATAGTTTGAATTATCACTTGTCAAATGAAAATAACTGAAAATCATAACCTCAATTTTTCACGTCTTGTCAAATTTCGAGTTTGCACATGCGCAGATGATTGAAGGGGCCATCGGAAATGGCAACTAAATTGCTTCAACTTTTATTGCACTTTAGCAGTTCGAGTTTTCTAGGTATACAGGGTGATTTTTTTAAGTGTTTCATTAGACGTTTTCGAGGAAGGAATGTAATACAGATTCAAGATTTTGGATTTTCGTTTTAGAGTACATGAACTTTAATTGTAAAATATTTTCAAGAGGAATATTTCCGGTCTCACCGGAAACGATGTAACTTCGTTATTTCAAATGCAACACCCTGTATATTTATACATATTCGTATTCTTCGTTCAATTCTACACTGATTTGATGTATGATATGTGCAACCACTCAAGCGGTTCTTGAATTATAGCCTGATTATCAAATTTTTTGAAAAAAAAGGTTGTCACAAATTAGTGTCAACATCTTCAAAATCCCTCATTACAAGAATTTATTTTTGCGAAAGTGGAACAAAAGAAAGTACGCTGGTACTGTTTCTTGTATAACTTATGAGGAAATATTATACAGGATGTCTGAAAAAGGGCCCCAAAGTGAGCCTCAATAAAACTATAAAATCTCACTTTTTTCAAATGGCAACCCTATAATTTTGTAATTCCAATCGATTGCTCATCAAAAACCAGTTATGGTGTCCCGAACATTTCATGCCTCTAAAATCAATTTTTTTGCCGTTATCAATAAAATTCGAATTTCACGATTAAAGACAGGTTTCGCACAGTTTGTAAGCTTGCATTTTTGAAGTAGGCTATGTTAGGAACTGTCAAGCACTAAGCAAAACATGCAATAATAATTTCACTGGAATGATATATCAAGGGTATGTTCTTTATTCGCGGCAAAGTAACAAATTCCTAGATAAGGTAATTAGAAATTCAACGAACGAAATTCACATTTACCGACTTTAACTAAATCAAAATCAAAATTCCTGTGCAACCTGTCTGATGGAACCTGTTGGATTTGCGTGAATATGTCCTAGAATATTTATTTGATTTTCTTCATTATTGTTACTGTATTCACACGATTCCGTTTTGGGTTAATGCTTCCACTACGGAGAAAATTGTTTCGATACTTCGTGAAATTCGATTTTGTTGAAGGTGGTAAATGTGGATTTCTTTCGTTGAAAGTTCTGACTGCCCTTTCTAATATTTTGTTACATTCACCATAAATGAAGAACATATTCAATACATCATTGTTAACGTAATTCATATTTTGCATAGTGCCCGATTAATCAAAAAAGTATAAATGACAGTTCTCTAAAATGCATTATAAATCAACAGACATAGCCTTCTTGAAAAGTTCTATCCTAATAAATCTATGGTTAGACTAAGAACCTTGATTCAATCCTTAAATTCGAATTTTATTCAATAACGGCAAAAACTACTGATTTTAGAGGTATGAAATGTTCGGGACACCCTAACTGGGTTTTTGACGAGCGATCGATTGGAATTACAAAATTATAGGGTTGCCATTTGAAAAAAGTGAGATTTTATAGTTTTATTGAAGCTCACTTTGGAGCCCTTTTTCAGTCATCCTGTGTAATATTTCCTCATAAATTATACAAGAAACAGTATCAGCGTGCTTTCTTTTGTTGCACTTTCGCAAAAAGTAACTCTTGTAATGAGTGATTTTGAAGATATGGACACTAATTTGTGACAACATTTTTTTCAAAAAATTTGATAATCAGGCTATAATTCAGGAACCGCGTGAGTGGTTGCACATATCATACATTAAATCAGTGTGGAATTGAACGAAGAATTCGAATATGTATAAATATACAGGGTGTTGCATTTGAAATAATGAAGTTACATTCGTTTCCGGTGAAACCGGAAGTAGATTCCTCTTGAAAATATTTTACAATTAAAGTTCTTGTACGAAAATCCAAAATCTTGAATCTGTATTACTATTCCTTCCTCGAAAACGTCTAATGAAACACTTAAAAAAATCACCCTGTATATGCTAAGCATGAATATTGAGAAACACTGTTGTTACATACCAGTTGTCATATGAAGAACTTTAGCAATTCTTTTCATTGTTGAATCCATCCTTGACTCAGTAACGTCCATTTCAGTACCAAATTCGTCTAGCATACTAAAAACAATTTTTCAATATTTTTAAAGAGTTAATCTCATTTAAGAGATATTGATGATAATGAATTGGTAAAATTGATTATCGGGGCAACCGAAAATATCAAACCTTTTATATGTCTCATTATATGATTCATTCATTCATTTGATTTCGGAAGACATACAGGCAAAATGGCCAAAAAATGTTATCAAAATTTCAGAACTAATAGTTCAAGGCATCATAATCACGATTCACAACATATTGTAACTGACAACAAAAGGAACTTGTTGACAACCAATAAAACGATAACATTACGAAACAAAAATGTTCATGTGTTTAAAATATCGATTTTGTCAAATGTGTGCCTTTTTGCGGATCAGTAGTTTTTCGTTTCAAGTACCGGTTACTTCAAAAACTGTGTAATATGCCTAGAAACGAGTTGTTCTAGTTTGACAGAACTAGAATTATTGATCTCTGGCAAGAAGGGCTCTAACTCCATCAGTGTTTAGCATCAGGATTGCGGTCCAGAAGGCCTCTACGAGTTCCTTTATTAACTGTCCGCCATCGAATCGCTCTTACAGTGGGCGCGAACGCATCAAAACTGCCATTCAGAAGAATTGAGGAATGTATTCATATTTATATATGTATTCATATTACATATGAGTCATGTCATTAATCATGTAATTATACCCATGGGTAATGAATTAGGTACTCGATTCATCTTTATGGACGATAATGCCAGGCCTCGTATTCTGGACAAGTGATCTTTCAATGCGTATACGAACTTCATTGCGCGAGTCCCTCTTTTACCTGCAGAAATACACACCGCGCAATTAAATTCGTATACGCATTGAAAGATCACTTGTCTAGAATACGGGCCAGGCCACATCGCACAAGAGGTGTTCGACAAGCTCTGGAAAACCAAAACATTACCAGATAAGATTGGCCTGCGATGTCTCCAGACATGAATCCCATAGAGCATAATGGAATTATGTCTCCAGAACCGTTTTCCGTCGAAATAAACCACCACAAAATTCACAAGAACTATTGTGAGTGATACCGAGGAATCGATGAATATTCCGCAGGAAATTTAATTATTGTAATGCCTAGACGAGAGAATGCATTGCTAAGCAGCAGAGGCAAATAGAGAATATTAGTTTGTTCTTTTATTAAGTTTTGATTTTTTGCTCAAATGTAATTGTTGTTTGAACTGAGTTTATTTAATTTGGATTTATTTCATTTGTATAAACCTTTCATTACCTTGAACCCCAGGCTTCCAATTTTTTTCAAAGTTTAAGGTAACCTCGATAATAAGGGGTACAGGACTATTGAATGTAAGAGTAGTTATGATCAATGGAAATAATACCCTGCTTGTTCGTCCAATTCCATTCCTATATGTCTGGACATATGTTTTAAGGATCCCAAAATATCACCTACAGCCTCCAGATGTTCTTCTTGTTGTCTTGTGAAGTACTGCTGTTGTGAGAACGTATCGTGATAAAATTCGTTGGGGGCTATCGGTATCGTTTTCCAGTTTAGAATATTTGGTTGTGCCTCTCGAGTTCGTGATCTTAACTTCACTTGTATCCAGCAGTGGCTGAAAATTTTACGTCCATTAGATTAGGGTACTGGATTTTTGTAGAAAAGATGCTTATTGTTTCAGAGCCAAACTGATCGCTTATTCCCAAGTAACCAGCGTATTATAGTTTGGTTGCATTCTGACTGTAGATGATATCAAAGGACTGAACTCCTATGTCATGGCTCCATGTTGGTATGAAAGTGCCGAAGAAAACTCAATAAAATAGGCAAGAAAAACAAGGTCTCTTTAGTCTGGTTTCACCTGTTGAGGATGGGATTGTCGGACACTGACGAGTGTAGGTTTTGTGGGGAGGAGGAGAAACCCCCATTCACCTAGTCACAAAATGCCTTCGCATTGCGAGCCTGAGGAAGAATGCTTGGACGAGAAACTTGTAAGAGGGGGGAACCAGCCTCGTTGAAGCCTTCACAGTTATTAGATTTCATTAGATCTCTGGAACTGGAAGACGAGCTGTGAAGGGTTTGGCCAGATCAGCTCTGTAAGGGGCACAATAGTCCTTAAGGTCGCAGTGAACTGTAACCCCTCTTTAAACTAAACTAAACTATTGGGTTCCGGTCACTCGGAAATCGAAGAAAGAGGCTAATATACTAGCCAGAAAGGAGCACAAACGCCACTAGATGTGGACTTTCTATGATAGCGGCCACTGCGACCATTCCGATCGATGTGGTAATGCGACCAGTCGTATGGGTAGCGTTTCAATGGATTAAAGGTTGACGCTCACTTGGACGAGACGAGACGAAGAGTTGTTTTCCGCCGGAACGGTTTGCACTGAATCAAATGGGTAGACGCTCACTTAGGAGGCGCGAAGCGAAGAGCCGAATCGTTAGACGCGAGGCATATTAGACGCGCACTTGGACGAAGCGAAGCGCTCGGAAGGAACGCGTCGTTTTCCGTTGGGGTGTTTAGCATTGAAACAAATGGGTAGACGCTCACCTAGGAGGCGCGAAGCGAAGAGCAGCGAGGAGGCGAGTCGTTCGACGCGTGGATCATCTACCCTTGTTCATGCGGGTGGGCGGCATGCAACAAGGGTAATAAAATTTATTGCGGCCTAGAGATAGGGGGAATTTTTTCCGATGACTGCTCGACGCATCGCTTCGTCCAAGTACGCGTCTCGGCGAACTTACGCTTCGTCTCGTCTGAGTGAGCGTCAACCTTAACACGTGTTTCCTTTCAAAGCCTATTATGATGATGAACCTTTATGTCTCATAGGCAAATGCACCTATAAAAAAGAGACCTTGAAGCCCTCTCTGCTATTAGAGTTCATTAGAGCTCTAGAACTGGAGGGTGAGCTGTACGATAACATTTGTGAAAAACAGCTCTGACGGGGGACACAATAGATCTTAAAGTCGCAGTGTGGTGCAACCCCTTAATAATCAACAAGTTAGTGGTAATCAAATATTTTTCCGCCGACCTCGAAGTAAAAGGTGATTTTAATGTGTACGAATTAAACATTAATGACCCATTTTAATGCTCAATTCATGCTATTTTAATGTGCAATCCTCATGGCAACCGAACACAAAGTATTCAGAAGTACACTGAGAAGTGTCAAAAACTACTGGAACATAGAAACATAAAAATATGTTTGTCAACTGTATGTCTTCTGCAAAATGAGAAGGTATTTCAATCAAGAATTATACTCTATTCATGTTGAAGTCGTCAGAAAAATCTTGTAATCAACAGGATTATTAATCTAGCGACTAGTGGTCTCTAACTATTAACGCGCTCGCTCCGCTCACGCATTAAAATATCTTGACCATTAGTCGCTGTCTTTATTGACCTAGTTGATTAAATAACTATTTCTCACCTGCCTAGCTGCATGGTCACGATCCCTAGCACGGTTCATGTTTATTTTTTCCCGCATGGACTGAAATTTGATATACTGATCATAATTCTCATAGCAATACATCAGGTCTTACTTAACTTCCTCTCTAGTACTGTTGACGAACATTTTCCTTTCTGTTAGTTCTTTATTGTCTAGTCTGAACTTGGTTGGATTTTTTTCAACTATATTTATGATAAGCTAAGGAGCATATTAGTGCATAAAATGACAGGGTAGGACAGGAAGTTAAAATATCTATTGCGAACTATAGTGAGTGTAGCAAACTGGTTTGGAAATTCACATCGGAGGACATACGTTATTCAATGCATTATACCCTATAAAACTATAATAAAGCCTATCTGGACTTACAGAATCGAGATAGGGGGATGTACTAGCAAGTCGAATATGTCAATCATCCAAAGAAGCCAATCTAAAATCCTTAGAATGATAACAAATGCCCCGTTGTACGTACAAATCAAACCCTACACGAAGACCTGAAGATACCGTATGTAAAGGACGTCATAACAGAAAACAGCATCAAACATCACACAAAGCTTGAGAGCCACAAAAAACACTTATACCAAAATATAGACATATTGTCACTGATAATTCCAAAATACAACATATTTTTGATAAGTACCTACTCATGACACTGAAGTTCGCAGTTCAAAATCATGTAACAAGGGGTCTGCTAACTTCAGTGTCATGAGTACATCTCAAAAATATGTTGTATTTTGGAATTATCAGTGACAATATGTCTTTTATTTGGTATGAATGGATAGTATACAAACCCATATTCAACATAGTTTCTAACTAGGAACCTAGAATCACGAAAAGACTATGAAAATTAGTACAAAGAAATGGATTTTTTCTTTTTTTCCCCTTTGAACCAACGAAAAGTACGGCATATGAAAAAATATTATCTTTGCATAAAATACTTTCAAATAAATTTATTTCATGTTGTGTCAAATCACCCCCTGGACTGCGGAAAGAGAGGGGACTGCAACCCTAGATTTTTTCCCCTTGTCGCATGTTTTTGTACGGCGTTGCGGAATAATGGATAAGAAGCAGTATTGAAATAGTATGACACAGGTGCCGTACAAAATCAAATGACCAAATTTTCCCTGGTAATTGTCGGAAAATTAAAAAAAATTTCGACTTTGTGGCTCCCCATTTTTTTACGGCGCTACGCGTTTTCTCATTATTTTTCACGAATCTATCGATGGTAAGAATGCCGTACAAAAATATGTGACCAAAATGTACCCGCTCTACCTGTACTTTCGAATTCTCACCTGCACTCAGTTGGACAGCTTACAAGTGACGGCATAGGGCTGAATCTTATTATTTTATGCTCTTATATCGTTCTTGATAGGTCACCTGGTGGTTCAAATGACCCATAATTTTTTCAACACGGGCCTGTAGTCTATATTTATTATTGAGCAATTCAAAAAAAAAAAAATATATTAGGTTACGCCAAGATGTCAAATTAGACAGAAAAATGTCGACTTAACATTTTACGAAAAGGCACGAAATCCCCACGTGTCATGGATGAAAGATAGAACCGGTTCTAATCAGGTACAGTACAGTCTCTATAATCCGGCCGTGCGCCACTCCGGCACGTCCAGTAATCCGGCACTCGGCGTCGGAGGAGGGGTCAGCTGTTTTCATGTTTCTGCATGTCAACAAACCGTTTTTTTTACATTGACCTTAACTGTGTTTTGCTTATATGTAATATTTTTATCGATTTATACATAATATTATGTAATGATTTTTATACTGTACTTGTTTTGTAGTAATTATACGATGTTTTTATGGTCTATTTAGCTTTTTTACCATATCTCCACTAATCGGCAATTTCGGCAATCCGGCACTACCGATCTCAATATAGGGCCGGATTAGCGAGATCCTACTGTATTTGAAAGCCTGAAATGGGCCACCAAATAATCCCAGGCGCATGCGCATTTCGTCGAAATTTCAGGCGGAATCAGTCAGGCTGACTAAAAGGCCACAAAAAAGGCTTGGTGTAATAGGAGTATTTTGCCTTCCAGTTGAACAGTGGGTATATTCGATCGATTTACGTACTATTTTTCTGACAGGGTGGATGGTCTAATGAACGAATAATTTGGTTGTCTCTCTCAAATCAAGTAACACGGGTAGCCCGACACATTCAGTCAATGCGTCAGGCTGCGCGTAATACTAGAGTCGAATACTTTGAGTTACCTTCAGTTAAATACCCTTCCACTTACAATTCTTACCCTTCCGAAACGTAGCAAGTGAATCTTTCAAACATACCACTGTTAAAATGTATGGCAAAATTCTCTCTCTGATTCATTGAATTTCATATGTTTCCGATGTGAATATCCGAATCTGTATTATGAATACTATTCCAAACACCAAATGATCTATAAGGGCTTAAAACCTAATGCCTCCTATACAGAATACCTAGGAATGCATTTAGGCAGCAGACATACATGGAATGAGCATGTATGTAGTGAAAGAGGGAACAAATAGATAAAAATAGAAGAACTACTCTAACTCAGTCACAAAACAGGAGACTGAAGGGGGAACTTGCCAGAGTTAGTTTTAAGTGATTTATTCACTGTAAAAGTTCTAAAATGATATGTAAAAGCCACAAGCTCGGTACTCAACAAATTAGCTGGATGTATGTATGTATGTAGTTTCTATATGTAATCAATACTTTAGACATATTTACTGAATTGCAAATTGGTCATAAAAGGATATCAATTGTGTCCTCTAGGTCTTCTAAGTCCCATTCTACTTCGTAGCGAATTTTTTCAGTTCAGTATTAATCCATTCGACCTCCTCTTTTGATACAGAAATAGGATCTCCATTGATTTCAACCCAACGAAGGTACAGGCCCCTAGTTTTGTTCAATGCTTTGAAAACTTCACTGAAAATACACTATTCATAGAATTCCTCATTAATGAATACAAGAGCCATACTCTTTCACCACGAAAAATGGGTCTTCCAAAGTCATATCACCAAAAAATATTTATCTTAGCGAAAATACTGTTAAGACCTGGGGTATTTAGTACTTCACGTTTGCAATTAATTCCATTTCAAATACAAATGCGAATCAAAAACACAGAGATGTCCTGTGCTCATAATATTATCAGTATATTATCTTATCTGATGAGATGATAATAATTTTATACACAGAACATTCTGACAGCTGACATCCTGACGGCCACAGAACTTATGACTGTCAAACTCGAACACAGAACAGAAGAATAATTGTTCTTCTGCTAACACCACACGGTTTTGTTGTTCTAATCATAGAAATATATACATAATATATGTATATATTTCTAGGTTCTAATCTATGGTACACATACCTCCATGATGAAGATTGGAGGTAAAGGTTTACCTCCATGCATACCACTAACCCACTAACCTAACCTATATTTATGTTCTGTTTCTGTAACCTAACCTAACACCAGTGAAGTTGTAAACAAACCGTTGTCTTTCTCATTTCTTTCGAAAATTTTTTTATGAAATTTTGCCTCTTCACTCCTACTTGTTCGAATAGTGGAAACTGGAAAGTATTAATCTGTATTCTGTGGTGGAAAGTGGAAGGAACTTTTCATTATGTTTGGCCGAAATCTAGAATATTAAAAACGAATATAATCAAAATTCAGGATGATGATGAGTGGTTACAAATCAAGAAAGCATTCCTATAATGGATGATACTTTTGATTTGGACAGTGAAATAAATCATAGCGAAGAAGATTTCGATAAATGTTTGAATATCGTTAGAACTTTGAAAATAACGTCTTTTATGCATAAATATTTTTTCATTCGATTAAGGGACTATGTTCGACAAAAACTTGTACCAGATTTCTATGCGAAATTGAATGACCCCGATAATAATAGGTTTTTCGAAGCAGTCTCTTTTTTATTTGAACACTACATGAAACTGCACAATATGGTTAAGGATATATACACATTGGTAAGATTAAACGATGGAAACCCAGCTGTAGGTCTTCAAAATGATCCAGAGGATGCTCTTAGATCCATATTATGCGGTTTCTTGTTTCGTAATTACAAACCAAAATATGAAGAAGTTATAACATCTTTCTTCAAGTATGATCTGATGTTGGAAGATGAAACTAAGAATACAATTCAATTGAAGTGTCCCATTTGCCAAGTTGATCGTTGCAAGAATTGTAAAATATTATTGATGGAGAATAATAGGTATGTTATATTAGTAAAAGCTAGTTTTAGGTATATTTCCGTTAGTTCATAAATCAGTTGTTTGATTTATAAATAAACTTACAAGCACTGATACTGCATAATGTCATATTATTGCTTGTGGGTAGATTGTAGTAAAAATTCAGATGAGGTCAAAGTTTTTGCATCCATATTACCTCAAAATTTTGTATAGAACTTGATATTGATACTGAATATACAGGGTGTCCCGTAAATACCATGCGAAAGTGACACTGGAGATAGATTGGCATTAGGTCTAACAGATAGCATCAACATGACCTCAGTAAAAGTCCGCTGGTTTTCGAGATATCACCACTTTTGTGTATTTTCTAAAAATCTCCAGTTTCGGTCTTTTATCGCCTAGCATTACTAGACATACTTCAAACTCATGTTTTTTTTTTACCTAGGCTATCCTGAATAGTTGCTTTAAACAATGAAGTAATTTTTCACCGAGAACTAGAACAAAATCCTTCAAAAAATGTCTTACTTGTTGTATTTTATGCCGAAGTTGAAACGTTAACTTAAGTTTGACTGACTGCTGTGAATAAAAATTATATCAGACTGAATTGACAAATAATCGTAAAAACTGGTCCATTTCCTGCACTTTTCAAAATGATACAACACTACCAATTTTTTTAAGTCAAAACCTTAGAAATTATAATTTTGTCGCGAGAGATGTGTTAAAGCCGAGATAATAAAAGTGAAAGAAATTAATACAATGCGCAAATGGTTTGCTACGACCAGAATTGCTACTTATAAAAAAAACAAAATCCTTATCGGCTAGCAGCAGCGCTCGCGTCGATTCTCGATAGGTAGATTTAGTACCTTACCTTGCGTTAATGTTGTTGTTAATGATTTATGGCGAAACAAGACGCGTTTCTACTAGAGGGAACGTTTCGTATAGTGCAAGCTTAGCTGCGAGATTGTACGTGAAAAGATACCCAAACCGCATGTCAACAACTCATGACATCATTCTTCGAGCTGTACATGCCTACAGAGATGGCAGAACCCTGGCCAGAGAGGTTCCCAAGGTAGACCCCACACTGTGGATGACGAAGTCGTCTTGGAGCAAGTAATGGAGGACCCATCGATTTCAGTGCGTTTAATCGAAAGACGTACCGGTGTTCCCAAATCATCTGCGCAACGAATTCTAAAAAGACACCGATACCACCCTTACCACATTCAAAGGGTGCAGACATTATTAACCAGTGATTACGCCAGGCGTGTAGTGTTTGCCAAACAATGATACAAAAGCACAGGGAAGATCCTGATTTTTTCAATAAGGTACTGTGGAGTGCTGTGGAGCCTGTAAAAGAGACGGCTACCTTAACCTCCACAATATCCATAGTTGGCAGCTGGCGAACCCTCATGAGGAAAGAGAAGACAGGTCTCAGCACCAATTTCAGATTAATTCGTGGACCGGGATCTTTAACGGTGAAATAGTAGGCTCATTTGAACTCCCTGCCACACTGAATGCAGAAATGTATTTGGATTTTTTGGAAAACCACCTACCTATCCTGCTGGAAGATGTACCCATTGATTTAAGGAGAAGAATGTGGTAATCAAAATGATGGGTGCCCAGCACACTATGCCCGCATAGTGCGAACGCACCTTGACCACGCATACCGTTCAAGGTGGATAGGCCGACGAGGCCCGATTTTGTGGCCACCACGATCACCGGACCTAAACCCATTAGATTTTTTTTACTGGGGATTCTTAAAGGATAAAGTTTACGCAAAACCATTCGGACAGAAGAGGAACTGCGCCAGCGCCTAAATCAAGCAGCCCGAGAAATACCAGCCACCAGTTAAGAAGACTGAAAAGAGAGTTTAAAACGATGCAGATTATGCATAAGAGCCGGCGGCAGGCAATTTGAACACCTATTATGAGACGATATTACTGTAAATTGATATTAAATAAATAATTAAAATTTTTTGTGTTAATTTTTTTTACTACCTACTTATCTGCAAACAAAAATTTGGCAAAAGGTGATACTTGTGCATTTTTCCTAATTTTTAATTATTTCGGCTTAAACACATCTCTCGCGACAAAATTCGAATTTCTAAGGTTTTGACTTAAAAAAATTGGTAGTGTTGTATCATTTTGAAAAGGGCATGAAATGGACCAGTTTTTACTATTATTTTTCAATTCAGTCTGATGTAATTTTTTTCACAGCAGTCAGTCAACTTAAGTAAACGTTTTAACTTCGGCATAAAATACAACAAGTTAGACATTTTTTGAAGGATTTGTTCTAGTTCCCGGTAAATATTACTTCATTGTTTAAAGCAACTATTCAGGATAGCCTAGGTAAAAAAACATGAGTTGTGAAGTAATTTCTAGCAATGCTAGTCGATAAAAGACCGAAAACTGGAGATTTTTAGAAAATACACAAAAGTGGTGATATCTCGAAAACCAGCGGACTTTTACTGAGGTCATGTTGATGCTATCTGATAGACCTAATGCCAATCTATCTCCAGTGTCACTTTCGCGTGGTATTTACGGGACACCCTGTATATTAATGCAAAATCTCACCATGATCGGAATAATATTCTGGACATTATTCAAAACTTAAATAAGTGAAATCTTGACAATTAAAAAATTGAATCCTGTGGTTCTGATGATGCGATCCTCTTGAAATTTTGCATGATCATTCAGTATATCAATGTCATTCACAAAATAAATTTCACTCGAATCGGATATCTTGTTATGGAAATATTAAGATTCTTCTTTTCAATGTTCAATTGCATTTTCTATGGATCTGATGATGCGATCCTCTTGAAATTTTGCATGATCATTCAGTATATCAATGTCCATTCACAAAATAAATTTCACTCGAATCGGATATCTTGTTATGGAAATATTAAGATTCTTCTTTTCAATGTTTCAATTGCATTTTCTATGGATCTGATGATGCGATCCTCTTGAAATTTTGCATGAGCGTTCAGTATATCAATCGTCATTCACAAAATAAGTTCACTCGAATCGAATATGGAAATGTGAAGTTTTTTTTCTCAATATTCCAATTGAATTTTCTATGGTTCTGCTTACACTATGGCCACAATTTTGCATGAGGCTTATTATGAGCATCTTGCATGTGGACGCAAAATTTCATTTCGATTGGTTTCGTTTTGTCTGAGATATTGAATAACAAAAATTTTGAATGGCCATATTTTTTGGAACACCCTGTACGATTTGGTAGGTTAACGAACTTAACCAAGGCATTTGGGAACCGAACTCACCCTGAAAATTTCAAGTCTCTAGGACAAACCCTTCGAAAGTTATCGTGCTAACGTACGGACGGCCCCCAGGGTGTCGAACCCTATCGTTTGAGACCATTTTCGGCTCAAATTCGAAAATTACAGACATTTGGGTCAAATGATCTAGCACTCGTTTAAGTGGAAGGAGAGCTCTAAAACGACTTCATTTAAGGCCCAGTTTCTACCTTGAGATATGAGATGGCGCTGAAGTCAGATAGAGAAAGGAAGAAACCTACATATGGCGGGTATTTTGGTTCTGGGTTTTCCGTCCCTTTGCTTATTCACAATTCACAGTTCCACCTTTGCTAGTAGTTAATTGGAAAATTATTCATATTTCATATTAAAACGAATTTTTTTTCAGAAAAATGAAAAGAATGAAGAATCTAAAAATTATTACTGAACAACCACTAACAAATATGATCTTTGATTATATACTGTGCCACATTCAGGAGATTTGCGATGGAGAACTGAAACAATCCCATATTCAAACTCTGGAAAAGGTATGTCTCTCGATATATTCCACACATCAGAGGGTACTAGCAGAGATACTTTTCAACAAAAAAATTTTACATTTACTGCCAACCGTAAACACGTAAACTTTCGAACTGAACAACTTCAAAACTTGAAATTTTCATGGTAGGTTCAAGTTTTCAACTAAATGACTAAACTAAATGAATAGATGAAACAAATAACTATGGGGGTATTCAAATCTGAAGGCAGATGCCCACCTGTTGGTTGCACTTATATTGTTCAGGGAACCAATATGAATACAACAACACCAAAATTTGATGGATGTCTGCTGAATCCCAAAATTCAAAAAGTTTTCATTTTTTTCCTAATGCTCCACCAATTTTAGAAATGTGAGATTATTTCAGGATATGAAGCAGCAAAGAAGACATTTTATGTCAAAAAATGGCGGTGGACACTTTAGTAGAACACCGAAAAATAAATGACTAGATTTTTTTTTTCTGAAAATCGATTTTTCATTAAAAAATAATACGCCCATTCCTTTAATAGCAAAGAATGAAGAAAAAAATTATCATTCAAGAATTTTGAGTTCCATTAAAGAAGAAAAATAAAATCGAAAAAAGTGTTTTTTACAAAAATCTCAAAAATGGCTCAAGATAAATAGCTACAAAGTTAGCCGAATTATTTTCATTCAATGTCTAATCGGTCCTCTTAATATGAATCAAATAGGGGGCAGATTTACCATTGAAACTCAGCTATAGGTACTTTCGACATTTGCATTTGAGCAAAACCATAGCGCGCATATATTCCTTTTATTTCCACATAACTTTTTCACACGTTTTTCATCATTATTCCGAAATTGAATTCGATATTTAGGATGAAATCCCACTATTTGAATCTATGGGAGATGATTACCCTTCAATAGGGTCCTGTAGCGGGCTTAGAAGAACAGGAGATTCGAAAAATCATCACTTAGAATGCCAGACCTGGTTTAAACACCCTTCTGGTCCAAGAGCATGAATTAAGTATTTTGTATCTAAATATTGAAGGTATTTATTCGAATAGTTTTGAGTTTCAATTTTGTAGAAACGGCGAGACAGGGTTTTTTCTACTGAGGTTTTTCTCTGTGCTCTGGTATCATACGCCAGAATAGTATGGTACCCCCGTTTTGCACCAACCTCAGCGAGGGACTTTTTTGTTTCATGTATTGTATTTTGTTAGCTCCAATTCAAAAGTAAATAAATATTCCTTTTATCGAGTAATCAGTAATATCGTGATTTATATTGCAGTGGATTCAAGATGTTATTATACATGGTTGAAAAAATTTACCTGTTTGAAGATGATGATGAGGAAGATACTGCTACTTTATCTTATTTCAACCATAAATTAATAAATTATTTACATTGTTCATATACCAAGCAGAGAATTAACCAACTGTTCAAAATAATTATAGGTGAGTAGGTACCCTGTGCAAAATTTTTACAACCAAAACTAGCCAGGGAACTCTGAAATCTCTATCTGATGTTAGGGTTGATTCTCTTTTGGTAGAAGAATGCAGGAAAGCTCTGCGTGGGCTGGGCTCTGATAACTTTTTGAAAGTGATCTGGTGTCCGGCTCATGCGGATATACCTGGTAACGTCAAGGCAGATGAACTGGCTAGGCGGGGAGCCGGATTAGCATTTGTTGGTCCGGAGCCTTCGCTGCCAATCTGTCGCACATCTGTCAGAAGTTTCTTCAGGAACTGGCTGAACAGGGATTTTCCTCGGAATGGAGCGCAGGGGTGGGCCTGAGGTGGTCGAGGATTCTCATTGAGAGACCGTCCTCGCGATCTGAGGTCAATAGGCTTCTGCTGCTGGAGAGGAAACAACTCAGTCTGGTGACTGGTGCATTGACTGGTCACCTGTTTAACAAGCATTTGAAGAGAATGGGATTGACGAGCTGCTCCCTATGCCGGTGGTGCAGGAGTACTGATGAAACGGTTGAGCATATTTTGTTCAACTGTGGAAACCTTACTGAGTTAAGGTCAACACACCTAGGAAATCCAACACCTTCTATTCCTATGGTGAGAGGGACCACTCCTGGCAGGCTCGCGACATTTCTGTCTTCGTGTCTGAGGAGCTGAGTCTCTATAGAACGATGCGGGTGAACAATGGGCCACTAGGCCTCAGTTCGGCCGGTAAGGCACCGCACAGAGAAGAAGAAGAAGAAACCTAGCGCCTGGCTAAAGTTGTTTTGCCATTAATCTACATTATTTGTAGAAAATATTTTTCTACTTTTCTGGTTTGATGTTCTGCGTCTGTCGACTACGAATCTGCGCCCTTCTCTTTGTTCAAATCTTCTTCGTTGATCCTTTCATTTCTTGCCTCTTGCGATTGTGTTGCACGTAACTGCGCCATGTTAACACGCACATCTGCATTTTCCTGTTGGATTTGTTCGCCTGATCTTTGTGCTCTTCTATCTCTCAAGACTCTAGAATGGTTTGTTCTACGACTCAAATTTGCCCCTCTGCGTCTTGCTGGCATTTTGACTGTACTAATAAATCAATACTAAACTTCATCTACGATTGCTTCTATATTTTACTTTATCTACGGTTTATTCAGGAGAATTTAAAATTTGACAATAGTTATTCAAACCGTCAAAATTATTCAAGTGACATTTATCGTAACGCACTCTATAGGAGTTTTCGAAACTTACTCGGGTTCACCCACTACCTTACTAGTAAGGTAGTGGTTCACCCGATCCCTAACCTTCGCGTTGGTTTACCTAACCTAAACATCCAACCCTTGTTGTAACCCTACACGAGAGCAGGGTCGTTAGAGTCACCGCATGCGTATCTGAAAAACGCGGGAATACGCCTTCCACTTTATTCTTAATAATTTCATATATTCAATTCCTAATAATTATTTAAAGATAAAAGAATTTGGCCCAATATAAAATGTATGGTTCCATGAGCCAAGAGAATAGTGTAAAACAACTTCTTTATAACTTTGTAAGCAGATCTTTCTGCGCTTAGCTTCAGCCTTCTTTAACATAGGTACTCAAAGATAACATTTAACATGGAAGAGCACACCACAAATTATAAGAAAGATTTGACAAAAGCTAATAAATGTAAGCAACGCTAGAGACAATCCGAAAATTAACAAAACTAAAAAATGAATTCTTAAAAGATTTGGTTATGTTATTGCCGCTTCACATCCTAACCTGATGTGTTCGTAAACTTAGAACCGCGTACGTTATCCGAGTAGATCCGTCACGTGACCTAATAGATCAAGTTTGTAACCCTGAGTAAGTTTCCGAAACCGCCTATCATGGGCAACATTGTGGTTTCTGTGCCGAGAATGCATTTTTCCCACCTTTTAAACTTTCTCTTTACCTCCAAGAACATATCAAGACCAAGATAAGATAAATCCGTTCAACCGTTCTCGAGTTTTAGCGAGACTAACGAACAGCAATTGATTTATACAGGGTGTCCCGGAAAATGTGGGAAATCTCTCGGATTCAGATAGAACATAAAAAAATAGGATGACAAGTTCTCATAATTTTTTTCCTAGCGGTCCTCCCTACGAAGATACGACCTCCTAAATGACGCCACTGGAAATTCATTTTAGTGGAATACCTAAATTTCAATTTCTTATTTCTTCCATTATTTTTTTTTTTCGAAAACGGTTCATTTTATCGACACTGAACAGGAGTACCTTTTCTTTGCCTTAATGTTCAAGGTATCCAAATTTGTTTTTTTTAGCACCTTATCATTCAGGGTGTTAAAAATGTAAGCATTAAAATGTACAACCCAGTCCGCTCCTGGTAAACTGAACAAGCCAATTGAAATTTGAGTGCGGTGATTTAAGAGGTCCTTAATACTATTAATCATATCAAATTATCATCAAATCATATCGAGTAGTTTTAAACTTATTCCACTAAAATCGATTTCCAGTGGCTTCATTTAGGAGGTCGTATCTTTGTAGGGAGAGCTGCTGGGAAAAAAATTATAGGAACTTGTCATCTTCATTTTTTATGTTCTATCTGAATCCGAGAGATTTCCCACATTTTCCGGGACACCCTGTATACAGACATTTTGAACGTCTGTCCACAATAAACGATACCTTACATTAACAATGTCCCATCCGTAGTTTTCCAATATTTATCGAAACTTTTTTCAGAGTATCCCGAATCACTCCCAGTTTTGGAGGATATAAAAGAGTGTTTGCCAAAGACCGATTTACAGTCATATTTCACGCAAACACTTAAAAAAGAAATGAAGACACGTCTATTGCATCCTGGTGTTGGCACCTCAGATATATTGACTGCTTATGTCGCTACCATCAGAGCTCTTCGAGTGCTGGATCCATCAGGCCAGCTATTGGATACTATAACTGAACCAATTCATGATTATCTACGAACGCGTTCGGATACTGTTAGGTAAATAAAATGTAGATTTTCTATTTGGAGTTGTTCTCCCATATTTAGTACCTAGAAATCAGTAGATTCTACCGATTGGAAATTCACATCGAAAACATACGATATACAAGGCATCAGACAGAGAATTCTTCCCTCCAGTTGCACAGATGAATAGTCGAGATAATGAAGTGCGATAACTGAATGAATTCAACTGTCTTACTGCGATAATCTAGTCTCGTCTCTCTCTTATCGCAGTATGGTAGGGAACCCTCACTACACGTATAGAATTTTTAATTTGTCAGGCTGCCCGTAATACTCGATTCAAGTATTTACTGTTGCCTACCATACTAAAGAATTACGCTCCTCTAAACGATAAGAGAGAGACAAGACTAGAATAATGAAGTAAGACAACTGAATTCAGTGTGTTACAGCAAGTGATTGTCTCGACTATTCATCTATGCAACTGGGCGTAAGAATTCTCTGTCTTATGCATTGTATATCGTATGTTTCAGATGTGAATTTACAAATCTGTAAAAAAAACGCCAAATGCTTGGACAGTCTTATACCAGGTCCGGCACTCGAAGTGTAACTTGTTTCAAGCCATCGACGAACCTGCCATAGTGACATCAGCTGTTTAGAAATTTGCTAAGTGATAGTTATAAGTAAAGGGTTTTCCAATAAAAGGTGTTACTTTGAATAACCCGCTATTTCGGTAGATGTCACGTTTGAAGCTGTCATTTTTTGACATTGGACAAGTAGAAACTACGCCATTAATAAAAATGAAACGATACACGCTACAAGAACGCATTGAAATTATTAAAATTCACTATAAAAATGGTGAAAATTTGGTAGAGTAAAACTCGAACATTTTTGGATCGTCGTGAAGCACCTTGTAGGACCGCAATAAAGAATTTTGTGGAAAAATTCGAGCTGTTGGAGCAAGTAAGTAATGTGAAGAATAAAATCCGTGCACGTCGCTCAAGAACAGCTGAGAATATAGCTGTTGTAGCCGAAAGTGTTGAAGTAAACCTCGGTTTGTCCATTCCTCGTCGTTCTTCGGAGTTAGGCATTCCACAAACGTCATTACACCGTATTTTGCATAAAGATTTGGTTCTTAAGGCTTATAAAGTTAAGACAAGAACGTCAACGTCGTGTCTTTGCTGATTGGGTCGTTGAAATGCATGAAAATGATCCGGAATTCCATCGAAAAATCATCTTGAGTGATGAGGCCCATTTCCACCTCGGTGGCTTCGTCAACAAGCAAAACTGTCGCATCTGGGGCTTGGAAAACCCAAGAGTTATTGTTGAAAGGCCTCTCTATCCTCAACGTGTGTTTGGAGCGGTTATGGTCCGGTGGAGTCATTGGACCTTACTTTTTCGAAATTTAGGCTGGAGCAACAGTTACGGTCAATGGATTGCGCTATCGAGAGATGTTTAATGATTTTTTATGGCTGAAATTAGATAGTATTGATCTGGACAACGTTTACTTTCAACCAGACGGCTCTACGTGCCACACAAGCAACGAAAACATTGATCTTTTGCTGGAAAGTTTCCGGACCGTGTTATCTCTCGAAGAGGTGATCACAATTGGCCACCAAGATCTTGTGATTTAACACCTTGCGACTTCTTCCTTTGGGGCCACGTGGAAGAGAAGGTCTACGCCAATAGCCTAGCGTCGATTCAAGACCTCAAAGATGGAATTCGTGAGGCTATCGAGGACATAGGGCAGCCACTTTACGATTTGGTTATGGAAAATTTCATTAAAAGGATATGGTCCTGTAAGCGTGGTGGTGATATTCATTTGCCTGATGTTATTTTCCACTTTTAACGCGGCATAGCTTCTTCTTCATAATGAAATAAACATCCGATCATTTATGTTGAAAAATGGCATGTTTCTTTAAATATCATAATAACACCTCTTATTGGAATTGAATAAGTGATTTGATTTTGAAATTATGATTATTTTCACATGTTCTGTACATATAAATAAATGAAAATAATTTTCCTTACGGAATTTTAGCCTTCGAATAGGTTACACTTCGAGTGCCGGACCCTATATTTCGAAATACGTATTACAACGAGGTATGAAGTATCGCAAGTGAATATATTAACAATGAAAGCAAAGAATAATATATTTATCGAATAAAATTGACCAATGTTAAATTCATACTTCGTAGCGGTTTGAAAGTCTAGACTAGACCAACGTCAATAACTTTTTAGATTCAAAAGTCATTCTAATCAAAATCTTTTCAGATCTGTTGTAACAAGTTTAACCGAGGAAGGACCTAATGATCTAGCTGAAGAACTAGTTAGTGGAGAAGCTATACGACAAGAAGAAGAGGATGAAAATGATTGGATGTCATGGGTACCGCCTCCTAAAAATCCTATTTCAAGTAATTGTTCTCTAAAATTCGTACTTTCGCAATTTGATTCAAAGGAGCAAATAAAAATTCATTAGTTGCAAAAATATAATCGATAAAAAAACGGTACAGATGTGGATTATAATCGAAAATTTCTAGACAACAGTTTTATATCTTGAGCTTTTTATTTTTTTTATTTTATTTGCTTTTATGATCCAATCAAACTAAACGACTAATATCGATATCTATTTTTGAATGACATATCATTGAACTTCAAAAGGAGAGCTGTTTTGTGCTCTTCTATCTCTCAAGACTCTAAAATGGTTGTTCTACTACTCAAATTTGCTCCTCTGAGTCTTGCTGGCATTTTTACTGTACATACTAATAAAGCAATACTATAGTCCGTTCACGAAAGTTTGAGCCGTCGGTTGGCCATGGAAATTTGGCATATTCCACTGTGTATATTAAAATTTTAGGTGAGGTTGTTTATTTCTTGTCAGAATGATACTCAATGTTGTCAATATTGCATAGAGTTCTCTGATAATTCGGAAGCTCGTCGGACGAGGCCGTGTAAATTCGGCAACGTTGACTTTATTTCACGTTATGACAGCAAATTCTGCCAACTTCAGACAAATGAACAAACGCCTACTATGCGCTCAAACATTCGTGAACGGACTATAATTTGATTCACTACAACAGGACTCTTTGTTTCCATTATATAACTGATCATATCTCATATCAGGATACATTTAATGTTTGAAATGATCCAAGTTAGATGGTTAAATATCTTTCTTCTGCAGTTGACGATGGTGAATTACCAAAACTGATATTTTTCTACATATCGTCCTCAATGAATATGATCTGAACTTAATAAATAATTTGATAGGTCCATTTTCACGATTTTTCAGTCCAAAGAAGAAATAAATCAACTGAAACACTTGAGAAACACCAAAATCTCTCGTGGTTTTGCTATGATTTACATAGGAAAAGTGAGGTTGTTGTACCTCCGATGTGCGTCCGCTGTCAAACGTGCACGAAACCAATAAGGCGAGCCCACGTGCTTCCCCTACTCCTGACAAACCTACCCAACAACAAACAAAACATTCTCCCTCCATTATTGTGCCTGAAAATCGAAAAGTCTCGTGCATATTTTATTCACCCTCGTACTATGTGTCATTCTAATGATTGCTCAAATGCCTTAATTCAATAAACAAATTACTCCGGATGTGAATATATTATTTACTAGCAGACCCAACAGACGTTGTTCTGTATACACAAAAATTCATTCAATTCGATCCAGCCGTTTAGTTGCAGAGTAGATGAATAACCTAAATAACGACTGCAGCGCCATCTGTTGATATGTGATCATAAACATACGGGCATCAGGCAACCCAAAATACATCCCCCACCTTGAGTACCTTCTCCTACCTGCCTAGTGCCTACCTCAGAGATGTATTTTGGTGCGATTTCATCTCCAACCTGCCATATCTTTTGATGTATTCATCATAATTGAATGATGTAAAAGGCAATTTCGTTTTAAATTAAATACTGGGTATGAACGACGTATTTAATTGGATAAGGATCAATAGCGTATTCATAAAAAAATACTCCCAAATAATGCATAATTTTGAGAAACATTCGGATACCTTTAAAGGGTAATACCGAGTAAACCTTGAAAGATAGATATAATATGCTATCGCGGACTTTTTTGTAGAACTATTGAAGAGGTACATTTCCGTCATACATTGTTTCCATGTACGTCTTACGGTTTTTGCAGCGCACCTGAAAATAGCTGATCATGGCTGATTTTGGTACTCATATTTATTATCATTGAAGTTATAGTAGGTTTCCTTAATTTTCTCGGGTGAAAAGTATAGCCTATGTTACTCAGGGATATTGTAGCATTCTAAGGGTGAAAGAATTATTGAAATCGGTCTAGTAGCTTATGAGTTAACTCGTATCAACGCCACAAACATACAAATCTTTCCTCTTTATAATATTATAGTATAGATGAAGTATTTTCTCTTACTTTCAGATGAACCAGCAACGAAGTCAAAATCTGCAGACATCATAACGATGTTGATTAACGTTTATGGCAGTAGGGAATTATTTGTCAATGAATACAGAACTCTTTTAGCAGATCGTTTACTATCACAACTATCCTGTGATACAGAAAGAGAAATAAGGTATTTAGAATTACTGAAACTGAGATTCGGCGATTCCCAGCTGAATTATTGTGAGGTTATGTTGAAAGATATCGTAGATTCAAAAAGAATCAATCATCGAATAAGGGAAGATCCTAGTTACGATCCGAATGAAAATTTCATATCAGCAATGATAGTCTCCGCTCAGTTCTGGCCTCCTTTCAAAGATGACCGACTAGAAGTTCATCCTAAAGTAGTGAAGCAAATGGAAAAATTTACTAGTAGTTTCGAGGCATTGAAAGGAAACAGAACTTTATTGTGGAAGAATCATCTAGGGGTCGTAGATTTGGAGATCGAGACTGGAAATAAAACTTTGGAACTATCAGTATCTCCTATTCATGCAACAATATTGATGTATTTCCAGGAAAATAGTGAGTATTTGAGAGTTGATGCTGTGCTATTGAACAAATCTTGGTTGCCAGTGGCGGCTCGTGAGATTTCAATCAGAGGAGGCCCGAGAACACGCAACCAACATAATAATTTATTTCGAACGGGGCAGCCACTGGCATTAATTATACCATTCTACGCAAAACGAACAATTATGAGCATAATCAATAATTAAATTTGGCATTGCTGGTCGAAGTGTCTTAATTAATTGAATTATGAAAAATTTATCATCATAAGGTATTTCACTAAATTTATTATTCAAAATAAAATCTACAAGATCTTGCGTTTCTTTAAATTTATAACTTGCATTGTAATTTTCACTTATTGTATCCGTTTCCATCTTTAATGCTGAAATATTAAAATCTTAACTACAAATGAAAATGTCACAAACCGCACGCTGAGAGGATTAATACTTAGTTAATAAAAAGGGAGAGAATCAAAACAACAGCTGATCTTCATCCACAATCGCCTTGGTTGATTCGGGCCGATCGGACGTTCATTTTCGACTAAGCTCGTTACCTAGAAGCGAAAATAATGCCGCGGAGCCGGGCCTCCGACACGTGATCTACAGCTTGAATTTCTAGTGGTTCCCGTACCGTTCATTTGAAGAAGTTTGAAATGTTACATTCCAACGAATATCGAGTCGTGGAGGCGAGCCTTCTTCGCTGAGCGGTTGGCCTGCTATCCGTTACGCTGTATTGTGTGTTGCGAATAATGTATGGTTATTTTAGATAGCTGAGTAATAAACATATGTTTATCACTTTGAGATTTGAATAGAAGAGAAATAATGAAAATAATACAGATATAGAAATGTGATTATTTGTTATTCGTACTTGAATTTAAAATTGAATAAAATGCAGTGAAATTAGGGGAGGCCTGGCCTCCTCTGAGCAGCCGCCACTGTTGGTTGCATTCAGCGGACGAAGCCTACATCTGCCTATCGATAGCGATCGGAAACGTGTTGAACGTTCACTGACAAGCCGAGATAGGTTAGGGTAGGCCAACGATCTGTCAGCTGATTGCACAACTAGTGTGGAAAATAGTGCTGATTCAATAGTTTTTTGTAAAGAATTACGAAGTTTAAACTGTATTCATCGCTCACCTAACTACATGCATATAGTCCATTCACGAAAGGTTGAGCCGATTGGCCATGGAAATTTGGCATATTCCACTGTGAATATTGAAATTTTAGGTTATGTTCTTTATTTTCTTGTCAGATTGATACGCAATGTTGTCAATATTGCATAGAGTTCTCTGATAATTCGCAAGCTCGTCGGACGAGGACGGGTACATTCGGCAACGTTGACTTTATTTTACGTTGTAACAGCAAATACTACCAACTTCAGATAAATAAAGAAACGCCTACTATGCGCTCAACCTTTCGTGAACGGACTATACATAAACGGGCATTCAATTCCTGAATTGAAAAATGAAGAGTGATTTAATTTTAGGAGTTCCTCCTCAAGTCGCTTTTGAATTAGAAGAACCAATTCATTCATCGATTAACCCTGAAGGATATTTCTCAGCATTCATTTTCACTTCATTCTCATCCTCGATCATTTTTTCAACTATCGACCACTACCTGGTGTGCTCTTTAAACTCCAAATTTCCGCTACCGCTACCTATCACAATACAAAAACGCTGCCAAAAATGGCAACCGCTCCAAAACATGTTGAGTTCGTAGCACCTATGCCACCGGACGTTTCCACTACAGTTTGCCAACAGTGTCCCAACGGTTTCATTCGCTGAATGCTAACATTGATGCAATATCTAAGCACTGATCCTATTATTAATGATATAACACAACTGCTGCAGACGAACTTTTGGTGCCACATACTCAGAATTATATAGATCGTAGTTCAGTAAGCACTTTTCAGTTACTGTTTTGTGTTTGTTTTGTCTCTCATTAATCACTAGTGAATAATGAATTATTATTCAATGCTGCAAGATACTTCATAATTTATCTTTAATTTATATTCTTCAAATTGATATTTCTTCAGTATTCTAAAGTACTCCAACTAAAAAATATGGGTACCTTGTCAATCTAGGGCTAAATCTACTTTTATTACATCAATTAAAGCAATTTTCATTGCAAAATATACAATGACAAGTTCTGCAAAAATTTCTCATGTGTCAACTTGACTTTTTCCACACTTGTAATAAAAGGGTCTTGTTACGGTCGCCAAATGTTAAAAGCTTCAAGAAATAAATTCTGTAGTCCTGGATAAAGTATTATACGCTCGTTGCATAATATACTATTATGCAATAGGTGATAGATACCATTTTCAGTAACCGTTGTACAACTGATTTATATTTTAGGGGAATGGTCTTTAAAGAAGCTTAGTAAGAAAATGATGATACCTATAACCACTCTCAGAAGAAAAATTAGTTATTGGCAATCTCAAGGACTGATTTCTGAATTAAGGACTGATGTATTTGTGTTGGAGGAAGATAACGTTGAGGGTATAATGTTGAAGCGGACGTCGAAGATTATGAAGCTGAATCCGTCATGGCTAGTGCCAAAGATCAAAGGAATGAAGAACTACAGGTATTTCTCTCGAACCTCAGAGTAAAAAGTAAACCTAGAGATGCCTTCACGCATTTTTTGACGCAGTCAAGTAGTTCATGAACTCGAACAACATTAGGCGTTGCGAACTTGTGCCGTTTCTTTATTCCGTATTGGGATAATTGGTCTACGGCTCCCCTACTATGGTACTAATAGCGAGAGTCTGTTATAGACAATTCTGTCAGTTTGGCAACATCGCTCTGTTACTGTTTAGTTCGTGGAGGTAAAGGAAGGGGAAGGAGCATATAATATATTTCCCTTGATGTAAAAGTGTCACATAAAAAGGACATATTTGTATGGGCAACTTTGTGGCGGAAATTTTTTGGATTCATTCAAGCACCCATTCACTGAATAAGAAACCACTTTTAACTAACACTTAATATCTTTCTGCTACAAACTGTAGAGAAAATGCACAAGAAATGAGCCGAAATAATAAAATTCAGCGTTAAAAAAGTTCGAAGTCGGCCATATTGGTGTGTCCCTTCTTTGTTTTGTTTACGTGACACTTGTTAAACCTTAGGCTCCCTCCACTTCCTTTACCTCCATGGTTTAGTTATTCGATGCATCGTGTTCACATCTTTGTATCGATTTGACGTTCATAAACTGAATTATTTTACTGATTTGGTGGCAGTTTATTGTTGCTTAAGATTATTCTGGTAATTATAGCTATGGCAAAACTACGAAAATGTTGTATTATATTCATAAATTGTAGAAATGAAAATCACCTGTTATTTAAGTCACCCCAGTGCGGCAGTGAAATGCTTTCCGTCTCACTCTAGCTAGATCTTGGTTGATTACAATAGGCCTATTCATTTTAATCTAAATACTGGTTGCCATTGGTTACATACAAAGCACTGGAACAGCTCGGAAGCACGAATCTCTTAAAACGAATACTATAATAGCCTATTCGTTTTTGAGATTTTCGTGCTCCTGAGTAACTCAAAAGCTCGAAATACGGCTTGCCATTGGCTGCGCACAAGTACTGGAACAGCTCAGGAGCACTAAACTCCACAAAACGAATACTGTATAAATGCGGTACTATTCACGCGTAGGTGCATCTCTATGTTTACTTCTTACTCTAAGTCTCGAACTTTCTTTCCATGAATAATTCAACTTTTTCATTTTAAAACTGAACCTTCTTTCTGTAGATAACTCAATTCTTCTTTTTTCAGACTTTTTGGTCATATATAGTTGGAATGTTGACAAATCTTGAATCCTTGTCATTAGACAGAATACATCAAATGCTGAAAATGTTTGTTTTTGAGGGACCAAGCTCGGAATATGGTATAGAGGAGTTGCAGAATTTTTTAGATAAAAAAATTAGAGAACATCAGTTAATACTTTCAAATGGAGTGTATAAGTTACCGAAATGATGCTTCAATATAATATTAAGTAAATGTAAGACTGATCTTCAGTAATAAAGTGAAGAAATACTTTGGAGCTCTATGATTATTAAATTTTATTTTCATGAAAATTCAATAATTGTGCTGGTCGTATGAAAAACAGTAGGTACTATCGAATTTTTATATACAGGGTGTTTGGTAATTCGATGTGATCCTTCGATGGGGATTTACTAGACGTCATTTGCAGCGAATTGTGAAGCTTGGTCCGAAAATCTATGGTTACGAAGATATGGCAATTTTTCAACTTTATTGAAAATTCTGGTTAATTAGGAATATAATCGAGTTTGTAAGTACATATTGACTCCAATAGCCTATTCGTCTTGAAAAGTTACGTGCTCCTGAGCAACTCAAAAGCTCGAAATACGGGTTGACATTAGTTGCGCACAAGCACTGGAACAGCTCAAGGAAGAAACTCTTCAAAACAAATACTATATAAATATTTAATGAATATCTTTTTTTGAAGATAAGAGGAGGGGCGATAAGGCTATGCTAAACCTTGCTGACACCTTGACCTTAAGATCTATTGTGCAACCCCGCGCTTTTTACCAGTCAGGTAGCAAGGCCTCGATAAACTTTACTACTTTCCTGGGTGCTGCACTCATTACTTGTTCCGGTTTTAAGAAATAGGAGCCAAGATGTCGCAGCCTTCTCCCAAGGACAGCTTCACATTTGCATAGCAGGTGTTCAGCTGTCTCAGTGGCTCTTGACAGAAGTGACAGGCACTGTCAGGAACCTTTCCCATGTTCCGAAGATGATGATTCACGGGACAGTGTCCCGTCGGCATGCCTGTCAGTTTCCTCAGTTCTGATTTACTAAGTGAGAGATATTTTTCAGTCCAGATCGTTGAATACTAGAGGAATGACTGCCTGTTTTTGTCCTTCGACCATTTGTCTTCCTCTTTTGTTCCCTATCTTTAACCGCCATTGCTTGGTGGCTTGATGGGAAGCTGCAGAATGGATCTGGTCCAATGAATTGGGTCTTAATCCCCCCTCCCTTTCTAGCTGAGCAGCCATTGCATTACCCTGCACTCCAGAATGACCAGGCACCCAAATGAGGTTGACCTGATTGTTTGATCCGAGTGCGTTAAGTGACATTTTGCATTCCCAGACTAACTTCAACCGAACCGACCGTGAATCAAGTAGAGCTGCTCTGCTGTCAGATAGTATAATACAGTGGAACTTCCCTATAACGAAAGCGCTAAATCCGCAAAAAAATTCGTTATACAGAAAATTTGTTTCTATAGTCGGCAATGTCGCGGTCGACTTCACTGATGAATTTAAGTTTATCATTCAAACTTAAGCACTTCCTTTTAGACATTTTAGCACAACTTTCACACTAGCGTAATGGTTAGATTGAAACCAAACAGCCAGGGGTGTATTTAAAACTGTTTCAGAAGGATCTCTCTGCCCGCCGTAATGATTTAGTTTAAGGTCGGAATTTATTACGTACGTCCGAAAAAATTTCGGAAAAAACCCACCCTTATACCTTCTTACCAATACTAATTCAAAGAGTGATGTTCTTTGAATATTTCGTTATAGAGAGAATTTAATTCGTTTTTTTTTTCGTTGTACGAAATTCGTTATACAAACGTTCGTTATAGGGAAGTTTCACTGTATATCCTTTTTTTCCGCTACTTACATCCCGCACAATATGCGATGCACTCCCTTATGGCAAAAGTTTCCGCTTGAAATACCGATGGACAAAAGCCTATCGGTAGGGCTAGTTGTAATGAGGGACCATATACCCCGTCTCCGACTCGTCCGTGTTGTCTTTAAACCATCGTTGTAATACGCCAGAGACCCTGCAGGGAAAACCATTTCACCGTTGCTCCATGGTCGCGACTTTGTATTGTCACGCTGTAGTTTTTCTGAATCTCGTTCAGAGTAATCTAAAAGTTCCTTACATTCATTCAGAACGCGAAGTTGGGCCGTATAGTCTCCAGTTTTAAGCTCCCGCCACCCTTAGAGCCCACCTAGCTGCCACACTTTTTGTCTCATTTTTTAAAGCTGAGGAGATGGTCCCCATTTCTTGTGAAAAAGTGTTAAGTAAAATTCAAATAACCCAAGATACATGAATATCACAGGCCGACATGCCTTATCTTCCGCACCAATCCTTTAACATCCCAATTCACTCGTCACCTTAATACCATTATCTCTTTACAGAGATGCTTGAAACACTAATAATATATAGTGATTGGAGCGAATATTTATTAAGAAAATAAAGCAACACTTAAAAATTAAGATTTTAGGAGTATCAATAATTTCCTGAAATATTAACTTCAATTGGACTTTTGAATAAACTATGCAAAATTGTATTATCCTAGAAATGTATAACATGTGATCAGACAGACTCCTTTTTATCCTTCTTGCCCGAAATCTGCTGTGAATTTTTGAAGCTTCACAAGGTCCTCTTCATTGACAGTAGGTTTGGATGTTGCCAGAGATTTTAGCAAATCACTCTGAAAACAAATAAAATAGGGTAAAAAATGGGTCAAGTCAATCCTCTATACATCTGAGGAAAATATTTGAAATTATTTTAAGTCTGTCCTAGCTTTCTATTTGCCTGAATAATTTCCGAAATCACTTCAGTTGGAAGTGATTTTGACAAATAGAACATGACAGAGTACCAAATCAGAACATCAACGATGGTTCGAAAGGAAATTCTAAAGGTAATATGAATTATTCATTACTATAGTCCGTTCACGAAAGTTTGAGCCGTCAGTTGAACATGACTCTCTCTCCTTTGTCTTATAATACTCTTGTTTGTCTTTTATCAGCCAGATGGCAATGTTGTTTTCATAGACTCGTTTTGTTGTAGTTTACTTTGTCGTCTGTTACTGTTGTTTATGTCCTTTTAACTGGATGGCAGTGGTGGTTTATGAATATAACTTCATTTTTATTCGTTTTGATTTTATTTATTCTCTGATTCTTCGACTGATCCACGACATTGCTCATTTTCTGAAACTTTTATGTTTGAGGGCCACCCCCTTGAAGTAATTTGAGAGAACTATTTTTTAGATCATTAGCATGACTTCAGATGACTTTCAGTGAATTGTTTATGAAGATTTATGTGAGTTTTTTCATGACATTCTACCTTTCCCAATTAACTTCATTTAATGCAGTTTGTTACACCCGCTATTTTTTTCATTTATGACTAATAATTCCCCCCCCCCCTTTTTTTTAACCGTTTTATACTGTTGACTTTAACTCTTTTATATTTTGTCAATAACCTTCATAATTTTTATTGTTATTTTTATTACTTTCGATTTTTGTGAACTTTCATTAGTTGGTTTTTCCTCCTGTCACTTATATTGTTTTGATTGTTTTCGCTTGTTTTTTGTACTTTGTATTTCATTGTAGAGCGTTTCTGCGTTTTTTTCCCCCATGAATTTTTTTTGTTGCTTTCAGCTTCACTTTGTGATTTGTACTCCTGAAGATGAGCTGAATAAGCTCGAAACATGTAGAGTAAATTAAAAATCGCACAAGTATTTATATCTGGAATAGTGTTTTCATTACCATGGATTGCCCAGTTATCAGGACATTCAATTCTAAATGACAATTTGGCGTATTTCACTGTGTATATTAAAATTTTAGGTTATGTTGTTTATTTTCTTGTCAGATTGATACGCAATGTGGTCAATATTGCATAGAGTTCTCTGATAACTCGCAAGCTCGTCGGACGAAGCCGGGTACATTCGGCAACGTTGACTTTATTTACGTTATGACAGCAAATACTGCCAACTTTAGATAAATAAACAAACGCCTACTATGCGCTCAAACTTTCGTGAACGGACTATAGCAAAGAACCGAGGATAATTCACTTTCTGTTATGTTCAGAAGTAAATTGTAAACTTTTACCAAAATGCTAGGTTATGTTAATGTTGTGATGAGCTGAAGTGGTTATGGAAATTAAACTGGTTTTGTCAGAAAGCATCATCAATTGGAAGTGATGCGCATCAATTCAAAATCACATAAACATTGTCAAATAGAACGCGCATCAACTGATTTTGTATCAGTTTGAAGTGATGCAGCGTCAAATAGAAAGGTCCTTGTATCTTATCCTCAGAGTAAGAAGTAAACATAGAGATGCTCCTACGTGTGAATAGTACTGCATTGCAATCAACCAAGCTCTAAAGTGAAATGGAAAGCATTTCACTGGGGGGAAGTTAACAATGGTTAGATTTTCATTTCTACAATTTCTGAATAAAATATAACATTTCCGTAATTTTGCCATAGCCTTAGTTACCGGAATACTCTTAAGCAACAAATCATTGAAATAATTCGGTTTATGAACGTCAAATCGAAATGAAAACGTAAACACGACGCATCGAGTAACGAAACACTAAGAGACAATGTTGCCAAACTCACAGAATGGTCTGTAACAAACACTAGCTGTCAGTACCATAGTGGGGGAGCCGTAGACCAATTAACCTATACGGAATAAACATACGGCACAAGTTGGCAACGCCGAATATTGTTCGCGTTCATAAACAGATTTTACTTAGCTGCGACAACAAATGCGAGAAGGCACCTCTACTTTTACTTTTTACTCTGAGATCTTATCATTCAATGGAAACACTGGAAATCATCAACATTTAATTACCATGGTGACCGGAGGTTCGGCTAGTTTGTCACCTTCCAACTCCGACCAAGACATCTCAATGGCCCCTGGATCACCTGGAGAGCAGGGAGTCATAAGATCATCTACAATTAAATTAGGGTCCTTTGGGCTAGGTCCTCTGACTCTTTTGAAATGCGTGGCAGTTTGTACTTTGCGTACTGGTTGCATCAGAGCATCTTTCACTACTATGCTGATGTCGGCTCCTGAATATCTGTGAATAAAAAAATTGTAGAAAGCTCTGACGTGAAGTTGAAGCATCAGCCTGCATGGTCATATTTGGAAAACCATGAATAGGGGTTTTCAGAAACTCACTGCATCACTAACGCAGGTTGAATCTTGACAGCAAATGAACTGTCTTTATGTCAATTTGTAATAGTGCAAGAGCCCGTGAACCCCAGACCTTCGTTATTTTACAAAAGCTGAAAACTTGTCTACGCATGCTCCCAACACAGGTAAGAACGATGGACCATTATGAAGTTATTACTAAAGTTGTGTAAAATACTGATCTAAATTCGTCAAATAATAAAGTGTGATTTTTTGGTATTACCTTCAGAATATCATAAAAAATCACATCATTAATTGCCAGACAAATAATATCGAGGCAACCCCTTGCCAGACACCCTTAATGTTCATTAAATTATATGTTATTCTACTAATGTTATAGTATAAAAGCTGATGCGTAATAATAAGAAAATGTTTCCTCATTAGCCAGACATTTTTTATAGTTCCAACCCTTTGCCAGACAAGCATGTAGAGCGCGAGACAGTATGAGTGGGTGCGAGTGAGACGGCATGATTATAATGACTAATGAATTTTTTGGTACAGATTCATATAATTAATAATTTAAGTGCATCTCAAAAACATCTGAAGAAAAGACGTTCGATGTTACAACTGAATTAAATTGTTTAAGATTCATATTATACTGGCTCGCGCTTGCACCTGCAGCTAACTACATGCTTGTCTGGCAAATGGTTGGAACTTTCAAAAATGTCTGGCTACTGAGGAAACATTATCCAATTATTACCCAAGTATCATATATAAGAATCAGCTTTTAAACTATAATGTAAGTAGAATTACATATAATTTAATGAACATTAAGGGTGTCTGGGGTTGCCACGATATTCAGTGTCTTTATGATATTCTGAAGGTAATACCAAAAAAATCACACTTTATGATTTGACGAATTTAGATCAGTATTTTAGCCAGGGTAACCCAAACTTCATAATGGTCCATAGTTCTTACCTGTGTTGGGAGCATGCGTAGACAAGTTTTCAGCTTTTATAAAATAAGGAAGGTCTGGGGTTCACAGACTCTTGCTCTATAACCCAGGTTAGTGATCGAGTAATTTTCCGAAAACCCTTAACTCAATTTGAATATCTTGAGAGGCTATTGGTTTCATTCTATCCATTCATCCCATTAAATCCTATCGTATCAAATCCTTATAGTGTTAACGTGCCTACAGCCGACCATTAACACAATAACTTCCGAAAGGAAAAACTTTGAAACTCGAAATTTTCAAAGAGGGATGTTGAATTCATAAATGAATTGAATGTAACCAGGATATTTAAATTTGATGTATCGCTTTCCAAATATGAACAAGAGAACGAAATCTTCTGAATTTACATCATTCAGTAGAAAACATAAATCGAATTTGTAGAAGCTGTGATGTACCCAGGTTATACAGATCTGCTGTATTACGTATTAAAATTATACAGACTGTTCGCACTGGTACATACTAGAAAGCTTTTGACTGCACGTCGAATAACAGCTCAACCCCGAGTACCATATTCTGGCTTTTGCGGACCACTGGTGTTCCTGGAACCACAGGTTGGGAACCAACTTACCCTTCTGTCCTTCTGCCTAATTCTTTCAAGTCTTCCTCAGACAAGGTAGTGTTAGTGTTGCCCAAATGAATCTTGAACATTGTCACACGGGCGTGTTCTTCTGGAAGAGGTATATAGATTCTTCTTTCAAATCTTCTACGTATGGCTGAATCTAGTACCCATGGAATATTGGTGGCTCCTAATACTAAGATACCATCAGTGTCATGTCCAACGCCTGAAATTCAACCAAATATTGTAAAACACCCCATAATCTAGACAAGGCATTATTGTGGAGATGATTACAGGTGAAAAATACAATTTACTGATTCCAAATCTTCTTCTCTATACAGGGTATCCCGGAAAATGTGGAAATCTCTCGAATTCAGATAGAACATAAAAAATGAAGATGACAAGTTCAACCATTTTTTTCGTAGCGGCCCTCCCTACGAAGATACGACCTCCTAAATGACGCCACTGGAAATCCATTTCAGTGGAATAAGTTTCGAACTACTAGATATAATTTGATGAAAATTTGATATGATTAATAGTATTAGGGACCTCTTAAATCACCGCACTCAAATTTCAATTAGCTTGTTCAGTTCTCAACCACAGAAACCACAACGTTGGCCATAATAGAGTGCTCTATGATGAATGTCACTTGAATAATTTTGACGGTTTGAATAGCTATTGTCAAATTTGAAATGTAAAATTCTCCTGAATCAACCGTATATCCGTTCACGAAAGTTTGAGTGCATAGTAGGCGTTTGTTTATTTATCCGAAGTTGGCAGTATTTGCTTTCACAACGTAAAATAAAGTCAACGTTTGCTTAGTCTGAAAAAATGATCTGCAGAGCGAGCAAGATTATCTGTGACGTCATGACATTTGTTGCAGAGTGAAAATAATAAAAGAACGCTCAGGCGCAAAGGTTTGTCAAGTCAAAGGAATTCGTAAACTCAAAATTATTATTTGCTGTCTTTCGCTCTGAAACTGTGTCTTTGCTTTCGCGGTACCACATATTGTAACAACAAAATTAGTTTCATCCTTCGTTAAAACATCCAGAACATAAATAACTAACCTAAGTCCTAAACTAACTTTTAGGTTAGAATAAAATGACATTTGGAAGAGCTCTCGCTTTTGAGCGGGAGCGAATATATCTGATCTTCTTGCTCGCTCTGATAATAAAAGATCACCATGCAGAGTGAAGTGAGCGAAGGGAGCTTAATAAAAGACCAGCTGAGAGCAAGAATGCACGCCGAGCAGAATATTCAGACTAATCAGTTGCCTGAATGTAACCGGCCTCGTCCGACGAGCTTCCGAGTTATCAGAGAACTCTATGCAATATTGACAACATTGGGTATCACTGACAAGCGCATAGTAGGAGTTTGTTTATTTATCTGAAGTTGGCAGTATTTGCTGTCATAACGTAAAATAAGTCAACGTTGCCGAAAATCATCACTTGGAACGCCAGACCTGGTTTAAAACACCCTCCTGGCCCAAGAGCAAGAATTACGTATTCGTATCTGAATATTGAAGGTATTTATTCGAATAGTTTTAAGTTTCAATTTTGTAAAAACGGCGAGGCAGGGTTTTTTCTACTGAGGTTTTTCCCTGTGCTCTGGTATCATACGACAGAATAGTATGGTACCCCGTTTTGCACCAACCTCAGCTAGGGACTTTTTTGTTTCATGTATTGTATTTTGTTAGCTCTCAATTCAAAAGAATATATATATATAACGTTGCCGAATGTACCCGGTCTCGTCCGACGAGCTGCCGAGTTATCAGAGAACTCTATGTTATATTGACAACATCAATCTGACGAGAAAATAAACAACATAACCTAAAATTTTAATAAACACAGTGGAATATGCAAATTTCCATGGCCAACCGATGGCTCAACCTTTCGTGAACGGACTATAGAAACAATTGTAGATAAAGTTTAGTATTAATTTATTAGTACAGTCCAAATGCCACCAAGACGCAGAGAGGCAAATTTGAGTCGTAGAACAACCATTTTAGATTTTAGAGTCTTGCGAGATAGAAGGGCACGAAGATCAGGCTAACAAATCCAACAGGAAAATGAAGATGTGCGTATTATCATGGCACAGTTACGTGCAACAACAATCGCAAGTGGCAAGAAGAAATCAACTGAGAAGATTTGAAGAAAGAGAAGAGCGCAGATTCGTAGTAGACAGACGCAGAACATCAAACCAGAAAAGTATAGCCCGTTCACGAAAGTTTGAGCGCATAGTAGGCGTTTGTTTATTTATCTGAAGTTGGCAGTATTGCTGTCATAACGTAAAATAAAGTCAACGTTGCCGAATGTACCCGGCCTCATCCGACGAGCTTGCGAGTTATCAGAGAATTCTATGCAATATTGACAACATTGCGTATCAATCTGACAAGAAAATAAACACATAACCTAAAATTTTAATATACACAATGGAATATGCCAATTTCCATGGCCAACCGACGGCTCAAACTTCCGTGAACAGACTATAGAGAAGTATTTTCTACAAATATTGTAGATTAATGGCAAAACAAAGTTTGCCAGGCCAGTTAGTCAATGATAATTTTACAGGAAGTCAACAAGCTGTATGGTGAAAGTAGCCATTCCTCCATTTACACCCTTATCATTTCTACAATCAAGCAAATCATTTTTCACTTACCCTGCATTTGAATAAGAAACTCTGTCTTTATCCTACGGGCGGATTCAGACTCGTTGTCTGACCTTGAAGAGCACAAAGAATCTATCTCATCTATGAAGATTATACTGGGTTTGTGTGCTCTCGCCATTTCGAAGAGGCTTTTCACCAATTTCTCAGATTCACCAAGCCATTTGGACACCAAATCTGACGATGAGACGGAGAAGAATGTGGAATTATTAGCTTCTGTAGCCACTGCTTTGGCTAAATATGATTTACCAGTACCAGGAGGCTGCAATAAGCAGTAAATAAAAAATCTCTTCTTATACAAATGACTATTGCAAAATCTAAAATTCACATGAAGGCAGTGGCGGCCGCTCAGAGAGGCAGAGGAGACCGGTCCTCTCCTAATTTTATTGCATTTTATTCCATTTTAAATTCAAGTTCAAGTAAAGAATAATCACATTTCTGCTATTGTATATTTTCAATAATTCTATCCGAATCTCAGAGTAAAAATAGTATATTACGCAATGAGCGTATGTATAATTATTCACGAAGTGAAGTTTAGGCAATGAGCCATAGGCCAGTGAATATCAGCCAATATATGTGAGTAGCATACTATACTTCCTCCAAGACTACTTAATATTTTTCTTGAAGATGTTAACATTTTGCGATTGTGACAGTACCCTTCTTTTACAAGTGTGAAAAAAGTCAAGTTGACACATGGGAAATTTTTGGAGAACTTGACAATGTATACTTTGTAATAAAAATCGCTTTAATTGATGTAATAAAAGTAGATTAGGTCCTCGATTGACAAGATATACCCATATTTGTTAGTTGGAGTACTTAAGAATATTGAAGAAATATCAATTTAAAGAATATAATTCAAGAGTTAAATCTATGAAGCATCTGACAGCAGTGAATAATAACTCATTATTCACTTGTGATTAATGGGTATTATTATGGCCGAGCAAACAGACGAATAATGAGTGGATTATACAATAGTCGTGGATAAACATATTATGTTTATTACTCAGAGATTTAAAACATTCATACATTCTCCATAACACACAATACAGCGTAACAGATTGCAGCCAGGCCGCTTAGTGAAGGAATCCAAAACCTTCTAGAACAGTTCCAGTAAAGTAGTGAACGATGCAGCGATCACTCAAAATGCAAGCTGTAGATCACGTGACGGAGGCCCAGCTCCGCGGCTTTATATCGTTTTTAGGCGAAACTGAACCTCGTCGATGGAGATTAGCTGTTGTTTTAATTTTTCTTGCCTAGTTCTCTCCCTTTTTCAGCGTAAATATTATTTAATACTGTCAGCGTGCGGTTTATGGTAGCATTTTTGGCAAAGTTTGTAAGTAAGGCTTTTCAGATTTATATGGAAACAAAAACGGGAAGCGAAAATTATAATGTACTTGAAGTAACGGAAGATCTCGTAGATTTATTTTGAATAAAAAACTAAGACAAATTTCCCACAATGACAAAACTTTTATAACAAAGATAATGAGGGAACCTTGGCCAGCTATGCCAAATTTAACTGTTAGTTCTAATCATAATCCTTCGTTCTGAGTACAATGGTACAATCTCAGAGTAAGAAGTAAACATAGAGATGCCCCTACGAGTGAATAGTACCGCATTGTAATAAGCCAAGCTCTAGAGTGAGATAGAAAGCATTTCATTGCCGCACTGGGGTGAATTAAACAATAGGATAGATTTTCATTTCGACAATTCCTGAATATAATACAACATTCTTGTGATTTTGCCATAGCTATAATTACCGGAATACTCTTAAGTAACAGTAAAGTGCCACCAAATCAGTAAAATACACAAAAACTGCGAATAACTGTTTGAAACAAATTATTTGTCATTTGATGCCATATTTTCTTATTTTTTCTTACATTTAAATATGCATCTATTTGACTTTTTGGCTGAGTAGACAAGTAGAGACACAAGTGGTATTATTATATTTTTTGTGTACCCTTTGGGGTCCTCCTCCTCTGATTGAAATCCCATTGCATGAAGGTTTTTTTTCTTTTTTCGTGAATGAGCAGCTTCACAGCTGCCTAAGAATACCAAACATCAACAGAGGCACATTCATTGTAGGTGAACTATTTGCCAACAGATAATAGGATTAGCAGCAAAAGTTTAAGTAATACTCTTTTTACTTTACTCAAGTCTATTTTCTCATTTCAAATGGAACTACCTATATTTTTATTTATGTATCGATTCAATACCAAATTCGCAGTACACCTACTAAAAAATTATCTGCTATACACTGTTGTCAAGTTATACACAAATTCTTCCCACTATTCATGTGAAATTTTTATTAAAACTGCGTCAATACGCAAAAACTGTTTGATGTAATTTTGAGCTGAACTCGGGGTCTGGCACTCGAAGTGTAACCAATTTCAAGCCATCAACATAAGTATGTGGCAGGTGCCACAGTGATATCAACTATTTAGAAATTTGCTAAGTGACACTTATAAGTATTGTTCACAGTGTTCAAAAAGAGTTCACCTAACAAACCGTTCATATAAGAATCTGAATCATAGGTTGGCTACCAGGAACCAGCAATCGCCACAATTAATGGTTTGGACCACTGTAACCGATAATGGGCGTTTTCTTGGAGCCTGGCGTCGAAGTTAATGCGACATATTATCATGGAAGTGTTCTTGAGGCTGCTTTGAAGCCGTGGACAGACAAACATTTCGGTCGCAGAGCATAGACGTTCCAACAAGACTCTGCACCGGGTCACATATCGCGAGTGAACCAAGAATGGTTGAAAAACAACGTTTCGGAATTCATTTCGACCACACAGTGGCTGTCGAATTGACCAGACGTCATTTCAATGATTATTCACCCCGAGCCATTTTGGAAAGCATGGTTTGAACCTCGGTTTGAACTAATAAATATACCAGCTTCTTGAGCCTTTATCCATGAGTGGGCTAAAATACCAACAAGTTACGTTCGGGTAACTTCGTTTTTTGACTGTCTCAAGGCAATAGTCACAGTGAAAGGTGCTCATATCGAGCCAAAGTGAATTGATCCTGAAATTTTGATCATTTCCACATGTTCTGTACATAAAAATAAATTAAAATAATTTTCCTAACTGAACTTATGGCCTTTTGAATAGGTTACACTTCCAGTGCAGGACCTTGTAAGTAGAACAATAATCACTTTTGGCAAAGAATTCCAAATTACTCAGCTTACGAGTATACAGGGTGTCCCAAAACTCGACGTCAACCCGAACCGGGTGAAAAGGCAAGTAATGCTGGTTGTCAGAAAATATAAAAAAAAATCTAAGTTGCATGATTTTAAAATAATGGGTATTTAAAAAAACACGCAAAATTCCACACCCTGTGTGACAGTCTTTTCGCTCCTGTTGCCGCAAATATCAACTTTTTCCAACTTTTTTTTTGCTGTGTAAACTTGAATAATGCTTGCCTAAACCGTAATCAAAATTTGGATACCAGCTGCTCTAGGTTTCATAAAAATAGGGCTAACTTCTCAGAAAAAAAAAATGCAAAATAAACAATTGCCTAGTTTCAACTGACTATTGAAAAAAAATGTACTACGCAAGTTTGGCATGTTTTGCCAAAAGTTGGCGCATTTAGTAAGATTCCAAAATGGTATAATACTTGTTAATTGTAGCTGCCGTAGTTCAAATTTATTTTCGATTGCCTTTGAATACACTTTTTCTTAAACTACTTCCCAGTAAAAAAGTCCAATGGATTCAAGTCCGGTGAACGGGCCGGCCACCAGATTGGACCAGAACGTCCGATCCATCTTACGGGAAAAATGTTACCAGAAAAAAAATTTCCAGAGAAATTTTCTCGGAAAAATTTTTCTGGAAAATATTTTCTCTGGAAATTTTTTTTTCTGGTAACATTTTTTCCCGTAAGAGGGATCGGACGTTCTGGTCCAATCTGGTGGCCGGCCCGTTCACCGGACTTGAATCCATTGACTTTGGAATTTCCAGAGAAAATAATTTTTCTAGAAAAAATTTTTCCGGAGAAATTTCTCTGGAAATTTTTTTTTCTGGTAACATTTTTTTCCCGGAAGATGGATCGACGTTCTGGTCAATCTGGTGGCCGGCCCCTTCACCGGATTTGAATCCATTGGACTTTTTTTTACAATCGAAAATAAATTTGAACTACGGTAGCTACAATTTACAAGTATTATACCATTTTGGAATCCTTACTAAATGCGCCAACTTTTGACATTACATTTTTTTTTAATACAGTCAATTGAAACTAGGCAATTGTATACATATTTTGAAATTTTTTTCTGAGAAGCAAGCCCTATTTTTATGAAACCTAGAGCAGCTGGTATCCAAATTTTGATTACAGTTGAGACAAGCATTATTCAAGGTTACACAGCAAAAAAAAAATTGGAAAAAGTTGATATTTGCGGCAACAAGAGCGAAAAGACTGTCACAGGGTGTGGATTTTGCGTGTTTTTTTAAATGCACATTATTTTAAAATCATGCAACTTAGATTTTTTTTTATTTTTTCTGACATTACTTGCCTTTTCTCCCGTTCGGGTTGACGTCGAGTTTTGGGACACCCTGTATAACGAAGAAACTTACCCCAAACAGAAGTATACCTTTCCATGCTGATCTTTTTCCACTGAAAAGATGAGGGAATTTATGGGCAGAATAACTGCTTCTTTCAATGCTTCCTTAGCAGCATCTAATCCAGCTACGTCAGACCATTTAACATTTGGTTTTTCGACCACAATAGCGCCTTCTAATCTACCTTCCAACTTTTCTTCTCAGGATCATCTCCATCTTCTTCATCACTATCACTCTTCTTATCATCTCTACATAATTTTATTTTCTTAGAAGAAACAATCAACAGTCAAGGAAGTAGATACTTTCCGGACTAGGCCAGGTAAAGCCTAGTTCTCAGAGCTTCGTAGTGTTTCCAGCGACAGCAATTCAACCAATAAGAGGATATCAACAAAACTTCCCCTGACCCCTTCCTTTTGGTTTCTGGTTGTTAAAATCTGTCGCTACATCCTCTTCTGTAGTTGAAATAAACCAACTACACTTGTTTATCTGCGACAGCAAGAGACAAAATAGGAGTAGTGGGGATTGTCGCTAGCAACACTACGAAGCTCTGAGAACCAGGCTTAATGCTACTTCCTCAAAGAAAAAGCGGTTGCCCAAAAATGTAATTTTTAAAAATATTTGGCAACAGATCAGAAGTAAATGTTTATATGAACCAGCAGAATGTTTTTTTGTTATTGTACAGTCATACAAAGAAATTAATTATTGAGAATTTCGTGTTTTTCGTTGAGTAACACTGTAATGTGGAATATTTTGACACAATTTTTGAAAATAATTTTTCCTTTTAAGACCTTATAAGGAATTAAGAGGTCCAAGCAGCAATAAAACTGTATATTCTGTTAATTCATAACCTGGGCTAGTGATCAAGTGAGATTTCAAGAAATCTTTAGACTGCAATATTAGTTAAGACTACAACATACTTAGATCCATTTTCCCCATCCTTAATAGGTTTTTTATGTCCTTTCCTTAGAGACTCTTTTAACTTTTCGGCTCTCTCTAGATACTGGGTACATTTTGCTCTTATACTTTCTTTAGCCTTGTCTCCTTGAGCCTCGTCTGTAATTCAAAAACAGGAGGTACTAATGACATCTCATAACCTTGAACTACTCATCAATCACTTACATTTGATTGCATGGAGGAAATACTCCACCCCATGGTCATATAACCTGAGGGCTTCTTCATAATTTTTATTTCTATCTTCTTCGGTTGCTTTAGTTACTAATTCGATAGCTTTTTGAAGAGTTGTACCTCCAGACATTTTGTTTGCTTACAAAGACAACTCAATATTTACAAACAGCAGATTAACAATAAACTTTTTAAATAAGTAGACACTTCAATGCAATTAAATTTTCATTTTCAGAAGGTATTTTATTTGATGATTTAATCCAAAGTTTCCAAGAGAAATGAGTAACCACAACACTGGTATTTACTGAATTTGACAATTACTTCAGAATGACAATGACACTAATGACAGCATATTATATTATGTTCTGTGGACAGCTCATCCATAGACCCTTCGAATTCTTCTTTATTCGAATCATAGACCCTTTACAGCTCACCTTCCAGTTCCAGAGATCTGATGAAATCTAATATCTGTGAAGGCTTCAACGACTCAACGAAGCTAATTCCTCCATCCTACAAGTTTCTCGCCCAAGGTATTATTTTCTTAGGCTCGCAATGGCAAAGCATTCCGTGACTTGGTGAATGGGGTTTTCTTCGTCCTCCCCACAGAACCTACAGTCGTCAGTGTCCGATAATCCCATCCTCAACAGGTGCTTCCTGACCTGAGGCGACAGTGTCCTGTAAGAAAGCCAGTGAGTGTCTTACCAAGATCCAGATATCTTTTGGATCTAGCTCTTTCAAAGTTCCCAAGGAACTAAGTGGAATGATCCATCCCTGGGAAATTCCACCAGAGTTTTTGTTTCTCGGCTTTCTCCTTCTCCAAAAAACTCTTTCTTATAGGTACATTAACCTTTACCATAGAAGGGTTCTGGGCAAATGAGTAGCATTCGTGCGCCCTCTTCGGAAAGTGTATTGGCCTCTTCGTTTCCTTCGATTCCCGAATGGCTGGGAACCCAGATTAAAAAGACCAAGTTTTTCTTGCCTGCCTCATTGAGTTTGTTCCGGCACTCCCAATCATCTTTGAGTCGATGACGTAGGAGCTCAGTGCTTTCATAGCTGCTTGACTATCTCAGTGAATGGCTATATCTAACTTCTGATAGTTTCTTTCTAGATTTATATCTAGACATCTTTCAATAGCTAAGATTTCCGCTTGAAAGACGCTCATACAGGAGCCTAGCGACAGTGCACACTTGGTACTTGGCCCGTATATCCCAGCGTCAGCTCCTGTAGAGGTTTTGGAACCATCTGTATACCATTTTACGGTATTTTCTTTGAGGTTATAGTCGGTGTATTCCCGTTTCCATTCCTCTCTTTTACTCAGCAATGTCCTGAGTTTTTCTGAGTGCTTACTTTCTTGACCATTACGTCACTAGGGAGGTTCGCAGATGAGATGTAGTTTTTCATAGAGCACCAGACTCTCTGATTAAGGGACCCCGCAGACAGCAGACTTTTAATCGGCCGATAGTTTAGTCAGGTTGGGCTGAAAGTGCGCATACCGAGCCAACTTAACAAGTTTGCTCGGTGTGCGCACTTTCAGCCCAACCTAACTATACTATCGGCCGATAAAAAGTCTGCAGTCTGCGGTGTCCCTAATTATTCTCTCATTACCCGTTCCTTCCTTAGATATTCTAAGGATAGCCTGATGGGCTACCCTATCAATCACTAGATGTAGAGGTTTGAGATCCGTAATTACCTCACGTGCCCCAGTTGGGCACGTTCCCATAGCTCCAGTGATGCACATACGGGCAAGCCTCTGTACTTTATCGAGCATTTTCCTCGTAAGGTACCTGGCTTGCCTTAGCAAACCAGGCTACTGTACCATATGTGATTATAGGTTTCACAATCATGACGTACCGGGTTTTCACTATAATTTGACCCCCCCTTTAACTTTGTTTCTGAAGGAGATACGAAAAAATGTTTCGTATAAAGTTTCACGAAATCAACTGAGGTTTCTTGATATGAGTCCAGAACTGAAATTTATACAGGGTGACCAACATATTGATGGCAACTTCATTTTTTCAAATGGAACACCCAGTATATTTTTCCATATTTGGTTAGCTCCTTTTCCCCTGATTTCGAATATGTAACATATGTTGCTATATCTTTCTTATTCTGAGCACCACAGAGTTTCAAATTTCAGTAACCATCTGGCATAGCGTTTTGCGAGTTCGTGAATATTTAAGTGGCCATTTTGATCTTTGGATTGGTAATGGCGCACCCATTTTATGACCACCAAATACAACACCTTTGGACATGTTTTTATAGCCGTTCCTGAAGGAAAAATTTACTTCAGCCAATAATGACAATCAATGAAAGCGGAGAATAATATTAATGATATAAAATCAACCAATATTAAACCCATAATTCGGAACTAATCCCGTCAACGCAGCTTTAATTTCTGACTTGAATCAGAGCCATAATAATGCTTTCAAAAATAGTCTAAACAACTTGAGACAACTATATGAACTATGTGTATTGAATGAAGGTGGTCATTTTGAGCAATTTCTCTAGTTGATGTTATTCTTACCATACTACCATATTTTATCATTTTTCATTGGTCAAGTGATTGTTAAGTATTCATTCTAAGATAATACTTTTAAGTAGATTGTTTGGACATTCGTAGGTATTTCACATATTTTTTTTAATCGGTGTGATCATTTCAAAACATTGAAACTCTGAAAATTGAAGAGACACATCCACATACGCATTTATAATCGAGATCAGGAGGAAATAGCCTATCGAAAAAAGGAAGAATATACAGGACAGGGTGTCCCATAAAAAAATATAGTTGCATTCAATGTTGTTCACCCTGTATATCTTCCCATTGACGTCATTACAACTCAAAAATGAGCATTTTCAGTAAACGCACTCTGCCACTTGTAAAATGATTATAGATCTTGGCAGGTGGTTCTTAAAATTTGAAACTCTGTGGTTCTAAGAATGAAAGAGATAGACCAACATATGTTACATATTCGAAATCAGGATAAAAAGAGCTAGCCAAACATGGAAAAATATACAGGGTGTTTCATTTGGAAAAATGAAGTTGCCATCAATATGTTGGCCACCCTGTATATATTTCAGTTTCTGGACTCATATCAAGAAACCTTAGTTGATTTCGTGAAACTTTTATACGAAACATTTTTTTGTATCTCCTTCAGTGACAAAGTTAAAGGGGGGGTCAAATTATAGTGAAAAACCCGGTACATCCATCGCAGTGTTTTTGGGTTACAACCCCAATTTTTGCCGCATAGACGTCTGCACGCCATTAGAACCCTGTTAGCTCTGCCAGTAGCAATATCAACAAATTTATTCCACAGAGTATACTACCCAGTGTTATTCCTAGGTAGTTAACTTCTGACTTCCACTCCAAGATGTCTCAGTTTAAATATAACGTTTTCATGGCTGGAAGGTTTCTTTTCAGAGTGAACGGAATTACTACAGTCTTGTTTGGGTTGATGTTCAGCCCCACTGACAAACACCACTGCTCAATAATTCTAAGGCCCTTCTGCAGTAAATCGCAAAGAGTGCCTTCGAATTTGCCTCTAATTATTAGGACTATGTCATCAGCATAGCCTACACATTCGAAGCCAAGCTCCATTAGCCTATGTAGGCTCCATAGGAGGGGAGATATAACCCCACTGATTCGATCTCATTATGGAATAAAATTCAGTATTCTTGATAAAACATTTATTGAATCGATATTTGGTATATAAATAATCAATTTCTCATTTCTCGAAATACAATAAAGGCTAAATCAAGAGGTGTTAAATAAAACCATTATCAAACAACAGATGAATATCAATACAGAGGTACCAGAAAAAAGTGTCAATATATTACAATATACATGCTTAAGCAATACCAAGCTTTTCGATACCTACACATAAAAGTATTAAAATATTCTCTTTAAAATAATTTTCACTGTATCCCAAATATTCGTTTAAAAATTATTGAATATTTGGAATAAATAATGAATTATGGAAATTACGATTGCTGCCAATTTCAACATAAAAATAAACTTGGTACAATTTTTCTATCAAAACATAGGACAATACTTGGATAAAGCGAATTAAAAAAATAAAATAGCTGTAATTAAAATAATGTTTAGATTCTTCTCTTCTCATCTGTTTTAATCACCTAAGTAAAGCTTTATCTACTTAATGATATATACATTTTTCAATATATCAGAGCTGCTTCTCTCAATTTTTAACAGTATCAGATGAACTGAAACCTTTAAAATATTCATGTTGAATACATAACAAAATACATATTTGAATTTGATAATTTCCATAGCGTTTTATTGGTAAATATGGATCATTTTTGTATTTAACTCTTTGTGTTTTTGATATAGTTTATAATATATTTTTGAATATGTACATTTAATTTAGATTTAAATTTTTGTTACAGGAGATTTGAGGAAAAACCTGCTTGTGTTATTTGTACCATAACCATATCTTATGAAGATATAATATACTACATTTGAACAGGTAATAAAAGGTATAAGGAACTTTCCCTAGGTTGTGAATTATTACGAAATTTGACTATTAAGGTTACCAGATTAAGACTGGACATTTTAAAAATTTATTCAATATTCTGGAAGAATGACATAAATGGAAATACGAGATTCTGAAGTCTTTCATTAACTTGTCGAAGTAGTACATCATATCTTCATAACAATGCCTTGCTTAAAAGTATTCAATTTTATTTATTCATCAGATATATGTTACGGTGTGTGATATTTATAATTGGGTGTGATCGTCTAATATTCAAATATTAGTTTGCGTAAAATAACCATCTAATCAGGGCATCAATTGAAGGTTTGACATATGGAAATACTACTTCAAAAATAACTCAATCTTGGATCACAGATAAGAGAGCATGCAATTGCTCGAGGTAAATCTATGTTTAATTTTTATGCCTTGTTTATGGACCCCTCTATGAAGAATATTACGATAACAATGATTTCTTGATAAAGAAAAATCTCCACCTGAGATATTAGGCATATCTGCTTATGATTGAGCGTTCAAACTTCTAGATTACACTCAGCCACTTCCACTGCCGCTCGCGATGCCTGAATAATAATTCCCGAAATACTTCTGCGGCAGTATCGAAGGCATTGAGCATTCACACTCTACTGCATCATTTCTCTCGCAACCAAGTTTCGGACGAAGAAACTCCACAGCAACCTAGTTAATGTAATCACTTACTGTCGCTCGCGCTGCCGGTCCTTTGACTTCCGTACGAAAAACTGCCAATTTAGGGAGCGTAAGGTAGTTGACTACATTCTCGTGCTGCCTACTTCCCTGCTCACTACCGTGGAAGTGAGTTGAGTGTAATCTGGGTGTACGAATTTTATGATCGAAAATTTACTTATTTTAATTGAAATCCTGACAGAATTTCAGTACATCTCAAATTTATTCATATAAAGATAATAATTTTTCTCAATTGATATAAGAAATACAGTGCATTCCGCTTATAATGGACTCTAGCAGACCAAGACATATTGTTCATTATAACCGAGTGTCAATTTCATAAGAATAAAAAAAGGATAGTTGAAAAGCTGCCTTCTATCACTGAATAAAATGTATATGTACTTTCATAAATGAAAATAGATATGCTTATAATAGACTATTTCAGTCCATTACAAGCTAGTTTACATTATAAAGGAGTCCATTTTGTCCGAGGATTTTACAATGGTCGCATTCGGCATACGAAGCGAAAAGCGCTATTGCTACCTATCGGTAGCGATCGGAAACGGGTTGAACGTTTCTTTGACAAACCAAGATAGGTAAGAAGTTTTCTAGAGAAAGGGCAGCCCAAAGACCAATCACGATTAGCTGATTGCCTGAAAAAAAAGTCTTAATTTGTGCATTTCGGTTTGTTTACCAAAATCAACTAGTGTGACAAAAAGTGCTGATTCTAAGACAGTTTTTTCTGTAAACAATTACGAGTTGAATACTGTATTCATCGCTTACTTAACCTCATGCATACACAAATCAATGCAGAGTAATTTGAATGTAGAAGTTCTTGGTCAAATCGCTTTTGAATTAGCAGAACCAATTCGATCGATTTCCCTCAAGAATATTTCTCAGCATCAATATACACTTCATTCTGATCCTCAAACATAAACTCGAACAGTTTTCCAATTATCAACTACTATCGGGTATGCTCTTTGAACTCAACTTTCAACATGTTGAGTTGGTAGCGCATATGCAACCGGACGTTTCCGCTACAGTTTGCCGACAGTTTCCCAACGCTTTCGTCCGCTGAATGCGACCATTGATTTAATTCGAGATTTGAAAATCATTTAACCATTTAAAGCGAGTCCATTATAAATGGAATGTACTGTATCAATTTTTACACTGCCTCCTCAGATTTAGTCTGAAATCCTCAGAGTAAGAAGTAAACTAGAGATGGCCCTACTCGTGAATAGCACTGCATTCTAATCATACAGATAGGTTAGTATAGAGTTGCTATCATTGAAATAAACGTGGTATCAGTTGCGCCATATTACTACCACCCAACGTCAAATTTGACAATCGAGGAATTGTGATTCTTACGTCTGTTTCTAGTTAAATTTTGATTTTTTCTGCATAATAAAATACAAAAAATGGTATTGTGCACTGTAAAGCTTTCTTCAAGCAGAGAAGAGACAGATAAAAAGAAAATTATAGGAAAAACATATCATAGGTAGGAATGAGTACTGAACAGATCCGTATTCGAAATTTTTGCTAGACTGTCTTGGAAATCTGATATCTTTTTATATGTGTATATTATCGCCCGAACAAAAATGTTTATTTGATGTTTAGCTGACCTTATTCAAACAGGATTACTAAAGACCCAACACGTCGTTTTTTTCGAATGAAATTTGTAAACAGAAAAAACTGGTAACTTTATTCAACCCTGACCTTTCCGCCATATTGGTCCCCGACTTAGCCCCGCCCAGTGGTACTATTTTTCCTTACTCAATTGTATGTCATAGCGTCTCTTCTCTATTATATCTCGATGATTGTAATCAACCAAGCTCTAGACTCTATAGAGAGGTGGAAAGCATTTCACTGCCGCACTGGGGTGAAGTAAACAGTAGGTGAGATTTTCATTTCTACAATTTCTGAATATAATACAACATTTTCGTGATTTTGCCATAGCCATAATTACCGGAATACCCTTAAGCAACAATAAACTGCCACCAAATCAGTGGAATAATTCAGTTTATGAACGTCAAATCGAAATGAAAATGTAAACACGACGCATTGAGTAACTCAACACTAACAGACGATGTTGCCAAACTGACAGAATTGTCTGTAACAGACGCCAGTCGTTAGTACCAGAGTACAGGAGCGGTAGACCAATTATCCCAATATGTAATAAAGATATTCAAAAGGCATATTAAAGGCATTTCTAAGTTTACTTTTTACTATGAGCTGAAATCCCATCAGTCCCCAAATTTTTAGTGAAGTACGATTCATTTCGTGATCGAAAACATCCTACCATAGAGATCCATAAGCGCGATATCCTAATCTATCATTTCATAAGTCACCCCTTCTTCGTCCAATAGAACTGTTAGAATCAGCAGAGAAAAAAGCTAGAATTTACAACCAAAATAACTTATTGTATAACACAGCACTTGCACTTGGGTTTTTTCTTTATTGTGATGTGTTCGACCTGAGAGGCGTCACCGTCCGTTTAACAGTTGCTCTCTTCACGTCAATGGCACCAGCGGAACTGTCATTTTTGTCCTCGGTTTTGTTCACTCTACCGTTGGCACTTTTCGGCACAGCCTCTTCGCTTGACCGTTGGTGTTTCTCTGCAGACTCCGATACATTGTTACTCAGGTGGTTCAGTATAAGGCTCTGTTCTGCTTCGGGTAGGGAAGAATCATTTTCGTGGTGATGCTGCTCGCTTGATGTTGGGGTTATGGGCTTGCCTTCTTTGATCAGTTCGACGATCTCGTCCGCTTCTCTGCTCAGATCTCCACCAGGTCGAAAAGGATTGTCCCAACCGTTTTCGACACTGAAACACGAAAAATCAATAAATTGATCCTATTGAAATTAGCCTGTTGAAAATGGAGGTAAAGGACCCCGCACATTTTGTATGAGAATTGGCTCCCGGTGGATTTGGCTGAAAATTTGATATGATATTCTACTAATCCTTCTGATCAAATGTCTCTACAGTCACGAAGCTGAAAAATGCATACTTCTAGGAGTTTTTAGCGATTTTTTGTATCCATTATTGCTTACGTATTCCCGTTCACACAGAAATGTTGAGAATATTTCGTGATTATTCAAAGCAGATTCTGTCAATTCGAAAATTTTCAAACATTTCTGTGTGAACGGTAATACGTAAGTCATAATGGATACAAAAAATCGCTAAAAACTCCTAGAAGTATGCATTTTTCAGCTTCGTGTCTGTGGGGACATTTGATCAGAAGGATTAGTAGAATATCATATCAAATTTTCAGCCAAATCCGCCGGGAGCGAATTCCCATAATACGTAAGCCATAATGGATACAAAAAATCGCTAAGAACTCCTAGAAGTATGCATTTTTCAGCTTCGTGACTGTTTAGACATTTGATCAGAAGGATTAGTAGAACATCATATCAAATTTTCAGCCAAATCCACCGGGAGCCAATTCCCATACAAAATGTGCGGGGTCCTTTACATAAAAATACATGATTCACTAATGATCATATGGAAATTTCTTGTAATTTTCAGGAGCATTATGGAAATTTAGCGAGATTTACACCAGTTTCCAAATTATTCATCGAAATTCTAGAAATACCACTCAACCACACAAATTCAAGGGAAAGCCCGCCTGTTTTAGCGTTCGTTCTACTTAAAAGTTTTTCGCAAATGTCTGTAATTTTCGAACTGTGAGTCGAAAATGGTCTCAAACGATAGTGTTCGACTCCCTGATGACGAATTCGTGGTCACAATCAATTTTGTCCGTGAACCCGGCCGTAGGTACGATAGCTTTCGAAGGGTTTGTCCTTGACATTTTCAAGGTAAGTTCGGTTCCCAAATGCCGCGGTTAAGTTCGTAAACCAGCCAAATTGTACCGGGTGTTTCATAAAATATGGTCATTCAAAATGTTTGTTCCTCAATATCTCAGACACAACAAAACCAATCTAAATAATTTTGCGGCCACATGCAAGATGCTCATCATAAGCCGCATGCAAAATATTTTGGCCATAGAGTGAAATTTACTTTGTGAATGGAGATGGATATACTGAATGTTCATGCAAAATTTCAAGGGGATCGCATCATCAGAGCCATAGAATTAATTTTTTTGTCAAGTTTTTACATATTTCAGTATTTGAATAATTTCCAGAATATAAATCCGATCTTGCTGAGATCTTGCATTTATATCGGGTGTCCCAAGGTGAGTGGCCTATTAGATTTTGTAACTTGGCAAATGATGATTTTGTTTGGTCCATCCTGTATAACTGACAACTATAATTCGAAAGCATTGACATAGATCAGATCAATATCTAATGACTTGCTAAATTTTTGACTTAAATCTAAAATATTGAAAGAACTACAGTCATTTTCGTAACACGTCAATTTGATCTAATAGGCCACTCACCTTGGGACACCTGGTATATTAAGTATAAATCTCAAGTCCTATACAAAATGTTGAGGTAATAGCCTCATTGCTCCACCAGCGCTCAAAAGCACCTGCTTAGGGCTTTCTCAATTTTTTTTTAAATTTGATTTTCTTTAACCTTTGAACTCACTGTATCACCCTGTATGTCAAAGTGTTCAGTCTTAGTCAATTACTGAACAGTATAAAGACGAAATTTCTAAGTCAATCTCTTTACTGTCACTTAACTGTCAACTCTCTTATTTTTTCAATACAAACTTGATAATTATTAATTTCAAAGGTTACTAAATTCCAACATTCTCCCACGTCAAAAAAATAATAAGGTAACTAGTCTTCAATTTCCAATCTGCAAAGTTATGAACCGATCGCCTATATTCTCCATGGTTGGTTTTCACGTCAACAACTCTCACTCTTTTGTCTGGGCCTTGATGTAAATTTGTGATTCTGCCTAGTCGCCATAAAATCTTGGAATATTTTCATCTGTTAATAATACTAGGTCACCTTCTTTGATGCATTGTTGATCATTTGTCCATTTGTTCCTTTTCGTCAGTGTGGGCAGGTATTCTTTTATCCATCTTTTCCAGAAAGTTTCTGACATAGAGCGAGCTCTATGCCATTCAGTCCTGACAGTTTTTCCGTCTGAAAATTTCGGCATAGGAATACCTGACCCACAAGATGAACCTAGAAGAAAATGATTAGGTTTTATAGATTCCAAATCATTAGGGTCAGATGAAACCCTTGTTAAAGGCTAGAATTAACAATGAATTCTGCTTCTGCTAGAAATGTCCCAAGTGTCTCTTCTTTGAGAGGTTGTTGAAATAAAACTTTTCCTATAACTTTCTTGACCGAGCCAATTAATCTTTCCCACACTCCACCCATGTGTGGTGAGGCCGGAGGGTTGAATTGGAATTCAATTCCTTTCACAGCCATATTTTCCTGCAATTCTTCAATTTTGAATTTACGTAAAGCTTCTTTCAGTCTTTTGATGCACCATGAAAATTAGTTCCGTTATCACACAGAATTCTTTTCGGCATTCCTCGTCTAGAAGCCATTCTCATTATAGCTTGAATAGCTGAATCACTGGTTAAAGAATGGGCGATTTCTAAATGGATAGCTCTGACTGCTAGGCAGGTGAAAAGTACTCCCCATCTTTTCTCAATTCTTCTACCTATTTTGATGCAAATCGGTCCAAAATAATCCATGCCTATGTTGACGAATGCCCTTTTTCCTTTTTGCAACCGTAGTTCAGGCAATTGACCCATCAAAGGTACTGTTGGCTTAGCTTTTGCAACCCTACATCTCAAGCATTTTTGAAATACCGATTTTACAGCCCTTCGTCCATTAATGATCCAATATTTTTGCCTTAGTTCATTCAAAACTGTTTCCACAACTTGATGATTGAAGTCCTCATGATATTTTTGAATCAGTAGTTGCGTAAAATGGTGTTTAGAAGATAAAATTATTGGATTTTTGGTTTCTTCGTCTAATACAGGTGACAAATCTGTTCTTCCACCAACAACTAGTAGGTCATCCTTCAATTTCGACACAAAGGATATAAGGCATTTTGTCGATCCAACTTTTTTCCGTTTTGAATGTCCCTTAGTGCTACAGAAAAGCAATCACTCTGAGATTTTTGCAGCAGTAATTTTTCCGCATTTCTTATATCCTGATCACTAACATTTTTCACATCTTGAGGAATTGTTGATGGGTCTCTTGATCGAATTTTGCATAACAAAGCTTCTAAAATATGTGTAATCCTCAAAAATCGCGCAGTAGCGAATAATACCCTCGTATATTTAGAGAATCTTTCTATTTCTGGGAGAAGATTATTATATTTAAATTCTTGTATAACCAAGCATATTTCAGATTTTTCCTCGACTATACTCTGATGATCGTTAGCTAATTTCGTGTCTTCTTGTGGCCAATACTGTTTTGATTTCTTCAAAAACTGGGGCCCATACATCCAAAGCTCCATATCTATTTTTGTTGGTGACTGTCTTGTCGCTAAATCTGCAGGATTTTCGTTGGTGGGAACCCATCTCCACTGATCCACATTACTCGATGTTCTAATTTCTGCGACTCGATTTGAAACAAATTGTTTATATTTCTTCGATTCATCTCTTATCCATCCAAGTACACACATTGAGTCTGTCCAAAAATAAGCTCGATTGATTGGTATTTCTAATGATTTAGTTACACTTGTAGCTATTCTGCTGCCTAGGACTGCACCCTGTAATTCAAGTCTGGGTATTGATAATTCTTTCATTGGGGCAACCCTATTCTTAGAAATCACTATTATTGTCTCGATTCCGTTTCTTGATTCTACTCTGAGATAGGAGATGGCTGCAAAGGCTTCTTTACTACTGTCTGTGAATGTGTGTAGTTCTATGTTATCAGCATTTGGTATGTTCATACTGTAACATCTTGGAATTCTGATATTATTTACAAATTTGAGATTCTCCAGCATTCTTCTCCAAATGATTTTGAAGTTTTCAGGTAATTCTTGGTCCCAATCAAGTTTAGCTTTCCAAATCTGTTGCATTAAAATCTTTCCTTAACAATGAAATGGGAAATGAATCCCATGGGATCAAATAATGTCATGATCGATTTCAATACATTTCTCTTCGTTGGCCGTAAGTTTTCAAATTTCTCGAATTCAATTTTGAATGTGAATTCATCAGTTTTAAAATTCCACCAAAGTCCTAAAACTCGATGTTCAATTTTTTCTTCAGAATCCCCTGAAACATTCAGGGTGTTTTCCTCTATTCTACTCACTAGGGGAGCAGAATTCGATATCCAACTGACCACTTCAAAGCCAGCAATCTGCATAGCGTTTTTAACTCCATTTATTAAATCTAGAGCTTCTATTTCATTATCAGCTGAATCTAGGTAATCGTCCACATAGAATTTTTCAAGAATAGCCTTTTGAATTTCACCATCTGAAAAATTTTTTGCATTATAATTTTTTACAAATTGTGCACAGGCTGGAGAACATTTTGCTCCAAATGTCATAACGTTTATGTGGTAAACATCTGGCTCTTTATGATAATCGAAATTTCTCCATAAAATGCGTTGGGAATCCCTATCTTCTTCACGAATCAATACTCTGTGAAACATTTCCCTCACATCACCACAAAAGGCAATCTTCTTTTGACGAAACTTCAACAATATAGTTCCCAGACAATTCAGTTGATGAGGTCCAGTTAACAACATATCATTCAGACTTATTCCGTTGGATTTTGCTGCTGCATCATAGACAATCCTCACTTTCTTCTTGTTTGGGTTCACCACTGGGAAATGAGGAAGATACCATTCCTTCTGACCTCCTCTAGAGATTCTTCCTTTGTTAATTTTCTTATATATCCCTTCTGCAAGTGGTCATCAAACTTTTTCTGGTATTCTTCTTTCAATTTGGCGTCTTTCATGCACTTTTTCTCCACACATCTCAATCTGTGTATAGCTTGTCTTTTATTGTCTGGCATCTGGATGTCTTCGTTCCGCCAGAGCAGACCTATTTCATACCTGTTATCAATTTTTCTAATAGTTCTATTCATAATTTCTAGAGCTTTAGCATTTTCAATATTTTCAGATTCTGTTGAATCTGATTGAACAGCCGTCCCAAAACTTTCAGTTGAAAAGAAATTCAGCATCAATTTCTGAAAGCTATCTTCTTCTATATTTGTTGCTTCAGCGATATGTAGGATATTAAAATTATTTCTTTTGGAAACTTTTCCATTGGACCATGAACTGTCCATCCCAGTTTACATTTTGAAGCTAATGGCATGTTCTCTGGTCCGGAATGAATTTTTCTAGGCAGTATCAAATCTATATTATCCTGTCCAATGATCATACTCGGTCTTTGATTACTATAATTTTGTATTGGTAATCGTTCAAGGTATCCAAAATCCTGTTTATGTAATGACTGGATAGGAAGAGATAAGTTGTCAATCGTCCGTACTCCATAAAGAGAAAATCTTTCTTCTTCATTGTTTATGTTAGCTATTTCCACATCCAATTTGAAAGAATTTTCTTCTGTAACGATTTCATCATTTGTCCACTGTAAACACAGAGGTTCCAGTTGTCCCACTGATCCTATCTTTTCTGCAATTTTAGAATGTAACAAGGTAACTGTGGATCCCTCATCACACATAGCCAATATTTCGCAATGCCCTTTAGGACCATAAATTTTAACTGGAATAAAACGAAGTAACACTGCTGACTTATTCCTTATAGTGCAAATAGGTTCTGCTTCAGTCGGATTTTCATTGATTTTCTCAGTTTCATTATGAAGAAGTGGATGATGTGAAAGTTTACACCCATTTTTGCCACAAATTTTCCTATTTTTACACTGGGATTTTTGATGATTCCGTTTGAGACAGGAAAAGCATAGTTTTTTCGTTCTCACAATTTTCCACCTGGTTTCCAAATCATCAATTTCCATTTTCGGACAACTATCCTTATGAGAAGATTCTTCACAATAAGAGCATTTGTATTCTTTTTGATTATAAGTGGCGAAAACCCGTTCTGTTCTTCTTTCATTTTGAAAAGATTTTGATCTATCCCAGGAATTTTTTGGTCTATCCCAATGTTCAGGAAACCTGATAGAACTTACTTGACAAGCTGCATCTGAAAAGGTCGATAACCAATTGGCGAAATCTTCGAGATCGGTTTCACAATTTTCTTTTTTTTCTGAATGATGAATTCCCCCCATTTCAGTTTCAATTCATCAGGAAGTTTATTGAGTAAATCTCTCTGTAATTGTGGATTTTGTAAATGACCAACAGAACGTAAAGATTTCATGATAATTACTATATTTGTCACTTCGGTAGAAAAGTTAATAATTTTTTCCAAATTGGTATCCTTAATTGATTGCATTGCTCTAATTTTTGACAGCAACATTTCTATGATGATGTCAGGTCGACCAAAACGAGTTTCCAACGTCTGAATAATTTTGTTTACATCAGAAGTCAAAATAATACCTGATACTGCTGCTCTAGCTGGACCTTTCAAACATTTTTGTAGTTTGAATACAATTTCGTCTGCTGTATATTCCTCAATTAAATTTCGAAATTGGCGAATGAAAATTGGCCAATCTAGAGGATTTCCATCGAAGTATATGAGGTCTTTATTTAAAAACTCACGTTTCTCCGGCCTTATCTGTTGTTGAACGGTATTATTCACCGAATGAAGCACATCAGTAATGGTTTCACATAACATTTTCACACTCTGATCACACTGATGTGGCAATGTGTTTTTTGACGGTTTTGTGCGGTCGATAATTTCTACTTTTTCCATTTCAACCCATTGATTTATCATGGTTTTGTTGTAAAATTTATTTTCACTATGTTCGCTCACTTCTTCACCTAAATCTCCCTTCTCTGAAATGTCTTCATTGTTCTAATTCCTCTTCTAGCTCCAACAGTCTGAATGCTTTTTCTAGTTCCAATTTCTTCATTTCTGTTTCCAATTCGATCTCCTTTTTCTCGCTATATGATACTTGAAACAGTTCTCAAACTTCTTTTCGACTTGCTTTTTTTCGACACAACTGACTCCGGTTTATCATTCACCTCATTTTTCTCTGTTTCGACCTTAGAAGGAGAAGGTTCCTTTCCCACTATCGTGTGTTTGTCCTTTTTCCATTTTCCAAACTCGTCGGGCCACACAAAGTCTTGGGATAAAGTCCTTCTTATTCCTGCTCCGCTCCTCTTAGGTCTTTCGCTGTTCATTGTCGGGGTCACCAAAATGTTCAGTCTTAGTCAATTACTGAACAGTATAAAGACGAAATTTCTAAGTCAATCTCTTTACTGTCACTTAACTGTCAACTCTCTTATTTTTTCAATACAAACTTGATAATTATTAATTTCAAAGGTTACTAAATTCCAACACAAAGAATAGCAAGTTAACGAGAATTTTCATATGAAGTTTTCATCTTAGAATTGCTTCAAGAATCGTTACCTTGAATATCATCTAGGAAGATCTTATACAGGGTGTCCCATTACTCGACGTCAACCCGGAACCGGGTGAAAAGGCAAGTAATGCTGGTTGTCAGAAAAATATAAAAAAAAATCTAAGTTGCATGATTTTAAAATAATGCGCAGTTAAAAAAACACGCAAAATTCCACACCCGGTGACAGTCTTTTCGCTCCGTTTGCCACAAATATCAACTTTTCCAACTTTTTTCTTTGCTGTGTAACCTTGAATAATGCTTGTCTGAACTGTAATCAAAATTTGGATACCAGCTGCTCTACGTTTCATAAAGATAGGGCTCACTTCTCAGAAAAAAAATTCGAAATAAACAATTGCCTAGTTTCAACTGACTGTATTGAAAAAAAAATGTTTGGCATGTTTTTTCAAAAGTTGGCGCATTTAGTAAGGATTCCAAAATGGAATAATACTTGTTAAACTGTAGCTGCCGTAGTTAAAATTTATTTTCGATTGCCTTTGAATACACTTTTTCTTAAACTGCTTCCCAGTTAAAAAGTCCAATGGATTCAAGTCCGGTGAACAGGACAGCCAAGAGATTGGACCAGAACGTCCGATCCATCTTTCGGGAAAGAATGTTACCAGAAAAAAAAATTTCCAGAGAAAATAATTTTTCCAGAAAAAATTTTTCCGGAGAAATTTCTCTGGAAATTTTTTTTTCTGGTAACATTTTTTTCCGGAAGATGGATCGGACGTTCTGTTCCAATCTCGTGGCTGTCCCGTTCACCGGACTTGAATCCATCGGACTTTTTCACTGGGAAGCAGTTTAAGAAAAAGTGTATTCAAAGGCAATCGAAAATAAATTTGAACTACGGCAGCTACAGTTTAACAAGTATTATACCATTTTGGAATACTCACTAAATGCGCCAACTTTTGACAAAACATGCCAAACTTGCGTAGTTCATTTTTTTTTCAATATAGTCAGTTGAAACTAGGCAATTGTTTGTTTTAAATTTTTTTTTCTGAGAAGCAAGCCCTATTTTATGAAACCTAGAGCAGCTGGTATCCAAATTTTGATTACAGTTTAGACAAGCATTATTCAAGGTTACACAGCAAAAAAAAAAGTTGGAAAACGTTGATATTTGTGGCAACAGGAGCGAAAAGACTGTCACAGGGTGTGGAATTTTGCGTGTTTTTTAAATGCCCATTACTTTAAAATCATGCGACTTAGATTTTTTGTTATATTTTCTGACAACCAGCATTACTTGCCTTTTCACCCGGTTCCGGGTTGACGTCGAGTAATGGGACACCCTGTATATCTATGTGGAATAGAAAAGGAAGAGTTAAACATTTATTATTAATTTCTTTATCACCTTGAATAGTAGGTATGGCTCAATTTTTCGAACCTGTAAGAGTTTGATTCCTGTTCTTGGTATTTGGGCGCCCTGATGACGTAGTATAATATTCCTCCGTGCGATGATGCCATACGAGGCATATTATTTACCTCAATCCCAAATTCTAAGTGAGTGTTCGTTGATAAGTACAAGGACGCATTTATATTCAAGTGTCTGGATTTTCATATTTATATCACTGTTTTTACTAATATTTTCTACGAAATTGAAAAACTTTTGAAACCACAAACTGCGGAATAAAATAAGTGTTGTGTATTTATGTTGCTACGTATTAAGATAAAGGGTGTGTAATTTATTTCCGCTTACACCATACACCCTGGCACATAACCATTATTCTAAAGCCGGTCCCAGACAATGCGTGCATTCGGCGAATGTGCCTTCGTAGTTCAGCCGGTCCCAGACAATGCGTGTATTTGACGAATGTTCGGCATTGGCGGTGCTTCGCGTAGTGTGTGGGAGCTCAACTTCGGCCCGAACACTATGGCCCACACGCTATGCGAAGCATCGCCAATGCCGAACATTCGTCAAATACACGCATTGTCTGGGACCGACTTTCGGATAGCAGGCCAATGCCGAATGATACCCGAAGTTGAGCTCCCACACACTACGCGAAGCACCGCCAATGCCGAACATTCGTCAAATACACGCATTGTCTGGGACCGGCTTAACTGTAATTGTGTATAAAGAAGTTTTTAACATAGTGTGTCGTAATCTGTCAACTACGGGAATTTCATTGGACGAATAATCATTTAAACTGATATTTACAAACCGGATTATACGCAACATAAAAACGTTGTTATATGCATGCAAATATGCATGAAAAATACACGAAAATATGCAAAATTGAATAATGCATTTTAGAAACTCAGAAAAAAGAAAAGTAATTCCTATTTCAAAATCAACATATTAATAACTCCATAACACCAAGCTTCGAATTCTGCCAAGTTACGTCCGTGTTATAGTTTCAGGTAAAACTTCTGCCGTCCCATTAATAAAACTCTCGAATAGACACAAATCTTCGAAACCTGGGTTCTATTGCAACCAAATATTTGCAACTTTTCACTTTTCAAATGAATAAAGTTGTACGAAACACATTCTTAATTGAAAAGTGCAATGTGCAAAGTCAAGTGCAAAGTGAAATTAAATGTTGGGAGAAAGTTGTGCAGCATAATTAATTTTCACTTTTGAAATTTGTCAGAATGTAAAGTGCAAAATTGCAAAGTATTTTTGTGCAATAAGCCCCTGGATTTCCTTTCAATATCTTTTTAAAATTATATTAATATTTTCTGGAATTTGGTTGGCCTCGTGCGATATCATCACTTTTATTGCATTTCGGAAGGCAGGGAAGAAAATATGTACAGAAAATCTGCATAATAACTGGATCTTAGCTAAAATATGCAAATACCGTTGAAGATGTCTAAAATATGCAAATGCATATAATCTGGTCTCTACTGATATTCAACATGTTGGAAAATACATATATTTTCGGACCATGCTTCAATAGACGCATTATGCTGCAAATGACGTCTAGCATAGCCCCTTTGAAGGATCAAGTCGAATTACCAAACAACCAGTATAATTAGTATCTCTTCTTGTAGGAATAGCTCTCATACCGGGTCCGGCACTCGAAGTGCCACAGTGACATCAAGTAGAGATAGAGACAATAGAGTGCACCTGACAAATCGTTCATATGAGAATCTGATACAGCACCCGCCACAAATTATAATTTGGACAGCTGTAACTGCAGCTGGGCGCTCCCAATCGTTTTCATTGAGCCTGTCATCAAAGTTAATGCGACATATTATCAGGAAAGAATTCTGGAGGTTGCTTTGAACCCGTGGGTACACAAACATTTCTGTCGCAGACCACAGATGTTCCAACAAGACTCTGCACTGGCTCACAAAGCGCGAGTGAAACAAAAATGGAATTATTCTGTCTGAGCCATTCTGGAAAACTAGGTCCGAACTAAAAAATTGCCAGCCTCGAGACGCTGAAGAAAGCCATCGTCAGTGAGTGGGCTAAAATAGCGGCAAGATACGTTTGGGCACAGCCGTCTAAAGTCTATAGACGGCTGTGGTTTGGGCAATTTGCGATTCGGTTTTTGATCGTCTCAAGGTCACAGTGAAAGTACGCCAAGCAACAGAGCTACAAATGATTAGTTTTTTGACAAAAATACTACCTGGAAGCCACCTGTGCCATTCCGTGCAGGACAATCCGTAGTTTATTCCCACTATGTCCTCAACAGGAAAATGCCATTTTTTTTATTTGTTATTAACAAAAAACAACAAAAATTCCCGTTCTTTTTAGTTTTTCGTTGCAAAATGGAAACTTTTGATGCAGTGATAACGTTGCAATGGGATGAATTGTAGAGAATTGCTTTGTGAAGAGAATGATGGGTCAAACGATCCGATCGAATAATTAAAACTGGAGAAAAGCGGAAAAAAACGGAAAATTAAGTGTTTTTTCTTTTAACTCACAACTCTGCCATTTTGCAATATTAAGAACTGAAACTTCACACGATAGTAGCTATTGACGTGCAAATCATGTGTGCCAAAATTGGATTCGGTCGGATAAATAGTTTTCGCATAATTCCCATTTGAATTTTTTTGTATATATTTTCGCGGAAAGCTGGATGCGTTTGAGGTCGTCCGATTGAAATTAAAAAAATTGATTTGGAAAGAAGACGTGATCAGTAACAAAACGTCTATTCTGATTTTTCAATTTTCCCCTCGAATCGCTTATTTCCTCTCCACTCGACCGCTCTCGCTCGGTCGGCCGTTTTCCCTCATGTTCTCACTAGTTTTTAACACACTTTTATTGAAAAATCAGAATAGACGTTTTGTTACTGATCACGTCTTCTTTCCAAATCAATTTTTTTAATTTCAATCGGACGACCTCAAACGCATCCAGCTTTCCGCGAAAATATGTCAAAAAAAAATTCAAATGGGAATTATGTGAAAACTATTTATCCGACCGAATCCAATTTTGGCACACATGAATTGCACGTCAATAGCTACTATCGTGTGAAGTTTCAGTTCTTAATATTGCAAAATGGCAGAGTAATGAGTTAAACGAAAAAACACGCAATTTTACGTTTTTTTCCGCTTTTCTCCAGTTTTAATTATTCCATCGGATCATTTGACCCATCATTCTCTTCACAATGTAATTCTCTACAACTCATCCCATTGCAACGTTATCACTGCATCAATAGTTTCCATTTCAAAAAACTAAAAAGAACGGGAATTTTTGTTGTTTTTTGTTAATAACAAATAAAAAAATGGCATTTTCGTGTTGAGGACATGGTGGGAATAAACTACGGACTGTCCTGCTCGGAATGGCACAGGTGGCTTCCAGGTAGTATTTTTGTCAAGGAAATATCTCTATTGCTTGGCCTAAAGGTGGTAATATCCAGCCAAAGTGAATTGATTCTGAAATTTCGATTATTTTCACATGTTCTGTACATAAAAATAAATTAAAATTATTTTCCTATACGAATTTATGGCCTTTTAAAGAGGTAACACTTCGTGTGCCGGATCCTGTATAATTGAAATTCGCATACGAAATTCGAGACAAACGTCCTTGTACTTTTTACGACACTCGTGCGTGGCTGAATAACTCTCGGAGACACTCACTCGATAATTAATCTATCTAAACGATTCACAATTAAGGTACAATACGCAATATTGTGTGGCGACTGACAAGTACCTAGCCCTAACCACGGTCAACACACGGAGAACAACTCTGGAAAAACTGTAGGAGATCGATTGGTTCGGGGCATTCCGAGGAGCTTGCGCCCCCAACTTGCAGTGGGGGTTGAGGTCATGACACAGTTTCTCCTTATGCTGAAGGAGACATTCCGGCCTAGTTATACTCCATATTCCTCTCGAAAGAATCTTTGAATCGCAGTCAATTAGTGAGCATTGCATGTCATTCAGTAATACAGGGTGCTCCAGATCGTAACCAAGAAATTTTAACCACATATTCTACATCAAAAATAAGCTCTAGTTTGTAATATAAACATATGTCGAGAAATGTTTCCTTTCCGAGATACGGGGTGTTTAAATTGTAGAAAAATAAATATTTTTTATTAATAACTTTCACACTGCTTGATATACAGGGTGATTTTTTCAAGTGTTTCATTAGACGTTTTCGAGGAAGGAATTGTAATACAGATTCAAGATTTTGGATTGTCGTTTTAGAGTACATGAACTTTAATTGTAAAATATTTTCAAGAAGAATCTACTTCCGGTTTCACCGGAAACGAATGTAACTTCGTTATTTCAAATGCAGCACCCTGTATATTTATACATATTCGAATTCTTCGTTCAATTCTACACTGATTTGATGTATGATATGTGCAAGCACTCAAGCGGTTCTTGAATTATAGCCTGATTATCAAATTGTTTGAAAAAAAGGTTGTCACAAATTAGTGTCCATATCTTCAAAATCCCTCATTACAAGAATTTTTTTTGCGAAAGTGGAACAAAAGAAAGTACGCTGATACTGTTTCTTGTATAACTTATGAGGAAATATTATACAGGGTGCCTGAAAAAGGGCCCCAAAGTGAGCCTCAATGAAACCTCACTTTTTTCAAATGGCAACCCTATAATTTTGTTATTCCAATCGATGGCTCCTCAAAAACCAGTTAGGGTGTCCCGAACATTTCATGCCTCTAAAATCAGTAGTTTTGCCGTTATTGAATAAAATTCGAATTTCAGGATTGAATCAAGATTTCTTAGTCTAACCATAGATTTATTAGGATAGAAGTTTTCAAGAAGGCTATGTCTGTTGATTTATAATGCATTTTAGAGAACTGCCATTTATACTTTTCTGATTAATCGGGCACTATGCAAAATATGAATTACAGTAACAGTGATGTATTGAATATATGTTCTTCATTTATGGTGAATGTAACAAAATATTAGAAAGGGCAGTCAGAACTTTTAACGAAAGAAATCCACATTTACCACCTTTAACAAAAAAAGTCAGTAAATGTGAATTTCGTTCGTTGAATTTCTAATTACCTTTTCTAGGAATTTGTTACATTTGCCGCAAATAAAGAACATACCCTTGATATATCATTCTAGTGAAATTATTATTGCATGTTTTGCTTAGTGCTTGATCTGTAAGAAAAAGTAAGAATGACAGTTCCTAACATAGCCTACTTCAAAAATGCCAGCTTACAAACTGTGCGAAACCTATCTTTAATCGTGAAATTAGAATTTTATTGAATAACGGCAAAAATACTGATTTTAGAGGCATAAAATGTTCGGGACACCATAACTGGTTTTTGACGATTGGAATTATGTACAAAATTATAGGGTTGCCATTTGAAAAAAGTGAGATTTCATAATTTTATTGAGGCTCACTTTGGGGCCCTTTTTCAGACACCCTGTATAATATTTCCTCATAAGTTATACAAGAAACAGTATCAGCGTACTTTCTTTTGTTTCACTTTCGCAAAAAGAAATTCTTGTAATGAGGGATTTTGAAGATATGGACCATAATTTGTGACAACCTTTTTTTCAAAAAATTTGATAATCAGGCTATAATTCAAGAACCGATTGAGTGGTTGCACATATCATACATCAAATCAGTGTAGAATTGAACGAAGAAATTCGAATATGTATAAATATACAGGGTGTTGCATTTGAAATAACGAAGTTACATTCGTTTCCGGTGAAACCGGAAGTAGATTCTTCTTGAAAATATTTTACAATTAAAGTTCATGTACTCTAAAACGAAAATCCAGAATCTTGAATCTGTATTACAATTCCTTCCTCGAAAACGTGTAATGAAACACTCAAAAAAATCACCCTGTATTTTCATGAAATTTGAGACATCATTTTTTTTTCTATTCTACCAGTGCCGCCGGAACTACAGCGAGACTGAATATTTTCAGATAAAAAAATGATACACCACTGGTTTTTTCGACAATAAAATTACTATTTAGATTTTTATTTAATTTGGAGCAAATTCGGTCTCCTGAATTTTTGCTGTACGAGGCACCATTTCCGGCCAAAAAATTAAAACACATTCTTATGCATGAAGAAATTCTACTAGAATGGTTTTCCAGTGGCGTCATTTAGGAGGTCGTATCTTCGTAAGGAGGGCTGCTAGGAAAAAAAATTATGGGAACTTGCCATCTTCATTTTTTATGTTCTATCTGAATCCGAGAGATTTCCCACATTTTCCGGGACACCTAGTACATATGGAGTATGTAATTACCTTTCCATTCTTTGATAGTGGTGGTTGGAGTCATTAATAACTGCGACTGTAGCTGCCATTAGGAGAAGAAGATCGCTTTCGATGGTATCAAGTTCATTCGGAGGTAAGTCAACCTCTTGGGGTTTAAGCTGCTGGAAAAACTTCACTCGAACTTTTTCCCTTTCAGTCCTATAAAAAAATAGACAATCAGCAATTATCCATTTTGATACATTCATATTATTATTTATAGAGTTTCCATTCGGAGCATACCAACGAAATAGAACAGGTGTATGGTTGGTTAAACGAAGAGAATTTTCCATTTCTCAGTTATTAGTGTATATGTATAATCTATTTTTTTTCAGTGATTGGCAGCGTTGATTCGTTAAAGAATAAATCAATTTTTGAAGGATTCCATTAACTATAGTCCGTTCACGAAAGGTTGAGCACATAGTAGGCGTTTGTTTATTTATTTGAAGTTGGCAGTATTTGCTGTCAAAACGTAAAATAAAGTCAACGTTGCCGAATGTACCCGGCCTCGTCCGACGAGCTTGTGAGTTATCAGACAACTCTATGCAATATTGACAACATTGCGTATCAACCTGACAAGAAAATAGAGAACATAACCTAAAATTTTAATATACACGGTGGAATATGTCAAATTATCATGGCCAACCGAGGGCTAAACCTTTCGTGAACGGACTATATACAGGTTTGGAAATTCACATCTGAAATATACGATATACAATGCATCAGACAGAGAATTTTTCCCTCCAGTTGCACAGATGAATAGTCGAGACAATCACTTGCTGTAACACACTGAATTCAGTTGTCTTACTTCATTATTCTACTCTTGTCTCTCTCTTATCGTTTAGAGGAGCGTAATTCTTTAGTATGGTAGGCAACAGTAAATACTTGAATCGAGTATTACGGGCAGCCTGACAAATTAAAAATTCTTTACGTGTAGTTCGGGTTCCCTACCATACTGCGATAAGAGAAAGACAAGACTAGATATTTGCAGCAAGACAGTTGAATTCATTCAGTTATCGCACTTGATTATCTCGCCTATTCATCTGTGCAACTGGAGGGAAAAATTCTCTGTCTGATGCCTTGTATATCGTATGTTTTCGATGTGAATTTCCGAATCGGTATAGTCCGTCACGTCATTGGCCATGACAATTTGGCATATTCCACTGTATAATTATGTTAATATTTTAGGTAATGTTGTTTATTTCCTTGTCAGATTGATACGCAGTGTTGTCAATATTGCATAAAGTTCTCTGATAAAGCCTGGTTCTCAGAGCTTCGACGTGAAGCCAGCTACAATCCCCACTACTCCTATTTTCTCCCTCGCTGTCGCAGAAATTCAAGTGAAGTTGGTTTATTTCAACTACAAAAGAGGCGTGTCGCGACAGATTTTGACAACCAAAAACCAAAAGGAGGGGGTCAGGGAAAGTTCTGTTGATATTCTCTGATTGGTTGAATTGCTGTAGCAGGCTTCACGTAAGCTCGTCGGACGAGGCCGGGTACATTCGGCAACGTTGGATCACGTCGAATTACCAAACACCCTGTATATCAAATACACTTGTTTTTAGGCGATATTCATTACACAATTGATTCAATTAACCTGTCAACTCAAAGAATTTGTAATAATAGAGGAAGAGGAGATTTTAGGAAAAAGGTATCAATTCTTAATTATTGTTATTATTATCATTAATAATTAGGGTTCTAAATTAAAACCTAATCTTCTTGGTCATACGTATTAAAAGTGTGGACTAATAATAATTCCAGGTCATGGTTCACTAATGAAACACCATAATTGTCTATTAGAATTCATTGTGTTCATTTAAATATTAGAGGTCACATCATTGAAGCTTTATGACATCATGTCACATTTATTCCAATCGCGAGAAACCGAGCATGGACAATAATTGAAAATTTGTGATAATGAACAAGGTGGGTGCGTTATATGAAGAATACAAATCACATACTACCATACAGGGTTTTCCTTTCAACTTGGCCTAGTGGACGTATTTGGAAAACTAGTGAATATTTCGTTCTGAAATTTTAGGTGAAGCCTTAAGGATGAAGAAACTCTTTGCCTAAAATATTTTCAATTCGGCGGTCTATCTTAAACGTATGTCTATAATCCGTTCACGAAAGTTTGAGCGCATAGTAGGCGTTTGTTTATTTATCTGAAGTTGGCAGTATTTGCTGTCAAAACGTGAAATAAAGTCAACGTTGCCGAATGTACCCGGCCTCGTCCGACGATCTTGCGAGTTATCAGACAACTGTATGCAATATTGACAACATTGCGTATCAATCTAACAAGAAAATAAACAACATAACCTGACGTTTTATGTTTTAATATACACAGTGAAATATGCAAAATTTCCATGGTCAACCGAAGGCTCAACCTTTCGTGAACGGGCTACACTTTCTTATTTCAAAAAGAACTACCTATATTTTTGTTTATGTACTCATTTATACTACGTTCATATATTATTGAGTGCAAAGTAGGCGTTTGTTTATTTATCTGAAGTTGGCAGTATTTGCTGTCATAACGTAAAATAAAGTCAACGTTGCCGAATGTACCCGGCCTCGTCCGACGAGCTTGCGAGTTATCAGACAATTCTATGCAATATTGACAACATTGCGTATCAATCTGACAAGAAAATAAACAACAAAACCTGACGTTCTATGTTTTAATATACACAGTGAAATATGCAAAATTTCCATGGTCAACCGAAGGCTCAACCTTTCGTGAACAGGCTACACTTTCTTATTTCAAAAAGAACTACCTATATTTTTGTTTATGTACTCATTTATACTACGTTCACATATTATTGAGCGCAAAGTAGGCGTTTGTTTATTTATCTGAGATTGGTAGTATTTGCTGCCAAAACGATGAACAAAGTCAACGTTGCCAAATGTACCCGGCCTCTTCCGACGAGCTTCCAAGTTATCAGAGAACTCTATGCAATATTGACAACGTTGCGTATCAAACTGACAGGAAAATATACAACACAACCTAAAATTTCAATAAACACAGTGAAATATGCCAAATTGTCATGGCCAACCGACGGCTCAAAGTTTCGTGAACGGACTAAATGTATCGATTCAATACCAAATTCGTAATATCTCAAAAATATTTCTCCGCCATGCACTGTTGCCAAGTTATGCACAAATTCTTGAAATTTTTGCACTGCCAATTTGGAAATGCAATATCTCAATTTTTTTATGCTGACGAAACCAAATTTAGCAGTTTACTATTTGACAATCCCTGCATTTATGTGGTACATTCGGTATTTTGACACATCGTAAGGTTTCTCGGAGTTTTGCTCACAAGTTGCTGCCGGTCGCCCCCTTTTGAGCGCTAGTTCTACTTAAACAAGGGTTATATCGTTTTGCCCAAATGTCTGTAATTTACGAATTTTGAGCCGAAAATGGTCTCAAACGATTGGGGTCGACTCTCGACAATTCTGTTAGTGGAGCCTGCTGTCCGCCCGTCCGTTAGCACGATAACTTTAGAAGGGATTGTCCTAGAGACTTGAGATTTTCAGGTGAGTTCAGTTTCCAAATGCCGCGGTTAAGTTCGTTAACCAGCCAAATCGTATGGGGTGTAAAATATGGCCATTCAAAATGTTTGTTCCTCAATATCTCAGACAAAACGAAACCAATCGAAATGAAATTTTGCGGCCACATAAAAGATGCTTATAATAAGCCTCATGGGGAATTTTGTGGCCATGATGTGATCAGAATCACAGATACAGTACAACTTCGATAGTTCGGACATTCGCTAGCCCGGACACTCCAGTAATCCGGACACTGATATGATTCGGGCATTTTGAAATTTCTGCCTCTGAAATCCGGGCGCTAAAATATTCTTTATGCCAAACAATAGATTTTCCTGCCTAAATAAGTAAAAACGGTTACATATCGGTTGGAAATATAGCGGAGTTGTTTTTAAATTTGGAAAAAACCATTGGCGTACCATTTTTCCACCAAATTTATTCCGAAGTCTGTATGGATGCCACTGGTGAAAATCGAATATAATTTTGAATTGAAAAAAATGTGTTTAGTGCGTTCTCATAATCTACAAAACGAAAATATTCTCGAAAAACCAAATTTTTCTTCAAATTCAAACATAGGAACTTTATATCATAAAATCATCTTATCTTTAATAGTTATAAGTTGTTCTCTTTCATGAACTAAAATCACTTCAGTAATCCGGACGCCTCGATGCTCCGGGCAGGTTCCGGAACGATATCTGCCCGGATTACTGAAGTTATACTGTAATTCAATTGGAATTTTGAAAAGAAGAAACTTTTATATTCACATAATAAGATATCCGATTTGAGTGGAATTTATTATGTGAATGAAAATTGATATACTGAATGTTCATGCAAAATTTCAAGGGGATTGTATCATCAGAACCATAGAATTTACTTTTTTTTAAATTAATGGTTTTTTCATATTTCATTTTTTGAATTTTTCAAATTTAATTCCGATTGTGCTGAGATTTTGCATTCATATAATTAGCATGAAGATTGATATGCTGAATATTCATGCAAAATTTCAAGAAGATCGCCTTATCTGAACCGTAGAAAATTCAATTGGAATATTGAAAAGAAGAATGTTTATACTTATAACAAGATAGGTATCCGATATATTTTTTATTCCACAACAAAATATCCGATTCCAGTGAAATTAATTGTGTATGTGTGAAGATTGATATGCTGAATGTTCATGCAAAATTTCAAGAGGATCGCATTATCAGAAACATAGGATTCAATTTTTTTTCCGCCGAACTCGAAATAAATGGTGATTTTGATGTGTACGAAATTGATCATTAAATACCCATTTCCGCCGACCTCGAATAAAAGGTGATTTTAATGTGTAAGAAATTGATCATTAATGACCCATTTTAATGCTCAATTTTTTGGCTATTTTAATGTGCAATCCTCATGGCAACCGTTCACAAAGTATTCAGAAGCACTACGAGAAATGTCAAAACTCTACTGGAACATAGATACATAGAAATTTCATTATGACAAATGTATGTCTTGTGCAGAATGAAAATGTATTTCAATCAAGAATTCATACACATATCATATTGAGATCGTCGGAAAAATCTTGTAATAAACTCGGTTATTAATCGAGCGACTAATGGTCTCGAACTATTAAAGCGTTCGCTCCGCTCACGCTTTAAAATATCTTGACCATTAATCACTGTCTTTAATAACCTAGTTTATTAAATAACTATTTTAATGCTCAATTTCGGCTCTTTTAATGTGCAATTCTCATGGCAACCGTTCACAAAGTATTCAGAATCATTACGAGAAATGTCAAAACTCTACTGGAACATAGATACATAGAAATTTTATTATGTCAAATGTAAGTCTTGTGCAGAATGGGAATGTATTTCAATTAAGAATTCATACACAATTCATATTGAGATGGTCGTAAAAATCTTGTAATCAATTCGGTTATGAATCGAGCGACTAATGGTCTCGAACTCGCTCCGCTCACGCATTAAAATATCTTGACCATTAGTCGCTGTCTTTAATAACCTAATTGATTAGATAACTATTTCCGTCGACCTTACAATAAAAAGTGATTTTAATTTGTACGGAATTGAACATTAATGACCCATTTTAATGTGCAATTTCCATGGGAAACCGAACCCAAAGCATATTCAGAACCAATTGAGTACTGTGAAAACTCTAGAAACATATACGAATTTTTATTATGTCAAATGTATGTCTTATGCAAAATAAGAATGTATTTCAAACGAAAATTTATAGACAATTCATATTGAAGTCGTCGGAAAAATCTTGTAATCAACTCGATTATTAATCTAGCGACTTATGGTCTCGAACTATTAATATCTTGACCATTAGTCGCTGTCTTTAATAACCTACTTGATTAAATAATTATTAATTGTCAAAGTAATACATATTTCAAATTTTGAATAATTCCCAGAATATTATTCCGATCGTGCTAAGATTTCGCATTTATTTATTTAGTATCAATCTAAAGTCCCATACAAATTTTGAGGTGATAGCTCAATTGCTCCACAAAATACTAGCGCTCAGAAGCTCCTGATGGGGTTTTCTCAAATTTTCATTACTCAATTTTTGCATCCTCCAGACTTAATTTCAGTTGGGGCAGTAAATTGAGTCTCTGCCTATGGGCAGTTTGGCTAACGACGGCCCTGACCGTATTTCTTTTAATCGCGAAATTCATTTACAATTATCCTCATTCTATGAATAGAACTGAATAATAGCGCAGCGTATATGATACTGGCTATTTTTCAAGTTTCAAGGTAAGTCCATACGAAATCAACCTTTATTTATTGAAGTTATAACAACATAATACATGAAAATCAACATCAGCCAATTTACGGGAATTTGAGGAATTTCATATCGTATACATTCTCGAAGTCGAATGATTATTTTCGAATTTAGATAGACATGACATCATCGCGAATGTCCCGGCAACGAGTGGACACCTACTACAATAGCGAGTCAGTCAAGGGTAATTGGTTTAACCTGTTTCTGTTCATCGATTAGGGACACCCAACAATCATATTGTAATGATATACAAAAGCAACTGTTGTACGCACCTTTCGGCAACTATAAAAGTTATCGGAATGGGTACACTTGATTTTAACGAACGAAAAACCATACACAAGTCGATAACCTAGCACAATTTCACTTTAACACTCCTCACTGGTCCAATTTTCGAACAACTGAGATGAATTTTGATGCACAAATAGCCAAATAGGTTATAATTTCACACACTCCTATCCTATTTGGCCAGCGTTTCGACTCTCGTCCGCTCTCACACAGTTTGCTTTCGTTGTGACTCGATTCCAGTGTTGCCAATGTCGACTGGATGTTTTACTGGAATTCTAGCGGATTGGGATGCCGTGATGTTACAGGTGTTACAATTGTAACGTAGATCTTTCAGACCTGGGGTTGAGGTGTTACGTATAGTCCGTTCACGAAAGTTTGCGCCGTAGGTTGGCCATGGAAATTTGGCATATTCCACTGTGTATATTAAAGGTTTAGGATATGTTGTTTATTTTCTTGTAAGATTGATACGCAATGTTGTCAATATTGCATAAGAGTTATCTAATAATTCGCAAGTTCGTCGGACGAGGCCGGGTACATTCGGCAACGTTGACTTTATTTTACGTTATGACAGCAAATACTGCCACTTTAGATAAATAAACAAACGCCTACTATGCGCTCCTTTCGTGAACGGACTATACAGGGTGTTCCTAAATTGAAAGTACAAACGAAAGGGGAGATTCCTCAAGTGAGTTTAAGAAAAAAAAGTCCCATAAACATGGGGTCGCAAACGTTTCGTTTTCGAGATACAGAGTGTTGAAGTTTGAATTTTTTTCAAGTTTTTTTCTCATAGTATCTACACTTCACAAGATATTCAAATGAAATTTGGCATAGATATTACATTCGAGAGTTCTCACTACGTGACATGGCAATTTCGATAGAAGATCTACAAGGTGATATTTTTCTGAACACTGCCACCTGTTCTTCTGCAGATTTTTTTTTGGTGAGCAACTGTTAATTTGAAAAAATGTAAAGAGAAGCTTTGTTCTTATACTAAACTTTTCGGTCTCTTGTAGTTTTGTCGTATCTACCAACGATTTCGAGAAAAAAAATTTTGAACGATTTTTTCGAAATCCTCGTGAAAATTCAAATTATGTTGGGAAGGTCACTTTGTAAGCTGTGGTGAATGAATTCAGTGTCAGTTTTTATGGAAATTTTCCTGATATGTAGCGGTGATTCATAAAGATTCGATAAACTCGTATAATCAACACATGTTTTTGATTAAAACTTTAACACCCTGTATCTCGAAAACGAAACGTTTGCGACCCCATGTTTATGGGACTTTTTTTCTTAAACTCACTTAAGGAATCTCCCCTTTTCGTTTGTACGTTCAATTTTGGAACACCCTGTATAGGTGTCACAAATTCGATGATCACTGAGAGCATCTCGAGAACCGTTGAGGTTAGAGAAAAAATGTTCAAGCACTCCCGATATCTTTTTTCAAAGAAATCAATTACCAGCAAACAGATCCCAGATATCTGAATTGAAAAATATAGGGTGTCCCATTTAAAAAACACAAACTTTTTTTATTTATTGATTAGATGGAGCAACGTATGGGCAAAAGAAATTACAAAAGAAAACGTTTTGGAATTTTCATGATATCTCCAACGCAAAACGAGTTAAAGCGAAATATTTGAAACAACAATTTTTCAGAAACGCCCTGTAACGTTCAAGAAGAACGACTGTTCCATAGATAAATAAAACCTTTATTTATCTATGGACTGCTCCAACAGAATCTCAGCACAATCGTAATTATAATCTGGAAATTATTCAAAAATGAAATACATATTTAAAAAATTACAACAATTAATTTCTATGGTTCTGATGATGCGATCCTGTTAAAATTTTGCATAAACATTCAATATATCAGTTTTGATTCACAAAATGAACTTCACTTGAATCGGCATCATGGAAATATAAGGATTCTTCTTTTCAATATTCCGATTTAATTTTCTATGGTTCTGTTAACACTATGGCCACAAATTCTGCATGAACATTGAATGTATCAATCTTCATTTATAAAATAGATTTCATCCGAATCGGATATTTTATGGAAATATGAAATTTCTTCTTTTGAATATTCCAATTAATTTCTATGGTTCTGTTTACACTATGGCCACAAAGTTTTGCATAAATATCATTATGAGCATCTTGCATATGGCCGCAATATTTCATTCCGATGGGTTTCGTTTTGTCTGAGATATTGGGGAACAAAAATGTTGAATGGCCATGTTTTATAGAACACCCTGTACGATTTGGCTGGTTAACGAACTAATCCGAGTCATTTGGGAACCGACTCACCCTGAAAATTTCAAGTCTCTAGGACAATCCTTTCGAAAGTTATTGTGCTAACGGCCGGACGGACGGCCCCACGACAGAATTGAATTCGAATTCGACCACGGATTCATCATCAGAGAGTAGAATCCTATCGCTTGAGACCATTTTCGGCTCGAAATTCGAAAATAACAGACAATTGGGCAAAACGATATAGCACTCGTTTAAGTAGAACGAGCTCTCAAAAAGGTCTCAACATCGATAATGTGTCAATTCTATTGGTGTTACGAAATGTTACAATTTAAAATTTACCATTTTGGTGTGTTAAGCCGGGTTCTCAGAGCTTCGACTGTAGCTCGCGACACTTATTCCAACCAATCAGAGAATATAAACACAGTGTTTATATTCTGATTGGTTGGAATAAGTGTCGCGAGCTACACGTCGAAGCTCTGAGAACCCGGCTTTACAATTTAATAATTTATGGAAGGCCAAGAACAACGTACAATGTACGGAGAAATTCACGATGTCCAGTTAGGTCTGAAATTCTGTTTTTGACTATGATGCAATACATGATATAATATGAATGCGGCGGGCGTGAATTAATTTATAGTCCGGTCTATTTAGACCAAAAATGAGAGTGAAGTTACATAAAGTCCCAACAAGCTGAATTTCTGTGAAGTTGTTCAAAACATAATTTAAACAATGTCTAAAAGTTCCTCATCATTCCCCTGTGAGGAAAAAATTTTATTCGAGGTCAAATGTCAAAAAAATGAGTTTTTCAGCAAAACGGTAAGTTTTATCATAAAAGTACCTCAGACAAAAATTGTAGATCATAAAATTATCTATAAAAAATGTATCAATACTTTTTTTTCTTACGAGCCACCCTTTCTGAGATATAACGATTCAAAAAGTTATAAAAACGCGCTAAGTACACTACCTCATAGGTGGCGTGGAAACGTGTGCATATTATGACGATAACGACTTTTATATCTTTTTGAATCGTTATATCTCAGAAAGGGTGGCTCGTAAGAAAAAAAGTATAGATACATTTTTATAGATAATTTTATGATCTACAATTTTTGTCTGAGGTACTTTTATGATAAAACTAACCGTTTTGCTGAAAATCGCGAAAACTCATTTTTTTGACATTTGACCTCGAATAAATTTTTTTCCTCACAGGGAATGATGAGGAACTTTTAGACATTGTTTATAATTATGTTTTGAACAACTTCACAGAAATCAGCTTGTTGGGACTTTATGTAACTTCGAATGTCTAAATAGACCGGACTATTAATAAAATAACAAGTTTGTTTTACTGAAAAGCAGAACTTGAGTGGAAGGGGCTCCAAAGATATCTTCCATTTTACAGAGCTCGCTTTGTGCTGTTGTATTATTATTTATACAGGGGTCAGTATACAAATGCGATGGACTTTGGGAGATGATTCCCCGATGAAAATAAGCAGGGGTAGTTCATGTAATTTTTTTCGAAATCGACCTCCCTTCCAAGATACAGCCTTTGGAAGACTTCTTAAGGTTTAATTACTAATTTCCGGAAGAAAATCATATCCGCAAATGGAACTTTCTTTCGATTAATAAGCATAAATAATTGACAAAACCAATTTTGAGCAAAAACAATATCTTAGTATATTCATTCTATGAAACATATAGTCCATTCACGAAAGGTTGAGCCGTCGGTTGGCCATGGAAATTTGACATATTCCACTATTGCTCAGTTGCAGGAACGTCCATTAAAATTTAAAGGTCCATTAAACCCTTAATCCTCCATTAGTTCCTTGTAATAATGGAGGATTAAGAGTTTAATGGACCTTTGAATTTTAATGGACGTTCCTGCAACTGACACTATGTATATTAAAATTGTAGGTTATGTTCTTTATTTTCTTGTCAGATTGATACGCAATGTTGTCAATATTGCATAGAGTTGTCTGATAACTCGCAAGCTCGTCAGACGAGGACGGGTACATTCGGCAACGTTGACTTTATTTTAGGTTGTGACAGCAAATACTGCCAACTTCAGATAAATAAAGAAACGCCTACTATGTGCTCAACCTTTCGTGAACGGACTATAGTAGGCGTTTCTTTTTTATCTGAAGTTGGCAGTATTTGCCGTCATAACGTAAAATAATTCAATGTTGCCGAATGTACCCGTCCTAGTCCGACGAGCTTGCGAGTTATCAAAAAACTCTATGCAATATTGACAACATTGCGTATCAATCTGACAAGAAAATGAACATCATAACCTAAAATTTCAATATACACAGTGGAATATGTCAAATTATCATGGCCAACCGACGGCTCAACCTTTCGTGAACGGACTATACGATGAAATGGAACTGAACAGTGATCATAACTGCTTGTAAGTTTTTATTTTTTCCGAGAAAAGTATCGACTGTATCGGATTTTGCAAGAGACTTTTTTTTCCAGAACTGAATGAGGAACCACCAGAGAATTTTATTTTTCGAAAATCTATCCAACGAGAAAAATGTTTGAAGGAATATCATAAAGCGTTGTTATTTTTAACCCCTAATAATAAAATTATGGAATAAAAAAAAATGTATAAATAACATCTACTTCTTGAAGAAAAAATACTCACTCTGTTCGGTCCTGCTCTTCTTGAAACGACAAGGCACATTTTCCATAAGGCTGTTGCGCTTCCTGTTCTGTTTTTTCTCGGGCGGTGATTCAAAACTGTAGTTTCCTCCTTGGATCCATGAGAACAGTCGAACGAAACCCTGTCAAAGAATTTTAAATTTATTAGAATCAATCAGCAATTCAACTGATTCTTGGACTAATTCGATTCGTTTAAAAAACGAAGAAAGCCAGAAGCTTTTGAGCACCTATTCATATTGAAAAACGATCATTTACAAGGTCCGGCACTCGAAGTGTGACCTATTCAAAAGGCCATGCGTTCGGTTAGGAAAATAATTTTCATCTATTTTTAGGCACAGACCATGTGAAAATAATCGATATTTCAGAATCAATTCACTTTGGCTCGATATGACAACCTTTCACTGTTACTATTGCCTTGAGACGATTAACGTAACTTGCCGGTATTTTAGCCCACTCACTGACAATGGCTTCTTCACCATCTCGAGGCCTGTAAATTTTTTAAGTCGGATCGTGCTTTCCAAAATGACTCAGACAGAATAATCCATTGGATTCACGTCTGGCCAATTGGAGAGCCCCTTGGTGTTCGAAATGAAGTTCGAAACGTTGTTTTTCAACCATTCTTTTGGTTCACTGGTTCTGTGTAAGCCGGTGTAGAGTCTTGCTGGAACGTAAAGGGTTTTCCAATAAGAGGTGTTATGCCATTGTTCAATATAAATTATCGGATGTTTATTTCATTATAAAGGAGAAGCTATGCCGTTATAGTAGAAAATAACATCAGGCAAATGACCACCACAACCACGCTTACAGGACCATATCCTTTCAATGAAATTTCTATAACCAAATCGCAAAGTGACTGCCCATATCCTCGATAACGTCACGAATTCCATCTTTGAGGACTTTGAGTCTTGAATCAACGCTGGGCTATTGGCGTAGACCTTCTCTTTCAACTGGCCCCAAAGGAATATGTCGCAAGGTGTTAATCACAAGATCTCGGTGGCCAATTGTGATCACCTCTTCGAGAGATAACATTACACGGTCCGGAAACTTTTTGCAAAAGATCAATAGTTTCGTTGCTTGTGTGGCACGTAGCACCGTCTTGTTGGTCATAGTAAAAGTGTTGGTCCAGCCCCATTTTCGAAAAAGTAAGGTCCAATGACTCCGCCGGACCATAAACCGCACCAAACAGTCAGAGATCAGAGGATAGAGAGGCTTTTCAACACAATAACTCTTGGGTTTGATCCGAGCCTCAGATGCGACAATTTTGCTTGTTGACGAAGCCACCGAGGTGGAATGGGCCTCATCACTCAGATGATTTTTCGATGGAATTCCGGATCATTTTAATGCATTTCAACGACCCAATCAGCAAAGACACGACGTTGTTGATGATCGGTCGGCTTGAGTTCTTGTGTCAACTGAACTTCATAAGCCTTAAGGCCCAAATCTTCATGCAAAATACGGTGTAATGACGTTTGTGGAATGCCTAATTCCAAGAACGACGACGAATGGACAACATGGTTTTTCTTCAACACTTTCGGCTACAGCAGCAATAATCTCGCTGTTCTTTAGCGACGTGCTCGGGTTTCATTCTTCACATCACTAACTTGTCCCAACAACTCGAATTTTTCCACCAATTTCTTTATTGCGGTCCGACAAGGTGCCTCACGACGACCCAAAAATGTTCGAGTTTTACGAACCGTCTCTGCCAAATTTTCACCATTTATATAGTGAATTTGAATCATTCCAATGCGTTCTTTAAGGGTGAATCGCCCTATTTTCATTAATGGCGTAGTTTCAACTTGTCAAATTTAAAAAATGACAGTTTCAAATGTGGCATCTACCGAAATAGCGGGCTATTCAAAAACAACTCTTATTGGAAAACCCTTTATCTAGGGTGCGAAAGAAATGTTTTTCTGCCCACGGCTTCAAAGCAGCTTCAAGGACGCTTTCCTGACGCCAGGCTCAATGAAAACAATTGGGGAGCGCCCATCTGCGGTTACAGCGGTCCAAACCTTTATTTGTCGCGGGTGCTGGTTCACTTCAAGTGCCGGACCCGGTACAAACTTTTGAACAAATAAAAATCCTTACCTTTTCAGGGGTTGTGGTTTTCCTTCATATACGAACTTAGGCTTTGTTTTATCGCTCAGACTAGTATTAGTCATAGAACTATGACTGACAGTCAATGTTGTAGCATCACTCAGGAAGCTGTTAAAGCTGATGTCTTTGTCGATCGAGCTCAAGCCACATGATTCTGTAGCCTCATTGATCACAGCCTGTTCAAACTTTCTCCTTCCTTCCTCTTTATCGATGCCGTCGATTTCAGCCAATGGTGTCTCTTCTACTGCCGGCAGCATGTAAGAGAGCATGCCTTGGGATCGCGTTGTTTGTTATGACGCTACATCATCAATAAGCGATTATGCTGAAGTACCTATAGAAAAAAATTAAGAAAAGCCCTGAGTAAGTACGTGCTTTTGACCGCTCGTTCATTGGTGGAGCAATAATGCTATACAGAGTGTCACAAAAATATCACGCGAAAGTGACACTGGAGATATATTGGCATTAGATCTATCTGATAGCATCAACATGACCTTAGTAAAAGTCTGCTGGTTTTCGAGATATCACCACTTTTGTGTATTTTTAAAAAATCTCCAGTTTTCGGTTAAAAAAATTGGTAGTGTTGTATCATTTTAAAAATGGCATGACATGGACAAGTTTTTAAGATTATTTGTCAATTCAGTCTGATATAATTTTTTTTCACAGCAGTCAGTCAAACTTAGGTGAGTTAACTTTTTAACTTCTGCATAAAATACAACAAGTCAGACATTTTTTGAAGGATTTTGTTTTAGTTCTCAGTGAAGTTATTACTTCATTGTTTAAAGCAACTATTCAGGATAGCCCAGGTAAAAAAAAACATGAGTTTGAAGTAATTTCTAGCAATGCTAGGCGATAAAAAACCGAAAACTGGAGATTTTTAAAAATTACACAAAAGTGGTGATATCTCGAAAACCAGCGGACTTTTACTGAGGTCATGTTGATGCTATCTGATAGACCTAATGCCAATCTATCTCCAGTGTCACTTTCGCGTGGTATTTTTGGAACACCCTGTATATCCTCAAAATTTCGTATAGGCATGAAGGCAAAATCTCAGCACGATCGGAATTAGATTCTGGAAATTATTCAAAAAATGAAATATGGAAAAATCGTTGATTAAAACAAATTATGGTTTAGATCAGGGGTCTCCAAACTTTTCAGCTTGAGGGCCACAATGCTTACTCCAGCAAATGCGAAGGGCCAAAATATTTAACCGTTTGATTCAGTAGCTTCGGGACTCGTGCAAAAGTTGATAAGCTAAGGAGCTTTCGCGGGCCGGATTCTTGAAACTGGCGGGCCAGATTTGGCCCGCGGGCCGTAGTTGGAGACCCCTGGTTTAGATGATGCGATTGTCTTGAAATTTTGCATGAACATTTAGTATATCAATATTCATTAACAAAATTTCACTTGAATCGGATATCTTGTTATGGAAATTTTCAATATTCCAATTGAATTTTCTATGGTTCTGTTAACTGTATGAACACAAAATTCTGCATGAGGCTTATATGAGCATGTCGCATGTGGCCGCAAAATTTCATTTCGATTGGTTCAGTTTTGTCTGAGATATTGATCAACAAAAATTTTGAATGGACATTTTTTATGGAACACCCTGTACCATTAGGCTGGTTAACGTACTCAACTGCGGCATTTGGGAACCGAACTCAACCTGAAAATCTCAAGTCTCTAGGACAATTTCAATTCCTTCGAAAGTTATCGTGCTAACGGTTCGTGATTTTGATACAAATTGCCGAGAAAATCGAAAAAGGATATCTACAGGGTGTTCTGATTTGTTTCCGACAAACTGAAATGGGTGATAGATCACATCATTTTAAGCAAAAAAGTTCCTATGAACATGGGTCCGGAAATGCTTCGTTTCCGAGATACAGGGTGTTAAAGTTGGAAAAATAATTCGCGTTTTCTTTGATTTGTTTTGACTGCTTCGAAATCCTTTTATGAAATTTCGTATACAGGGGTTTTTTGGGACGATACATTCAAATTTGTAGTCGATTTAGTTGTATTTTCTAGAGGGCGCCACCGGCAACCATTTCAACCCATGTAAAGCGTTGCAACTTCTTTGTGCTACCCTGTACACCGTTTTGGACTTAAAAAATCGATTCTCTCATCCTTTTTACTTAAAAAAGGTATACTTCATCGAAGTCGCTAGGAGCAATCGTTTCAGAGAAAAATGCATTTAAAGCCAAAGGGTCCCATAAAAGTTGCAACGGTTTAAAGGGGACGAAATGATTGCCAGTGGCACCCTCTAGAAAATACAACCGAATCGACCACAAATTTAAATTTTTCACCTAAAAAAACCCTAAATACCAACTTTCATGCAATTATTTGGAGTCGAAAGATATTAAAGAAAACGCGAATTATTTTTTCAACTTTAACACCCTGTATCTCGGAAACGAAGCATTTTCGGACCCATGTTCATAGGAACTTTTTTGCTTAAAATGATGTGATCTATCACCCATTTTAGTTTGTCGGAAACAAATCAGAACACCCTGTATAAATTATGATAATTCAAGTGCCATTCTTCTTAATACGATCCTGTTTTTTTCGTGTATAATAAGTGTTTTTGAGTCATTGAGTGATTCCTAATAGTTTTCAATGGCCAGTGGCAGTATATGTAGTTAATGTAGGTTAGGTCAGGTTAGGTTAGGTTAGCTTGAGTAAGATTAGGTTAGCTGAACAGAGCCAAGTATTTATAAGAGTTGCCCATTTCCCACAGCGGTGACTGGCAAGGGGACTGATTGTGGCCCGCTGTTGGAAGTTATTGAAGAGAAGAAGAAGAATTTATAAGAGTTAGTTTTACTCGAGTTATATCTACTCACCCCTATTCACTCGATATCCCATAAAATTCAGAATAAATACTAATTTCCACCATTGAAAACTATTTGGAATCACTCAAAAATACATTTTCCACTAAAAAAATCAGACTCGAATTAAGAGAAATGGCACATGAATTATTATAATGATTTATAGATATTCTTTTTCGAATTTTCGATTTTCTCGAGAACTATTAACTTGCCAAACATCAAAACATCATAACGAAACGACATGCCAAATATTTTACAAATCGGTTACTGTGCGGTAAACTAAAAATTTACACTGAAAACTTTCCTGATGCACCCCGTACATAAGATTTGAAGTAGGAGATCTCCCTAATATTCAATCTGTACAAACACGAACTTATTGATCAATCAAAGCGCTGTACCATCCCTGCGTTTAAAAATAAACACAGCAGAGAATAATTCGCGAAGTGATAGGATAAAATCTTTACTTGCGTCGCAATTTCACAGATTCAAATTTTACGAATAATATTGGAAATTTTTCATTTGGCATCAAATATATCTGTAAAATTTTGAAGAGATTTATTCAACTGGCCCATGTATCGAACAAATAACTATCGATTATTGAAATACAGTATGTATTTTATGTGTTTAGCAAACGTATGTGATGAAACATGAAATTTTTACTTGCGTCGCATTTTCACAAATCCAAATTTAATGAATAATATTCAAAAATTTCTATTGGCATCAGATGAATAGTAAGAGAATAGGAAATATCTGTAAAATTTCGCAGAGATTTATTCAAAGAGCCCAATTATCGAACACATTATTATTTAAATACCGGTATGTATTTTATGTTATTTGCGTGTTTACCTGGATGCAGTTATGTCATCCCGTTCTCACTTGACGTTGTGCTCATCATGCACTCTCGTTGCAAAAACGAACGCACCAAATTCAATTTACGATATTGATTCACCAATCACCAAAACAAACCGACAACTCGAAATACCAACTCTGATCAATGGATGATCTGAAAAGACAACCCGGTACACGTAATGTTTCTCGGAGTTTCAGAACCGAAAATTTGTTTTCGTGAAATGCTTCCTTCCGATTTCCACGGCGTTTGCAGAATGGATTTTACTTTCTTTCAGTGTTGCGGACGAAGAGCGACTGCGCTGCATATTCCTGAATTTCCCAATTCCTACTCGTCTCCTACACTGACCAAGCGTTGCCATACTTCCGGATAAAGCAGGTGAATGAATAGGGTGTCCAGCCTGTCCTGATTTCGTAAGGTTTTTGAAATACATGTTCCCGTTTTTGAGCGCTCGTTCTTCTTAAACGAGTGCTATATCGTTGTGCCCAAATGTCCGTAATTTTTCATTTGAGCCGAAAATTGTATCAAACTATAGGGTTCGACTCCCTGATGACGAATCCATGGTCAAATTCAATTCTATCCTTAGATAGATTAGACGAGAATACAGGAAAACTGAATGTTTATAACTCGGATAAATACTATTTATAATCAAGAAAAACATCCAGGCACGATCTTTCTGATAAGAATAATTAATGAGCTATCGGGTTAGTTTTCTCGCCCCAATTATTGCAGTTTTTTCGGAATCATGTTACATTTTTTCCAATCCAGCCTGTAGGTGCATTGGCACCGATAATACTGATTAACGAAAGGTCTACGTCTCCTATTCCGCTCATAGTAGCACTGATTAGATAATGGTCGATCGGCACGTTGATTACCCTTCTGCACTGCGACCAATAAGGTCTTTTGTGCGTTCTATCCTTGGGGCCGTCTGTTCGGCCCTAGACACGATAACTTTCGAAGGAAATTGTCCTAGGACTTAAAAATTTTTGTTCCTCAATATTTCAGACAAAATGGAACCAATCGAAGTAAATTTTTCGGCCACATGCAAGATGCTCATAATAAATCCCATGCAAAATTTTGTGACCATAATTTTAACAGAACCATAGAAAATTCAATTGGGATATTGAAAAGAAGCATCTTTAAACAGGGTGTTTCATTGGGAAACGGAAATATGCACCTCACAGGCATAGCAGGCACCAAGGTGGTTCTGGAGATACCCTATTTATTGGGTCTTATTGTCTTCGTAGCCGAGATACAAGGTGTTTTATAAATTTTGCCCGTTTCCTTCTGAGGCCATATCAAATGAACCACCCGATATATTTTCTTCATATTTGACAAATATGATCCTAACTGAGAGCCCAAACGTATAATGCAATAACCGCCTTGAAAATCTAGGTTCGGGTAAAAAAAAATTATGAATCGTTTGAATCCTCGAAACAACATCGGAATTTTGAAAATCTGTTTTAATATTCGAAAACACCACTAAAAACTAAACTGAGACGTACCTATACTTCAAATTTTCGCGCAGACAGTTTTACCGCACAAATTTTCACCGTAAAAAAGTGAAGTTTTTAAGAATTCGGACACCTTGAAATGGTTTGAAATGACTTTCAACAATGAATTTGCCAATATTTTGATAATTATTTTCAAAATATTGAAATCCATCATTATTTCAACATTACTTTTAATTAATTTTCACATTGGTTTGAATTGATTGAGAATGGAATGGAGATGCTTTAGGTTGATATCGTATGTTTTGATTATTTTGAAACAATTATGAACAAATGGACATAATTATAAAATAGTTAGAAAAATAACTACAAAAACTGCTCGAAATGTCCTTCATTTTGATCTGAACATTTTCTTGCTCGTTTGAGAATATCTCGAACTGCTTTCCGAATCACAAACCACTTTCAGGTATCCAAGTTCTTAAATATGGCCTCAGAAAGAAACGGTCAAAAGTCATAAAACAGCCTGTATCTCCGGCTATGAAGACAGTGAGACCTAATAAATGGGTATCTCCAGAACCGCCTTGGTAGTCCAGTCAATTTGTGCTCAAAAGAACCCCATAGCAGGAAAGTTCTGGGGTAGTTTTGATTTTTTCGATTTTTTATGTTTTTTGGAGTGCTGAATCCGATTCTGAGGTTTACTAACAAAATTTCGTGAGGGAACATTGAAAAAAATACAAAAAAAGAGAAAAAATCTCATTCTTTGGCAGTTTTCTGCTTATAACTCGGAAACTATAAACTTTTCGTGAAAAACCTTTCTATACAAAATGAAAGTACGTGAAATTTCCTACAAAATGTATCACTACAGCTTGTTCTGCGACAACCCGTCCTGACTCAAATTATAGTTGAAAATGCGGTATTTTCTATGACTCAATAAATGAAAATAAATTAAATTCCGTGGTTCCAATAATGCGAACGTCTTGAAATTTTGCATGAACATTCAGTATATCAGTCTCGATTCACAAAAAAAATTTAACTCGAATCGGATATCTTGTTATGGAAATATAAAGATTCTTCTTTTCAATATTCTAATTCAATTTTCTATGGTTCTCTTCACACTATCGTCACACAATTTTGCATAAGGCTTATTATGAGCATGTTGCATTTGGCCGCACCATTTCATTTCGATTGGTTTAGTTTTATCTGGGATATTGAGGAACAGAAATTTTGAATGGCCATGTTTTATGAAACATAGAATATGGCCATTCAAAGTTTTTGTTCCCCAATATCTCAGACAAAACGAAACCCATCGAAATGAAATGTTGCGGCCATATGCAAGATGCTCATAAGAAGCTTCATGCAAAATTTGGTGGCCATAGTGTGAACAGAACCATAGAAAATTGAATTGGAATATGGAAGAGAAGAATATTTATATTTCCATAACAAGATATCCGATTCGAGTTAAATTTTTTTTGTGAATCGAGACTGATATACTGAATGTTCATGCAGTATTTCAAGACGTTCGCATTATCGGAACCACGGAATTTAATTTATTTTCATTTATTGAGTCATAGAAAATACCTCATTTTCAACTATAATTTGAGCCAGAACGGGTTGTCGCAGAACAAGCTGTGGTAATACAATTTGTAGGAAATTTCATTTAAAAAAGGTTTTTCACGAAAAGTTGATAGTTTCCGAGTTATAAGCAGAAAACTGCCAAAGAATGAGATTTTTTCCTATTTTTTTGTATTTTTTTCAATGTTCCCTCACGAAATTTTGTTAGCAAACCTCAGATGCGGATTCAGCACCCCAAAAAACATAAAAAACCGAAAAAATCAAAACTACCCCAAAACTTTCCTGCTAAAAATTCTATTTGAGTGTACATACTATGGTGCCACCTATGCACCTGTGAAGTATTTATTCCGTTTCCTAATGAAACACCCTGTACATCCATAACAAAATATTCGATTCGAATTCGATTGAAATTTATTATGTGAATAAAGTGCAAATTTCAGAAGGATCGCATTATCTGAACCAGTAGCGTAACTAGAGCCGACTCATGGGGGGGGGTTACCTTGCTAGTTTACTGGTAAAAAAAAAGAGAGAGAGAGAGTTTTTTTTGACCAATGGGGGGGGTTGTATCCCCAATAACCCCCCCCTGGCTACGCCAGTGATCTGAACCATATAATTCAATTTTTGAGGTGATAGCCTCATTGTTCCATCAATGAACGACCGCTCAGAAGCACTTGCTCAAGGCTTTCTTAAATTTCCACATTTCGATAATGATTCTCAGAATCCTGTATTATTTGTAAGCGATCACAGGGCATAAAAGAAATGAAAGAGTGTTTCCTTGATAATGGATTTTTCAATAGGAGGTGTTATTTTGATATTGAAAAAAATGCCATTTTTCAATATAAATGATCGGATGTTTATTTCATTATCTTCTTCTTCTTCTTCTTCCACTTTGAATAGGACTATGTCCTGTGTTTTCTGCTTTCTGCCTGTTATTGTGTTTCCTGGGACAACGAGTTCCAGCTCTCTTTCCAACGCTTTGGAGGGCGCCCTAGTGGTCTGCGTGTACTGGGTTTTTGTGTTTCCGCCCATTTGGCTAGTCTCTCATCCGGCATCCTCTCCACGTGGTCTCTCCAGAACCTCCTGCGTGCTCTCACCCATCTAACGACATCCTGCACCTCCAGTTCTTCCCTTATGTCTGAACTCCTCACATGGTCTCTGAGTGTTATCCCTTTGATTGATCTTAGTATCCTCATTCGGTTGTTCTCGCCATTCTCTTCGTTGTCGACGTTTCTGCCCTCGTTTCGGCGGCGTATGTGAGCACTGGTCTCACACACGCTTTGTATATGCGAGTTTTCGCTTTGTGACTCATGGTTTTGTTGTTCCAGACTATATCTCTGAGGCAGCCTCCGATCTTAGCTGCTTTGTGCGCCTGTGTTCGGACTTCTTCTACGATGCGTCGTTCACTGGATACTGTCACTCCTAGGTAGATAAATCTTGACACTTGCTCCAGGATTTTTCCGTTAATTACTATCTTGCATCGGATAGGCTCTTTGGCGAAAACCATGGTCTTGGATTTCTCGCATGAGATATCATATTCAGCTCTTCTGCAGCTTTTGTGAATTCGTATGCAAGGCGCTGGAGGTCATTTTCATCTTCAGCTGCTAGAAAGACGTCGTCAGCATAGCACATGATGTTCAATGAGCGGCGTCCCATCTTATAGCCTGCCCGTATCTTTTATTCTTATTATTTCATTATAAAGAAGAAAAATAACATCAGGCAAATGACCAGCACGACCACGCTTACAGGACCATATCCTTTCAATGAAATTTTCCATAACCAAATCGCAAACTGGCTGCACCATGTCCTCGAAAGCCTCACGAATTCCATCTTTGAGGTCTTGAATCGACGCTGGGCAATGGCGTAGACCTTCTCTTTCACATGGCCCCAAAGGAAGAAGTCGAAAGGTGTTAAATCACAAGATCTCGGTGGCCAATTGTGATCACCTCTTCGAGAGATAACACGGTCCGGAAACTTTTCCCGCAAAAGATCAATGGTTTCGTTGATTGTTTGGCACGAAGCGCCGTCATGTTGAAACAAATGTTGTCCAGATCAAAATACAGTGTAATGACGTTTGTGGAATGCCTAATTCCAAAGAACGACGAGGAATGGAGTGTGTTTTCATCACACTTTCGGCTACAGCAGCAATATTCTCGGCTGTTTTTGAGCGACGTGCACGGATTTTATTCTTCGCATCACTAACTTGTCCCAACAGCTTGAATTTTTACACCAATTTCTTTATTGCGGTCCGACAAAGTGTTTCACGACAACCCAAATATGTTCATCTCTGCCAAATTTTCACCATTTTATAGTGAATTTTAATCATTTCAATGCGTTCTTGAAGCGTGTATCGTTCCATTTTTATTAATGGCGTAGTTTCTACTTGTCAAATGTCAAAAAATGAGCTACAAACGTGACATCTACCGAAATAGCGGGCTATTCAAAATAACATCTCTTATTTGAAAACCCTTTAGGTCAGCAAAAATAAAACGAATGCAACCGGTTACATATTGACACACTGTTGCTAAAATGATGACTGTACAATGATATTCAAAACAATTGATTTGTAAGGATTTTCACAATAATTGCATTTTGAAAGTAACTGTCCTTTCAAGGCACCTTTCTGACCACCAAAAATATGTTAGGTATTTATTCTCATTGTTCAACTCAAAGGGTCAAGAAGTTAAACCGAGTAGAAGTTTTGTTTTATTGGATTATTTCATTTTTTTGTTATGTTGATGAATTCTCATGTTTATGTATGTTTTTTCTTCAATTCTATCTGAGGTCTCCATTGGACTGATTGATAATAAAATACTCAATATGTTCGGCATTCGATACTTTTTATATTTCACCAACTGTCTATCTTGGCTGAGAAACATTGGATAACTCATCCTCTGTTTCTCCTCATCGGAATATTATCTTTCCTTATCATTCAATTTCAAAAAACCAGGAAGCCAGTGAGGAGGCATTAGTTACCTATTCTCACTGAGATCCAAGTACTTTTTGGACCTTATAGTTTTAAAAATCCGAAGAAACTCCTTGGAATGTTCTATTCCCAGAATATTCCTACAGAGTGCTTTTCTATCGATTTCCAGAAACTCATTCCTATAGGTGCATTTGCCTATGCCACAGAGAAAGATTTGAGCTAGTGTACCAGCCACTACATTCCTTTGATTCCCGAGTGACCAGGAATCCAGACTAAAAAACCTTGTTGTTCTTACCTACTTCATTAAGTTTTCTTCGGCATAACCATATCAGCTTTGAGTCGATGACATAGGAGTTCAGTGCTCAGTAGAAACTTGACTATCAGACTGTATGAATACTACTCCTAGGGTTTATACTCTTTTCTTAAGAGGAATTAACATAAAAGACCGAGACGAGAGCCTTGAGAGCTAATACGGGTAACTTAATCGGGGTTGCCTATGCAATGCTTAAGCCGTAGCCATTCCAGTTGTTTTGAGATCGTTGATTTCACCCTCAGATCAACATTATTGATCTGAGATTTTTCCAGAGAACTATTCACCGTAGAACTTTATTCATCTGGATTTTACCAATATGGTAAAATACGCAGTGCACCTCTCCACCATAGAAATATAATATGCCATGCGCGCATGCGCCATACACATACATTTCTATGATAACCATACACCATCTTTGACTTTGACATAAATGTCAAAACAATCCTGTTTGGTGATTTTATTTGTTTACGAATTTTGACAATTTACACAAATTGTAGAATTTTTATAGGTGAAAGTCCGATATGTCGTCTAAAAAGAAAGAACTGGAAATATTTTCAATTTACAATGGAAACATGGACCGAAAGTGGCAGAAAGGTCTAACATCGTAGGAGTATACGATTTACCTTCTACAACTCTGAACTGGGAACCATTCAAGTCATATATCGTAAGTTTCATTGTTCCAGGGTATTCAGAACTAATTTCAATGAGAATATTTACAGTTGAAAAATTCTGGTACTCCGGGTGATGACGTCAAAGTGTCCTATATGGAAGATGACAGAGAGTTCACAATAGAATCAGCATTAGATTTTCAAACTGCGCTGTACACCTTCCGTAAAAAAGCTATGAACGGCGAAATAATAAATCTTAGATTGGAAAGATTGTCTTATGCAAGCAAATCAGTCAGACTTACACCAACGTGTGATGCTCAAACAGAATGTAGCTATGATGACAAATTAGAGAAGGCTCCAGAATGGTTTGTTAGCTATATGGAACAGGTTTGTTGAAATGTTTACCTTAATTTCAATACAATGCATCAGACAGAGAAATTTTCCATCCAGTTGAATAATCAAGAGATTTGCATGCAACAAACTGACTGCTTCCAGTTCTCCGATTGCAATAATGTAGTGTTGTATCTCTCTTATCGTTGGGAATGGCTTAATTCAAGTATTAAGGTAGGCAACCGAAAGTACTTGAGTTGAGTATTACGGCAGCCTGACACATTAACTGCAGGTTCCCTACCATACTGCTGAATCAAGCCACCCCCAACGTTGAGGAAGAGACAACACTACATTACAATCAGACAACTGGATTCTGTCCGTTTGTTGTTTGATTATAAAACTGTTCAACTGTATGGCTATTCTATGGAATAGTCAAGTATGACAACACAGTGCTCTTATTTCTTTAATCTGTGCTGCTCACTTGATCGACCTGGTCATAGAACCTTTATTATAGATCAGACTAACTAACTTTTCACTCAATTGATCTCAGTAATGAGCATGTAACCAATGATAATGGAGAAAAAGATAGAAAACGCCCCTATATCTCTAGTACTAAAAACCCACTACTACGTTTTTCGGTTAGTTGTGTACTTATGACACCTAGATGGCGCTGAAAATGATACATTTTTCAATACAGAAACTGTTAATGGGCGCTAAATTCGAATTCAATTGAAGAGCTCGGAGCAATAACCGGGTAACTCCATTTTCTAATGATACCGATATATCATATTCAATCTGCTAATATCCAACGTACGCAACTTTCGGTGCAACATGGGGCAAATCCAGCGCTTTTGTAAGGAGTTTTAATCAAAATGAACTTATTTGAATGTATATTTCGGCGCAATAATCATTCAAATCCTGAAGTTTCCTCATTTCTCAACATTTCATGAAAACGGAGTTACACCGGTTATTGCTCCGGGTCTTCAATTCTTTTACGTATATGTTTATATTTTATATAGTCGTTTTCGAGCTCAGAAAATAACATCCTGATCAACAAACAACTAGTGCTTTGCTCCATGATACGGATGTCATTTGTATCTCAACATTGTATTGAATCAATTGATTTCAATGAAAAGCTATATTGTATTGCTATAGTTTTATTCCAATCATCACTCACAAACAATATAATTATGCAATTGAATGCAATTTAGACATTTTTTTACATACAGTTTAACTTCCCTATAACGAAAGCGCTAAATCCGCAAAAAAAATTCGTAATAAAGAAATTTCGTTATACAAAAAATTTGTTTTTATAGTCGGCAATGTCGCGGTCGACTTCACTGATAAATTTAAGTTTATCATTCAAACTTAAGCGCTTCCTTTCAGACATTTTCGCACAACTTTCACGCTAGCGTAATGGTTAGATTGAAACCAAAAAGCCAGGGGTGTATTTAAAACTGTTTCAGAAGGATCTCTCTGCCCGCCGTAATGATTTAGTTTAAGGTAGGGATTTATTACGCATGTACGGAAAATTTTCGAAAAAAACCCACCCTTATAATTTTTTACCAATACCCATTCAAAGAGTGTTGTTCTTCGTTTTAGAGGGTGTTTTTGACAAGGAATTTGGATTCAAGGTGCAATGTCTTGTACGAAATTAGTTATACAGAGAAATTCGTTATACAGATATTCGTTTTAGGGAAGTTCCACTGTATTAGTAACTTAGTAACTAAGTTATAAGAACATTCAAAAATAAACACAATTTGAAGAATTTGCTTTCATATTTGTTACAGATTAATGTGAATCATAATAAAACAAACCATTAAAGTTGTACAAAGAGATCAATGATAATTTATACAGGGTGGGCCATCCATAACTTCCACCCTGAATTTTGAGCTTTGGGGTGGAATAAAGAAAAAACGCTCCGACAGGTCAAATTCTATTGAAAGGGGACAAATAAGGGTGTTCAAATGAAATGATTTTGAAAAGGGAGTAGGGGTCGAGCAGCACCTTGTTGGAAAGGCAATTCAATTTCCTGCGGCAAATGGTTTGGTAGATTTTTGCGGCATTGTTTTTGTTGATACCTTGCCTCCAATAGACTAATTTGCTGAAATACTTGGCTCTTGTAATAGTCCTTTTTTTTGTTTTTTTTGTGTGCTGGTTAAAATTTAGCTTACTATCAATTTGTACGCCCAGGTATTTGATTGAAGGTGAAGGTTGGATACTCTCCCCATCAGGTTCCAGGGTGAGATACTGTGGTCAAATACAGTAGAACTTCCCTATAAGGAACGTCTGTATAACGACAATTTTGTACAAGACATTGCACCTTGAGTCCAAATTCCATGTTGAAAACACCCTTTAAAACGAAGAAGAAATTCTCTCTATAACGAAAATTCAAAGAACATCCCTTTTTGAATGGGTATTGGTAATAAGGTATAAGGGTGGGTTTTTCCAGAATTTTTCCGGGCGTTTCGTAATAAATCCCGACCTTAAACTTAATCATTACGGCGGCAGAGAGATCCTTCTGAAAAGTTTCAAATACATCCCTGGCTGTTTGTTTCAATCTAACCATTATGTAGTGTGAAAAGTTGTGTGAAAATATCTCTAAAAGCAAGTGCTTAAGTTTGAATGATAAACTTAAATTTATCAGTGAAGTCGACCGCGACATTGCCGATTATAGAAACAAATTTTCTGTATAATGAAATTTCTCTATAACGAATTTTTTTTATGATTTAGAGCTTTCGTTATAGGGAAGTTCCACTGTATTCAAATTGGGATTTGTCTACATTAATTTTCATTCTCCATTTTTTGAACCAACTTTGGACATAGTCTAGCAGATCTTGCAGGTTCTTCAAACACTTATTTAGTGTTATTTCACCAAAAATTTCGTCATACTACCAGTATTATGGAAATAGAAATAGTTGTGTTCTTTTATACTAAACGGACCACGGTTGCATCAAATCTTTAGTTTTATCAATTTTATCTACAATTGAAACTGTCACTCGTTAGGAAGTCCAGTTGACAATGAGTTGTTGAGATCAATATATTTTGCTCTATCCATTTGAGAGCACTGAAATCAAAATGCAATGAAAAACAGAGGCACATGATTCGAGTTTCAATACCTACCTTTCCATTTTCTTGGATAAGCTAAAAATTAAAGTTCAGGATTGACCTTTCTATTATTTTTACAGTTCTGTAAGTCATTTTGAATTTCAAACGATACACACACAAAATAGATAAAAACACAATACAAAACTAACTGAAGCTTTACTGTACCTGTAGCCGGTAAGCCATCTATAGTCCGTTCACGAAAGGTTGAGCCGTCGGTTGGCCATGGAAAATTGGCATATTCCACTGTGTATATTGAATTTTTGGTTATGTTGTTTATTTTTTGTCAGATTGATACGCAGTGTTGTCAATATTGCATAGAGTTCTCTGATAACTCGGCAGCTCGTCAGACGAGACCGGCTACATTCGGCAACGTTGACTTTATTTTACGTTATGGCAGCAAATACTGCCAACTTCAGATAAATAAACAAACGCCTACTATGCGCTCAAACTTTCGTGTACGGACTATAGGCAATATTTTCACAGTCTATTTAAAGCCTAAAATGGCCTCTACAATGTTCGATTTTACCCATTTCCCTGAATTAGTATGTATAGTTCGTTCACGAAAGTTTGAGCCGTCGGTTGGCCATGGAAATTTGGCATATTCCACTGTGTATATTAAAATTTTAGGTTATGTTGTTTATTTTCTTGTCAGATTGATACGCAATGTTGTCATATTGCATAGAGTTATCTGATAACTCGCAAGCTCGTCGGACGAGGCCGGGTACATTCGGCAACGTTGACTTTATTTTACGTTATGACAGCAAATACTGCCAATAAATAAACAAACGCCTACTATGCGCCCAAACTTTCGTGAACGGACTATAGGCAATATTTCTACAGTCCATGTAAAGCCTAAAATGGCCTCTACAATGTTCGATTTTACCCATTTCCCTGAATTAGTATGTATAGTTCGTTCACGAAAGCTTGAGCCGTCGTTCGGCCATGGAAATTTGGCATATTCCAATGTGTACATTAGAATTTTAGGTTATGTTGTTTATTTTCTTGTCAGACTGTTACGCAATATAACATAGAGTTCTCTGATAACTCGGAAGCTCGTCGGACGAGGCCGGGTACATCGGCAACGTTGACTTTATTTTATGTTATGACAGCAAATACTGCCATAAATAAACAAACGCCTACTATGCGCTCAAACTTTCGTGAACGGACTATATATTCCACACCCAGATAGCGTTAACATCATTGTAGTCGCTCATTGTAGTCGATTCTTGTTTCATATCTTTTTCTCCATAATCTTGCATGTAACAAGGAATACTTATCAGTAATGTGAATCAGTTCATCATCTCTAATACTGTTCTAGTTCAAGAAAGATATTCTAGAGGAGATGGTTTCTACAGTGATAACACATACTGCGGTTCTCAAACCAAAGTTGAGCCATTCTCATTATAAGAGAAAATTAAAACCCGAAAGTTCGAAGAGGAGCAAAAAAAATCATCTCCTTGATGGAAATGAGTAAGTAAACAGCAGTTTCTCATTCTTCAATTAATATGCAATAGGCAAGCATAAACAAATAGTTAAAATAACAATTCTGAGCTCAGTAAAACCTAGAGATGCCCATACGCGTTATTAGTACTGCATAAGGCGTTTTCTAAAACTTAATCAGGGTTATTAACTCGATCCATTGGATCACGTGACGGATCTACTCGGATCACGGACCCATCCGGTTAGGATTTGAAGTGTCAGACGTATCCATACCTAACCAAATATTTTATGAATTTATTTTTTTCAGGCTCGATCTATTTTCGGATTGTCTCTAGCTTTGCTTGCAATTATTTGCTTTTGTAAAATCTTATAATTTCTGGTGTGCCTTTCCATGTTTAATGTTATTTTTGAGTACCTATGTTGAAGAAGTAAAGAATTTGTTTTTTCAGTCCCTGTTTATTTTTTGGATTGTCTCTAGCTTTGCTTGCATTTATTTGCTTTTGTGAAATCTTTCTTATAATTTCTGGTGTGCCCTCCCATGTTTTAATGTTATCTTTGAGTAACTATGTCAAAGAAGTAAGAAGGCTGTAGCTCAGCGCAGAAACATCTGCATACAAATGTATCATAGACTTATAAAAAAATGGACAGGACATGTGAGAGAGAATATGGACTTCAGACAAGGATAGAATAATATTAGTGCGAAGCACAGAACATATAAGAAAACATTGGATCGTAGATATCTATATACGCATTAGATATTTTTATGTTCTGTGATTTTTCCAACATTAAGAGAGAGAGATACTATGAAGGATGAAGTGATATTAGTTTAGTTTAGTCTATGCTCTACACTAATATTACTCCATCCTTCACAGTATCTCTCTCTTATGTTGGGTGCACAAAACTTAGTGTGAAAGTCACGTGACGCCCTGTCCATCCTTTTATATGTCTATGAAATGTATGAAGAAGTTGTTTCACATTATTTTTTTGGCTCATAGAACCACACACTTTACATTGAGCCAAATTCTCTTCTCTTTGCATAATTTTAGGAATAGAAATATATGAAATACTAAGAAAAAAGTAGAATACTTTTTCGGCCTGTTTCAAATACAAAATTAAACTGCAGTGCGCATGCGGGACTCTACGACCCCACTCTCGTGTAGGGTTACGATAAATCAACCTGAGTCAGTGATCGAGTTAAGGGCACCGTACTTTCCGGACACGGTTCTATGTTCGGGTTAGGTAAACGAACGCGAAGGTTAGGGATCGAGTTAACCCAAGTAAGTTTCCGGAAAGGCCTAAGTGTATCAACCACGCTATACAGTGAGATGGAAAGCATTTCACTGTCGCACTGGGATGAAGTAAACAATATGTTAGATTTTTATTTTCACAATTTCTGAATATAATACAACATTTTCGTAATTTTGACATAGCTATAATTACCGGAATACCTTCAAGTACAATAAACTGCCACTAAATCAGTAAAATAAATCAGTTTATGAACGTCAAATCGAAATGAAAATTCAACACGACAGATCGAGTAACTAAACACTAACAGACGATGTTGCCAAGCTGACAGAATTGTCTGTAACAATGCTAGCCGTTAGTATCAGAGTAGGGTAGCTGTAGACCAATCATCCCAATACAGAATAAAGATACGGCACAAGTTCGCAACGCCTGAATGTTGTTGCAGTGCATAAAAACAGATTCTACTTGTCTGCGTCAACGCAGAGATGCGTGAAGACATCTCTAGGTTTAGGTTAGATTTGGAGTATTTGAAGGACATTTTACTAAGCATCGCTGCAATCAAATAAATACGAATATGATGTCTGGCACACTAACGATTAATATAACTCGTAAAATAAAATAAACAAATTCCAATTTCACCGATTAAAATTTTTAAGTACAGAAAAACACTAAACTATGAACATTCCATTCGTTTTCAGAAAGGAAGTCTTGAAAACTATGAAGCTGGAGAAGAAAATACAATCTAAAATGGAAAAAGCTTGTCAATAAATCGAGAAAATGAAAGAAAAGAAAATGTCATTGATAACAGTATCAAGCGATAGCGATGGAGGCCATAGCAGCAGCAACGGCAACTTCGAAAGCAATTTCATCCAACGATATTTTGAAGATGAGTGCAGCACCAGTACGTTTCAATGAAACCGTAATACCCCACTTGATGGGTGGTGAAGTATATCGTCATTGCTGGAAAGTAATCAACAACGGTTTATTACCATGGACAGAGGAAACCGAATTACACTTTTCATGGGGTTCCTCCTTATTGGAACCCATTCAAAGAGTTCTAGCCTGTCCGTTGTTGAACCCTGGCGAAGTTGGAACAATTGAAGCTTTAATTCATGTTCCCAGAATTTGTGGCAGGTACCAAATGTATTGGCATTTCCATCATAGAGGTCGCAAGTTTGGACATTGGCTCGGTTGCGAAATTATCGTCGATAAGGTAAATTCCACAGAACAACTTTCGACTTCTTTCTTGAGAAGTCTCGCAATTCAAAATGATACTTCTGCTTTCGCTTCAAAGATCAATACACCTGGCGGTTCTTTAGTGGATAACGATAGCATTTCAGCACAAGAGAAAAAAGTTGAAAAGGATACAAACGCTGCAATAACTGTAGTCGAAGAAAATATCAGAGATTTCCATATTTCCGAGATTATAAGTTCTTCAATGACACCCCCTTCTCGCAAAGAAAGCAACGGAGAAATAGAAGGTATCCGAATAAATAAAAGTCCTTCGAAAATTCAAATTGTTGAAGACTATTATGGAAGTACCAATAAAAACAGATCTGAGTGGGACCCGGCACGTATGATTAACGAAGAAAATGATGGTAACATAAACGAAGAAGAAGCTGGAGATTCTCAGAGCGAATCAATCAGTAAAATTGATGAAGACACAATTTCAAATTCTTCATCGAATGATATGGTCATGGTGGATTTTCCGGATGATTCAGAGCCAATTTCAGGTTAGGTGACATGAGATATTTTCTAACTTTTTCAGCTTTCGTTCTAGTACTAAAGAGTTTTCCAATAAGAGGTGTCATTTTGAATTACCTGCTATTTCGGTAGATGTCACGTTTGAAGCTGTAATTTTTGACATTTGACAAGTAGAAACTACGCCATTAATAAAAATGGAACGATACACGCTTCAAGAACGCATATAAATTATTAAAATCCATACTAATATTATAAATGTGAAAGTAGCTGTGTCTGTCTGTCTGTCTGTTGCTCTTTCACGCCTAAACGGTTGAACGGATTTTGATGAAATTTGGTATGGTGATAGATGATAACCTAGAAATGGTCATAGGCTATAAATAATCACGCCATCGTTCCTAGGGGGTAGGCAGTAGGCAGATAACTAAATTGAGTTAGTGATTTTTAGTCGTTTTTGTTGGGACTTTTGCTCTTTCACGTCTAAACGGCAGAACAGATTTTGATGAAATTTAGTAAGGTAATAGATGGTTACCTAAAAACGGATATAAGATCAAAATGATCACGTCATCGTACTTAGGGGGTAGGAAGTAGGCAGAAAACTGAATTGAGTTAGTGATTTTTTTTATGGTTTTTGCTGGGAGTTTTGCTCTATCATGCCTAAACGGCTGAACGGATTTTGATAAAATTTAGTTAGGTGATAGATAGTAACCTAGAAAAGGATATGGGCTATTAATATTCATGCTATCGTACTTAAGGCGTAGGCAGTAGGCAGAAAACTAATTAAGTTAGTGATTTTTAATCGTTTGTTTTGAAAGTTTACCTCATTCACGCCTTAAAGTCTGAACGGAATTTTATAAGACTTGGTTAATATAAAGATAGGATCCTAGGCACGGACACAGGCCACTTTTTACTGCGGGAAAGTACCTCATTCCCGCGGAAATCTAGCGTGATCGTATCAAGAAGCGCATGACGCCATAGCTACTGAAATTATTTTGATGTTTTTTTTTAACTGAGTGTTACTAAGACTTCAAGTTAGTATTTGATCACTTTTCTAACTTAGAGGGCCGGTAGGCGCCATAATTTAGGGAATTTATGATAAAATTTTGATGTAACTGTCTTTATTTAACAGTTTTACTTGGATCGAATTACCGTGCGAAGCCGGGGCGGGTCGCTAGTTCATTATAAAAATGGTGAAAATTTGGCAGAGACGGTTCGTAAAACTCGAACATTTTTTGGTCGTCGTGAAGCACCTTGTCAGACCGCAATAAAGAAATTGGTGGAAAAATTCGAGCTGTTGATACAATTTAGTGATGTGAAGAATAAAACCCCTGCACGTCGCTCAAGACAGCCGAGAATATTGCTGCTGTAGCCGAAAGTGTTGAAAAAAACCCAGTTTCTCCATTCCTCGTCGTCCTTTGGAATTCCAATGCCTAATTAGGCATTCCACAACAATAGTATTAATCTGGGCAACCTTCACTTTACAACAAGACGGCGCCACGTGCCGCACAAGCAACGAAACCATTGATATTTTGCTTGGAAGTTTCCGGACCGTCTTATCTCTCGAAGATGGATCACAATTGGCCACCGAGATCTTGTGATTTAACACTTTGCGACTTCTTCCTTTGGGGCCACGTGAAAGGAGAATGTCTACTGCTTAAGTTGAATGATAAACTTAATTTATCTTTGAAGTCGACCGCGACATTGCCACTATAGAAACAAATTTTCTTATAACGAATTTTTTGTTGCGGATTTCCGAAAAACCATTTTTTTCGAACCCTGTATCTCAGAAACAATGCGTCAAAGTTCTATAGTTCTTAGGAACATTTGTTCATATTATCTACGGATGAAGATCCCGAATTTTGAGCACCTTATTTCTCAAACATCCTGTACATCTTTCTTTTTGTACTTAAAAAAATTGCACACAAATATGTTTTTTTACAATTTCAGGATATGCATACATAAATGTGAATGGAACTAAACCGCCATTCCCAAAATGTATCTGAGAGAAGATTTTCTGGAAACTGCAGAAGACCACCAGACCCAGAAGAACCTAAAGGAACTCTTGCCGAGCAATACAAGAAATATTAATGAAGGATGCACGTAAAGACGATTTTTACATACCTAACCAAGAAAATAGAGAATATGATGACTACCAGAACTGATAGCATCTGATGGAAATGAATCACCATTTAGATGTCCCGTCAATTTCAGTTGCAAAGACTAATCCTTTCATGTTTTCTGAACGTTTCGCAGAATATGAAGCTATTGGTGGTACCGCGCATGGAGTTCATGAAGAATTAATGTTGGGTGAGTATTAGCTTGGTGATGCGATTAGAACTAGGTGTTTGTTTTGAAGTGGCTTCGATTTTTGAGCGCTCGTTCTACTAAAACGAGTATCTATACTAACTACACTGCGCAAACTAATTAACGCACATTCTGAAAATCTCATTTTAATGAAAGTTAACTCTACATTGACTTTATAACTAATTTTTATGTTCTCTCGGGAGGTTTTGAACGAAACAAGACACATTAAATGGAAGAAAAATTCAGGATTTCACTGAATCTCATGTGAAAGAAGAGAAATAAACATTTTTCAAAATACTGGAATGCTGATAAGTGATTTAATACTTGGTATTTTCCACCCCTTGCGTTAATTACAGCTTGGCAACGACGGTTCATACTCAAAATGAGTGATCTTAAAATGTTCTGATTAATCCTTCCCAGATTTCTCTAAAGTCTCCCTAAGTCATTATAAGAGTAGCTGATGATTTTCTGAACTTCTCAGCCTTCTATTGAGGTTGTGCCAAACCTGCTCAAACGGATTGAGAACTGGACTTCTTGCTGGCCATTCCATTCGAAAGACTTCACCTCTTCAAGGTACTCCTGAACGATGCGCGCACGATGGGGTCTGGCATTATCGTCCATAAAAATGAATGTCACCAATGTATGGAGCAAATGGCACTACATGCTCTTCAAGAATGTTCCTTATATGCCTATCAGCATTCATAGCTCCATTATCAACGACTTCTAGGTCTGTGCCAACAGTCAAAGATATTCCAACTCATACCATAATCGACCCTCCCCCGAAACCAGTAGTATTCAGGAAATTGCACTGAGCATATCTTTCATGTGGACGTCTGTATACAAGGAAACGTTGATCACAATGGTAGAGGCAGAATCTAGACTCATCTGTGAAGAGAACTCTTTCCCAGCAGCTTCTTCCCAATGGATATGCTCTCTTGCAAAATCCAAACGCGCCCTTCGATGGGCTGTGGTAAGACCTGGGCCTCTTGCCGCGACACGAGGCCTTAAATCATATTCTCTGAGGCGATTTCTTATTGTCTGAGTGATAATTCGCACCCCATGAGTTTGCTCAAGCTGATTTTGAAGGAGGCGAGTGGTTGCAAGCTGTTGTCTCAACGAAGAAACTCTCTTGAATGGCAGTTGTTACCCGTGGCACATTCCTCTTGGGTCAAATTGGGTGTTTCGCGTTGCATAGCGATCGAGTGTAGAAAATCAATCGAAAGAAAAACTATTGATCACTAGAATTGATCGAGAACAACTGATTTCAGAATGGAGCCAATACACTCAAAATCTGATAATCTCATCTTTTTTTATTCCTTCTGGGAAAAAACATCTCTATTGAAGAGAAACGTTGAAAGTGGATAACATATTCATGCATAATTCTGATAAAAATAATTATCATTGAGAACACCTTCAGTTGTAGAATAAATTTGAGATTTCCATAATGTGCGTTAATTTTTTTGCGCAGTATATCGATGGCCTAACTGTAATACCCCGTATCTGAAATAAGTGAATTTTTTGCAACAATCTCTCGAGACAAAAAAAAACTCGATATTTTCAATTTTTCCAAAATACTTTCGTTGCCTGTTACTAAGAAATTAAATTATTCTTTCTATGTTCAAGAAAAAAGTTTTGCCTTCATTCGTTTTTCTGATTTAAATTCGTATTTTGTCTCTCCTGAAAATTCAATATTTCAGATACGGGGTATTACAATTATAGTCCGGTCTATTTAGACATTCGAGTTACATAAAGTCCCAACAAGCTGAATTTCTGTGAAGTTGTTCAAAACATAATTATAAACAATGTCTAAAAGTTCCCCATCATTCCCCTGTAAGGAAAAAATTTAATTCAAGGTCAAAGGTCAAAAAATGAGTTTTTCGCGATTTTCAGCAAAACGGTAAGTTTTATCATAAAAGTACCTCAGACAAAAATTGTAGATCATAAAATTATCTATAAAAAATGTATCAATACTTTTTTTCTTACGAGCCACCGTTTCTGAGATATAACGTTTCAAAAAGTTATAAAAGTCGTTATCGTCATAATATGCACACGTTTCCACGCCACCTATTGAGGTAGTGTACTTAGCGCGTAGTTATAACTTTTTGAATCGTTATATCTCAGAAACGGTGGCTCGTAAAAAAAAAGTATTGATACATTTTTTATAGATAATATTATGATCTACAATTTTTGTTTGAGGTACTTTCATGATGAAACTTACCGTTTTGCTGAAAATCGCGAAAAACTCATTTTTTTGAGATTTCAAAGATCACTATTTTGGGAAATATGCTCATCTTTTAACGATACTTTCACCCTTTTCGTAGCTCTTCAGTAAAATCTCAATTAAATAATTAGGTGCAAAGGAAACGAGGAATGCAATATCCCTTTCTGGTCGTTCAATACGGCGATAGTTGTACCGAAAGATCCTAATTAATTAATTAACTACACGAAAAAGAAACGAGAAAGCAATATCTCCTCCTGCCCATTCGTAACTACGATAGCTATATCGAAAAATTTAATGAATTAATTAGGTTCTTTATGAATGAATGAAAACAGAAGAATAAAAGTGTTGATAAGTATTAGAATTTTTCAATCTATCGGTTGTCGGATCAGAAAACTCAACATAAAACCAAAAATATATAAAAAACATAAAACTCTATGGATAAAATCGCTTTGCTCCGTCGAAATAGACCGAGCGAAAAGATCGACGTATATAACTTTTTGAATCGTTATATCTCAGAAACGGTGGCTCGTAAAAAAAAGTATTGATACATTTTTGAGCGCTCGTTCTACTTAGACGAGTGCTATATCGTTTTGCCCAAATGTCTGTAATTTTCGAATTTTGAGCCGAAAATGGTCTCAAACGATAGGGTTCGACTCCCTGATGGAAAATATGAGGTCAAATCAAATTCTGTAGGGCCGGCCGTCCGTCCGTGAGCACAATAACTCTCGAACGGATTGTCCTAGAGACTTGAAATTTTCAGGGTGTGTTCAGATCCCAAATAGCTCGGTTAAGTTCGTTAACCAGAAAAATCGTACAGGGTGTTCCATAAAAAGTGGCCATTCAAAATTTTTGTTCCTCAATATTTCACACAAAACGAGGGCAAACGGAATGAAATTTTGCAGCAACTTGCCAGATGCTCATAGTGAGCCTCTCGCAAAAATTTGTGGCCATAGTATTAACAGAATCATAGAAAATTCAATTGGAATATTGAAAAGAAGAATTTTTTTATTTCCATAACCAACTTTCCGATTAAAATGAAATTCATTTTGTAAGTTGAGACTGATATACTGAATGTTCATGCAAAATTTCAAGAGGATAGCATCATCAGAACCATAGAAATTCCAATTGGAATATTAAAGGAAAGACTCCTTATATTTCCATAACAAGATATCCGAATCAAATGAAATTTATTTTTGGAATTGAGATTTATATATTGAATGTTTGTGCAAAATTTGAAGATCATCGCATCATCCGAACTATAGAAAATTCAATTTGAATATTGAAAAAAAAAATTATATTTTCATAACAAGATATCTGAATTGAGTGAAATTTATTCCTGGTATAAAGATTGATATACTGAATGTTCATGCCAAATTTCAAGAGGATCGCATCATCAGAACCATAAAATTTAATTATTTTAATTTTCAAGTGTGACCATAGAATTGAATTTTTTTAATTGTTTATATATAAAGTATCAATTTCAAGTCATATACAGAATTTTGAGATGATAGTCCTATTGCTCCACCAGAGAACGAGCGCTCAGCAGCTCCTGCTCAGGGCTTGCTTCCATTTTTTATAGATAATATTATGATCTACAATTTTTGTTTGAGGTACTTTCATGATGAAACTTACCGTTTTGCTGAAAATCGCGAAAAACTCATTTTTTTGACCTTTGACCTTGAATTAAATTTTTTCCTTACAGGGGAATGATGGGGAACTTCTAGACATTGTTTATAATTATATTTTGAACAATTTCACAGAAATTCAGCTTGTTGGGACTTTATGTAACTTCACTCTCATTTTTTGGTCTAAATAGACCGGACTATTAGGCCATCGATATATCGTATTGTCCGAATGTCTGTAATTTTCGAATTTTGAGCCGAAAATGATGACGAATAATTTTCATTTCCTCAATTTCAGATGCAAAAAAAGAAAAGGATTCTAGAAGCACTGTTGTAAAGGGTGAAACTCGTCAACTAGAAAATATACCTTTTAGACATCTACTGTACGGTTCATCCCTTCATAATGAAAAAATATCAATGTCAACTTCCAATCCTTCCGATCAATCCGAAACATCTCAAATTTATCCATCATCTTGATAATATGAAGAATTTTATGCCGCATGTTCCTAACTATCAGCAGACTCTGCCCGAGTTGAGGCCAAAATCGCATCCTCTTGAACAGGAATTTCCAAAAGATGCTGGCAGAACTGGTGAATCTACAAAACCTGAAAGTACCACCGGTAATTTAACTGATCATGCAGGTATCTCTAATACTCATGACGAGGTGAAGCTACCTCATCGTCAAGTAATGGTGAATCAGACATGCGCAGGGCTGTACCTGAAGCTTCTGCACCAATTGCATCAGTTGTTTCTGATGCTATGACTATAGCATCTTCAGCATTCAAAATGTGGTGAACAAGATTATTCCAACTAGAAACGAAGAAGAGGTAAGCTAAATTCGAATGTCACTATTGAAATGAAGCTATGATATTTAGTATTCAACTGAAATTTTAAACTTTATTTTTATTAGGGACTTCTGCTAAGCGGTACGCCCTCTGTTGATTGAAATTTGAATCCTCCTCAGCTAGTACAACAAACACTCGATCAGTTGTTTATATGTGCAAATAGTAGTGTAGTCTTCAATTTTCACTGTTTTGAGTTGTGAAATACTTACAAATTCGTGCCAATTCATGTTTTGTTCTTGTTGGAACAGCTAATTTTCCCAATAACTCGGAGGGATTGTACAGGGTGACCAGAATTGGTGATCCTTGAACTACAACATTTTAACCCTACAAGATAGAGAAAAATGAAAGGCACATTGCGATTATCCTTTTTCGAGAAACACATTTTGCTCTATCGTCTTTTGTTTTCTAGTTATAAGCCAAAATTGACATTTGGGCAATTTCAACTTTGTTCATCTCCGTTCGTGTTTGAACTTGAAACAAAAAAATTATACAGACACTTTTTTGATAGGAATACGGTAGCTTAATCTGATTTTTGCTGAGGGGTTTCCTTCCTGATTTATTACATATAGTCCGTTCACGAAAGTTTGACTTTGACAATTTAGCATATTCCACTGTGTATATTAAAATTTTAGGTTATGTTGTTTATTTTCTTGTCAGATTGATACGCAATGTTGTCAGTATTACTAGAAAGATGTATATAGTCCGTTCACGAAAGTTTGAGCCGTCGGTTGGCCATGACAATTTGGCATATTCCACTGTGTATATTAAAATTTTAGGTTATGTTGTTTATTTTCTTGTCCGATTGATACGCATAGAGTTTTCTGTAACTCGGAAGCTCGTCGGGCGAGGCCGAGTACATTCGGCAACGTTGACTTTATTTTATGTTATGACAGCAAATACTGCTAACTTCAGATAAATAAACAAACGGCTACTATCCGCTCAAAATTTCGTGAACGGACTATAAATCGCGGATTTCTTACAATGTCAATTTACATCTGAAAATTGACAAATTGATAACGCAATTCAGACAGTTCTAAATACCTAACAACTAAAGATTGAAATTTCACATTACATATTTACTACTTAAATTGAATAAAAATATTATTGTTTGAACAGTGGAAACCAATGGTACCTATCTTAAATGTATTCTAGAATTATCAGTTTCATTAGTCAATGGAAGTGCGAATGAACATAATCAAGTCAAATGAAGAAAAAGTTCTGAAACAAATATTATGTGACGAACATAAACATTAATACACACTAATAAATGAAGACTCGGACTTATTCGAGAAAAATACTCGTTACTTACATGCATTTTGGTATTTCACCTAGAGAGTTTAAAGTGTCCTTTTAAACATTCTTCATCGTTCATTAAATGAATTGATTTCTTCATAAGATAATTCTGATGAATCGTCGGTTCCAAAATATCCTGATTTGACCTTAAGGAAGCACCTCTACCTACAACTGCATGCATGCTATAGTCGATAGATGAGAATTGTTATGATTGTTGTGAATTGTAAACAAGATAACCTCTCTTTCGGACTCTCGACTCGAAAACGCGTCGATCGGCAAGGCTACGCGTAGCCATCGTAAACCAAACGTTAGTTTACGATGGCTACGTTGCAACGTTGCATTGAAGTGGCAAATTATTCACACAACTACCAACCTAAGATAATGAAACCAAGGCCCACTTTGTGCTCAATAATATGTGAATGGAGTATATATATTTTTCAGCTTGGTGTGTGGGTCAACGGGCACTGGGTACCTACAACTGAGAACAGTATCCGAATGAAAAATTTGGAAAAATTAGCAGATATGGGTTTCTACAATAGGGATCGAAATGCTACTCTCCTGGCGAGATATAATGATGACATGGTACGTGTTGTAGCGGAACTGCTACAATAGAGCTACACTCACAACAATATAATATGCAAAAATGAAAAATATATTATTTCATTAGATAAGATTCATTAGTTAAGAGTTATTAGTCTTAAATTTCCATCTGTATTTTAAGTGGGAGACTGTATTTTGATAACGTAGAACTGGCATAAGGTTTTTCATTCATAAGGAAGCACTTGTATATAGGTTTGAATACACATCAAAAAGATACAATGCACAATGAATCAGATAGAGAGTTTTACGGGCAAGTTGAGCAGATGTATAGTCGAAAGTTTCTCATGCTCTAACTGACTGAATCCAGCTGTCTTATTGCAATAATGTAGTCTCATCTCTCTTTTATCGTTGGGAGGGGGTTAAATTAAGGCAGTATGGTTGGCAACCGTAAGTACTTGAATCAAATATTACGAACAGCTTGACACATTAATAAATTCGATGCGAGTACCTTAGGATCTCTACCATATTGCCTCTCACAACGTTAAGAAAGAGACAACACCACATGATTGCAATCGGACAACGGGATTCAGTCAGTTACAGCACTTGAATTTCTCGGATATAGATCTGTTCAACTGTACGGCTGAATTCTGTGTCTATCGTATCTTTCCGATGCGAATTTCTAAACATGTATACCTATAATTCATTCAGAAGAGTGAATTGCATTCTTAGGAACAATCTATATCTAAAAAAAATATTTCTTTAAATAATGATTTGAATCGTAGGTGTTTAATGCATCACAATTGTATTCATTACGGTGATGAATCTTTTTGAAAGACAGTTCATATTTCGGAATGTGTATTATGAACTGTGGATAAATTGCCTGCACAAGTTGTTGTTAGTGACTGAAAGACCTCTTACCGGTGTGAATATTAGGATCGATATAAGTTATACCTAGATTCTAAACTGTTTAAAATAATTGGGAATAAATTCACAAGTTTGATTTTTTTTTCATTCTGCACATGTAACTCACTTATGCATACCTACAAAATTGATATTCATCCTGTCGATCGCCAAGCGTAGGAATTTTGATAGATTACATTTTATAAAGATTATTTGTGAGATAATAATATTAGGCTACGAGCCGTAGGCGAGTGGCTTTGGAAAAATAGACGAAGTAACATTTTATTGTGTTATGGCTGAAAGTGGAATTGAAAGTGATCTAAAGCTAGCTATTCTAACAGTGGAAAGTGGTAATTTCTCTATCTTCTTAATACTTACTTTTTTTTTCGACTATTTCAGTAAAGTCTTCTCATCCCACAGTTCTATTTGAAGAGACATTTCGATAATAGGTAGGCAACCCAGTTTGAATTAAATTTCAAAACTTGCTAACACCAATAACACCTAACCTAATATTAACAGATTAATCTTTTCCCTCCGTCTCTCTAAGCTGAGCAAGAAGATTTCCTCGTGATACTCCAGATGTCAATTCTGGTGTGCCTTCCATCTTTAATGTTATTTTTCAGTACCTATGTTAAAGAAGTAGAGAATTCATTTTTTCAGTTCCAGATTATTTACTGATTGTCTCAAGCTTTGCTTGGATTTATTGGCTTCTGTAAAATCTTTCTTATAATTTCTGGTGTTCCCTCACATGTTCAATGTTATCTTTGAGTACCTATATTTAAGAAGTAAAGAAGGCTTTACCGTTAACGCAGAAAGATCTGCATACAAAGTTATAAAGATGTTTCACATTATTTTCTCGGCTCACGGAACCACACATTTTACACTGAGCCAAATTCTCTTCTCTTTCCATAATTTTTAGGAATAGAATATATGAAATTACTAAGAAAACAGTAGAAGACTTATTCCTGCCTTTTTCAAATACAAAATTGAGCTGCAGTGTGATCAACCTGAGTCAGTGATGATCGAGTTAATAGCACCGTACTTTTCGAACATCGGTTAATATTAAACTACCGAGTCTGACACTTGAAGTGTAACCAGTTTCAAGACATGCCACAGTAACATCAGCTATTTAGAAATTTGGTGAGTGATAGTCATAAGTATTTTTTACAAGTATTTTGATAAAAGTTAACGCGAAAAACGATATAAGATTTGAGAGAGCGAAGAATTTGCTTTGTTTGTCCAAAAGAGGTGAATCTCCGAACATCATGTACTCTGACGGAAAATGTTTTCCACTTGAGCAATTTATAAACTCCCAGAACGATAGAATTCACCTGAAAAAACGTTCATATGATAATATCTGAATCTTCGGTTGGCTACCAGGAACCAACACCCGCCACAAAAAAGGTTTGACCACTCCTCAATCGTTTTCACTGAGCCTGGCGTCAAATTTAATGCGATATATTATCAATAAAGTATTCTTGAGGCTGCTTTGAAGCCGCGGGCAGACAAACATTTCGGTCACAGATCATATACGTTCCAACAAGACTCTGCACCGGCTCACAAAGCACGAGTGAACCAAGAATGGTTGAAAAACAACTTCATTTCGACCACAAAGTGGCTCTCGAATTGGCCAGAGAAACTTTAGAAAGAAAGGTCCAAACTTAAAAATGAACCAGCTCTCAATAACAAGCTATGGACAGTGAATACCAAAAAAAAACAAACTCTTATTCAAGATATCAGTTTTTTCAAGGAAAGTTCAATGGTTTATTCTCGATCATTGTCAAGTTTGCAATCAGTATCCTTTGATCGATAATTAATTATCAAAAATGAAATCTCCCTGACGTCAAGTTGTATAAATGTCATTTGGAATATCACCTGGAAAATTCTCGGTCATGCTGATGGACCAAATTTAGAAAAAAAATTAGTATAAGCACAAAATCAAAATCCGAAATGGACGAAACCAATACTAATCAGATGGCTTTTTGGGAGGCAATGAAAGAAAAATACGAAAGGAGGAATGAGACCTTGAAACAGCAAGAAGATTGTTTGAGAAAGAGATTGGAAGAGCTGAAAAAAATAATGGAAAAGCAAAAGGCAGGCGAGGATTGCGATTGCATTCCCGAAAAACTAGAAAAACCAAGTTTGGTACAATGCTTAGTAGAAAAAGGGAAAAATTTAATCTTGGGTACTTGTAAGTGCGACGATTTGAAGGTTGGTGAAGAATTTTTATGCGCATGTCATACCGAGGATCTTAAGTTACCCCTCAATGTGGAACCTAATTTGTGTCCCATGAAAGAGCCTGCCCCTCCCCAAGGGTGTTTGAATACAACTTGTGATTTTTACGATCCCACAATTGATCCCTTAAATAAAACGCCTAGTATCTTTTCTTTGAGAACAGCTGATATCTATTATATGGATAAAATAGCAGAGCTTGTGAAATCAGAAGAAATCATACGAGAAAGAATTGATAATTTAGCGAATCGAGAACATTTCTATCTTAACGCCATACAAGACGTTCACAAAGTAATCAACGAACAAAAAAGAACGGAACCAGTAAAAAAAGATTCCACAATTCTAACTGCGAACTTAGAAGAAGAAAACAAGAAACTCAGAAATGATTTGAAGGATTTACGACTCGAGTTGAAGCATTGTTTTGAACGAATTGAAGGACCTTTGAAAAGAAGCCTAGACAATCAACGTAACATAAACTCACAGTTAGAAGATCAACTGAAAGATCTTCTAGCCAAAACCAAGTCAAAGGAGGAGTCCCACTTAAAAGAAATCCATGAAGTCAAAGCAAAACTTTGTGAGGCATGTTGTACAATGGTAGAACTAAGTACAACAAATTCCAAATTGAAAAACGACTTGAGTGTACTTCAAAACAATTGTGCAAATTTAGAAAAAGAATTGCTGAATCAAAAGCTACAAGAAGCCGAAAACATTCTTAAAATCAAGAATGCTTTCAATAGAACGGCCCCTGAAAAAAGAAAGCAGGAAAAAATTGATGATACGGAGCCAAATCTCAGGTTTTATGCTGAAAAACTAGGGGAGTCTTTGAAAGAAGTTTGCCCCTGTGTGACGGATGTCCCTTCAGGACTTACAGAAACTGCTGAAAATATTAGACAGTTAACAGAATTGGTTCAGGAAAAGAAAGAAAAGAAGGCGCAACACCGTAGGAAGAAAAAAGAAAAAGATCCCCAAACTACTTATACAACATCTGAATCTGAAACGAAAGATATTATTATAGCGCCTGATGACCCCTGTTCTAAATCTGAAAATGAAATAAGGAAACCTGACAGTTGCTCTTGCTCGAATTCCTCGTTAAGGATAAGGCCGAAAATTGATAAAACCACATTCAAAACCAGTCAAAAGACTCCGTCCTCTAACTCCTTGATAGCGAAACCAACAATGGAAATGAAAGCATCAAAACAGACATCCGTTTCAGAACGCAAAGTTCCAGCAAAAAAAACTTTATCGAAGGGATGTACTTGCTGCCCTGCTCAAAATGATTGCGATAATCTACACTCAAATATTCAAAATGAATCATCTGAAACACTAGATCAACATTTAGACCTTGGCAGCACCAAAAAAACCGGACCATCAGAAGAAGTAATTGCGGTGAAAAACCTTGGTACTTTTAGCATGCCCCCTGACGATCAAGCGATGCAAGTTGAGAACGAAGCCCCGACAAAATCTCAAGACGAATGGAAAGCTAAACCAAGAAGAAATAAATTAGCTGTGGATACTACTTGTGACATTTTGGATAAACCTCCTGAAGATATACACGTTGTGACAACAATTGCAAATACGGGTTCTCTTGAAATAACTACAGAGGGCCCACCGGGCGTTATAGAGACTAAAATCAACTACTTACCAGAAGGAAAGATAGAAATAATCACGAAACTTTTGAATAATCAAAATCTTGAGAGTCTCCTCGAAGGAATTGTTCTCCATAATTATGAAGAAGGTCCTACCTGTAACAACAGGATAACGTATGGTAGACAACATGATGCTACAACGTTTAAGGAAGAAAGCGATCATAATATTGATTGTAATCCAAGTGAAACCTGCGAGGGTCTTTGTGATAATGATACAGAACCAGTTGAATCGAATGAACCTAAGATTATAACTGAGGTTGAGACAGTTGATGGAGATGTTACTGGAGCACCTTATGGACAAGTAGTTGTGAATAACAATTTCATAGTTAGCAAACAACCCTTCATGACTAGAGAATGGAAAAATAATGAGTTTTTCGACACTCCTGAAAACGATGCAGAACTTCATTATATACATTTCCTCAGTAAACCAAACAGAAGACGACAGAGAAAATTTACTGTCCATACTGATATTACAAGTAAAGAAGAAAGATTTCGACTATCTGCTAGGCAGTCTTCAATGGATGTAGAAAGAGTAAGTGAAGAGGAAAATATTTTATATGCTGCAAATTCTGCTTTTCCTGATATTTTGGACACTATCCGTGAAGAGGACGAGGAACAGTTCAACTGTTATGAGATTTGTGCAAAACGGGAAAGACTAAATAAACGGTATATAGGTTCATTTGGTCAAACTATGAACCCAACAAGAATATCAACAGTAGTTGATCTAACTGTGAAGAGTACGTTAGACTTGGATTGTATCAAAAATAAATTTATTCTTTATGCCAATCTGAAAACACTAGTTATTCCAAAAGATGAAGCCTTCAAAATTCACTCAGCAAAACAAGTTACATGTTTGCAACGAAAAAACTTGCAACTAACCTTCCTTGAAGAGGAATCTTTGAATTTAGTAAAGACCAAACAACTTTGTCAAGATTCGTTATTGCGATCAAGAAGATATTCCACTTTAGACTGTCGTATGCAGGAGTCGTTCTTAGAACTTTCCCAAGATATCAGTTTTTCCAGTGGTAAAATAACTTTGAAACAGTCGAAATCAATGAACGAGAGTCGGGGAATTAGATCTGAATATTCGAGAATAAGCAAATCAGCCTCCTCGTCTTTGGAAAGTCTTGAGGTGTTGTGTCCAAAGACAATCACAAACGTTGGGGATTCTAGTGAGTCTAGATCAGGCAACATGGGAAAGCCTTCAGAAGGTAACATTGAATTTGTACAGTTGCCTTTGGTTAGTTGCAAGAGATCGCAATTTCTTAAGGATGGCCAGGGATCGTTAGAAGTACTGACGAAAGGTAAATAATAGGTTTTTTTTCTATTTTTCGTTCAGTAGGTTTTAAAACATAATTGATATCTAATATTGTTCTCTTTTAGCCTATTCGTTTTGAGATATTTCGTGCTCCTGAGTAACTCAAAAGCTCGAAATACGGCTTTCCATTGGCTGCGCACAAGCACTGGTACAGCTCAGGAGCTCGAAACTCTTCAAAACGAATACTATATTTTTATACAACATTGTATAGGGTGAGTCTTTGACCATGTAAAATACAGTGGCGGCTGCTCAGAGGAGGCCTGGCCTCCCCTAATTTCACTATATTTTATTCAATTTTAAGTTCAAGTTCAAATAAGAAAAAAATTGTCACGTTTCTATATCTGTTTTCTTCCATCATTCTATCCACTATCCAAATCTCAAAGTTATGAACATATGTTATTAATCAGCCATCTAAAACATTCATACATTATCGACAACACACAATACAGCGTAACGGATAGCAGGCAAACCGCTTAGCTCGCCTCTACGAGTCGTGATTCGTTAGAATGTAGGTAACATTTCAAACTTCTTCATATGAACGGCGCGGGAACCACTCAAATTCAAGCTATAGATCACGTGTCGGACGCCCGGCTCCGCGGCATTATTTTCGCTTTTAAGAGAACGAGCTTAGCCGAAACTGAACGTCCGATCGGTCCGAATCAACCCTGGCGAACGTGAATGGAGATCAGCTGTTGTTTTGTTTCCCTCTTTTTATTAACGAAGTATTAATCATCTCAGCGTGCGGTTTGTGGTTTATGACATTTTTTGGAAAAGTTTGTATTTAAGATTTTAATATTTCAGCAAGAAAGATGGAAACGGAAATAAGAAGTGAGAATTATAATACAAGTAGCGAACTTAAAGAAACGCAAGATCCTGTGGATTTATTTTGAATAATAAATTCAGTAAAATGCCTTACGATGAAAAAAATTTCATAACTCAAGTAATTAAGACACCTCGACCAGCAATGCCAAATTTAATTATTAATTTTGCTCATAATCGTTCGTTCGCGTAGAATGGTATAATTAGAGCACTAGAAAGATAGGTATGCCAGACAGGCTGACTGGTCCAACCATAGACTCGAAAATTACAGATGGTAATGTCAATTTCTCAGGTATTGTGCTCTATTGTTAATTGCGTGCTTTTTTTGAAGAATAGTTAATAGAAAGTATTGATTTTTTATTCAAAACAATAAAGTTGGAGACTAGACAGGTAAGCATAAGCATTTATTCGATTACAGATTTCATTTCATTCGAATTGTTCTGTAATTTTCGAGTCTGTGGTTGGACCCAGCATGGCTGTCTGGTATACTCCCCTTTTCAGAGCCTTAGTATAATAAATGCCAGTGGTTGACAGGAAACCCAGTTAGAAATAAATTATTTTGTTGGTTGCGTGGTCTCGGGCCTCCTCTGATTGAATTCTCACGAGCCGCCACTGGAAAATATTGCAACCGAGGCCAAAAGAAAGATGCATTATTTTATTACTGGTCGCCAGTGGCGCAACAATATTTTTTAACTGAGGCCAAAAGAAAGATGGATTATTTTATTACTGGTCGCCAGTGGCGCAACAATATTTTTTCAGCGCTCGTTCTACTAAACGAGCTAGTGCTTTATCGTTGCGCCCAAATGTCTGTAATTTTGAGCCAAAAATGGTCTCAAACGATAGGGTTCGACTACCTTATGAAAAATACGTGGTCAAATTCAATTCTGTCCGTGGGGCCGGCCAACCGTAAGCACGGTAAATTCCTACAGACTTGAGATTTTCAGGGTGAGATCGGTTCCCAAATGCCGCGGTTAAGTTCGTTAACCAGCCAAATCGTACAGGGTGTTCCATAAAATATGGCCATTCAAAATTTTGTTCCTCAATATCTCTGACAAAACGAAACCAATTTAGTGTTAACAGAACCATAGAAAATTCAATTGGAATATGAAAAGAAAAATCTTTATATTTCCATAACAAGATATCCGATTCGAGTGAAATTTATTTCATGAATGAAGATTGATATACTGAATGTTCGTGCAAAATTCAAAAAACGATCGCATCATTAGAACCATAGAATTATCGACTTTTTACATAATTCATTTTAGGAATAATTTCCAGAATATAATTCCAATCGTGCTGAGATTTTTCATTTATATACTTAGCATGAAATCTCAAGTCTTATACGAAATTTTGAGTTAATAGCACCTGATCAGGCTTTTCTCAAATTTTTTCTTACCAATTTTTTCGATTCGGCTCCGTAAAAAGATACAGTAGGCTCTTGAAATCGTTAAAAAATTCGATTTTCAGTTGCATCTCGCAAACGACCGGGGGCCTATTGCACCAAAATACTTTGCAACTTTTCACTTTGCATTCTGACAAATTTCAAAAGTGAAAATTAATTATGTTGCACAACATTTGTCCCAATATTTAATTTCTGCGGAGTGTTTTTCACTTTGCACTCGCATTTCCACAGTGCAATTTTCAATTATGAATGCGTTTCGTGCAACACTATTCATTTGAAAAATGAAAAGTTGCGAAGTATTTGGTGCAATAGGCCCCAGATCGAATGAAATTATTTTGGGATATAGTTTTTCAACGATGTAATAGATAAGGTTAAGACTTTTCTTGAGATATTTTCATTAGGTTTTATCTCAAACTTGAAAATCTAAAAAATGCGTTCATCCTAAAAATATTGAATCGACAATAATATAATTCGTTTTCAGGTTACGACTCCCTTGACTTATACCGATCATGTTCCGAACCAATATACCAATGTTACATTTGTCACTGCTTCAACGAAAACGATCAAAACAATGACGAACAAGAAAGACAGAACATTCCTCAAATCCAAAACAGCCAAAGTTTAGAGAACAGAATTGACTGTCTACTAAATATCAACCCTGAACATATATCTATAGATAAATCGGGGAAAATCCAAGAGGACGATGCAGATCATTCCGTTTTCGAACAAAGCGATATAGTCCAACATGACGAAAAACTGCACTTGCGTCGATTGCATCTGTAATCCTTGCCACTTCAAGAACACTTCGACCCCTTGCGACTGCGGAAAATGTGAATGTTTTCCGAGCTGTGCACAAAATATTCGACCATTCGCCTGGATGAAACCAAAACAACCAACAATTGTGATGAATGTGACACTCCCTTGCGACTGTAATGACAAATGCTTTTGCAGTCCTTGTATGGACGAATCTAGAAAATCACAACCTGTCACTGGGAGGTTACCACAACCCAAGACCCAAACTCCTTCTGAGTTTCAACAGAAAAGTGAACGCAGCAAGAATGAAGGTCCTGAAGAGAGATCCAAAATCCCACAGGAATCTCAAGTGACTTCTCTACCCAGTACTTGGAAAAACGTGGTGGGATGCCCTTGCTCCCCGTCATCTGTTGACAAGAAAGAAGTTTGCGAATGCAGGCCATGCGAATGTAAACCTTGCAGCTATCAGAACAAAGCCAGGACACCTTGCGATTGCAAACCACCCAATAAAGAAAGAAAAACGAACGGATCCTCAGGTAAATGTAACAGTAATCCATGCCCTTGTAAATGTTGCGATTTCTCATCGATTGGTGACGACAAAAAAGATGAGAACAAATGCCAATGTCAGCTATGCGAATGCCTATTTTGTTCAGATTCCACCGCTAGAAAACAAAATTTTGCGAACGATTCGAACGTCTCAAAACGTAATGAAGATGAAAAACAACAAGGTGCTTTTACAGGTATGTCTTCAACGCCTCAACCGGCTACAAGTATTTGTGATTGTGAGAAATGCTTGTGTCATCTTTGCCCAGATAAATCGAAAAATAACCCAGAAATTTCACATGGTAAAAACAGTGGCCAGGATACATTCAAAGATAAAGTAGCTTCTTGCAACTGTAGTTTAAGTCATTGCGTCAATTGTGAAACAAAAAAAGACGAAATGAATAAAGGAGACAATTCAACACCAATTATACAGTCCGAAAAACACGAAAAGCAAAAATGCGCGTGTACTTATAACTGCGATACCAACGAACCATTAGAGTGTCATGATTGTTTTATATGTTGTGATGAGGATACCAAAGAAAAACCTATAAATGACCAATTAAATCAATTTGTTGCAAATAATAAAGAGAAAAATGTATGTGGATGTCATGTATCCTGTTCCTGTGAACCCTGTCCAGATCCCAATGTAAAAAAGAACTTTGAATCCCACATGATTGGAGATACCAACAGGTCCATGGAAGAATTAAAACTCATTTGGATAAGATAGACTGTAGTTGCGACCAAGCAGAACAAAACCTGAAGCCCCTAGTGAAACAAGCATCAAAATTTGAGAATACAGTGTCAAGAATGAAGATGAAGTTGAACAACCTGCAGCAAAAATGCAAAGATAAAGACCAGATCATTGACGCCATGAGTAACGAGTTGAGAATGAGAAGTCAGTCAGGTATTTTTGAGAATCTACTACACGAACTAGCTCATCCAAATCAGAAGTTTATACCAGATTTCACAAGAACTTATGTTTGCGATTTTCTACCAAAACCAACATATGAAGTGGGGGGAAACCAGATATGAAGAGCAAAAACAAAGTCCATTGTATCAATTCGATAATACTTAGAGCCTATTGTGAGGGTGATCGGGTCTACCAAAAACTTATACCAAGAATTTGGACGCCTCAGGCATGGAAATTATAGATATAAGACGGGTAACAATAGACAGCATCCTTATAAAATGGCGGAGACCACCGTGCATCAACTGCGTCACTGGTTACCAAATTTTTGTGAACGACGAACTTAAGTATAGAGTACTCAGTCCAATAGAACGACTGCTGTTATAGATACTCTCGATTTGAGCAGCTGTTTAGAGATAATGTTATTCGCTATTTCTTGTTTTGGAAGATGCGAACCTCCCGCTTTGGCCACATATAGGATTTGTAATTAAACATTTCTTAATCATTTCGTTTTTTATTGGCACTGAAAAAATTTCATGGTTGTGATTCAGTTTTTGAGCGTTCGTTCTTCGCGATTTCTTGTTTTGGTAGATGCGAACCTGCAGCAAAAATGCAAAGATAAAGACCAGATCATCGACACTATGAGTAACGAGTTGAGAATGAGAAGTCAGTCTGGTGTTTTCGAGAATCTACTACAAGAACTAGCTCATCCGAATCAGAAGTTTATACCAGATTTCACAAGAACTTAGGTTTGCGATTTTCTACCAACCCCAAGATATGAAGAGCAAAAACAAAGTCCATTATATCAAATAGATAATACCTTAGAGCCTATTTGTGAGGGTGATCGGTGTCTACCAAAAACTTATACCAAGAATTTGGACGCCTCTGGCATGGAAATTATAGATATAAGAAGGGTGACAATAGACAGCATCTTGATAAAATGGCGGGCACCACCGTGCATCAACTGCGTCACTGGTTACCAAATTTTTGTGAACGACGAACTTAAATATAGAGTACTCAGTCCAAATAGAACTACTGCTGTTATCGATACTCTCGATTTGAGCAGCTGTTTAGAGATAATGTTATTATTATTATTATTATTATTATCGTTCCAATAAGAGTAGAGGTATAAATACCTATAAACTCACATTACAAAAAAAATAACATTCGGAAACTAAATACAACTTATAACAAAAATTATGGTTTACAATAAGAAAAAAAAATTGGCACGTATTATTCTCGAGGTTGGGTGATCCATCGGTCGTATCTATTTTTGAAGGTGTTGGTAGAGGATGCATCTACAAGATCACTCGGTAGTCTGTTCCATAAGTGAAATACCCTATTTGTGAGGAACTGCTGTCTCTGAGGCGTGCGGAACTGTTCTCTCCTAAGCTTGAGTGAATGGCCCCTAAGGTGATTGAGGTTTCTGGGAAACAAGCGACGGATATCGTCGCCAAAATTATTTCGAAGGGCTTTGAAAGTAAAAATGTTATTCGCTATTTCTTGTTTTGGTAGATGCGAACCTCCCGCTTTGGCCACATATAGGATTTGTAATTAAACATTTCTTAATCATTTCGTTTTTTATTGACACAGAAAAAATTAAAACTCATTTTGAATAAGATAGACTGTAGTTTCGACCAAGCATAACAAAACCTGAAGCCTCTAGTGAAACAAGCGTCAAATTTTGAGAGTACAGTATCAAGAATGAAGATGAAGTTGAACAACCTGCAGCAAAAATGCAAAGATAAAGACCAGATCATCGACGCCATGAGTAACGAGTTGAGAATGAGAAGTCAGTCAGGTGTTTTCGAGAATCTACTACACGAACTAGCTCATCCAAATCAAAAGTTTATACCAGATTTCACAAGAACTTATGTTTGCGATTTTCTACCAAAACCAAGATATGAAGTGGGGAAACCAAGATATGAAGAGCAAAAACAAAGTCCATTATATCAATTCGATAATACCTTAGAGCCCATTTGTGAGGGTGATCGGTGTCTACCAAAAACTTATACCAAGAATTTGGACGCTTCGGGCATGGAAATTATAGATATAAGACGGGTAACAATAGACAGCATCCTTATAAAATGGCGGAGACCACCGTGCATCAACTGCGTCACTGGTTACCAAATTTTTGTGAACGACGAACTTAAGTATAGAGTACTCAGTCCAAATAGAACGACTGCTGTTATAGATACTCTCGATTTGAGCAGCTGTTTAGAGATAATGTTATTCGCTATTTCTTGTTTTGGTAGATGCGAACCTCCGCTTTGGCTACATATAGGATTTGTAATTAAACATTTCTTAATAATTTCGTTTTTCATTGGCACTGAAAAAATTTCATGGTTGTGAATCAGTTTTTGAGCGCTCGTTCCTCGCTATTTCTTGTTTTGGTAGATGCGAACCTGCAGCAAAAATGCAAAGATAAAGACCAGATCATCGACACTATGAGTAACGAGTTGAGAATGAGAAGTCAGTCAGGTGTTTTCGAGAATCTACTACACGAATTAGCTCATCCAAATCAGAAGTTTATACCAGATTTCACAAGAACTTACGTTTGCGATTTTCTACCAATACCAAGATATGAAAAGTAGAAATAAAGTCCATTATATCAATTCGATAATACCTTAGAGCCCATTTGTGAGGGTGATCGGTGTCCACCAAAAACTTATACCAAGAATTTAGACGCTTCAGGCATGGAAATTATAGATATAAGAAGGGTGACAATAGACAGCATCTTGATAAAATGGCGGAGACCACCGTGCATCAACTGCGTCACTGGTTACCAAATTTTTGTGAACGACGAACTCAAGTATAGAGTACTCAGTCCAAATAGAACGACTGCTGTTATAGATACTCTCGATTTGAGCAGCTGTTTAGAGATAATGTTATTCGCTATTTCTTGTTTTGGTAGATGCGAACCTCCTGCGTTGGCCACATATAGGATTTGTAATTAAACATTTTTTAATCATTTCGTTTTTTATTGGCACTGAAAAAATTTCATGGTTGTGAATCAGTTTTTGAGCGCTCGTTCTTCGCTATTTCTTGTTTTGGTAGATGCGAACCTGCAGCAAAAATGCAAAGATAAAGACCAGATCATCGACGCCATGAGTAACGAATTAAGAATGAGAAGTCAGTCTGGTGTTTTCGAGAATCTACTACACGAACTAGCTCATCCAAATCAAAAGTTTATACCAGATTTCACAAGAACTTATGTTTGCGATTTTCTGCCAAAACCAAGATATGAAGAGCAAAAACAAAGTCCATTATATCAATTCGATAATACCTTAGAGCCCATTTGTGAGGGTGATCGGAGTCCACCAAAAACTTATACCAAGAATTTAGACGCTTCAGGCATGGACATTATAGATATAAGAAGGGTGACAATAGACAGCATCCTCATAAAATGGCGGGGACCACTGTGCCTCAACTGCGTCACTGGTTACCAAATTTTTGTGAATGACTAACTTAAGTGTAGAGTACTCAGCCCAAATAGAACCACTGGTGTTATAGATACTCTCGATTTGAGCACCTGTTTAGAGATAATGTTATTCGCTATTTCTTGTTTTAGTAGATGCGAACCTCCCACTCTGGCCACATATAGGATTTGTAATTAAACATTTCATAATTATTTCGTTTTTTATTGGCACTGAAAAAATTTCATGGTTGTGAATAAATTTTTCAGCGCTCGTTCTACTTAAACGAGTGCTATATCGTTTTGCCAAATGTCTGTAATTTTCTAATTTTGAGCCTAAAATGGTCTCAAACGATATAGTTCCCTGATGACGAATTCGTGGTCAAATTCAATTCTATTCGTAGGGTTGTCCGGCCGGCTGTAAGCACGATAACTTTCGAAGGGATTGTCCTATAGACTTGAGAATTCCAGGGTGAGTTCGGTTCCCAAATGACGCGGTCAAGTTTGTTAACCAGCCGAATCGTACAAGTGTTCCATAAAATATGGTCATTCAAATTTTTTGTTATCCAATGTCTCAGACAAAACGAAACCAATCGAAATGAATTGTTGCGGCCAAATGCAAGGTGCTCATAATAAGCCTCATGCAGAATTTTGTGGTCATAGTGTTAACAGAACCATATAAAATTAATTGGAATATTGAAAAGAAGAATCTTTATATTTCCACTACAAGATATTCGATTCGTGTGAAATTTATTTTTTGAATGGAGATTGATATACTGAATTTTCATGCAAAATTTCAAGAGGATCGCATCATCAGAACCATAGAATTTAATTTTTTTAATTATTGATTTTTTATTTTATTTCATTTCTTGAATAATTTCCAGAATTTAATTCCGATTGTGCTGAGATTTTGCATTCTTAATACATAATAAATCTCAAGTCCTATTCAAAATTTTGAGGTTATTGAATTATTGATCAGCCAATGAACGAGCGCTCGAATGGACCTGCTCAGGGCTTTTCTTAAATTTTTTTATTGTTTTAGGTAAGCGAACATGAAGTGGAAGCGGAATACCCAGATTGGAAAATCTCACCGACTCTGAAAGCTGTATAAATGACCGAATACGTTTTCCAAATTGCAACTTTTGAAATACAATAAACGAATTGAAAGTTCAGGTTTTCTATGAGAACAAAATGTCGCAAACATATGTATATGCAATAATGTCTGAAATGGTGCGATTGTATTGCATTTAAAAAAAATCAAGAAGAAAAGCCCTGAGCAGGTGCTTTTGAGCGCTCGTATATTGGTTTGGTGAAGCAATAATGCTTTTACCTTATAGTTTATGAATGCCAAATCTCAGCACGATCGAATTATATTCTGGAACTCCCTCCAAGAATGAAATATGTAAAAAAATAAATAATTAAAAAATTAAATTTTATGGATCTGATGATGCGATCCTCTTGAAATTTTTCATGAACATTCAGTATATCAATCTTCATTCACAAAATATATTTGACTCGAATCGGATATCTTGTTATGGAAATAACGTGCGTTCAAAAAAATTCGTGGTCAAGTAAGCTGTGGATTCTATTTTTCCCCTCATAGACTCTTAGGAAAAATAGAATCCACAGCTTACTTGACCACGAATTTTTTTGAACGCACGATATTTTCAATATTCCAATTGAATTTTCTATGGTTCTGTTAACACCATGGCTACAAAATTTTGCATAAAGCTTATTATGAGCATGTGCATGTGGTCGCAAAATTTCATTTCGATCGGTTTCGTTTCGTCTGAGATATTGAGGAACAAAAATTTTGAATGGCCATATTTTGTGGAACACCCTGTACGATTTGGCTGGTTAACAAACTTAACCGCGCCATTTGAGAACAGAACTCACCATATGAAAATCTCAAGTCCTCTAGGAAAATCCTTTCAAAAATTATCGTGCTAACGAACAGAATTGTATTTGACCACGAATTCGTCATCAAGAAGTCGAACCCTCCTATATCGGTTGAGGCCATATTCGGCTCAAAATTCGAAAATGACAGACATTTGAGCAAAACGATATAGCACTCGTTTATATACTGTATTTCAGAATAGCATAATGTAATAATTCAGAATAGCATAATGTAGTAATTCAGAAAACAGAAATCTAAATTCAGATTAGGAAGTTAGAATTCTGAAAAACAAAGTTATAATTTAGAATAGTTAATTGAAAATTCAGGAACGTCAGAGTGAATTTCATAAAAGGGGAATTGTATTTCAGAAGTTATCATTTCTATTTCAGAAAATGTATTACATATAGGTAGTGAGCACAAACATACCCATGAAGTATCTACCAACCTACTTCTACTTATTTTGTGCCACCTATTTTCTATGAAATCGTGTCTCAATTTGCATTACATACATAATATTAGGAAAACACAGATATTGACACATTTTTTATTGATTCTGAAATATATTCAACGAATTGTAAATTTACAATTCCCTATTTCTGAATTATAATTTTCTTTTCCTGAATTACAATTTCTCATTTCTGAATTACATACTACTATTCTGAATTTTAAATTCCCCATTCTGAATATTAATTCACTATTCTGAATTGCAATTTCCATCTTCTAAAATTTGGTTACATTTGGGAAAGGTGTAGTCCCATCGCTCTTTTCGAATTCCCTGAGATATTTGTAATCGTATAATGAACAAATAAACAAATCAAATTGTCAATATAAAAATACAATCAGAGATTTTGAACCTAAAAAATTTCACACAAGTTCCTGAATCTTATGGGTGTGTTCCTGCATCATCTGGATCGAAACATGGTCCATGCGGTGCGCATATTTGTGATCCCAGCTTATGGAAACTTTGGACACTAAAATTTGTACCTAAATTTTCGGATTGTTTTTCTGAAAGCATAAGCAAAGCTTTGAACACATCTCTGCTGTAATCATTCGAGTAACCATTCTCCTAGAAGAAGGATTCTATTAATTATTCTTACTCTTAGGTACATCAAAAAGACTCACATAATTTTCAGTTGAGATGTTGTTTGTTATAAAAAAACCTTTCGCAACATGGTACTGAATGAAGTGTAATTCATCTAAAACAGAAATAAAATTATAAATACAACCATAACTTATCTCTTCCTTCTATATACAGGGTGTTCTGATTTGTTTCCGACAAACTGAAATGGGTGATAGATCACATCACTTTGAGCCAAAAAGTTCCTATGAACATGAGTCCGGAAATGCTTCGTTTCCGAGATACAGGGTGTTAAAGTTGAAAAATAATTCGCGTTTTCTTTAATATCTTTCGACTGATTTCAACTAATTGCATGAAAGTTGGTACGTAGGGTTTTTTTGAGGTGAAAAAGTCAAATTTGTTGTCGATTTGGTTGTATTTTCTAGAGGGCGCCACTGGCAATCATTTCGTCCCCTTTAAACCGTTGCAACTTTTTTGTGCTACCCTGTACGTCATTTTAGACTAGAAAAATCGATTCCTCTGACTTTTCTAGTTAAAAAAGGAAACCTTATTTAAGTTGCTAGGAGCAACCGTTTCAAAGAAAAACGCATTTAAAGCCAAATCCATATTATTGTAATCTCTAAAACATGTAGCAAAAAAATTTGTAATAATTTTAAATTAAATATTTTTTAGGAGTAACAATTTAGAACAAACCAAAATAACATAATAATTTTTAAAGAAGGTGTTCGAAATGTCCACCTTTCTGTTGAATGCATAAATGACATCTTCGAAACATATTAAAGAAAACGCGAATTATTTTTTCAACTTTAACACCCTGTATCTCGGAAACGAAGCATTTCCGGACCCATGTTCATAGGAATTTTTGGCTTAGAATGATGTGGTCTATCACCCATTTCAGTTTGTCGGAAACAAATCAAAACACCCTGTATATGTTATCTATGATACAGTGGAACGAACGTCTGTATAACGAATTTCGTACAAGACATTGCCACCTTGAATCCAAATTCCATGTTAAAAACACCCTCTAAAACGAAGTAAATTCTATCTTTAACGAAATAATCATCAAATATCAAAGAACGTCACTCTTTGAACGGGTATTGGTAGGAAGGTATAAGGGTGGGTTTTTTCCGAAATTTTTCTGGACGTACGTAATAAATCCCGACCTCAAACTAAATCATTACGGCGGGCAGAGAGATCCTTCTGAAACAGTTTTAAATACACCCCTGGCTGCTTGGTTCCAATCTAACCATTACGTTACGCTAGTGTGAAAGTTGTGCGAAAATGTCTGAAAGGAAGTGCTTAAGTTTGAATGATGAACTCAAAGGACACATTTTGTATGGGAATTGGCTCCCGGTGGATTTGGCTGAAAATTTGATATGATGTTCTACTAATCCTTCTGATCAAATGTCTCTACAGTCACGAAGCTGAAAAATGCCTACTTCTAGGAGTTTTTAGCGATTTTTTGTATCCATTATGGCTTACGTATTATGGGAATTGGCTCTCGGTGGATTTGGCTGAAAATTTGACATGATGTTCTACTAACCCTTCTGATCAAATGTTTCTACAGTCACGAAGCTGAAAAATACATACTTCTCGGAGTTTTTAGCGATTTTTTGTATCCATTATGGCTTACGTATTACCGTTCACACAGAAATGTTTGAGAATATTTCGTGATTATTGAAAGCAGATTCTGTCAATTCGAAATATTTTCAAACATTTCTGTGTGAACGGTAATACGTAAGCCATAATGGATACAAAAAATCGCTAAAAACTCCTAGAAGTATGCATTTTCAGCTTCGTGACTGTAGAGACATTTGATCAGAAGGATTAGTAGAACATCATATCAAATTTTCAGCCAAATCCACCGGGAGCCAATTCTCATACAAAATGTGGGGGTCCTTTATCAGTGAAGTCAACCGCGACCATGGACCTATAATACTAACGACTATAGAAACAAATTTTCTGTATAACGAAATTTCTTTATAACGATTTTTTTTGCGGATTTAGCGCTTTCGTTATAGGGAAGTTCCACAGTATTTTTATGCTTGAATGATCCTCGAGTACTTACTTTGTGTTGTTATATTTTTAAAAAGATCAACAAACTCATTAGTGTTCGCTGCACAAACGCAACTAGCTAAGAATAAACCAGCGAAAATTTTCACCAACATATTGTAGCTCTTATCAGGAACATCTTCAGTAAATGTATTATTTCATCCAAATAAATACCAAGTCATTGATACTTTAATCCTCTGGCTTTGAAGATTAAGATAGACTTGCAATAAATATGTTTGTATAGACAGCTTAATATAATCCTTTGACTTACTCATTCATGGAATACGATTTCGAAAAATAGAGACAACATTTTCGGTCAAAGTACATACATTATAATTTTTATCGATATCTTTCTATTCTGAAATTTCCATTTCATCTTTATTTAATCGATCATTAATTTGTTTCTATTTTTATTTTGAGAACATCTTATTCGATGATTGGTCGTATTTATAAAAATTTGAGAAAAGCCCAGAGCAGGAAATGTTAAGCGCTCGTTCATTGGTGGAGCAATAATACAGCTATCACCTCAAAATTTTGTGTATAGGCATTGTTTAAGGACAATGGTATAGGACTTGAGATTGATATTGAATACAGGGTGTCCCATTACTCGACGTCAACCCGGAACCGGGTGAAAAGGCAAGAAATGCTGGTTGTCAGAAAAATATAAAAAAAACTAAGTCGCATGATTTTAAAATAATGCGCATTTAAAAAAACACGCAAAATTCCACACCCTGTGACAGTCTTTTCGCTCCTGTTGCCACAAATATCAACTTTTTCCAACTTTTTTCTTTGCTGTCTAACCTTGAATAATGCTTGTCTAAACTGTAATCAAAATTTTGATACCAGCTGATCTAGGTTTCATAAAAATAGGGCTTACTTCTCAGAAAAAAAATTCGAAATAAACAATTGCCTAGTTTCAACTGATTGCATTGAAAAAAAATGTACTACGTAGGTTTGGCATGTTTTTTCAAAAGTTGGCGCATTTAGTGAGGATTCCAAAATGCTATAATACTTGTTTAATTGTAGCTGCCGTAGTTCAAATTATTTTCGAGTGCCTTTGAATACACTTTTTCGTTAACTGCTTCCCAGTAATAGAGTCCAATGGATTCAAGTCCGGTGAACGGGCCGGCCACGAGATTGGACCAGAAAGTCCTTCCAGAGAAAATAATTTTACCAGAAAAAATTTTTCCGGAGAAATTTCTCTGAAAATTTTTTTTCTGGTAACATTTTTCCCGGAAGATGGTCGGACGTTCAGGTCCAATCACCGGACTTGAATCCATTGGACTTTATTACTGGGAAGCAGTTAACGAAAAAGTGTATTCAAATACAATCGAAAATAAATTTGAACTACGGCAGCTACAATTAAACAAGTATTATACCATTTTGGAATCCTCACTAAATGCGCCAACTTTTGAGAAAACATGCCAAACCTATGTAGTACATTTTTTTTTCAATGCAGTCAGTTGAAACTAGGCAATTGTTTATTTCGAATTTTTTTTCTGAGAAGTAAGCCCTATTTTTATGAAACCTAGAGCAGCTGGTATCAAAATTTTGATTACAGTTTAGACAAGCATTATTCAAGGTTACACAGCAAAGAAAAAAGTTGGAAAAAGTTGATACTGTGGCAACAGGAGCGAAAAGACTTCACAGGGTGTGGAATTTTGCGTGTTTTTTTAAATGCGCATTATTTTAAAATCATGCAACTTAGATTTTTTTATATTTTTCTGACAACCAGCATTACTTGCCTTTTCACCCGGTTCCGGGTTGACGTCGAGTAATGGGACACCCTGTATATGAATGCAAATTCTCAGCACGGTCGGAATTATATTCTGGAAATTAAAAAGATAAAATACCTATGTAAAAAGTCGATAACTAAAAATGGCAAAATTTTATAGTTCTGATTTCACAATCCTATTGAAAATTTGCATGATCATTCACTTCGTCAACTTACATCCTCAAACTTAGATTTCATTTCAATCGAATGGTATTTGAGGGCAATATTAGATTTTTTTAATATGACTATTGTTTAAGGGGAGTTCTCCTTGAACAATGATAGATGACAAACTTTGAATTTTTCGAAAAAGTTCATAATTAAGAAAAAAATTGAATACTGAGGTTCTGATGATGCGATTGCCTTGAAATTTTGCATGGACATTCGGTATATCAATCTTTATTCACAAATGAATTTCACTCGAATCGGATATCTTGTTATGAAAATATATTTTCCGTGGATCTGTTAACACTATGGCCACAAAATTTTGCATGAGGCTCATCATGAGCATCTTGTATGTGGCTGCAAAATTTCATATCGATTGGTTTCGTTTTATCTGCGATATTGAGGAACAAAAATCACAAGTCTCTAGGACAATTCTTTCGTAAGTTATCGTGCTTACGGTCCCCACGGACAGAAATAAATTTGACCATGAATTTGTCATCAGGAAGTCGACGATTTCTATCGTTTGAGACCATTTTCTGCTAAGAATTAAAAAATCACAGACATTCGGACAAAACGATAAAAATATCGATTGAAACTCAGAGGAAGAAGTAAAAAAAAATTGAAATATATTCTGGGAGGATTCTGCATTCCTAAAAAACTTTATAGGTTTTCACTTCCAGTCTCTGAAGCAGAAATAATTTAAAAAAAATTAATTAAGATGAAGTGCTCTTGCAAAAATCATTGCACTTATTTGTCAGGAGCAAATCGGTTTTGGTAAAACTGAAAAAGGAAATAAATGAAAAGGACACCGAGTCCTTTTCATTTATTTCCTTTTTACTGTTAGGCAACAATTTTTCAAGACCAATTTGCTCCTGACAAATAAGTGCAAAGATTTCCACAGGAGCACTTCATCTTAATTAATTTTTTTATTTCTGTGTAAACCTATAAAGTTTTTTAGAAAAACTCGTTTAAGTAGAACGAGCGCTCAAAAAGAAATACCTACTCAGATGTAGCGTGATTATGCGAATAAATTCAAAAAAATTAAGAAAAGCCTGAGCAGGAGCTTTTGAGCGCTCGTTCATTGGTGGAGCAATAAAACCTCAAAATTTAATATGGGACTTGAGATTGATACCTTATATATAAATGCTGAATCTCAGCACAATCGGAATTATATTCTGGAAAATGTTCTGAAGATGAAATATGTAAAAAATATAAATAAAAAAAAATTAAATTATATCCTCTTGAAATTTTGCACTAACATTCAGTATATCAGTTTTCATTCACAAAATGAGTTTCACCGGAATCGGATATTCTGTTATGGAAATACAGGGTTGGGATGAAGTTTGGCACCAAATTATATATATTTAAAATGAACGGACGATAATTTTGAAATTTGGCAGCTAAGTGTAATGGACCACAATGCATTTGATGAGCATATTTTTATTAATTAGATACTTCCGGTTTAACCGGAAATGATCATTTTTTTTAATTTAAATGGGACACCCTGTATATTTCTGCAGATTCTGAAAGAGCACTTTGTTTCGGATCTGTCCATACCAGGTTTCATGTAAAAATTATCTGTAAAAAGAAGAATTGAGACAACGGATTCTTGATGAAAGTGCATTAATACATGGAGAAGTCTTGAGAAAAGTTACTCAAGAATGTGTTAATAGACTGGCATATTGTCAGGAGGTGAATGGCAAGCACTTCGAACATTTAAAATGATTTTTTAAAATTATTTTTAATAAATTTTTTCTACTAGTAAAGTGAAGCATTTCTTCTTTTTGTAGATTTTCGTAAAAAATACGTCATGAAAAGCAGAAAGAGTTATCTACTACAAAGTATTTCGTTTTATTTCTCACTATTGATACAAATAACAACGATTATTTATTTAATGGATTTTTTCTCAAATGTACAAAAAGACTGAATTTCTCCTTTTTACAGATAATTTTTACATGGAACCCGATATGGACAGATCCGAAACAAGGTGCACTTTCAGAATCTGCAGAAATATACAGGGTGTCCCATTTAAATAAAAAAAATTTTGGTAATTTCCGGTTAAACCGGAAGTATCTCATTAATGAAAATGTGCTCATCAGATTCATTGTGGTCCATTACACTCAGCTGCCAAATTTCAAAAATATCGCTCGTTTCGTTTTAAAGATATCAATTTGGTGCCAAACTTTATCCCAACCCTGTATAAAGATTCTTCTTTTCAATATTCCAATTGAATTTTCCATGGCTCTGTTAACACTATGGCCACAAAATTTTGCATGAGGCTTGTTATGAGCATCTTGCATTTCATTTCGATTGATTTCGTTTTTTCTGAGATATTGAGGAACAAAAATTTTGAATGGACATATTTTAAGGAACACCCTGTACGATTTGCCTGGTTAACGAACTTAATTGAGGCATTTGGGACCCGAACTCATCCTCTAGGACAATCCCTTCGAAAGTTATTGTGCTAACAGACGGGCCGACGACCCCATGGACAGAATTGAATTTGACCTCGGATTCGTCATCAGGGAATCTACCCTATTTACCCTACCCTAATTACAGACATTTCGGTAAAAGGAATTAGCACTCATTTAAGTAGAACAAGAGCTCTAAAATAGAAAACAACAAAGGTTTGAAAATCCTTTATTTCAAAAATAGGAGTTTTGATAATTACATTGGAAAAATCTACAAGATTCATGAGGTTGATCCTATTAGCTAGAAACAGATTTAAATAATATTGTTCTTAATCCTTCTCATGCAATACGCAACAAAGTGCATATTTCTTTGGAAAGTTTTTTCTTCATCAAAATATTTTTGGGTGTAAGGAATTATTTCCATTATCCTTGTTGGGAAGTCGGTAGCCGGAAATTTACGGTTCTGAATTTGGTGCCCCAATGCTTCGATGAGTAATTGAGCAGCTAAATGATTTTTTTTCTGAGTGTTCCAATTGGCGGCATAAGTAAGTAAGGAGTTTTTATGATCATCTCTCAGCTGTTCAATAGTGTTTTTCAACCCTTTCTCTCCTTTCTTAATTAATTCTTTCACAATTAACAAAACTCTAAAAGGTTTGTCCAAATTTATAGCTAATTTCAAAGCCTTCAACAATTTACCGTTTTGTAGATAATTATTTAATTTCTGTTCCTCTAATATCCTCTCTTCTTCTTCTTTAACTTTCTCTAATCTTGTTTTCTCGGTAGCATCTGTCCATTTGATGAGACTTGAGTCTGAATCACCCGTTACTATCATAGATTCGTCTGTTTTTACTGCTATAGCCCATACTTTTCCATTATGTTCCTCTAAACTCAATTGACATTTTGCATCCTTATATTAAAAATTTTCACGTGTCCATCTCCTCCACTGGATAAAATTTGATATCCATTTGATATTATTTCGATTTTCAAAACACTGGCATGGTGGTCAATCAAAGTTGTGAGGCAACTTAAATCTTTAACGTTCCATAACTTAATCGAGCAATCGGCCGAAGAAGTTACAGCAACTTGATCAACAGGAGAAAATCTAATGCACCAAACGCCTCTTTTATGTCCGCGAAGGACCCCAATAAGTCCTAAGTTTTCATTCCATAGTTTAGCCGTTTTATCTTGACTAGCTGTGCCGATAATTTTATCATTTGGTGCCACTGCAACACAGTTAATTTCTTTTTGGTGTGCCACCTCCGTTTTTGTACATGATAAAGAAACTATTTCGTCATTTTTAGTATTTGGAATGTCCCATAGCTTCACACAGAAGTCTAAACCAGCAGTTACTGCCCATTGTGACGTTATTTGACTGAAGCAACAAGTACCTACACTGGCGGTATGTCGTTTACCTACTCCAATACATTCGACTTGTATAGAGCATAGCCATAACCTTATCGTATTATCTTTACTCGAAGATAATAAAAGATTCCTATTGGTTTTAGATACTGATAACGACAAGACAATATCTGTATGTCCTTTTAAAATCTGACAGTTCATCGTGTTATTCTCATACAGTTTGATATCACTGGAATTGTTAGCAACAGCTAAGTATTCATCATTTTCTCCCATGAATGCAATATCGAATATTTCATCAGTAGATCCTATGAATTGTCTCATGCAGGCGAATGACTTCAAATGATGTAAAATTATGTTGTGTTCCACAGTTACAACTGCTAAAGTTTTTGTTTCGCTATCGAATAGTAGCTTTAATATAGCTAGATTTCCTTCTTGAGCCGGCGAAACTAATGAATTATCTTGTACATATATTTCTTTTACGTTTTTAACATCCCAAATTCTTATAATGCCCTTTTCTCCAGCTGAAGCTATGTAATAGGACTCTGGATCTGACGAAAAACCGGGGACTTTAAACTTTTTCGGCAAACTAACGATAGATTCCACAGCTTCATAAAATGGTATTGATTTTAAAGGAGAATCATCCATGTACTTCCATAATATCATTACTTTATCTCTTCCACAAGAAATGAAATGAGTATTATCATGTGTGAATACTAAAGAAGTAACTTTACTATAATGACTTTGATATGTTTTCCTCAATTCTCCATTCTTCAATTCCCATTGAAGGATCTTCCCATCGTCTCCCGAAGCTAAAATATCATCTTCAACAGGATGATATTCTAAAACGTTTATAACTCCTTGGCATCCTTTCAAACTCAATATGCAAGAATGATGCTCTATGTCCCAAATTCTCACCGCACCATCCGATCCACCACTAGCTAAGTGATTACCACGAAGGTATAAGCTTGAAATAGGGCCTCGGTGAATATATTTCCATGTCTTCTCTAGTTCTCCTGCATTATTCCATGATTTGAGGAGGCCACTTTTATGTGACGATATAATTCTTGTACCATCAGTAGTGAAAACCTGAATAAAATCAGCATCTTCAGAATATTCTTCACCCACTGTATTAGAAATTACGCCATCAACTGAATTGAATAGATTTATGTTAGAACTTGATTGGCAGTAAAATATATCATTGTACCATTCAATGTGACCTCCCGTGAAGAACGCCTTATGCTTAGATTCTACTTCAAACCTGAAATTAAAAAATACTTCAAAGTTGTGAAACTCTCTATTATGGGACGTTTAGATTATGCTCAGTTTGTTCTATGTAGCAGGCGTACCATGAATGTATTGTAGCTATTCGACGGAGCGAAGTTCTTACTTCTTACTACAGGGGATAATTGAATCTATTAGGCATAGAGACAAACTAAAGCGTCAATTACTGAAAAATAAAGATGATCAAGGCTTACTACGGAAATATAGAAAATACAGAAATCAACTCAACAAAGTTATACTGGATGCAAAAAACAACTATTATATAAATAAGGTTAATGATAATATTACTAATATAAAAAAAATTTATGAGATAGTTTCGGAAGCGGCGAATGAAGGTAAAAACAAAACTGATAAATATCTGACAATTGTAGACGACAATGATAGGAAATTTGAAGATGATACTGAAATTGCAAATTTCTGTAATGAATATTTTGTTAATGTTGGTTTGGACCTGGCTTCAAAAATTGGGGAACCCCCCTCTAACGTTTAAATTAAATATCCTGCCTTGGTTGACTCCATGGCTCTTAGACCTGTTTCCAGGGAAGAAATAATTATGCATATTAGCTCACTAAAGAACAACAGTGCGCCGGGCATAGATGGTATACCATCCAAGCTAATAAAGAAATACCACCTATTCATCTTGGATCCTTTAGTTCGCATTTTCAACAGAATATTTTTAACAGGTGTAATTCCGTCCCCATTAAAAACATCAGTTGTAACGCCTATTCATAAAAGGGGCTCCAAAACAAATATAACTAACTACCGTCCCATTAGTGTCATTACAACCTTTTCAAAAATATTTGAAAAATGTCTCAAAGAAAGGTTATTGAATTATCTTCTATCTATAAATGTTCTGAGTAACAATCAATTCGGATTCTTGAAAAATAGGAGCACAAATGATGCTATATTAGAACTAGTCGACAATATAAAGAAAAGCCTTGATAATAATGAGAAAGCAATTGCTGTATTCCTAGATTTCGCAAAAGCATTCGATACCGTCCCTCATAAACAACTTATCGATACACTCGAACTCTACGGTATCAGGGGGATAGTATTAGAGCTCTTTAGGAACTATTTGAGTAATAGAAATCAGATAACCAGGGTCAGAAATATCAAAAGTGATCCATTAGAGATGAAAATAGGTATTCCCCAGGGAACGGTGCTTGGCTCAATCCTCTTTGTTGCTTATATTAACTCACTGCTAAACTTAAATATAAATGGTCTAACTATTTCTTATGCAGATGACACGGTTCTACTTTTTAGGGGTAAAAGTTGGGAGGAAGTCAGAGATGGGGTGATTTACGGCTTTCAAATTGTAAAATGTTGGCTTGATAAAAATAAACTAACTTTGAATTTGAGATATGATGGGAACCAGAGGTTTGTCACGGTTCTTGCACCAAAGATTTATAACATCTTACCAGATGAGGTCAAGAGGATGACTAATTACAAACGTTTTGTCAGTGAATGCAGATGTTTCATACATGTAAATAGTGTTCAAATTCATAAATTGTTTTAAGGGATGGATTAATGAGGGTTATTCTCCACTACGGTGGATTCTATTTTTGATTTTGTTATACAACACCATGTCAACTATGCTTTTCATCTTTTCTATTTAAGAAAATAATTTTTGTTAAAAGTGCACACACAGGTATTCTTACCTAGGTGCATGACAAAAGTATATGTGAACCTAAACACGGTAAATTGTATTTATAAATCAAAAATCAATAAATCAATCAATAAATCAAATTTTCAGTTATCCTGTAAATACACACACTCATCGGGCCAATTACGAGCACAATCAGAATACATGAACTTTACATCTAAATCATTGAAAGCAGAAAATCTTAGTCTTCGAGTCTGATTTTTGTTACCACCAGCACTAATGCTTCTCTTTAAAATATTACTCTGCAACGTATTTTACCGATATTTTTCGGAAGAATAAGTTGCCCTTATAACATTCTTTACGAAAATATCACTAAATGGGCCGAAACGAAATGTGGTTATAGGATTTACAAAATTTCAAATTCAAAAAGGAGGAAAGTTCAGTTAAATATGAGAAATTGATTAAATTCAGTACACTTACAATTCTTTCAGGTTTGAAGAACTGGCCATCTTTCTGCTGTCATGTAATTTGTTGTATGATAAATAATAAATTCGTTTTAAAATTATTCAAACTCGATAACCTCCAAAATGTTTGTTTTTAGAATCATAGAATAGAATAAGAAATAAAGCTTAAAATAATTTCTATGTCTATATCACAGAACATTAACCATGGAAACCACAGAATACTTCTTCAGCTGAAGCCATTCCAGTTGTTTTTAATTCATTTTTCATTGACAAGACATTATTTATTTGAGGTTAGGTTTATGTCTATGCTCGACGTTCGTAAATAATAAAAAAAATAAATAAAATATATTTTATGTACTTTGATATAAATGTGAAATGTCGGTATTTTCTAAAATACGAAACTACGTTTCAAAACATCGTGGAAAATTCATCGTTGGTAGTATTCTCATAACAGGCTCAATTTTTCTTACAAGATATGCACAGCAAAAACTCAAGGATTGGCAGGAAAAAGAAATGCTGGAATTTTTAGAGAGAACTAAAAAACAACAACATTTTGAAAATATCGGTAGAACATGTAATCAGACTACAATAAATCTCGGTATTGCCTTAGTGGAAGCGTTATCTCAATCAATTGACACAAATAAAACAGTAGCCGATTTAAGAACTAACACTGGAAATAAGGTGAAAGTTTGGGACACTTTAAAGGTATTTTTCCATATATATCCACCAATTCATCCCTTTTTTACTGATATCTCTCAGCATTGAGATATTAACATCTCAAAAAGGATTTAGTATTTTCAATTTTTATTATTTTAGGTTCAACTTTTCTCAAAGTTATGCAGCCTCATATATGCAATGTCAATGCTTGTTATCATTTTAAGAATACAGTTGAGTATTATTGGTGGACATCTCTATAAGGATTCAGGTGCAATACCTACAGATATTCAAGAAAAATATTTATCATTGACTCAGAATTTATTGAACGAAGGATTGAGTAAATTATCATCAAGAATAACAGTAGTAGTAAGAAAATTTCATTAATTATTGATTCATTTAGAAAAAGCACTGAGATTTCATTGTATAATATAATGTATATTTGCAGTGTGAAGATGTAATGAACCGAATTGACCTGAAAAAGCCAATGCGATTATGTGATATAGACGCCCTATTTTGGTCACTTCAATCAGCAATAGGAGAAATTGAAGAGAATCCTATTGATAATATAAAAACATACTTAGCATTGACGTCAGAAAATAATACGAGTTCAAAGCATATTTTCGTTTCCTTGGTGAGTTAATAGGTGTTTTCGGAAACTTACTCAGGGTTACTAACTCGATCCATTGGGTCACATGACGGATCTACTCAGGGATACGGGTTCTAAGCTTATGAACATATCAGGTTTAGGACTTGAAGTGGCAGTTGTATCAATAACATAACATTTCATGAAATTATTTTTTCAGTTCCAGTTTAATTACAGATTGTCTCTAGCTTTGCTTGCATTTATTGGCTTTTGTAAAATCTTTCTTGTAATTTCTTGTGTGCCCTTCTATGTTTAATGTTATTTTTGAGTACCAATGTTAAAGAAGTGGAGAATTTATTTTTCCAGTTCCAGTTTATTTACTGATTGTCTTTAGCTTCGCTTGGATTTATTGGCTTCTATAAAATTTTTCTTGTAATTTCTGGTGTGCCCTCGCATGTTCAATTTTATCTTTGAGTACCTATGTTAAAGAAGTAAAGAAGGGTTTAGCTTTAACGCAGAAAGATCGGCATATAAAATTATGAAGGAGTTGTTTCACATACAGTGAAACTTCTTTATAGTGAACGTCTGTATAACGAATTTCATACAAGACATTGCACCTTGAATCCAAATTCCATGTTAAAAACACCCTCTTAAACGAAGTAAATTCTCTCTATAACGAAATATTCAAAGAACATCACTCTTTGAATGGGTATTGGTTAGAAGGTATAAGGGTGGGTTTTTTCCGGGCGTACGTAATAAATCCCGACCTTAAACTAAATTTATTCAGTTAACATAAACTATAAATCTACTAAGTTGTTATCATAGTTGCATATTTCATCAATAAAAATACAATTCCCATGTCAACATAGTTTACATACCTTCAAGATGTGTTTTTAATAAGGATTCAAAAAGATTCAGGTTTCTACATTTTTTGAAGGGGAGGGACTTGAATTTTGTTATACTGGAGTAGATAGGAGCCTTTTTGCCTAATTCAGCGCGAGTTTTCTTCAAATAATAGTTGTTTCTATTTCTAGTGTTCAGATTATGTACATCTTACCTGTTTTATTAATTTCACTTTTAATCAGATGATTTTTTATTTTGTAAATAAGTTTACATTGATTTAATGTCATCAGTTTTTCAAACTTCAAAAATGTTACCGTCTTATACAGCGGGTAGAGAGATCCTTCTAAAACAGTTTTAAATACACCTCTGTCTGTTTGGTTTCAATCTAACCATTAGGCTAGTGTGAAAGTTGTGCTAAAATGTCTAAAAAGAAATGCTCAAGTTTGAATGATGATAAACTTAATTTATCAGTGAAGTCGACCTCGACATGGCTGACTATAGAAACAAATTTTCTGTATATCGAAATTTCTTCATAACGAATTTTGTGGATTTAGCGCTTTCGTATAGAGAGAATTTCACTGTATTTTACACTGAGCCAAATTATCTTCTCTTTCCATAATTTAAGGAATAGAATATATGAAATTACTAAGAAAAGAAGAAGAAGACTTATTCCCGCCTTTTTCAAATAAAAAAATTGCAGTGCTCATGCTGTGACTCTACGACCCTTCTCTCGTGTAGGGTTACGATAGATCAACCTGAGTCAGTGATTGAGATAATTGCACGTAATTTCCGAACACGAGTTGTATGTTCGGGTAAGTTAAACGAACGCGAGGGGATCGAGATAACCTGAGTATGTTTCCGAAAACGCCTAATGATATTTCTAATAAAGCATTTTCTACAGCTCAGGGACACTTTGGACCTACTTGAGAGCGATGAGGTCAAGTCTTAACGATGCAGCTAGTAAACAGAGGTTTCATTCAGTTATCCAATGAACTAGCTGAATTTTTTGTTTCGAATGAACGAGAGGTTGCCAATTGTCTAAAGATGATTCAGAGGAGTTCATTATTCACAAATACCTTCGCTAAGCTTTTACCCATTATCCATGGAAAATTGTCCAAGAATTCTTTTCCAGAAAAGTTCATGGAGCATTTAGTATCGAATGAAAAATTATCTTTATTTGGGGCTAATATTTATGAGAGTTTCTTATGATAATTAATTTTAGTTTTATTTTGGTTGTAATATTCCGTTTTTGTTGGTGTTATTTAATAAAATATTATTCAAAATTGATGTTTTTATTGAAAACAACTTTTGCTTACATTGATCGATGAAGCTTTTAATTGAATGAGCAGAACGATTGAACAAGTGGGAGTAGCTTTTAGCTACTGCTACTGCCGTAAACCTAGCAGACTGTTCTCTGAACTGAACAGACCTCAGAGTAAAAAATAAACTACAAAGATCTACATGAAAAACTAAAACATACTTAGAGAAATACAATTATACACTAACAAATAAACGACACAGAACAATAGCGGATATACTGATCAATAATAAAATGAAATCTAAACAATCCAGCGGAGTCTATGAAATAACATGCACAAACTGCCCTTCATTTTACATAGGATGACAACTCGTAATGTAGAAAAAAGATTCAAAGAACATAAAAGAAATCAACCCCATTCCGCTTTAGGCACACATTTAAACGATACCGGACATCATATCACATTAGATAATCTGATAATACTTCATAAAGAAAATAACTAACATAAAATTATATTACTAGAACAACTAGAAATTTTAAAAAATAAAGACAACCAATTTTTACTTAATGATAATAAGAGAGAGTTTAACAGAAGAAGCATTTTCAAACTCATAGATTCCTAAAAAACAACAATAAATATAAAATTCCCGCCATCAATAGACCATATAATATATTAACATTTAACCAGCTGAGAGCAAGAAGTGCACGCCAGCAGATCAGAATATCAGACTAATAGCGTTTCTTTTGGGAAAACTGGTGCGCACCAGAATTGCCCCAGTGCAACTTTTCGTGTTCTATTGGTACAAAGAACAATTAAATGCTCATAAAAAATTGCACTCAGATCGCACTGGGGCAATTCTGGTGCGCACAGTTTTCCCAAAAGAAACGCTATAAGCAATATAGATATCACATTTCGCACATATTCTATATTCAGTTGACATTCCCACAAGAAAGATATATTGGTAGTAGAGGTTGACTACAATTTTGAAAATTTAACAATTCTGACAGAGTAGGACCACTTTTGATGTTTTTAAATAATTTATGTTCATTTTAATTCAAGACAGTAAGTTGCATACTCTCGCCTGATAAATACATGTTCTACATTTGTATACTTTCAGCTGGCCTGATGATGGAATAATTCCGAAATCGATAGCCGAAGATTTCAATAAAAATAATAATGTGTTTTATTTTATTTTTCATTTCTTAATCTCGGAAGAACATACTATGGAAGAATTCATTTGTAAAATTAAAAAATAAACATTGAGATGCTTCTATGCGTGAATAGTACTACATCGTAATCAACCAAGCATCAGAGTGAGATGGAAAGCATTTCACTGCCACACTGGGGTGAAGTAAACAATTGGTTAGATTTGCATTTCCAATTCCTGAATATAATACAACATTTCGTAATTTTGCCCTAGCTATAATTACGGAATAGTCTTAGCAACAAAATAAACTGCCACCAAATCGTTGAAATAATTAAGTTTATGAACGTCGAATCGAAATGTAAACACATCGCCTCAAGAAACTAAACACTAACAGACAATGTTGCCAAACTGACAGAATTATCTGTAACAGACGCAAGCCGTTAGTATCAGAGTAGGGGAGCGGTAAACCAATTATCCCAATACGGAATAAACATACGGCACGATTTCGCAACGCCGGAAGTTTGTTCTCGCGTATAAACAGATTCTTCCTGGCTTTACTTTTTACTCTGAGGGACAGACCGTTACCAGTGGAAGCCAGTGGCGCGCTGACGGAACTCAAAATTTACAATAGAATTTTGTTACATCATGATATAGGGAAATCGCTCAGATCAATAAAGAAACATAAATAGGCCCTGTCATATATAAATAGAGGCAAAATGAGGAAAAGATCTCCATGTTTATATTCCCGCCCCCTGCTATTTATAAACATTAAAATTACTTTGGATATTCTTATGATTTTCGCGATTCTACATTTCAATGCGCTTGCAGTGATATTGAAGTTCATTTACCTAAAAATGCCGAAATACTGTAATATTTGCAAGACAAGTTAAAAACATGATTGAATACAATACATCAACTTTCCAGAGTTAGGTACAGTAGCGTAGGTTGATTATGGCTGTAAGTATTAATTAAATATTTCTTTTATTCAGTAAACCTCTTATTAGTTAGATAATGTACCATCGCTAATTACCATAAGGTCGAATCAACTTATTTCTTGAAATAATTCCTATTGATCTCAGTTTAATAGAAGTTATATTTATTTCATTACCTCTCAAAAAAGCACGACTGTGTCTTTCGGAACTGTTGAATTTCAAAACAAAAACAAACATTTATCTTATACAGGTTTGGAAACATAGGATTTAACGTGCAAATCTCCAATGGAACAGTGAATAAATCGAAACATTATACCTTATTTCCAAATTCATTCCATTGATATCGCGCTTGGAGCCTCTCTATGACTCTTATTTTGCAGATTTGTAGAAGAGTGTTGAATTAATCTCTAAATTTCTTTATCTCAAAAAGTATTCGTCGGGTGTCGAAGCACAACCGTATTTGGCATGCGTAATCGCAATATAGTTTAATTTAAAAAAGGATTACAGTTCATTCGACCTAAAGGTCTATTAATTGTGCCCCCTTTCAGAGTTGTTATGACCACACCTTTACAGCTCGCCTTCCATTCCAGAGATCTGATAAAACTGTGAAGGCTTCAACGAGGCTAGTTCCTCACTCTTACAAGTTACTCGACCAAGGCATTCTCTTCTTAGGCTCGCAATGCCAAAGCATTCCGTGACTAGGTGAATGGGGGTTTCTTCCTCCTCTCCACAGAACCTTCACTCGTCAGTGTCCGATAATCCCATCCTCAACAGGTGCTTCCTGAGGCGACAGTGTCTTGTAAGAAAGCCAGTGAGGTGTAATTATTTCTTACCAAGATTCAAATATCTTTTGGATCTTGCTGTTTCAAAGTTCCGAAGGAACTTAGTGGAATGATTCATCCCTGGGAGATTCAGCCAGAGTATTTTCCGTCTGGGCTTTCTCTTTCCCCAGAAACTCCTTATTGGTACATTTACCTATACCACAGAAAAGGGTTCTGGGCCAATGAGTAACATTCGTGCGCCCTCTTCAGCAAGTGTATTAGCCTCTTCGTTTCCTTTGATTTCGAAATGGCCGGGAACCCAGATTAAAAAGAGCTTATTTTTCTTGCCTACCATTGAGTTTGTTCCGGCACTCCCAGATCATCTTTGAGGCGATGACGTAGGAGCTCAGTGCTTCAATAGCAGCTTGACTATCTGAGTGTATGGCTATATCACACTTCTGATAGTTTCTTTCTAGATGTATATCTAGACATCTTTCAATAGCTAAGATTTCCGCTTGAAAGACGCTCATGCAGGAGCCTAGCGGCAGTGCACACTTGGTACTTGGCCCGTATATTTCAGCGCCAGCTCCTGTAGAGGATTTGGAACCATCTTTGAGGTTATAGTCGGTGTATTCCCGTTCCCATTCTTCTTTTTCACTTAGAAATGTCCTGAAGTTTTTCTCAGTGCTTACTTTTTTGATCATTACATCACTAGGGAGGTTCGCAGATGAGATGTAGTTGTTCAAAGAGGACCAGACTCTCTGATTTGATCGCTAGATGTGATTGATCTGTAAAAAAATTAGCCACTCGCAAAGGGATATACAGGTTGCTCAAATTCATATACAAGCTTCGCTAGATAGATTTCCATATTTTTTGATGAAGTATCAATAGGGAAAGAAATCAAAGCTAAAGAAAAAATTGTGCTTCTTTAATGCTCAATTATTAAGAACATAATTACATTTTGCTTCATATCAATATTTTTAAATAATTATTTTCTAATATCAATTGTTGCAAGATAAATCAAATATAGGCACTTACCAAGATAAAAATGTACAACCTCACCAGTATATATAATAAAATTCCCAAATATAAATCCAATATTAAAATAAAATATAACAAAAATATAACAAAAAGCATTCAAAGATTTGAACATTATTGTGCATATACTTATGCATACATTAAGTAGATTCATTCAACATTAATAAAATAGCTTGTAATGAGAAATGATGTTAATCTTCAACATTATTAGAGTATTTGCATTTGCGCTATAGCATTGATAGCTTCTCAATTTTTTAAAATAAAGGTTATTATAATATGTGATTATGTGCTGTCACAACATTCGCAGATTCTTGTCAGTGTACGGATTCATTATGTAAGACCTGTGAAAAATTCAGTAAATCAAAATATAGAATAGGTTGCAGACATAAAAACATAAATTGCGCTCAATAATGCATTACATAAATAAATGAAATGAAACAGAAAATCTCTAAAACTGCTGGAGTTCTACTGTACCTTTGATAATGTTTACATGTTTCCAAAATGGATTTCAAGGTTCATTTTGCAGATGTCGATACCTTTTTGAAAATTTTCAAAATTCAATTGAAGATAATGGGCAAGGTGATTATCGCATGCGAAGGGTTAAGGATTCATGCGGAAGGTTCCGGAGCAAGGTACTAAAGGGTTTTTCAATAAGAGGTGTTATTTTGAATAGCCCGCTATTTATTTTTTTTTTTTTTTTTTAATTTTTTTTTTATTTAATAATAATAAGCTACAAACAGACAGTGCTGATAACAATAGCTGTGTTTACATGCATCATTTTAGGTGTGATTAGGTTCTTGTATGCTTCTTCTCAATCTGGGTACGAATCTGTTATATGGGGTGATGGAGGAGACTATTTGGGGTAATTTATTGAATAGTTGAGTTGCTACATATATAGGGGACTGCTTTCCTCTTTGGGTTCTCATTCTGTCCACTGCCAACTCATGTGTTCGTCTTAAATGTAGGCCGTGAATATCATACCTTTGCTGTAATTCTACTTTTGTTTTAATTAAGTTGTTTTTTATTTTATATAGCAATTTACAAGACTCGAATTTTTTAACTCTCTGATGTTCAGGTATTGGTACTTCGAATATAGATCTTGAGTTCGCATGTCGTATGGAAGTCCATATATTGCTTTTATTGCTCTGTTTTGTAAGCTCTGTAGTCTGTTGAGGTTGCGCTCTGAGGTGTTGGACCATATTGGCATCAGGTAAGTCATAACAGATTTCGGTAGATGTCACGTTTGAAGCTGTCATTTTTTGACGTTTGACAAGTAGAAACTACTCCATTAATAAAAATGGAACGATACACGCTTCAAGAACGCATTGAAATGATTGAAATTCACTATAAAAATGGTGGAAATTTGGCAGAGACAGTTCGTAAAACTCGAATATTTTTGGGTCGTCGTGTGGCACCTGTTCGGGCCGCAATAAAGAAATTGGTGTAAAAATTCGAGCTTTTGGGACAAGTTAGTGATGTTAAGAATAAAACCAGTGCACGTCGTTCAAGAACAGCCGAAAATATTGCTGCTGTAGCCGAAAGTGTTGAATAAAACCCAGGTTTGTCCATTCCTCGTCGTTCTTTGGAATTAGGCATTTCACATAAATGCATAATGCATAAAGATTTGGGTCTTAAGGCTTTTAAAGTAAGTTCAGTGCTACGCTACGTGCCACACAAGAAACGAAATCATTGATCTTTTACCCGGACCGTGTTATCTCTCGAAGAGGTGATCACAATTGGTCACCGAGACCTTGTGATTTAACACCTTGCGACTTCTTCCTTTGGGGCCACGTGAAAGAGAAGGTCTACGCCAAAAGCCCAGCGTTTATTGAAGACCTCAAAAATGGAACTCGTGAGGCTATCGAGGACATAGGGCGGCTAGTTGTCGATTTGGTTATGGAAAATTTAATAAAAAGAATATGGTCCTGTAAGAGTGGTCTTAGTGGTCATTTGCCTGAAGTTATTTTCCACTATTAGCGGCATAACTTCTTCTTTATAATGAAATAAACATCCTATCATTTATATTGAAAAATGGCATTTTTCTTTGAATATTAAAATTACACCTCTTATTGGAAAACCCTGTAGTAGATACTGAGGGCAGATATAGCTCTTTTTCATGGAGAGGGCAGTAACGATTCTGAACCAATAAATCATGCATGATATAATTTATCTGCACCACGTTGCGTTACTTTTTTTCAGGTTTTCGATATTCATGGAGGAGGGGGTAATTAAATATATTATATTTTGATGTAAACTTTAATTGATCTCACAAAGATACTGCGAATTTAGGCTGGTCATTCCAAAAGAAATTAATTAATGTAACTGGAATTATAAATTTGGAGACTTTGCATAAGAAACGATAAGATGAAAATTTTCCAAAGCAACCTACGATGGTACAATTATTTATAAAGACCCCGTACAAAGCACATGCATGTTACGAAATTACTAAAACCAAACATGACTACACAAGAACAAGAAACCCTTACCACAGTTCATTCGCTCAAGACAGGAAGCATGGACCCATAGAAAAAATAATACGTTAGTGTACATTAAGGAGCAGAAGATATAGAAGAATAACATAAAAATGAAATAAGAGTAATTATTATTCGAATTATATTGCACTTTCTTTTATTCAAGAAAGTGGACATCACAGTTAATTTCAAATTTTATATTTCCTATGCTATCCCGAATAGTGCTTCTCTAATCTATAATTACGAGGGCAGTTCAAATATAAACGAGGCTTTTCGATTTTCAGGCACAATAGTGGGGGGAGAACATTCCTGATTTTTTTGTTGTTGGGTAGGTTTGTCAGGAGTAAGGGAAGCACGTCGGATTGCCTCATCGACCCTCTCGGTGTCCACTGTGACGATGTTTGAGCAAGAGGTTCCTCTGTCAATTCTGCATCGTGTTGTAATCAAGTTTCTCGCCGCAGAAGGCGTAAAACTGGCCAAAATCTTAAGGAGATTGACTACCGATGTTCGGAGAAGAGACACTGTCGCGAGCCAGAGTGTTTGCATGGCATAAACAGTTCGTGGAGGGTCGTGATTGTGTTGAAAATGAGAGCCATGACCGCAGCGAACAACATCAGCAGTGTTCGACAGCTTATTGAAGACGACTTCTGAAATTGCGAGTTAGGTTGGGATAAGTTATGGGAGCACCTACTCCACACTCACAGAGGAACAAGGGTACCGTAAGGGTTGCGCCAGATGGTTTTCTCGCCTTCTCACAGCTGACCAGAAATTGCATCGTTTTCAGGTGCGTCTTCTTGCACGATGTCAAGAACAAGGATACCAATTTCTCAACCACATTATCACCTGTAATGAAACATGGGTGCCACACTACACCCCAGACTCTAAACAAGCGAGTAAGGAGTGGAGAGAACAATACGTTGCGCAATGACGGAGGACCTCTTGCTCAAACATCGTCACAGTGGACACCGAGAAGGTCGATGAGGCAAACCGACGTGCTTCCCTTACTCCTGACAAACCTACCAAACAACAAAAAAATCAGAATGTTCTCCCCCCACTATCGTGAATGAAAATCGAAAAGTCTCGTTTATATTTGAACTGCCCTCGTATCAACTGCCCCAGCTTGAGATTAACGTTTTTTTACTGAACCCAGTATTCAAAACAACTTTTGACCAATTCTACCGATTTTGAAATGATTGTGATGTATACGAATTCCAGAAAAAATATTCTTGTATATACCACTTGTCTTTGTATATTGGTATTGGTTTTTGGCGAACCTCATACTATATACATCTTCATTCGATACTTACAACTCTATGTTATGTATTGTGGATGTGGACAGTTGTCATTTACTTTGACATGACAGTGCTTGTGGCATTTAAGTTGACAATCTCTGCACTCATATCCCTGTTTTCCTATTCGTTAGCTATACTCTTCAAGCAAACCTGACATTGTATGCTCATGCAAAGAACATTATAAGACTCAAAGAAATAAATATATTGTTTATTAAAGATAAATGCCTTTGTCAATTCAAATAGTGTGATTCACTAATTTTCAGCGGATACCTCGATTCTTAAATATTATATCACAGGTGTAACCAAGTCAAAAAAGTTAACTCTGATTTTCTACAGATTGTTACATAATAGTATGTCACAACTTGAGGGGGTGAATCTACATGTAATTTTAAGAAAAATAGTTCATATAATCATAGGTCCGCCAAAAGCTTCGTTACGGAGCTACAGGGTGTGGAAATTTCCCAATAAAATTGGTTTTTTCTTCATAACTCCTGCAGTTGAGATATTCAGTCCAATTGGGAGTGCGAGATATTTTCAAACAGTCTCCATCATTGCACGTCCTGAATATTGAATAGAATCTACAGGGTGGTTTTTTTCCGGAGCCATGTCTCTTTTTTTCCCAGTAAAACTTTTTCGCGGTACGCCACTGATCAACGTAAAATCAATTTTTGATATTTTCGTCCAATTAAAACTTTTTTGACTCCTCTGTGTAATTTTTTCGTATCTCTAACCGTTTTTCGAGTAAAAATTATTGAACGATTGTATGTTGATATTGAATAAGCTTGAGTTGAGTCTCAGATGACGGGCTATCAAAATAAAAGCAAATTTTGGGCATACATATCGAGTATTTATATTATTTTTTTTATTTAGCGAATAACATACAATCGTTCAATAAAAAAGAAAAACCCTGTAGATTCTAGTAAAGATTCAGGACGTGCAATGATGAAGACTGTTGAAAAAAGCTCACATTCCAAATTTGGACTGAATATCTCAAAAACTGCAGGAGTTATGGAGAAAAAACCAATTTTATTTGGAAATTTCCACACCCTGTAGCTCCGTAACGAAGCTTTTGCGGACCCATGTTTATATAGATGAAATTATACGTAGATTCATCCCCTTAAGTTGTGGCATACTATTATTTAACAGCCTGTATACCTACTAAGAAACATATTGAAATATCACGTAAGGCAGAAAAAACGCAACAAACTCTAAGAATATGACGGTTATAACATGTTTCATGAACGATAACGATGAAGAACATGAAAGTGTAGCGCTTAAGAAATTTTTGTGAATTTGTGAACTCCCAGAACTAAAGAGTTCACCTGACAAACCGTTAATATAATCTGAATCATCGGTTGGCTACAGGAACCAGCACCCGCCACAAATAATGGCGCTTCCCAATCGTTTTCATTGAGCCTGTCGTCAAATTTAATACGACATCTTATCAGGAAAGCATTCTTGCGGCTGCTTGTAAGCCGTGGATAGACAAACATTTCGGTCGCAGGCCGTAGACGTTCCAACAAGACTCTGCACCGACTCACAAAGCGCGAGAAAACAAAGAATGGTTGAAAAACAACGTTTCGATCCTCAATTCGTCCACACAGTGGCTTTCGAATTGACCAGGTGCCGTATTCTCGACAAGTGATAGTCCAAAACGTATACGAACTTCATTGCTCGGTGTGCATTTTTGCAGGTAAAACAGGGACTCGCGCAATGAAGTTCGTATACGTTTTCGAATATCACTTCTCGAGAATACGGCACCTGACGTGAATCCAATGGATTATTCTCTTTGAGCAATTTTGGAAAGCATGGTCCGAACTAAAAAATATACCAGCCTCGAGCAGTGAAGAAAGCCATTGTCCATGAGTGGACTAAAATACCGACAAGTACGTTCGGGCCAGCTTGCGATTCGTTTGTGACCGTCTCAGGCAATAGGTCAAAAGTGAAAGGTGAATTTATTCTGAAAATTTGATTATTTCGTATATTTTGTTACATAAAAATGAGTGATATCATTTTCCTAACCGAATTTATGGTCTTTAAATAGGTTACACTTCGAGTGCCGGACGTTATAGGTCATCTTCTCTTCCAATCCAGTTTAATAATACGCTACAAGCGGTATTTATTGTAATAAAGTAAATCCCGGCTTTTGCTAACGTCGATATTGAAATTTTCTATTTGAAAATACAGTGGTAATCAAAAAATTTTCGATTGTTCCTGTATTAGGTAGATACACTCAACGTACACTGATACCATATGCCTATAAACCTCTATATTGCTAACGTGAAAGCAAGTTGAAGCAATCTAGTTGCCATTCCGATGGGCCCTTCAATCATCGCGGAGGTGCAAACTAGAATTTGACAAGATGTGAAAAATTGAGGTTATATTTTCATTTATTTTCATTTGACAAGTCATAATTTAAACTATCCGAGCTTATGTTTTAGCGCCTGCGCAGTGAATTCATAGGGCCTTGTACCACGTGATCGCTTATTAAATTTGTAATATAAAAAGTGGATTCTATTTCATGTTAGCAGTATAGAAGTTTATACAGGGTGGCCATTTGAAAACGAAACAGACGAGATTACAGACGAAATAAATTTTTTCGATAGAATGCTCGGACAGGTCGATTTCTGTTTCGAGGGGGACAACTTAAGATGTAGGTTACGGACGCATAGCGCTTCAACCCTTGCTACTACAACCCTCACCCCAATTTTTGAATAGGGAAGATGGGGTGAGTGATACCTCATTTGAAAGGTATTTTTATACTGATTTCAGCACAGTAATTGTTTTTTCATTTTATGCATTAGTTCTCGAAATATTCTTAACTAAGTATTTGAAAATGAAGTGGTGTTTTCATGGCACTTGTAGTGTTTTTTTGTGAAAAATCGACATTTTGAGCTTCAAAACAACCATGACTGTCGCTTCCTTCCTCCATCCACTGACATAGAATCTTTAATCAAGATGTCGAACAAACAAAGCGTATTGCGAAGGAGCTCAATCTTCCTGAAACTCAATCTAAATTATCTTCGATATAATTTGCAGTATTTCCATAACATGCGGTAACACTTGATCGATAGAAATCTCCAAAAAGTCCAAATACGTACATATCTCTAATCAGATTACCAGGCAAGAAAATCAAATCATTAATGATGCCACAGAAATATTCCTGTCCCAATTCGTGAAACGATTCCCGACTCAATTATGAAGTGTTTTCTCAGTTGGCTTCAATAATGTTTTCATTTTGTTGATTTGATATTGAATTCATATCTTTTTCAAAAAAAATGAGAATCGATAATTTTTTATTTATTACGAACAGATCATTAGTTGGCTTACTGGTTCTTTGACATGTGAATTATTCTTAGTTTTGAATCGAGACTTGTACTTGTATGTGTTCTAATTCATTGTTCGACATGGTTTATTCATTGCAGAGAGGGTGGAAATAATTTCACTTTTTTTGCAAACAATCAATGTGCGAATAGAACCGCAGAATTCTTCAATCAACGACATTTAGATAAACATGGTTGTTTTGAAGCTCAAAATGTCGATTTTTCACAAAAAAACACTACAAGTGCCATGAAAACACCACTTCATTTCAAATACTTAGTTAAGAATATTTCGAGAACTAATGCATAAAAAAAAAAAAACAATTACTGTGCTGAAATCAGTATAAAAATACCTTTCAAATGAGGTATCACTCACCCCATCTTCCCTATTCAAAAATTGGGGGTGAGGGTTGTAGTAGCAAGGGTTGAAAGCGCTATGCGTCCGTAACCTACATCTTAAGTTGTCCCCCTCGAAACAGAAATCGACCTGTCCGAGCATTTCTATCGAAAAAATTATTTTCGTCTGTAATCTCGTCTGTTTCGTTTTCAAATGGCCACCTGTATAAGTATATGACTGATACTCAGATCACTTACCCTGACAAATGTTTAGCTATGAATGTATGGTCATTAATATGTGCAACTTGACACCTTTTTTCGCCACTTCGTCGACTTCTGAGCCAAGGATGCAGGTACTAAATAATGTTTCTTGATGCCATTCTCCATTGTTTCAAGAACAAGGGTGCTAGCTCATTGACTATGTTCTTCCTGAGCTGTGCTTAGGCCAGAAGCTTCTGAAAGACTTGATCTCCTCGACGATTCTTCGAAGGATCTGTGGCCAGGTATATTCAATTGGTAACCTAAAAATGATTATATTCAACTATACTCCGTTAACATTTTTTTGAGCACAAATTAGGCGTTTGTTTATTTATCTAAAGTTGGCAGTATTTGCTGTCATAAGTAAAATGAGGTCAATGTTGCCGAATATAACCGACCTCGTCCGACGAACTTTCGAGTTTAGATCAGAGAACTCCGTGATTTATGCAACTTTTTCGTGACATTGACAACAGTGCGTATCAATCTGACAACAAACAAACAACATAACCTACAATTTTAATATACACGGTGAAATATGCAAAATTTCCATGACCAACCGACGGCTTAAAGTTTCGCGAACGGACTATACACAGTGGAATATGCCAAATTTCCATGGACTACTTTGTGCTCAATAATATGAGAACGAAGTATACGTTTGTAAAAAGGATGAAGAATACTGAATATACACTGAGCCAAAAAATTAACGCACATTCTGAAAATCTCAATTTTAATGAAAGTTAACTCTATTGACTTTATAACTTATTTTTTATGTTCTCTCCGGAAGGTTTTGAACGAAACAAGACACATTGAATGAAAAAAAATTCAGGATTTCACCGAATCTTATGTGAAAGAAAAGAAATAAATAATTTTCAAAACACTGAAATGCTGATAAGTGATTTAATATTTGGTATTTCCACATCTTACGTTAATTACAGCTCGGCAACGACAGTTCATACTCAAAATAAGTGATCTTAAATTCTTAAAATGTTCTGATCTAATCCTTCACGGATTTCTCTGAGTTGGATTCCTAAGTCATTAAGAGTAGCTGGATGATTTTCTGAACTTCTCAGCCTTCTACTGAGGTTGTCCCAAACCTCCTCAATCGGATGAGATCTGGACTTCTTGCTGGCCATTCCATTCGAGAGACTTCAACCTCTTCAAGGTACTCCTGAACGATGCGCGCACGATGGGGCGCGTACAAATGAAATTTTCACCAATGTATGGGGCAAATGGCACTACATGCTCTTCAAGAATATTCCTTATATACCTATCAGCATCATAACTCCATTATCAACGACCACTAGGTCTGTGCGAGCAGTCAAAGATATTCCACCCCACACCATAATCGATCCTCCCCTGAAACCAGTAGTATTCAGGAAATTGCACTGAGCATATCTTTCATGTGGACGTCTGTATAAAGGGAACGTCGATCACAATGGTAGAAGCAGAATCTAGACTCATCTGTGAAGAGAACTCTTTCCCAATCAGCCTCTTCCCATGGATATGCTCTCTCGCAAAATCCAAACGCGCCCTTCGATGGGCTGGGGTAAGAGCTGGGTCACTTGCCGCGACACAAGGCCTAAATCATATTCTCTGAGGCGATTCTTATTGTCTGAGTGCTAATTTGTACCCCATGAGTTTGCTCAAGCTGATTTTGAAGGAGGCGAGCGTTTGCAAACCGTTGTCTCAACGAGGAAAACTCTCAAGTAACGTTTTGAATGGCAGTTGTTACCCGTGGTCTACCCTGTCCTGGTCTTCGGACATTCATACCTGTCTCCCTGAATCGCTGCAACATTTTGGACACACTTGTATAGGTAATAAAACAACTTTCTGTAGTTTTTGTGGTATGTTCACCCTTCTTCTCTTTCAAAATCTAATAATCTCATCTTTTTTATTCCTGGGAACAAAATCTGTCTTGAAGAAAACGTGAAGAAAATGGTGAAATTGGATAACATATGAATGCATAATTTTGAGAAGAATAATTATCATTGAGAACACTTTCAGTTGTAGAATAATTTGAGATTTCCATAATGTGCGTAATTTTTTTGCGCAGTGTATATTTAGTGAATTATTTTGGTTTTATTTTAATACTAACCATCATTTCTATTCCTATCTGCTGAAACTGACCTATTCAGAGAGTCGTCCCTTCCTGTATCATTATCAGGTCCTGCAGACTTCGATCGATTTTTCGACTTTCCTAATCTGCGTTTGATTGTTCCGAAGAAGTCTCTCCTCTTTTTCGATCTACCCCTAAACTCTTCGGGGGGCGGTACTTCAGTTACTGCGAAATCCGTTCTTGTCATAGGAGATCTATCAGCACCTCGCTAAAAAAATATTAATTTAAGTTTCAGAACTAATCATTATTTTGTAAAAAAAAATGAAAGCAGAGAATAATATTAATCGATCGAAATCAACCAATATTAAACTCATACTTGAATGCTACGGATTTATTAGTATTTCTTGAAATAATCACAAAAACAAAATCAATTTTAACATCAACTGAAGGTAAATATTTGAATTTCGGGGTCCCAAAGTTCCAAAAATGTTTAATATATATTTTTGGACCATTGAGATCACTAATCTTGTTTAGGAAGCTTTCATCTGTAAGTCAATCTGTAACTTTTCATAAGCTTACAGGAAAATTGCAATTCTGAACCTCTTGAAGGGATCTGTAGCTTACAGAAATCGTTAAATATTTACGAGTATTCGACGGGTGATCGGAAGCATTATCGAATGACATATTGTGAGGTTACGATGAATGGTTTGTTTATTTTAGGATGAACACCAATGTTTAAATATAAGAAATTCATGATGAATAAAAATAATATGGCTTAGTTTCTTGGATTGTTATCGGAAGAAAATCATAACAGGTAAAACAATAATGACCTCAAAATCATTCTTTTTCAAAGTAGGAACTTTATGAGAATTGGAAGAAAAAGGTTGCATGATTAAATGAATCCATTTGAAATGCCGGATGTTCAGATTGAAGAAATGCCGAAAATCCAGTTTGTGAACATGTTCAGATTGAAGAACCAGTGTACTATAAACTTAATAAATGCTCTAGAGCAATTTTAACCAAGAATTTTTTTTCTTTCCTGTCTTTAATTTATTAGATGAAAGAAACAAACGCGAACTACATTCATGGAAATGTATTTTCAAATTCAAATCAAAACCATTCACTCATAATACATAAAGATCCATGATCAAATCTTACGATTGAAGGTTATGTTTTTCGATGAGTAGTTCAAAAGTGACACTGTAAATAAGAAAGTTGCAGGAACCGTTCCAGAATTGCATTATTCACGAATCTGCAAGTCGGCCAGTTACAGATCAATCGTACGCTACAAGGGGCGTTCCGCATCGACATCGGACGTGTCGGATCTATCTGAACCGTTCGTTTATTACATCCGGATTGAGGGGAGTACACATCTGGACCGTACGGCATAAAAATCTGAGTGTTAAGTCAAAAATTAACTTAACAAAAAACCCAATTCATAAGGAACATTTCGTCATAATCATAATATAATCTAATATGCGGATCATCACGTATGGATCCGTAATAGTTGAAAATATCATAATATTAGAAGGTTAGTTTAATCAGACTATTTCATTGTAACATCGTCTGGCCTTGCAACAAATAAACGAAATAAAGAATCTGCAGGTAAGCAAGGTCGCTACGGTGAATCATTATCAGTAGTAGTAGAGAACGACTATATTGTTTACTAATTGTATTAATTGTTATATATAAACCACAACACCTTCAGATCAAACGAGACCGCAGTTGGCTAGTTCAATAAACGGTTGACAGTGAAATCTCCACCTTTTTCCTCCATCCCCATACAACTACCCTAGAATCAGCACCTGATTCTACACTGAGCAATCGGATGTCGATCTTTTCGCTCGGTCTATTTCGACGGATCGAAGCGATTTTATCCAGAGAGTTTTATGTTTCTTATATATTTTTTTGTTTTATGTTGAGTTTCTTGATCCGACAACCGATAGATTGAAAAATTTTAACACTTTTATTCTTCTGTTTTCATTTATTCATTAAAAACCTAATTAATTCATTAAAATTTTTCGATATAGCTATCGTAGTTATGAATGGGCAGAAGGAGTTATTGCTTTCTCGTTTCTTTTTCGAGTAATTAATTAATTAATTAGGATCTTTCGATACAACTATCACCGTATTGAACGACCAGAAGGGGATATTGCATTCCTCGCACCTAATTATTTAATTGAGATTTTACAGTAGACCTACGAAAAGGGTGAAAGTATCGTTAAAAGATCAGAATATTTCCCAAAATAGTGATCTTTGAAATCTCATAATCTATGAAAGTAGAACAGAGCAGTATGTTCTGTGACAGATGCTCTGTACCGTTCGTTTATTCCCAGATATTACAGATGAATCTGTACGATCTATGGTCACGTGACTAAAAAATCCGTCTGCTCACGGAGGTCAATGCCGAACGGGTTTACAGTATCGTAACTTATAGATGAAAAGCAGAATACCACCACGATATGAATACAAAAATCTGATCGATATCTGCGGGAACCCGAAATTCAAATATTTACCCAATTAAATATTAATTTCAAACCTCTGATTCCTCAGTTTCAGCACTAGTGTTAGCATCTGTAGTATCAAGCAATGATTCACTAAAAACGTTTCCTGTAGATGCGTCGCCGTTCGTAGAAACACCACTATCCTGGGAGATTTTTGGGCCGGCTTCGTTTGGCGCTTCATTTGTTTTTTCATCTTTCACTTCTATTTCTCTCCAAACTCCCTCGATAAGTTCAACCTGAAGGTTAGTCAAATTGCAAAGTACACAAATCAAACCACTCTAATGTTTTAGTTGAATCTTAAGGATTAGCTCTGAAAAAATATGGAAGCGAAGGTGTAGCAAACTTCTTACCTTAACTATTCTCTGTGATGGTTGCTGCAATACAAAATTAGTGTCAATATTCGTATTGAATCAACTCTGAAGAGTTTTTGGTTGTATGGAAAAAACGAGAAGTAATTTATTCTCTGGAATGTTTTTCATAGTTCTATAGCAAACATTTTATACAGATTTTCAGAGAATTCGATGCTTTGAATTGCACTATTATACACGGTGTTTGATAATTGGAATTGATGCTTTGATAGTTTGATGGGGATATAGGTACTGTAGTCTATAGTTTAAAAAGGGGTTACAGTTCACTGCGACCTCAAGGTCTATTGTGCCCCCTCACAGAGCTGTTCTGACCACATCTTTCCCAGCTCGCCTTCCAGTTCCAGAGATCTGATAAAATTCAATATCTGTGAAAGCTTCATCGAGGCTAGTTCCTCACTTTAAGGTTTCCCGACCAAGGCATTCTTTCCTTAGGCTCGCAATGCTAATGCATTCTGTGACTAGGTGAATGGGGGTTTCTTCCTCCTCCCCACAGAACCTACACTCATCAGTGTCCGACAATCCCATCTTCAACGGGTGCTTCCTAAGGCGACAGTGTCCTGTAAGAAAGCCAGTGTGGAGGTGTAATGGTTTCCCATCCCTGGGAGATTCCGCCAGAGTTCTTCCCTCTCGGCTTTCTCCTTCTCCAGAAACTCCTTCTTATAGGTATATTTTAGGGATGGGAAGTATTAGAATACCAGGTATCGATACTACGTATCAGCATACAAGTACGTATACCTGGTATTGATTAATACTTGCAAAACAAGTATTGAAATACTTGCAACGCAGTCGGCGCTTCTCGAACTCGGATCCTTTCTTTCTATGTAATACTTGTAATAGTACGTAGGACGTACGTACCGATAAGGGAAGGACTGGGACGCAGGTAGTTTTCGTTACGAGTATTTGGACAAGTATTTTGGTACTTTTTGAGCAGTACAAGTACAGGGATACTTGTTTACGTGTTTCAGTTGGTTTTTTTCAATCGAACGAAACTACAGCGGGCGTTTCTTATAATCTACCTGATTTGACACCGCACTCTTCGAAGGAGAATGAGCCGTAAACAAAATTTTTTTTTTTTTTATAAGGTATTTATTTATCAGCAATCAGAATACATTTCTATAAGCTAATTTTATATCCATACAGTGAGAATTAAGCGTGAAGAAGTTCCCCCCATTGGGGGAATCTCTTAATATTCCATAAGGTCAGTTGGCCATTTCCTTTGCAGTCTTCTTGCTTGGTTGTCCTCTGTTAGGGGTCGTAGAAGGGTATTTGTGTGCTCTTTCAATCTAGAATGGTGATTTCTACTTCTTGTTTTAATGACATCCTTAACAAAGGGGATTTTCATATCTTCATGGAGTGTTAGGTTTGTGACATACCATGGTGCGTTGGCTATCATTCGCAATATCTTGGACTGGCTTCTTTATGTTGGATGTTGGCTATATTTGACTTGCTTGCACATCCCCAAATTTCAAGTCCATACGTCCAGATTGGAATTATAACTGTTTTGTACAGTAGAATTTTATTTTCTAATGACAGTTTTGAACCTCTTCCCACAAGCCAATACATCTCCTTGATTTTCAAGTCTATTTGCTTCCTTTTCTTTTTTTATGTGTTCTTTCCAAGTAAGTCTGGTATCTAGATGGAATCCTAAATACTTTGCTGTTTCTGCCTGTGGTATTGCTTTTCCATTAAGGTGAATTGGTGGGCATCGTTCTTTTCTCAAGGTGAAATCTACTTTTTTTGATTTTGTTTCATTTATTTTTATTCTCCATTTCTTGATCCATTTTTCCACTAGATTCAGATGTTCTTGAACAAGTTTAGATGCTGTTATGGGGTCTTCATGGGAGGCCATTATGGTGGTATCATCTGCAAAAGTTCCTGTGATTGTGTTATCACATGTCGGCAGATCAGAAGTATACAGAATATAAAGAATAGGACCCAACACACTTCCTTGTGGGACTCCGGCTTTAATGGGGTAATTTTTAGATGTTTCTTCGCCTACCTTTGTTCTGAATTCTCGATCAGTAAGGTACGACTTCAAGATGCTGAAATACTTCAGAGGGAGAATAGTTTTGATTTTATACAAGAGCCCAGCGTGCCAGACTTTGTCAAAAGCCTGACTTACATCTAGGAATACCGATGTGCAGTACTGTTTTTGTTCAAATGTTTGATGGATGAATCTTGTTATTCGATGGGTCTGTTGAACTGTTGAGTGTCCTTGCCTGAATCCAAACTGATGAGAGGGAATCCAGTGTTCATTGGTAACTCTGTCTCAATCCTTTGTAGGAGGAGCCTTTCGAGTAACTTGGAGATGGTCGGCAACAGGCTTATAGGTCGGTATGATGAAACCTCGTGTGGTGATTTTCCTGGCTTTAATACCATAATTATTTCAGCTGTCTTCAGCATTTTTGGCCAGTAGTTCAATTTTATGATGGCATTGAAGATATATGTTAGTAATTTAACTGCTTTCTTAGGAAGTTCTTTGATCATTTTTGCTGTTACTCCATCTAGACCAGGGGCTTTTCGAATGTTTAGATACTTAATTTCTTTCTGAATTTCTTTCACCGTGAATGATTTTATTTTAGGTAAGTCAGTTGGGATGCTGGAAATACATTCTTCAATCTCATCATCTGTTCTCTGATCATTTGGCGTAAATACGTTGGCAAGATGTTCTGCAAAGAGATCAGCCTTCTCTTTTTCGCTTCTAGCCCAATTAGTGCTCGCATCACCTGGATTCTGGAGTGGGACGACTTGTTGTTTTGGTTTTTTTTTTTATTTGATTGGCTTCCAAATTGAGCTATCATACCTGTTTAGGTTAGCTAAGTAATCCGCAAATGATTTTTCTTGTAGGTCCCTCAATTTGTTTTTTAGTTCTTTACTTATCTGGTTGAAGATTCTTTTGTCAGATGGAGCGTGAGTATTTTGCCATCTTGATCTTGCTTTTCTTTTCACTGCGATTAGTCTTTTAATTTCGACCGGTATTGATGTCGTTGGATCCCATTCTTTTATGTTTGGAGTACTGTCCATAGCTGCCTGTTTCAGGATAGTTGTAAACATTTTCAATGCTTCGTCTACTTCAGAAGGATATTTGAGGCTCAGCTTGTTGCTCCACTTTGCTTCTATAGTCGTCCCAATTTGTTTTGCTGTTATGAAGTCTTGGTTTGGTTTTTCTCTTCAGAGCAAACGTTCCCACTGATGCAATCACTGGAGAATGATCAGAAGACAAATCGTAGCTTGCTTCCACCTCCATATATGTTGTTGATATACCGTTCACAATGAAAAAGTCCAGGAGATCTGGTAATTTGTTTGGATCGCTCGGCCAGTAGGTAGGTTCTCCAGTTGACATGAAGGTGTAATTTTTCTCTTGTATTAGTTTGGCCAACTCCCTACCTTTAGTCGTTATTAGACGGGAACCCCAAAGCGTGTGTTTACAATTGTAGTCTCCTCCTACGAATCTTGGTCCTAATGTGTTGAAGAATTCTCTGAATTGGTCTTTTTTTATATTATGCCTTGGTGGGCAGTATACAGCCGAGACTGTTAGATCATGTGTGGCCATTTTTACATTGATAGTTGTGGCTTGAAGATAATCAATTTGATGTTTTGGTAATTCATAGTGGGTAATGGTCTCCTTTATTATGACTGCAGTACCGGCATGTGCTGTGTTATCTGGATGATTTGTGCAATAGGTTGTATAGTGTGGTATTTGGAAGTGAGATCTATCTGTAAAGTGTGTTTCGCTTATAAGAAGAATATCTATAGAGTTGAGGTGTAGAAATGTTTCAACTTCGTTCTTGTGCTGCAGTAAACCGTTGGAATTCCATTGGGCTATTCTTATCAATCTAGTGAATTTTAGTGATTAGGGTTGAGAGCATGTTGAGTATCATGTTGTTTTGCTGGACCAATTGTTGAAACATGTTTTTGAACTCAGCTAAGAAGGACGTTAAGGTGGCAGCATTATCTGTGTTTTGTGAATTGTTGTTTATTCCTTTTAGTTTGTCCGAATAGCTGGGTTTGTTTTGTTCTTCTGGTATTTGATTTCTAGGCATTGAGTAATATTTGTTGTTTACTGCTTGTATAGCAGGCTGTTGTACATTCAATCTGTTGTTCTGGTTGTTGGGTCTCCTCAAGATTGCGTGGTAAAATTCACATCCCCTGTAATTAGCTGGATGAGGTCCATTACATAGGGCACATTTTGCCGGTGTGTTATTGCTTTTTTTGCAATTCTCCGTATTATGTTCTCCTCCACATTTTACACACACAAAGGGCCTGTTGCAGTAAGTTTTGGTGTGACCATATTGTTGACATCTTGTGCACTGTGGTAAACCGCTGACTTTTTTTGGGGTTCAATCTGCACGATTCTATTCTGGATTCCTCGAATTTTGTAAATTTCTTTGTTGTTATCTGAAGGTTCTAAGTCCACAAAAAATAGATTAAGTGGCTCCTTTGTCACTCTGCTTCTTCCATTGTGGATGTTTCTCACTTTGTGTCCTTGTAGAGTGAGTTCACTTTTTATTTCATCTGTGTTTGTTGAGAAATGAAGATTTTTAATTACCACTCGGAATGCTCTGTTTTCTTTTGGCTGGTAGGTGTGATGTATTATATTGGTTTCTCTCATGTGGTGTATCATTTTGCGATAATCATCCGGAGTTCGGCAGTTCACTTTTATGGTGTTGTCCGCTAAAGTTTTTGTTGTGAAATTTTCCATTTGCAGTATTCTATTTAGGTTGGATATCATTTCACCATAGTTGGTCACTCCGTACACAAAAATTGGAGGAGGTTTGGGATATTAGTCGTCTGTTCCTGTGAATGATTTGTTCTTCCTTCATGTTCCTCATTTAATTGGCTGAATCTATTGCTTGTTGGTATTTCCACATTGTTAGTGGTATTAATCTTTCTTTTCTTTGTTGGACGTTTCATAGTTTGCCAGGTATTTTTATTGTTTGGGTCGTTGGGGAATCCTTGGAAATCTTCATCACTGGTAGATGACATTCTGTAGTAGCTAGTATTTTGTGTTTGCATCTCCCGTACTTCTTCGCTTTGTTGACTTATCATCATTTCTTGGGAATTCCCAGCTGGTAGCATGATTTTATCTTATCTTCTAGTTGTTGTTATCGCCGGCCGTCATGTGTTGTATTGATTTCCGAGTGGAAATTCTTTGTTTATAATCCGAATTTCCGCGGATTGCGGAAATTTGAGAGAAAACTATTTCTTTTTTCCCTCAAGTAGATCTTCAGCTTTGAATAAATTGGATATCGGTATTTTTCAAAAATTTTCAAAATCGCTTTTTACACTTTTATCACTGTTTGACTCTGAATATCTTCTAGCATGTGCACTCATTCTAGGAATAGTGGGAATTGCGGATTTTTAGATAATGGTTAGCGATTTTTAATTATGTCATAAAATTTTAAAGAATCTGTTTGAATTAAATCCAGGTACAGGGTTTTTCACTTAAATTTGCCCTCCCCCCTTTAACTTTGTTACTAAAAGAGATAAAAAAAATTTTCATACAAATTTTCACAAAATCAACTGAGATTTGAATAATAAACAATAAAGACCATAAAAGTTGTTTTTTTTCTCTGAACTGTTCTTCATTTTCATAAACTATTTCAACCAAATTATTAATATAGAATCTGATGAAGTATTTTCATCCATATAACAATTGTTAATCTGAAATAAATGTTGAAATATTCATATATTATTCATTACACAAAGAGATTATCAGTAAGTATTGAAACTGTCGAAAATATTCATTCACTTCCATCAACAAAAACAATAGTATTATTACGACATCGGAAATACGTACGGTACTTCGTACCAAACCAATCCGTTTTTAGACCACGCCCAATACTTGCAAGTATTTCAATACCTGGTATCCGTCCCTGGTATTTGTCGATACTCATACTTGTCATACCTAGTATCGGAAAGAACAAGTTTTCCCATCCCTAGTATATTTACCTATACCACAGAAGGGTTCTGGGCCAAGGAGCGACATTCGTGCGCCCTCTTTGACAAGTGTATTGGCCTCTTCGTTATCTTTGATTCCCGAATGCCCGGGAACCCAGGTTAAAAAGACCTTATTTTTCTTGCCTACCTCACTGAGTTTGTTCCGGCACTCCCACATCATATTTGAGTCGATGACGTAGAAGCTCTGTGCTTTCTTCTTCTTCGTGCGGTGCCTTTTCGGTCGAACTGAGGCCTAGTGGCACATTGTTCACCCGCATCGTTTTATAGAGACTCAGCTCCTCAGACACGAAGACATAAATGTCGCGAGTCTGCCAGGAGTGGTCCCTCTCACCATAGGAATAGTAGGTGTTGGATTTCCTAGGTGTGTTGACCTTAACTCAGTTAGGTTACCACAGTTGAACAAAATATGCTCAACCGTTTCATCGGTGCTCCTGCACCACCGGCATAGGGAGCAGCTCGTCAATCCCATTCTCTTCAAATGCTTGTTAAACAGGTGACCAGTCAATGCACCAGTCACCAGACCGAGTTATTTCCTCTCCAGCAACAGAAGTCTATTGACCTCAGGTCGCGAGGACGGTCTCTCAATGAGAATCCTCGACCACCTCAGGCCCACCCCGCGCTCCATTCCGAGGAAAATTCCCTGTTCAGCCAGCTCCTGAAGAAGCTTCTGACAGATGTGCGACAGATTGGCAGCGCAGGCTCCGGACCAACAAATGCTAATCTGGCTCCCCGCCTAAGCAGTTCATCTGCCTTGACGTTACCAGGTATATCCGCATGAGCCGGACACCAGATTACTTTCAAGAAGTTATCAGAGCCCAGCCTACGCAGAGCAAGCATCTTTGAGTCGGTGACGTAGAAGTTTAGTGCTTTAATAGCAGCTTGACTATCTGAGTGTATGGCTATATCGCACTTCTGATAGTTTCTTTCTAGATTTATATCTAGACATCTTTCAATAGCTAAGATTCCCGCTTGAAAGACGCTCATACAGGAACCTAGCGACAGTGACTACTTGGTACTTGGCCCGTACATCCCAGCGCCAGCTTATGTGGAGGTTTTGGAACCATCTGTATACCATTTTACGGTATTTTATTTGAGGTTATAGTCGTTCCCATTTCTCTCTTATATTTCCGTTCCCATTTCTCTCTTATATTTAGCAATGTCCTGAGGTTTTTATCAGTGCTTACTTCGCAAGAGTATGAAGTGAAGGAAACCTCCTAGCCCCTCCTATCGCTATGATCTCTCTATATATCTATCAGGAACGAGGCAGAATAGCCATCTATCTCTCTTTACTATAGTCCAATCAACGGCTGGCAAATTCCGGTCGCACTCGAGTATGAACGACAACTATCGAATGTTCTATAGAGAAGGAGGGGCGAAAGTTTCACTTCATACTCTCGTGAAATGAAGTATAGACGGCATTTGCAGCAAAATGCGCCCTTTCACTAAAGTTATAGTAGGCGTTTGTTTATTTATCTGAAGTTGGCAGTATTTGCTGTTCTAACGCAAAATAAGTCAACGTTGCCGAATGTACCCGGCCTCGTCCAACGAGCTTCCGAGTTATCAGAGAACATTTTCGAACTATGCTTCACTAACGCATTTTGCTGCAAATGGCATACCACTTTCGAAAGATCACGTCCAATTACAAAACACCTTGTATACTATCGATTTTCCGATCAGTCGACATATGGAAATACGCGGTCCCCTGCTTAGGAAACTTTTTTATTCAATATAATCATTGTATTAAAATACATTCAAAATAATTTAACCTCAGCGGATACAAAAAAGAGCAAGAAAACCCAGTATTCAATATTTCAACTAATATATTGGATACTCACCTTTTGTATACTCTGAATAGTAATTGTACTGTTTTCGGTGCTACTCAACCCGTGATGTGCTTGTGAATCATTCAAGGAACCATGTTGTTAAACCATCTGAAATAGAATAATAATTGGTCAAATGCATACCAAATACAGGGTCTCTATAAATGATTGTAACAGCGCAGTTGGCTTTGGATTGTTCTCATTTCACCGCTTCCTATGCAAACCACAGAATTCTACGATCATGCTATGCTCCGATTGGTGAATCTCCTTTGGTATTCTGTAGCGGCAAAGAATAATTCAAAGCCAACTGCGCTGTTACAATCATTTATAGAGACCCTGTATATCAGATGATGAAAATAGTTATTATCTTATCTAGAGCAGAAAGTTGTATTTTCCCACACGAGATTGACAAATATTTATGTAACTTTTTTATGGATGTGATTTAAAATAAAGATGTATTATCATTATAAGGATTCATTGCAAATGAAGTAATCTCAGAGTAAGAATTGAAACTAGAGATGCCTTTAAGCATTTGTTGACGCAGCAAGTAGTAGAATCTGTTCATGCATGCGAAAAACATTCCGGCGTTGCGAACTTGTGCCGTACCTTATTCCGTATTGGGATGATTGGTTTGCCGCTACCCTATTCTGATACTGACGGCTAGCGTCTGTTACAGACAACTATATCGGTTTGGCAACATCGTTTGTTAGTGTTTAATTACCTGATGCGTCGTGTTTACCTTTTAATTTCGATTTGACGTTCATAAACTGAATTATTTTACTGATTTAGTGGCAGTTTATTGTTGCTTAAAGTTATTCCGGTAATTATAGCTATGACAAATCACGAAAATATTATTATAGTCCGTTCACGAAAGTTTGAGCCGTCAGTTGGCCATGACAATTTGGCATATTCCATTGTGTATATTAAAATTTTAGGTTATATTGTTTATTTTCTTGTCAGATTGATACGCAATGTTGTCAATATAACATAGAGTTCTCTGATAACTCGAAAGCTCGTCGGACGAGGCCGGGTACATTCGGCAACGTTGACTTTATTTTACGTTATGACAGCAAATCGGTTTCGAGGACGTTTGACAACTGACAGCACATCGGAGGTATAACAACCCCACTTTTCCTATGTAAATCATAGCAAAACAACGAGAGATTTTGTTTTTTCTCAAGTGTTTCACTTGATTTATCGCTTCTTTGGACTGAAAAATCGTGAAAATGGACCTATAAAATTGTTTAATAAGTTCAGATCATATTCATCGAGGACGATATGTAGAAAAATATCAGTTTTGGGCATTCACCCTTATCTACTGCAGAGATTTATCTATCTAATATGTCTTATTCCGATGATAAAATGTATCCTGATATTATTACCCATTAAATCAAGAAGACAAAGAGATTAGCCAGTTCAGGATTCATATTTGGACAAGGAGGAAATATAGAACATTATTGGATCTATTTCCAATTCACCTGTTAAAGAAAGGAGGTGAAGAGTACTTGTTAATGGACAAAATTATTGTGATAACTTGAGTTTTTATAAATATATGTCCTGAATCATATCACTGGATTAAAACTCATCTGGATGTTCTTTCAATTCGCAGTATATCTTTTGTTTTTTATATTAGACAAGTAAAAGGTAACGGCTATCTCCGCTTTTCACCATTTTATAGAATATAGCATAAACATACTTGCTTCTAACTCTGTATGTAAAAATTTTTACAATTTCTTATTAGATAATTAAGTTTTTATTATACAAGAGACTATAATTTGGGTTTGTATTGAATGATGAATGCTTTACTTTCGACAAAATATTTATTTATTTTTTTAATTTGTATTTAATAGAATCGTTTTCTACGTTGTGATAATTGAAATTTAGTTGTTAATTTTGATGAAATCCTTCATTTTTTCAATAAAATAATCATGGAATTTATGGCTTTCATTTCAATAGACAAATATGATAATTTTTCTTCTTTCCATTTAATGAAGAATAAATATTATAAATATCATATGATTCACTGCAGCAGCATTCTTTGTTTCCACTGAATAACTGATCATATCAGGATACATTTTAAGTCTGAAACGAGCCAAGTTAGATGGATAAATATCTTCCTTCTACAGTTGACAAGGGTGAATACCCCAAACTGATATTTTTTCTCATTTCGTCCTCGATGAATATGATCTGAACTTATTAAACAATTTTATGGGTCCATTTTTCACAATTTTTCAGTCCAAAGAAGCAATAAATCAACTGAAACACTTGAGAAAAACCAAAATCTCTCGTTGTTTTGCTATGATTTACATTGGAAAAGTGGGGTTCATAGATTTAAAAATAAAAAATTAAATTAGATCAAAATTTCAGAACATTAGCAGATCGATTGATATTCCCGATATACAAAAAATTTTCTGCAAATCACATGAATCTTATTCCAATTTTTCATTCAGAAAACGATAATTTTCTTTATTTTTTTCTATGTTAAAAAATTAATAAAATTCTGAAGGGTACCGATCTTCGACACAAAAATTTTGATGTGGTTTGTAATTTAGCTTTTCAATAATATTTAAAAAGAAAGAAAACATGATTCGCATATATATATATATATATAAGTTTAATTCAATGTATTAGATAATGAATAGGTAGGTAGGTTCAGTAATTAGAGTTAAAATTGTTTTTCATGTCATCATTGGTTTTGTAGTAAGAATTAATATGGTTTATAGTAAACGTAATTTATTTAATGAATAATTTCTGTTATGTTTCTTAATTGATTAGCAACTAGCAGGAGACGATGTTTCCCATCGTGGATGTGGGAACCGTGTTTGAAATGAACTATCACTTGTCGACGGGTTATGCGACGTACTTATTTGAAATGAACTGAATAAATATAAAATTTATCTGTATTGATTAGTACAATTTTCATCTAATAAAGATTTATTCTGCATTAAATTTGCTGGTTTTCTCTTTAAGTATCAGTTTTAAACAAATAGGTAAGAGAAAAATTCGTATAAGCTTTCATTTTTAATGGAAAAGAATTTACCAATCAACAGCTATCTCGAATCTTTCTCTTATTTTATTTAGGAAATTCCAAGTATTTTGGTTCTGGTTATTGGAAAAAAATTCGAAATGTGGGTTACAGAATACTTTTTGATTTTACACATCTTTACAGATTTCTTTTTTAATTCAGTTTTTTTTTAATTAGTATACTTACCTCGAAAAGAGATGGCACTGAAGCTTGTTTTGAGAGTGAGCTATCTATTTCCGTTGAGTTAATCTATGGTGGGGTTGTTATACCTCCGATGTGCTGTCAGTTGTCAAACGTGCACGAAACCAATAGTGCCAACTTCAGATAAATCAACAAACGCCAACTATGCGCTCAAACTTTCGTGAACGGACTATATATTCGGAATTGTAGAAATGAAAATTTATTTTATGTAATCTATTACATGAATAATATTCATGAAAATTTCCTTCATTTACAGTAAAAGAATAAAAGTTTACTTACCGTTGTGTCCATATAAATGATTGCTATCGTTTGTCCCCAATTTCTAGGTATAGTGGTAGGGTACGGTATAGTTTCTTTAATTTTGTACGGCCTCTGAGATTCTGTGGAAGGTATATCTGCACCTTCTATGAACATAAACTGAAAACAAACAAATATTTTTGAAATTCGATTATTTCACAGATTCAGTTCATTTTCACTTACTTCGACTGTTAACGTTCCGGTTATAGGATCACTTTCATATGGACGGCCCTGTAGAGAAATTATTTGTCTTTGGGGGATTGATTAACAGCTCTTCCACACCAACTATTCCCACACCAAGGAATCTATGTGGATTATCGGCATGATCATATACTTCAAAAAGAATTTCGGAAGTTTTATTTGTAACGTCCCTGAAAAAATAGTGAAAATAATGTTATTTTCCGCCGAACTGAAAATAAAAGGTGATTTTAATGTGTACGAAATTGAACATTAATGACCCATTTATGCTATTTCAATGTGCAATCTTCATGGCAACCATACACAAAGTATTCAGAAGCACTACGAGAAATGTCAAAACTTTACTGGATACATAGAAATTTTATTATGTCAAATGTAGGTCTTGTGCAAAATGTTCAATCAAGAATTCATACACAATTCATATTAAGATCGTCGGAAAAATCTTGCAATCAACTCGGTTATTAATTGAGCGACTAATGATCTCGAACGCGTGAGCGGAGCGCACGCGTTAAAATATCTTGACCATTAATAGCTGTCTTTAATAGTTTAGTTGATTAAATAACTATTTCCAAGTAATTGTGGAAAATTATGTTTTCATTATAATACTTTAAACACAAATAAAATACAGGGTTCGGCACTCGAAGTATAACCTAATCAAAAGGCCATAAATTCGGTCAGGAAAATGATTTTTCATATGTTTTTACGTACAGAATATGAAGAACTGTTCAAATATTCAGAATGAATTCACTACATTTCGGGAGTTTACAAATTGCCCAATTGGGAAAAATAATACCCTTTAATCACAAGTAAATCATAAGTTATTATTCACGGCTGTCAGATGCTTCATAGATTAAGAGCCGTATTCATAGTTCGCCCTTGAGTTGAGTGACAGTTAATGTCACCTTTATGTCTAGTATTCATAAGGACCATAAAACTCACACTCACCCTCAAGGGCCAACTATGAATACGGCTCTTAGCTCTAAAATTATGTTCTTTAAATTGATATTTCTTCAGTATTTTCAAGTACTCCAACTAACAAATATGGGTATACCATGTAAATTGAGTACCTAATCTCTACTTAATAAATCAATTGAAGCAATATTTATTACAAAAAATATACAATGACAAGTTCTCCAAAATTTCTCATGTGTCAATTTGACTTTTTCCACACTTGAAATAAAAAGGTCTTATTGTCAAGGTAGCGAAATGTTAAAATCTTGAAGAAATATAATATTCAGTAGTCGTGGATGAAGTATAGTATGCTACTCGCGTATAATGACTGTTATTCGCTAGGTGATTTAGTCCACTCGCCTACGGCTCGTAACCTAAACTTCACCTCGTGAAGAATAGATGTCGTTATACCATAATATACTATTTTATCTAGATTATCTTGAATAAAAATCATCCCAACTGTATAGTCCGTTCAAGAAAGTTTGAGCCGTCGGTTGGCCATGACAATTTGGCATATTCCACAGTGCACATTAAAATTTTAGGTTATGTTGTTTATTTTCTTGTCAGATTGATACGCAAAGTTGTCAATAGGTCATAGAGTTCTCTGATAAGCTCGTCGGACGAGGCCGGGTAAATTCGGCAACGTTGACTTTATTTTACTTTATGACAGCAAATGCTGCCAACTTCAGAAAAAATAATCAAACGTCTACTATGCGCTCAAACTTTCGTGAACGGACTATATCTCCTGAACTAAACCAATTGACACTTACAATAAAAAGTGCTCGTCCCAACTGGGCGAAATCGTGCTTTTTTGAACAGATGTTTGATTCTTTTGAGGAGGTTCATCCATTTCAATCACACAATAAGGATCTTTACATCCCTGCGGCCCCCCTAGTTGTGCCGCTCGGACGACTTTAACCAAAAGTCTCCTGCTACTGGGGCTAACCATTGGAGAATCTGGAGTAATCACATTATTAGAGACTGTGGTGTATGTTCTATTCTGAAATAAAAAATAGTTGACAGGATGGCATTCAAAGTACTATTTTCCTATTCAAAAGATTCTTGAGTCAGCGGGTTAACCAAAACCAAAATTGGAGAAAGCCTTGACTTGAGGTTATGAGCTTTTCTGAGCTTGTACATAATATATAGCCTATCCGTTTTGGAGAGTTTCGTGCTCCTGAGCAACTCAAAAGCTCGAAATATGGTTTGCCATTGGTTGCGCACAAGCACTGGAACAATTCAGGAGCAGTGACCACGAAACTCACCAAAACAAATACAGTCGACTCTCGATAATTTGAAACTCAAGGGACCAACGAAAAAGTTCAAATTACCGAGAGTTCAAAATAAAAAGAGTTCAAATAAACAAGAGGGAGTAAGGATGAAATTCAATTAAACAAGAGTTTGATCAGAAGTACATAGGTACTAATGATATTGTATATGCGATTATGTATTATATTCTACATACATGATCTTTATGTGTATATGATAACATGAGTATTTCATTTCGAAAAGTACGCAATTTTCATTTGAGTTAGTGACTTCCATCTAGCTTAGCATTGTCCAGGGTGTTTTCTATAAGTTGAGAGCTGAGAAGAATTAATCGTTTGTTTCTGCACTGAGGGCAAAACCGAGAGCCTGAGCGAAAGACTTTTTCCTCCAGGCGAGGAAATTCAGCTTGACGAAGCCTTTTCTTCCTATACTGGAGACACTTCCAGTGATTCGTTTCTTATTCTTTAAAATCATGGACAATGTAGATGGTAGAATATCGAACTATTTCGCAACATCTTTTTCCAATGTGCCATTTTCCACCGCTTCGATAACACGTCTTTTCTCATTGAAAGACCCTTATTCTTTCTTTCACTCATTTTTAATTCGAAAACCGGTTTTAGTTCAACGCAATTCTAAGGAAGACTGCGCAAACTCAATTAAGACAAGTGCAAGATGAAACGGATCACAGAAGAGTGGGGACTTCAAATTATAGAGTGTTTGGGTGATTTGACTTCAAATTGAAGAGTGTCATTGAGCAAGATGTCACAGTTACAACATCAAATTATCGAGGGGGTCAGAATACGTTGATTTTTTTCAAATTATCAAGTGTTATTCAAGAAACTGAAAAGAACTTCAAATTATCGAGAGATTCAATTTATCGAGTGTCAAATTATCGAGAGTCTACTGTACTATAATTAGGGTAACGAAAAATCAAACTTTTGAAGTTGATTGATCTGAGTATTAGCTTGAATGACCAACGTTAAGGGATCTTTTATTACAGGATCCTTTGATGAAGTTAGGCCTCTATTTGTGTTTCAATAACTCTAAAATCACACACAAATACTCAGATAAATAAAAAACATAGATAGGTCCTGCCATATGTAAACATAGGCAAAAGTGAAGAAAAGATCTCTATGTTTATTTCGTTGTTTATGTTTATTTTAATAAAAGCACGACTATGCCTTTGTGCAAACATTTGCTTTGTACAGGGTGTTACATAATAGTATGTCACAACTTGAGAGGGTGAATCTACATGTAATTTAAAGAAAAAAAGTTTACATAAACATGGGTCCGTAAAAGCTTCTTTACGAAGGGTGTTGAAATTCCCAAAAAAATTTATTTATAACTCCTGCAGTTTTTGAGATATTCAGTGCAAATTTGGAATGCGAGCTATTTTCAACAGTCTCATCATTGCACGTCCTGAATCTTAACTGGAATCTACAGGGTGTTTTTTTTCGGAGCTATGTCTCCTTTTTCCCTCTCAAACTTAAGCTTATTCAATATCAAACTACAATCGTTCAATAATTTTTTATTCGAAAACGGTTAGAGATACGAAAAAATTAGAGGAGTCAAAAAACGAAGATATCCAAAATTGATTTTACGCTGACCAGTGGCGTACCGAAAAAAATTTGAGAGGGAAAAAGGAGACATGGCTCCGGAAAAGAATACGCCCTGTAGATTCTAGTTAAGATTCAGAACGTGCAATGATGGAGACTGTTGAAAATAGCTTGCATTCTAAATTTGAACTGCATATCTCAAAAACTGCAAGAGTTATGAGGAAAATACCATTTTATGGGGAAATTCCAACACCTGTAGCTCCGGACCCATGTCTATATCATAGATATACTAACTTTACATGGATGAGGCCTGTCATTCAATACTTTCGGAGAATGTGATGCCAGGAGAGAGATAGAGCTAGAGGTGGCAAAAAGCCCGCAAATCCCATTGAGAGCCAATCATAGAAATTATAACGGCGATAGAGAGAGACACGTGATGCAAAAAGAAAGATAGAGCTAGTGGTGGCAAGATTAATTGGATTAATTTCATTTTTTGAGAATAATTTGTTTTTTTGCTATTTTTCAGACGTGTTTCGAATTAGTATATATTTTATATTAGTATGTATAGCAAAAAAACAAATTATTCTCAAAAAATGAATTAATCCAATTAATCTTGCCACCACTAGCTCTATCTTTCTATGGCATCACAAATCTCTCTCTTTCGCCGCTTCCATTGGAGTTATAATTTCTATGGTCTATATAAACTTTTTTTCTTAAAATTACAAGTAGATTCACCCCCTCAATACTATTATGTAACCCCTGTATATCTTATCCTCAAATTCACCCCATTGGTGTCGCGCTTGAGGCTTATCTATTTTCTTTATTGATCTGAGCATAAATACCTCTAGTACTTACTGTATTATCGTGATGCGCAGAAAGGTGTTGTCCATACCCATATCCAACTTGAGGAAAATCAATGTGCCTCACTAATTTGGGGCACTGTGGATACTGAGCTAAATTCAAGTAGACTTCTGTATTCCTTATTGCGTTCACGAAGATATCTCTGTAAACAGAAATCACTCTAATTAAGGCGGAATCGATTCAGTTGGAATTAGTTTCATATAATATAACCAAATTTTTATGAATTTATTTTTTCAGTCCCAGTCTATTTTCGGATTGTCTCTAGCTTTGCTTGCATTTATTGGCTTTTGTGAAATCTTTCTTATAATTTCTGGTGTGCCCTCCCATGTTGAATGTTATCTTTGAGTAACTATGTTAAAGAAGTAAAGAAGGCTGTAGCTTAGCGCAGAAATATCTGCATACAAAGTTAAAAAGAAGTTGTTTTAAATTATTTTCTTGGATCATAGAACCACAAATTTTACATTGAGCCAAATTCTCTTCTCTTCCCATAATTTTTAGGAACAGAATATATAAAATGTCTAAGAAAAGAGTAGAAGACTTATTCCCGCTGTTTTCAAATACAAAATTGAACTGCAGTGCGCATGCGGTGACTCTACGACCTGCTCTCGTGTAGGGTTACGATGGATTAACCTGAGTCAATAATCGAGTTAATCGCACCGTACTTTCCGAACACGGGTTGCATGTTCAGGTAAGTTAAACGAACGCGAAGGTTAGGGATCGAGTTAGCCCGAATAAGTTTCTGAAAAGGCCTATACACGCATTTTTCTGAAAATGAGGTTTAGTATATCATCTTCGAAGGATCACGTCGAATCACCAAACACTCTGTATATACACTTTTAAAAGTTACTCACGAAATAACTTCTTGAAGATGATTCTCATCCAAAGTATTTTTGATGTTTCCCACAGGTGCGAGCGCCACCTTGATTTCTGGCCAACCATCGCATTTAACATGACCCTGTAGTTTTTCGGTAATACAGAAAATGTTCAGTCTTGCCCTAAATCTATTGACATTTATCCTGAAGGGAGGTTTCAATCTTTTCGTCTTTTTGTCGAAGACTTTTTAATTGGAATGCTGGAGTTGCTTCACAGTCGCAAGTTATAGTCTGAAAAAAATTGTGATTTGAGAAAGTGAATAGACAAGATTATTGAAAATGCCATGCCGATATCATGAAATGAATCCGAAGAAATATCGAAGTACACTCACTTCAAAAACTTTCACTTAGAAAACCTCGGGTTCAAGGTAATGAAAGACTCATCTATATTAATAAAACAGGATTTATGGTTCCGTCAAAATGCAATATCTTTCAAACGGCTGCACCAAATTGGATAATTCTTTTTTTGTTATGTTCATAATTGCTAGGGCAAAGTTTATACAACAAAATATTTCCAAAAAATTGTTCAAAAAAAATAAAAGGCTTTCCGTTTTCTTACGACCAATCAAGCAGTAATAGAATACATATTTATAGGTTATAATGATTTTGACATTTGGATAAAAAGTGGAGTTACATCGAGTGAATCGAAAATTTAAAATTTTAATCAGAAATAACATATGAACTAACATGTACATTGTTGACACTATTTCTCAAGATGTAAATGCATTCTGAGTGAAATAAGATTGTTATTATTATTATCATATAATACAAACATTTTTTACTTATGCCATATTTTACAAATTTTAAACATATGATGTATGAATATATTTTGGATTGCCTGATGCCCGTATGTTTATGATCACTAATCAGATCAACAGATGGCGCTGTAGTCATTATCTAGGTTATTCATCTATTCTGCAACTAAACGGCTGAATCGAATGAATGTTTGTGTATGCAGAACAACGTCTGTTGGGTCCGCTTGTACAGAAATAAAATAAAATCAATTTCATTTTATAGAATTATGAAGCTCAAAAAATATTAAATTGAATTATTAATTGATGGAAACAGCAAACTAATATGCAGTAATTGAACCTCTGTTACTCAGCAATGCATTCATCGGTCTAGGCATTCCAATAATTAAATTATTGATTATTTCCTGCTTACAGGGTGTAACATAATTGTATGTCACAACTTAAGGGGATGAATCTACGTATAATATTAAGAAAAAAAGTTTATAGAAACATGGGTCCGTAAAAGCTTCGTTACGGAGCTACAGGGTGTTGAAATTTCCAACAAAAATAGTTTTTTTCTTCATAACTCCTGCAGTTTTTGAGATATTCAGTCCAAATTTGGAATACGAGTTATTTTCAATAGTCTCCATCATTGCACGTCCTGAATCTTAACTAGAATCTACAGGGTGTTTTCTTTTCAGGAGTCATGTCTGCTTTTCCCCTCTCAAACATTTTTGCGGTACGCCACTGATCGGCGTGAAATCAATTTTTGATATCTTCGTTCGATTTAAAAACTTTTTTGACTCCTGTAATTTTTCGTATCTCTAACCGTTTTCTAGTAAAAAGAGACTCAACTTAAGCTTTTTCAATATCAACATACAATCGTTCAATAATTTTTTACTCGAAAACGGTGAGATATACGAAAAAGTTATAGGAGTCAAAAAAGTTTTTAAATTGAACGAAGATATCAAAAATTGATTCTACGCTGATCAGTGGCGTATCGCAAAAAGTTTGAGAGGAAAAGAGGAGACATGACTCCGGAAATCCCTAGGCAATAACACAGTTTTTAACTAACCTGTACCCAAAATGAAAAACTACTGATCCGCAGAAAGGCACACATGTGACAAACCGACTTCTCTATTTGACTCTGCATCACTTCCAAACGGATGCAAAATCAGTAACGCAGCGTTCCTATTGGTCGATTCGATCAAAGTGAAGTGATTTCTTCAGTCAAATAGAAAAGTCCAAATATCGACATTTTAAACACCTAAACATTTTTTGTTTCGTAATGTTATAGCATTATTTGGTTGTCAACAAGTTCCTTTTGTTGTCAGTAACAATGATGTTGTGAATCTTGATTATTTCATCTCCACTACAGGGGGAGAGGGGTGCAAAACTTTCGAAAGTGAGTGTATATCATTTAACGGTACTCCAATTTCGAATAAATTTTAAACTCACCACATCGTCCTTAGAGTCACATTCAGCGAATACGTTTCCTATAACAGGTGGGTTCGTTTCTGGAAGTATTCTTATCAGCTCTACAGTGATGCCTTGCTGAAAAAAATATACTCGTTGAAAGAAAGGAATGTATGGAATGCCCCAGCAGCATACGCTAAGAGCACTGACGGGGTAAACGCTTTTATGAGCTTATTCTTATTCATAACAGAGGATATTCAATAATTTCCTCAGATCAATAAAGAAACATATACCTAGTCCATTCACGAAAGTTTGAGCCTTCGGTTGGCCCAGGAAATTTGGCATATTCCACTGTGTATATTAAAATTCAGGTTGTTGTTTATTTTCTTGTCAGATTGATACGCAATGTTATTAATATAACATAGAGTTCTGTGATAACTCGAAAGCTCGTCGGACGACGCCGATTACATTCGGCAACGTTGACTTTATTTTACGTTATGACAGCAAATACTGCCAACTTGAGATGAATAAACAAACGCCTACTATGCGCTCAAATTTTCGTGAACGGACTATAGATAGGCCCTGTCAGATGTAAACAGAGGCAAAAATAAGGAAAAGATCTCCCCCTAAATATTAACCTAACTTTGGGTATTCTTATGATTTTCAAGAAATTTGCGCATTTTTTCGTGATACTACATTTAAATGTGCCTTGCAGACCTTGTAGTGATATCAAAGTTCATTTACTTCAGAAAAATGCTGAAATACTGTATTATTTGCAAGACATGTGAAAAACATGATGGGTAGTGGGTATTAATTTAATCATGTTGCTCCCATTCTGTGGACCTATAAATAGTTAGATGATGTATCGTTACTAATAACCATAGGTTATTATATATATATATATGCGACTTATTTCCTAAAAGAATCTAACTAGAATCATTTTCGTAACACGCCAATTTGATCTAATAGGCCACTCACCTTGGGACACCTGATATAGGGTTTTTCAATAAGAGGTGTTATTTTGAATAGCCCGCTATTTCGGTAGATGTCACGTTTGAAGCTGTCATTTTTTGACATTTATTAACCATTAAAATTATTAAAATGAGAATTAAAATGAGGCTGGAGCCACAGTTACAGTGAATGGATTGCGCTATCGAGAGATGATTAATGATTTTTTATAGCGAAATTGGAAAGCATTGATCCGGACAACGGTTACTTTCAACAAGACGGCGCTACGTGCCACACAAGCAACCAAACCATTGATCTTTTGCGGGAAAAGTTTCCGGTCCGTGTTATCTCTCGAAGAGGTGATCACAATTGGCCACCGAGATCTTGTGATTAACACCTTGCGACTTCTTCCTTTGGGGCCAGGTGAAAGAGATGGTCTACGCCGATAGCACAGCGTCGATTCAAGACCTCAAAGATGGAATTCGTGAGGCTATCGAGGACATAGGGCAGCCACTTCGCGATTTGGTTATGGAAATTTTCATTAAAAGGATATGGTCCTGTAAGCGTGGTCGTTGTGGTCATTTACTTGATGTTATTTTCTACTATAAACGGCATAGCTTTTTCTTTAATGAAATAAACATCCGATCATTTCTATTGAAAATGGCATTTTACTTTGAATATCAAAATAACACCTCTTATCGGAAAAACCTTTATCTGAATTTCGGCTTCCCGTAGATATCGACCAGATTTGGTGTTATTGTATTCATTTAGACTTCCTGAACAAGATTAGTGAAACCAACAGGTGGCGATCTATCTCAGTTAAAAAAATATGGGCCCTCAAAGTTCCAAAAATGTTTTCAGAATTCGATGAAAATTCGCAAATGTCTAGAAAAATTATGGTTCTCTTAGAAAAATAGGCTCTCATATTTCATTATGAAAAGGAGAATTAATGAAGAGCCTTCAAGTTTGACACAAACAGAAACAATTTTCGTTGATATTTGTGGAAATGATAGCAACTAAAGTTCACGAAAGTTTAGCCGTCGGTTGGCCATGAAATTTGGCATATTCCACTGTGTATATTAAAATTTTAGGTTATGTTGTTTATTTTCTTGTCAGATTGATACGCAATGTTGTCAATATTGCATAGAATTATCTGATAACTCGCAAATTCGTCGGACGAGGCCGGGTACATTCGGCAACGTTGACTTTGTTTATCGTGATGACAGCAAATACTGCCAGTCTCAGATAAACGAACCAACGCATACTTTGCGCTTAATATGTGAACGGAGTATATAATCCGTTCATGAAAGTTTGAGCGCATAGTAGTCGTTTGTTTATTTATCTGAGATTGGCAGCATTTGCTGTCATAACGATAAACAAAGTCAACATTGCCGAATGTACCCGGCCTCGCCCGACGAGCTTGCGAGTTATCAGAGAAATCTATGCAAAATTGACAACATCGCGTTATCGCGTATCAATCTGACAAGAATATAAACAACATAACCTAAAATTTTGATATACACAGTGGAATATCCCAAATTTCCATGGCCAACCGACGGCTCAAACTTTCGTGAACGGATTATACATTTGATATTTTGACTCTCAACCTTATCACTTTTCCTTTTTGTGACAAATTACGTGAAAATACTCACATCAAGTGCCGCTTTTTTCATATACTCGTTCAAAGATCTGATCCAACAATCCAACAATTCGGTCACGACCATATGATCATTGTACAACCACTGAAAAACGTCGTTCACCCACGACACACAAACACCATCCGGTCCTGTACACTGAGGCGCAGGAATAAACTTAAGAGGCTTCCTCAATTCCGGTCCTGGACTGGCCCTCGTCAGCCTTTTCCTCACCGGGGGCGTTGGGGGTACATAGCCTCCCTTAGGACTCGACGAAGCCTTTATGGGCGCGATCTTTCCCAGCGATACGTCTTTTTTCACCTCGGTAACATCTACAACTGGCGTCTTCGCTTCTGTTTTATTCTTTCTCTCTTCCAGCTTCTCTGAAACCTTAGCGTAGACGAACTTGCCGACCCAGAGGATGAAAAGCGCTGCCAGGATCCAACCGAAAACTAACATGGCTAAGGTGTCCATGGTGGTGTCTCCTTGGCCTTCGAAGGTGCAAATCAAATCCTCTACAACTTCGGCTAGGTCCAAAGACATCGTTCGTACATGTTCGATCGTTCTTGACTAACCTGCAAACGGAAGAAAACGGTTTTTGGTGAACATTTCGATTGAATTGGGGGACAGATACATATTAGAAGGAGTTTCGTGTGGTTAAAAATAAGTTCTCCCAGATCTACACTCCTGTTTATTTTTGGATTGTACTATTTCTTCGACTTGGGGAATATCAGATACGGAGCCTGAGAAACTGAACGTGAAATATGAGGACCGTATCTTGACATACAGGGTGTTTGATGAGCGTCATCATTTCCTATAACGATATACACTGCGCAGACAAATTAACGCACATTATGGAAATCTCAAATTCATTATACAACTGAAGGTGTTCTCAATGATAATTATTTTTATCAGAATTATGCATGCATATGTTATCCACTTTCAACGTTTTTCTTCAATACAGATGTTTTTTCCCAGCAGGAATAAAAAAAGATGAGATTATCAGATTTTGAATTTATTGGCTCCATTCTGAAATCAGTTGTTCTCGATCAATTCTAGTGATCAATAGTTTTTCTTTCATTTGATTTTCTACACTCGATCGCTACGCAACGCGAAACACGCAATTTGACCCAAGAGGAATGTGCCCAAGCGGTAGTTTTGCAAGAAGAAGGGTGGACATACACAAGAATTGCAGAAAGATTTGGAGTTTTCCATACAAGTGTGTCCAGAATGTTGCAGCGATTCAGGGAGACAGGTATGAATGTCCGAAGACCAGGACAGGGTAGACCACGGGTGTGAACTGCCATTCAAGAACGTTACTTGAGAGTTTCTTCGTTGAGACAACGGTTTGCAACCGCTCGCCTCCTTCAAAATCAGCTTGAGCGAACTCATGGGATGCAAATTACCATTCAGACAATAAGAAATCGCCTCAGAGAATATGATTTAAGGCCTCGTGTCGCGGCAAGAGGCCCAGCTCTTACCCCAGCCCATCGAAGGGCGCGTTTGGATTTTGCGAGAGAGCATATCCATTGGGAAGAGGCTGATTGGGAAAGAGTTCTCTTCACAGATGAGTCTAGATTCTGCCTCTACCAGTGTGATCGACGTTCCCTTGTATACAGACGTCCACATGAAAGATATGCTCAGTGCAATTTCCTGAATACTACTGGTTTCGGGGGAGGATCGATTATGGTATGGGGTGGAATATCTTTGACTGCTCGCACAGACCTAGTGGTCGTTTATAATGAAGCTATGAATGCTGATAGGTATACAGGGTGTCCCATTACTCGACGTCAACCCGGAACCGGGTGAAAAGGCAAGTAATGCTGGTTGTCAGAAAAATATAAAAAAAAATCTAAGTTGCATTATTTTAAAATAATGGGCATTTAAAAAAACACGCAAAATTCCACACCCTGTGACAGTCTTTTCGGTCCTGTTGCCTTAAATATCAACTTTTTCCAACTTTTTTCTTTGCTGTGTAACCTTGAATAATGCTTGTCTAAACTGTAATCAAAATTTTGCTACCAGCTGCTCTAGATTTCATGAAAATAGGGCTTACTTCTCAGAAAAAAAATTCGAAATAAACAATTGCCTAGTTTCAACTGACTGTATTGAAAAAAAATGTACTACGTAGGTTTGGCATGTTTTTTCAAAAGTTGGCGCATTTAGTAAGGATCCCAAAATGGTATAATACTTGTTTAATGGAGCTGCCGTAGTTCAAATTTATTTTTGATTGCCTTCGAATACACTTTTTCGTTAACTGCTTCCCAGTAATAAAGTCCAATGGATTCAAGTCCGGTGAACGGGCCGGCCACGAGATTGGACCAGAACGTCCGATCCATCTTCCGGGAAAAAATGTTATCAGAAAAAAAAAATTTACAGAGAAAATAATTTTTCCAGAAAAAATTTTTCCGGAAAAATTCCTCTGAAATTTTTTTTTCTGGTAACATTTTTTCCCGGAAGATGGATCGGACGTTCTGGTCCAATCTCGTGGCCGGCCCGTTCACCGGACTTGAATCCATTGGACTTTATTACTGGGAAGCAGTTAACGAAAAAGTGTATTCAAAGGCAATCGAAAATAAATTTGAACTACGGCAGCTCCAATAAACAAGTATTATACCATTTTGGGATCCTTACTAAATGCGCCAACTTTTGAAAAAACATGCCAAACCTACGTAGTACATTTTTTTTCAATACAGTCAGTTGAAACTAGGCAATTGTTTATTTCGAATTTTTTTTCTGAGAAGTAAGCCCTATTTTCATGAAACCTAGAGCAGCTGGTAGCAAAATTTTGATTACAGTTTAGACAAGCATTATTCAAGGTTACACAGCAAAGAAAAAAGTTGGGAAAAGTTGATATTTGTGGCAACAGGAGCGAAAAGACTGTCACAGGGTGTGGAATTTTGCGTGTTTTTTTAAATGCCCATTATTTTAAAATCATGCAACTTAGATTTTTTTTTATATTTTTCTGACAACCAGCATTACTTGCCTTTTCACCCGGTTCAGGGTTGACGTCGAGTAATGGGACACCCTGTATAAGGAACATTCTTGAAGAGCATGTAGTGCCATTGACCCATACATTGGTGAAAATTTCATTTTTATGGACGATAATGCCAGACCCCATCGTGCGCGCATCGTTCAGGAGTACCTTAAAGAGGTTGAAGTCTCTCGAATGGAATGGCCAGCAAGAAGTCCAGATCTCAATCCGATTGAGCAGGTTTGGGACAACCTCAATAGAAGGCTGAGTTCAGAAAATCATTCAGCTACTCTTAATGACTTAGAAATCTGGGAAGGATTAGATCAGAACATTTTAAAATAACTCATTTTGAGTATGAACCGTCGGCGTCGTTGCCGAGCTGTAATTAACGCAAGGGGTGGAAATACCAAGTATAAAAACACTTATCAGCATTCCAGTATTTCGAAAATTGTTTATTTCTCTTCTTTCACATAAGATTCGGTGAAATCCTGAATTTTTCTTTCATTTAATGTGTCTTGTTTCGTTCAAAACCTCCCCGAGAGAACATAAAAAATAAGTTATAAAGTCAATGCAGAGTTAACTTTCATTAAAACTGAGATTTTCAGAACGTGCGTTAATTTTTTTGCGCAGTGTAAATTAGACTCTGAAAATTTAATATCTCTGGAAATATTTGCCGCCGCATAAAGAGAATTGGCACGTAGGTTAACAATATTAAAATCATTATTCCCTGAAATTTTAATAAACTTGCAAAGAGATCCAGGGGGTCAAACCGCCCCCCGTAACATTGAAAATTTAATATCTCCGGAAATATTCGCACACCGCGTTAGACCGAACAGAGAGTAGAAGAGATAGGGGTCATGACCCCCCCCCCTTGAGACAGGTTCGATCTTCGGAAAAATGTTCCAATTTTCATAAAAATTCGTGGATCCTCATGAAAGACCGCCACTGCCAAAAAATGTAAAATAAACATGGGGTTGCCATTTGAAAATCGAAATGATTCAATTTTAAGTTCCACACTATTGGATCAAAATTTCCGAAAAACCTTACGATGTATCAAAATACTGAATAAACTACATAAATGTATGTATTCTCTACTATGAGACTGCTGATTTTGGTTCCGTTCGCATGAAAAGTAATCGAGGTATTGCATTTCCAAACTGGCTATGCAGATGTCAAAATTTCAGGAATTTGTGCATAACATGGCAACAGTGCATAGCAGAGACATATATTTTTAGTAGGTTATATTATACTGCGAATTTGTTATTGAATCAATACATAAATAAAAATATAGTTAGTTCCATTGGAATAAGAAAGTAGATATGTGTTTGAGATAGATGTGGCAACACTGTCGACTTGACAATATTTTAGGTGAAGAGTTTCTTCACCCTCAATCTGTTGTATTTGGCAATTTGCAATATAAAACCTACCACTCATTCAGATATATCCACCAAATAAGTATAATGACACTTTGAGAAACCAAGATGGCCAATATCGAAACAGAAAAATCACATTTTCTCGAATTCAAGAATATCAGATACGCCCTTTTGAATTAACACGGCAGTATATACAGGGTGTCCCGGAAAATGTGGAAAATCTCTCGGATTCAGATAGAACACAAAAAAATTAGATGACAAGTTCTCATAATTTTTTTCCTAGCGGCCCTCCCTACGAAGATACGACCCCCTAAATAACGCCACTGGAAATTCATTTTAGTGGAATAAATTTCAAGTACTTACTTCTTTCATTATTTTTTTTCGGAAACGGTTGATTTTATAGACACTGAACAAGAGTACCTTTTCTTTAGCTTAATGTTCAAGGTATCCAAATTTTTTTTAGCACCTTATCATACAGGGTGTTAAAAATGTAAGCATTAAAATGTACAACCCAGTCCGCTCCTGGTAAACTGAACAAGCTAATTGAAATTTGAGTGCGGTTATTTAAGAGGTCCTTAATACTATTAATCATATCAAATTTTCATCAAATTATATCGAGTAGTTTGAAACTTGATCCACTAAAATGGATTTCCAGTGGCGTCATTTAGGAGGTCGTATCTTCGTAGGGAGGGCCGCTAGGAAGAAAAAATTATGGGAACTTGTCATCTTCATTTTTTATGTTCTATCTGAATCCGAGAGATTTCCCTCATTTTCCGGGACACCCTGTATAGTCAGTTCACGAAAGTTTGAGAGCATAGTAGGCGTTTGTTTATTTATCTGAAGTTGGCAGTATTTGCTGTCATAACGTAAAATAAAGTCAACGTTGCCGAATGTACCCGGCCTCGTCCGACGAGCTTGCGAGTTATCAGAGAACTCTATGCAATATTGACAACATTGCGCATCAATCTGACAAGAAAATAAACGACATAACCTAAAATTTCAATATACACAGTGGAATATGCCAAATTGTCATGGCCAACCGACGGCTCAAACTTTCGTAAACAGACTATAGTTTGGAAATTAGCATCGGAGAACATACGATATTCAATGCATTAGAGAGAGTATTCTGCCGTGCAGTTGGACAGTGGTATACAGGACAGATTTACGTGCTTTTTCGCTTCCGTTTTACGCGATGGATGGTCCAATGAACGAATTATAATATGGTTGTCTCTCTTCAATCGAATAACACGGGCAGTCTGACTCATTGAGTTAATTAGCCTATTCGTTTTGAAGATTTTCGTGCTCGTGAGTAACTCAGAAGCTCGAAATACGGCTTGCCATTGGTTGCGCACAAGCACTGGAACAGTTCAGGAGCTCGAAACTCTTCAAAACGAATACTATAAATGCGTCAGGCTGCGCGTAATACTCGATACGAGCGACTACTGCAGGTTCCCTACCATACTGCTCGATTAAGCCACTCCCAACGACAAGAGAGAGACCAAACTACATTATTCCAATCGGTCGTTTATTCAGAGTCACGAATCACGTAAAGCTTTCGATTATACCACTGCTCAACTGCACGGCAAAATTATCTCTCTGGTGCCTATTTGACGAACGCCCATGGTCCTTCAGGAATATTAGGTAATTTCACATGTCAACTTTACCATACATCTTCACGCTGGTGGCCCACCGAAACCTTGGATGGATTTCCGAGGCTATCTAGACATCCGTTTATTTCTATTATAAAATTTACGCACGAATAAAATCGAAAACAAACAATTTGAAACGGATCAATGGATTTCAAGTAATTCACTATTTTTCTGAAAATAATTTTTCCTTATTTGTCGAAAACGTAAGAATATAACATAATTCTTTAACTAGGTCAACAGATATGTTTCACAAAAATACTCTATATACATCTCAATATACAAATAATCAATACATAACGATCAAGAAAAATTTTCGATATACTGCATATTCTTTATAATTCAAAAAACTTCCTGAATGAACAAATACATATTTATGAATTCTGAATAATAATTATTAATGTTAACCTACCTTCAAGTAATCAATACATTTGTTAAATCACTGTAAACAAATGCACCACACGGATATAATGAATGATAACACTAATGAAAGAGAATAAATAATGAAATTGAAAAATTTAATACAATTGGTATCACTAGCAAGCTATGTATTATCGAAAACACGGAACATAAATATATTAAAAGTGAATAGTGATAACTGCCTATCACCTGTCTATTAAGTAACAAGCGTGACAGATACTGTCAAAAATAGGTGTGATTCCATTATTTGGAATTTCGATAGATGAGGTCACTGGTTTTCCAAGTGTTACAATTGTAACATTTGTGTTACATTTCAGAGCTGGTGTTACAGTGTTACTTTAAGTAATGGCAGATAACTTCAACAAAGGGTTACGTTTTTTTAATAGACCAATTCTATTTGGTGCAGTGGCAGCTGCTCAGAGGAGGCCGGACCACCCCTAATTTTACTGAATTTTATTCAATTTTGAATATGAATTTGAATAATCACTTTTCTATAAGTATCTACCACTCAAAATTACCACTCAAAATTTAAGCTGTAGATCACGTGTCGGAGGCCTGGCTCCGCGGTATTATTTTCGCTTCCATGCGAAAGAGCTTAGCTGAAACTGAACGTCCGATCGGATTTCCTTCCTTTTTAGTATTAATTAAGTATTAATCATTTCAGAGTGCGGTTGTGGTTTTGTGACATTTTTCGGAAAAGTTTGTAGGTAAGATTTTAATATTTCAGTAAGAAAGATGGAAACGGAAACAAGAAGTGAGAATTATAATGCAAAATTGAAATAATAAACTGGAGGTAGTGTAGGATCAACTAAAATTTATTTTCATGAGTTTTTTAGTGATGCTTATGAAGCTCTAGGAAGGGCAGTTCCCTCCCCCAGCCTCCCCCTGGGGACGCCTATGCCTTCGGGCAAAACGAATAGCACTCGTAAAACTGATGTTACGAAATGTTACAATTTAGGTGTGTTACAATTTATGGAATGCCAAGAATCAGAGAACTCGAAACTTGAGAGTTCTTTGTTTCTCTGGTTGAAATATATTCTGTCAAAAACACTGTCAGGTCAGACCAGACGTCAGTCTATCCATCAATGATTATAAATATGATAATAAAAAATAAAATATACATAACATAATCATAATGCCGGATATACGAAAAGTACTTGTGGGTGAGTTTTGCTGGAAATTTGATGTTCTGGTGGTTCATTTATTATTCTCATTCAGCTGGTGGATCTGGGTTTATTGGAACACATTTGTGTAAATTTCTACTTAAAAATGGTTACGGTATACAAACTATATCTAGAATGCCGGGTCCCCTGAGCATATCTTGGAATGATCTCAATTCAAAAGGACTACCAGAAAAAGTAGATGCTGTAGTCAATCTATCTGGACAGAATGTGTTAGACATGAAACAAAGATGGACTCCCGGTTTCAAGCAAAACGTTTATAACTCGAGAATAAACACAAATAAAGCTCTAGCAAATGCGATATCGAAAGCACATCACAAACCAAAGGTATTCCTGACAATATCAGGTGGGAAAACATGAGAAGACATATTTTCACTTTCATTGCTTTTTCTTTTTGAAGGTGTTGGAATCTATAAACCTGATAGTACGAAAGAATATAATGAATACTCTAACGTTGAAGGATATGATTTTTTGTCGAAAATGTGTTTAGATTGGGAAAAAGCAGCACATTTGGAAGAAAATTCTTGTAGACATGTTAATATCAGAAGTGGTGTGGTCCTCGGTAGGGATGGTGGTATGATACAACAGCTCTATATGCCATTTTTTCTTGGCTTAGGGGGTCCAGTTATGCCTGGTTCGCAGTATTTACCATGGATTCATATATCTGATCTTTGTAGAATGTTTTTATTTTGCATCGAGAATGAAAAAGTAAATGGAACATTGAATGGAGTATCACCCCAAATCATTACTAATTCAGACTTTTCAGTGGTAAGTTCGGTAAATATTTGAATTTTGGTGACCAGCGGATATTGATAAATAGCTGCTGATCACCAAGAGATGTTTTCTATGTGTGAAATCCAAGGGCGTAGCCAGGAAATAATTTCGGGGGGGTTTTGACATTTTGGCAATTGACTTTGTAGGTGCCAGGAATTGTGAGGGTCGCTTTCTGTTGCAAGTATTTGTTGTTTTTAGGAATTCAATAATCCATTTCCTACTTTGGAAACAATATTCAACATAGATATTCCTGGTAGGTTAGGTCTAAATCTAAATATGCTTCAGAATTTAATTTTTATTCACTCAAACAAAAACTTAAAAAACAATATTTATTTCCCAAACAATACCTACAGGATGAATCAATATGAAATAAGTGTGGATGTGTGCTTTCATTGAAACTAATGTTTTTTAATGTTTTACTCCAAAATAGTGCCAACAACGTATGAATAGGTATAAAAAATGAAACAGTGAGAAAACACAAACAATATTTTTTATGGTGAATTCCTTCAGTTAAAGTCTATCAATCTTTTTTTCTAGCGAATTTTCATTTTCATCAATTTTCACACTATAATGAATATTCATAAGCGCCAAACCATTCAATCTAGTTTCGCTAGAAGAATTGCGCAGGTAATTTTTAATTCTCCTCAAGCTGGAAAAACTTCTTTCTGGAGTAGCAGTAGATACTGGAATCGTAGCTAAAATTTGTAGTAGAATGTAGATGTTCAGATACATATTCTGATTGCACTCATCTAAGCATTCTAATGCCGATTTTGAAATAGAGTTCATTGACATTTTCCATATTTCAAATTCTGCTTTAATTACGTTTTTATTTTTTTCTGGTAGTAGTGAAGCCAGATAAGGCTAATATTAATTTTCAGTGTTTAGAAAATCTATCAGTTAATTGTTGCATAGTATGTTCCAGAAATGGAATGAAACTTTAATATCATCCATATTGCTGATATGAATTGATAATTTTAACTAGACTTTCGGAGATAAGTTGGTTTAAGTCCAAAATGAAAGATTATTTTTGCAACAAAAAATAACTCTGAAACATTTTGGGGGGGAGGGGGTCTTAGAACCCCCAAAATCCCCCCTGGCTACGCCCTTAGTGAAATCACAAACTAAATATTTAGTGACTTATTAAAATCAATTGATAATTTAATTTTTTCAGGCTTTTGCCAGAGCGATGAACCGACCTAGTTTTTTCCCAGTTCCAGAATTAATACTGAATGTTCTGTTAGGAAAAGACAGGGCTAGTATGCTTACCAAGGGACAGAAAGTGTACCCCAAAAGAGTTCTAGAAATGGGATTTGACTATAAATATTCAAACATCGAAGATGCTTGTAAAGAACTTCTCAAAAATCCTCCTTCATAATTTTCTAAACAACCATGTGTACAGTTTCAAAATTGATTATTGTAATTAATTTGTGATTTGATGAGAGATTGTGTTACGAATAGGTGAAAAGATGTAGTTTATTGAAAATGTTATTGATATTTCATTGAATGCTACTTTGCAATTGATTCTACTTAAGCATTAAACAAAATAAAATATGTTGAATATGCAGTACGTGTATCATATCATGTAATCTTCCATTGGGGCAGGTCAACTCTACAGATATGTAGGGTAGAAATTATAAATCTTCCCTTAGAACAACTAAATCTACTTGGGGTTGTCTGAAAACTATTACTTATCTGCAATTCCATGAAAAAGGTGCAACCATCATAAATTCTGGCTTATTTGTATGTATCCGTTAATTATGGTATTTTTTCGCCTGAATGAGTTTTGGCTTTTCGAACGCAGAGCCGAGGCCGTTCTAGGACTTCCAGGTTCCTTAAAGTTCATTGCTTGTTTATTATTTTTATTCTGTGTTCTACTCATAAATGTAAATTCTAACCTTAAATTAATGCTCTATTTTAAAAATAGATATTTATATAAAATAATGTGAAATTCTAATTATTCTAAAGCTGTTCTTTCTTCTTACATTCAGTTGTAACATCACTCAATCAACTGAAAAACGATGTCTTTCAAGAATTCAATTTTTCTACAACATGTTCTTAAAACCATTAAATCAATTCAAAACATCGATAAATTTGTATATAACATCCAGAATAGAAGACAACTAGATTTCAATCTAGGTGATTATAGAACTTATCATTCTTCAAGAGAACCCAGGTCAACTATAGTGAAGCTTACTCCGCAAGAAGTAAGGTTCTCCATATTGTATAATCAGTCGTGTAATTCAAAGTTCAGATGATTTTATTTACAGATAGACAATATATTACGTGCCAATGAATATACTCATGAGTTCTGTGAAGGATCCGTTAAATCCTATGATTCGAATCAATTGGCATCAAATAATCCCATTGAAGACACAAGAGCCGAGGCATCTTGTTTATTTACCTCTGGTTAGTGAATATAGCAATCAAGAAGAAATAATGTATTTCATCGATTGAAGGTCTCCTTGTTACTACATTATTATTATTTTTTAAGGTCTGTTAGTGGGAGTTTTTGATGGACATGGTGGTGGCGCGTGTGCCCAAGTAGTAGCTAAAAGACTCTTCCAATACATTACAGCTTGCCTGCTTCCACAAGAACAACTATTAAAGTTAATTTCCTCTCATGAACTTGTTATAGATCCTGTGAATTTACTAAAATCTTATAATAACAAGGTTCAATTAGTGGATGATGTTCGTGATATATACAACAGAAGCTTTAAAAGATTTTTGAATAATCTAGTCAAGGTGTGTGAATACTTTGTGTTTACTTGCCCATGACAATACCATGAATTGTGAATGAAAATGTGCAATTTCGTTTACGTTAAACCTGCCTTTTATTTTGAGTTTGACGGAAATAGTTATTCAAACGATTAGTTTATTAATGGCTAATATATTTTAACGCGTGAGCAGAGTAAAAACCATTAATTGCTAGATTAATAAACGAGTTGACTACAAGATTTTTCCATCAACCGTATTATGAATCGAGTATAAATTCTTTATTGAAATACGTTCTTATTTTGCACACTACATATATTTGACTCAATATAAATTTCTATATCTCTAGAGTTGTGATATTACTAATAATGCCCCTGAATACTTAGTATTCGTTTTGAAGAGTTTCGAGCTCCTGAGCTGTTCCAGTGCTTGTGCGCAACCAATGGCAAGCCGTATTTCGAGCTTTTGAGTTACTCAGGAGCACGAAATATCTCAAAACGAATAGGCTATTTGTGTTCGGTTGCCCATGATAATTGCACATTAAAATGGGTCATTATCGTTCAATTTTGTATACTTTAAGCCCTCCTTTTATTTTGAGGTGGATAGAAAAATATATTAATTTTCAATAAATATTTGATATTTTTAGGATGATTATAGACTGGGTTTTAAAATGGATACTGCCTTAGTTAAAGCTTTCATGAGCTTAGATGAGGATCTTTCCAGAGAAGGTTTGCCTGATGAAGATGGCAACTTCAGCAAGAAGACCCTTTCAGTTGCAATGTCTGGTTGTGTATCCTGTGTTGCGCATATTGATGGGCCCCATTTACACATTGCCAATGTTGGGGACTGTAGTGCTGTATTAGGTAATTTTTTTTAATTCTGCAGTTGAATTATAAATTATTATTTTTCCACTCTTGTACTTGAAATCAAAATGCTGCAGTTTTGTTTGAAAGTCTGTTAACAAAAAATTTAAAAAAAATCCTGAGTGCTCGTTCATTGGTGGAACAATAATGCTATTACCTCAAAATTTTGTGTAGAGCTTGAGATTCATGTTACGTATATTGACGCGAAATCTCAGCATGATCAGAATTAAATTTTAGAAATTATTCAAAAAAATGTAAAATCAAATCAATATTGATTAATACACTGGAACTTCTCTGTAACGAACGTCCGTAAAAAGAATTTCCTACATGACATTGCACTTTGAATCCAAATACCATGTTAAAAACAACCTGTAAAACGAAGTAAATTCTCTCTATAACGAAATATTCAAAGAACATCACTCTTTGAATGGGAATTGGTAAGAAGGTGAAGGGTGGGTTTTTTCCGAACGTAATACATCCCGACTTTAAACTAAATCATTATGGCAGGCAGAGAGATCCTTCTGAAACATTTTTAAATACACCCCTGGCTGTTTGGTTTCAATCTAACCATTACGCTAGTGTGAAAGTTGTGCGAAAATGTCTAAAAGGAAGTGCCTAAGTTTGAATGATAAACTTAAATTTATCAGTGAAGTCGACCGCTACATTGCCGACAATAGAAACAAATTTTTTGTATAACGAATATTTTTTTGCAGATTTAGCGCTTTCTCTATAGGGAAGTTCCACTGTAATTAAATTCTATGTTTCAGTTGATGCGATCCTATTTAAATTTAGCATGAACATTCAGTATATCAATCTTCATTCACAAAATGAATTTTACTCTTCTTTTCAATATTCCAATTGAGTTTCTTTATGGTTCTGTTCACACTATGGCCACAAATATTTGCATGAGGCATATTGTGAGTATCTTGCATGTGGCCGCAAAATTTCAATTCGATTCGTTCTGTTTTGTCTGAAATATTGAGGAACAAAAATGTTGAATGGCCATATTTTATGGAACACCCTGAAAATTTCAAGTCTCTAGGCCAATCCCTTCGAAAGTTATCTGACAGTATTGATTTTTACCACGGATTCGTCATCAGAGAGTAGAACCTTATCGTTTGAAACCATTTTCGGCTCAAAATTCGAAATTTACAGACATTTGGAAAAAACGATAATTATAGCACTCGTTTAAGTAGAATGAGCGCTCAAAACACTTTTAAACAAATTTAGTTGGACTAATTTATAAATAACTGAACTTCAAAAGTAAATCTGTTCAGGCAGATATTTATTTTCAAAAGAAGTCAGGGTCTGAATATCTTAGTTAAAATCATGGATCAGTCCAACAGTTCCTCTGTCATTCTTCTTAAAAATATTTTCTAATTTTTTCACTTCTTTCACTTTAGGCTCATTGTCAGAAACAAACACGTGGACTGCCAAAAAATTGACTGACGATCATAATATTGAAAATCATATAGAAGTTAAGAGGATACTAGCTGAACATCCTCCTAGTGAAAAAAATACTGTGATAAGAATAGGAAGATTATTAGGTCAGTTAGCTCCGCTACGCGCTCTAGGTGATTTCAGGTAAGAGTCTTAAGTGTTTCTTTATCACCCCGATTACACTCAGCTAACTTCCACGACAGGGAAGTGGGCAGCACTACACTTCTCCAGCTCATGCTACTGCCACTCGTGCTGCCCTAAATTGGCGGGTTTTCTTACGGAAGTCAAAGGACCGGCAGCGCGAGCGACAGTAAGTGATTACATTTAACTAGGTTGCTGTGGAATTTCTTTGTCCGTCATTACCGAAACATGGTTTTCGAGAGAAATTATGCAGCAAAGTGTTAATGCTCAATGCCGTCGATACTTATACTACCGCAGAAGTATTTTCAGAAATTATTTAAGGCAGCGCGAGCGGCAGTGGCTTAGTGTAATGAGGCTGGTCGTTTCGTTTAAGGATTACAGAATGATGTAATACTCAGCGTTGATACGCCATAGTTACATTGGTACGTTCAGCAGCACTCAACTGTTGGCAACATAGCGCAATAGCGTTCAGCAAAACCACTGACAGATCGATGTTTCTCAGCAGCTGTCGATTTCTGGTAGCAGTAAAAATTTGCGCTTTGTTACTCATCTGACCTGACCGCTGAGACATGCGCATATATAGTCCGTTCACGAAAGGTTGAGCACATAGTAGGCGTTTTTTTATTTATCTGAAGTTGGCAGTATTTGCTGTCATAACGTAAAATAAAGTCAACGTTGCCGAATGTAACCGGCCTCGTTCGACGAGATTGAGAGTTATCAGACAACTCTATGCAATATTGACAACATTGCGTATCAATCTGACAAGAACATAACCTAAATTTTAATATACACAGTGGAATATGCCAAATTTCCATGGCCAACCGACGGCTCAACCTTTCGTGAACGGACTATATGTACCTATTTGTAATTTGTTTATGTTAAGGTTTTTTAGTTTGTTGTGTTCTGTGAGTTTGAAGTTTATGAGGGAGTATTTTGGTAATTCCAATACACTTCAATAATCTGCAAGTACAATCACAAAAAGTTTCTCAACTGGGTATCAAAAATAAGGCTATATATCATGATATGTCAGATTTGTAAATCACTCAGCGAAGCGTTCAGAAAATTTTCATTCGCTGAAACTCGACTCTACTCCACTGATTTTTGCTTTATGCCAACAGTTGAGTGCTGCTGAACGTACCCATTATTAGCTTGGCAAACATGTGGAACCCAAGTAACCAAACGTTACTACTGTACTAGAATGGGTAGTAAGCTGTGGTTATAGCGTTAAAATTCTCCTATAATGTAAGGGTACCTAAAGTACTCATAACATTATCTCTTTGAATCTTTTAATTCTTGAATCATATGATCTTAATATCTTGATTATACAGGGTCTTTATAAATGATTGTAACAGCGCAGTTGGCTCTGGATTACTTTGACGCTACAGAATACCGATCTCTAACCAATCAGAGCATAGGATGATCACAGAATTCTGTGGTTTGCATAGGAAGCGGCAAATCCAAAGCCAACTGCGCTGTTACAATCATTTATAGAGACCCTGTAGAATACAAAAAATGAAAATACAAATATTTTGTATAACTTGCTGATGATGTATTCCAATGGAATACATTTGATGATTTGGTTTGTTTAAATAGGTATGCTGAGGACATAATAAATTTGTCATTACTGGCTCCGGTAGTCGAAGTGTAACCAGTTTCAAGTCATTGACGCACCTGCTACAGTAACATCAGCTATGTTGAAATTTGCTAAATGATAGTTATATTTATTGTTTACAAGCGTACAAAAGCATTTTGCTTTAAGTTGACGCTAAAAAAGCTATAAGACTTGAGAGAGCGAAGGATTTGCTTTGTCCAAAAGAGGTAAATTTCCGAACATCGTGTTTTCTAACGAAAACATTTTTTCACCTGAGCAATTTGTAAACTCACAGAAAGAAAGAGTTCACCTGACAAACCATATGAGAATCTGAATCATCGGTTCGCTTCCAGGAATCAGCACTCGCCACAAATAATGGATAAACCACGGTATGGGCCTTCCCAATCGTTTTTATTGAGCCTAGCGTCAAAGTTAATGCAACATATTATCAGGTAAGTGTTCTTGAGGCTGCTTGGAAGCCGTGGACAGACAAACATTTCGGTCGCAGACCATAGACGTTCCAACAAGACTCTGCACCGGCTCTCAAAGCGCGAGTGAACCAAGAATGGTTGAAAAACAATGTTTCAAACTTCATTTCGACCACACAGTGGCTCTCGAATTGACCAGACGTTAATCCAATGGATTATTCTCTCTGAGCCATTTTTGGAAGCAAGGTCCGAACTAAAAATTACCAGCCTCAAGAGGCTGAAAAAAGCCATTGTCAGTGATTGGGCTAAAATACCGTCAAGCTACGTTCGGGCAACTTGCGATTCGGTTTTTGATCGTCTCAAGGCATTAGTTACAGTATAAGGTGGTCATATCGAGCCAAAGTAAATTGATTCTGAAATTTTGATTATTTTCACACGTTCTATACATAAAAATAAATGAAAATCATTTTCCTAACCGAATTTATGGCCTTTTGAATAGGTTACACTTCGAGTGCCGGACCCTGTACATGTTTCACAAATTTCATGAAGTTTCATTATTCACATAGGTTCAAATGGAGCAGAAAAATATTGACAGAATACGTAGCCAAACATTTCGGCCCAAATGTGATACCCCAGAACTACTTCACGCCACCATATCTCACAGCTAAGCCAGATATTGTGCACCACCGACTAACACCTAGAGATAAATTCATAATAATTGCAACAGATGGACTTTGGGATATGGTATCACCCATCCAAGCTGTTCGACTTGTAGGTGAACACATGAAAGGTAAAATAACACTGAGCCCTTTGAAACTACCCCATAAAAAAATGAAATTAGGAGAGATCAACGACATACTTATCCAGCGAAAAGAGGGCATGAAAACTAAGCCGAAAGATACAAACGCTGCTACACATCTTATAAGGAATGCTTTAGGAGGGACAGACTACGGAATCGATCACAATAAGTTGTCGCAACTCCTAAGTTTACCAGATGATGTTGTTAGAGTTTTTAGGGATGATATAACTATTACTGTTGTATATTTCGACTCAGAGTATTTGAGGCATTGTCCTGCTTAGTTGTTTATGTACATAAACATATTGTCTAAATAATTTTCTTGAAATCTTAAATATATTTTATTCATCTCTCCATTGTTTATGGTTTTATTATTAGAAAATTTACGTATTTGTTACAAAAATCTGAAGAAACTATTGATTCATAAATTTTTATTAATTTATGTATTGTATTATGTTAGCTCTTGATTAAAGAAAAATATACACGAAAATTTCTGATGAAACACCCTGTATATACAGCCAAACCACTCCTTCCTACTTTCTTCAACAAATAAAAATTGGTTTTACACGATATATACAGGGTGTTTCATTGGTAAGTGAACATACGGTAACCTGAGGTTGAGCTACTCTAGGCGAGTCCAAAAAACCGATATGAGTGGTATATCGGGTGTCCCAAGGTGTGTGGCCTATTCGATTATAATGGAAACTGTTGATGGTAAAGATTTAAAATTTTGTGGATTCATATTTGACCAAGTAACATGGGCGTTTTTACGGGGGTGGTACTGGGGGTAATTACCCCCCCCCAGAAGAAAATTTGCAATACCCCTCCTAGAAGAACCAATCACCCCCCCTCATCCGCATTTCACTCAAGATCAGTGAGGTCACTCGCTTAAATTTACCACTACCCCTCCAGACTAGCTCTCTGGATACGCCCCTGCCAAGTAAGGTATATTTTTAAAATAATTTCACATTTCTAGTGTTGCCGGATGTACGACAATTTGGCAACAACACTGTTATTTTGAATGGTACATCCGATTTTTCTATTCTTTTATGATACTCCATAAAACATAATAACAACAAATTGTTGAATAGTAGTTGTATTTTCAAATAAATAAAACATTAAATCTATTTACTCTTACTTTTTCCTACATATCTTCAATGGTTTCTAAGTTATTCATTATTTTTCGAAATTTTAAATCAAATTGGCGTGTTACGAAAATGACTCTAGTTCGCTCAATATTTGAGATTCAAGTCAAAAATTTAGCAAGTCATTAGATATTGATCTGGGGGGTGATTCTTGAATATTGTCGTGAGCGCGATTCGACAATTGTCGACCAACTTCCTTACTAAGTTGGTCGACATTTGTAGATTCGCGAACACGATGTAATTCAAGAATCGACCCCCTGATCTATGTCACTGCTTTTGAATTATAGTTTTCAGTTATACAGGATGGACCAAAAAAATCATCATTTGCCAAGTTACATAATCGTTGAGATAGTTATAGGGACGCGAATAGAAAAACTGTAGAGTATAGGTGTCTAATTTGACAAAAACTATTTTTACGATTTTGTAACTCGGCAAATGATGATTTTTTTCGGTTCATCCTGTATAACTGACAACCATAATTCAAAAGCAGTGACGTAGATAATATCAATATCTAATAACTTGCTAAATTTTTGACTTAACTATCAAATATTAAGCGAACTAGAGTCATTTTCGTAACACGCCAATTTTATCTAAAAATTTGAAAAATAATTAATAACTCAAAAACCATTGAAGACAGGTATGAAAAAGAAAGGGTGAATAGATTTAATATTTCATGGAGTATCATAAAAGAAGAAATACTGGATGTCCCATTTAAAACAACAACGTTGTTTAAAATTGTCGTACATCTGGAAACACAGGAAATTTGTGAATTATTTTGAAAATGTACCTTACATGGCCAAAAATTGACCCACAAAATTTGAAATCTTTAGCATCAATAGTTTCCATAATAATCTAATAGGCCACTCAACTTGGGACACCCCATATATTTCGTATGCGTGGTAAACAATATCAAATTTTTGTGCCTTTTAAACCTCCCACTGCAACGAAAATGGTATGAATAGTATTATAGAACATGTATCGTTTGAATGAAAATAACTCATTCGCCTGTAATTCCAAGAAAAATGTACCTACCGTCATAAACTACAATAATTATAGGAGTATGTCAGAGACAGGTTAAATGTTATCTTTGTCCACATTGCTCCTGAAACAGTTTTGGCGTTCCCAATGCAGGGCCTAGGCCTCTCAAGGTTATTTAGAGTTCATTGGACCTCTTAAGGTTGACGCCCACTTTTGCAAAGAGGCGGGACGAGACGAAGCGTAATTTCGCCAGGGTCTGCACATTTGGGAGAGGCGATCGCGATTCGTCGAGCAGCCATCGGAAGAAATTCCGCCATCTCTAGACACCATGAAAATTTTATTACCCTTGTTGCATGCCGCCTCAAGAAGTTTGACGCGCACATGCCCCAAGGACCATTCACGCGTCGAACGACTCGCATCTTCTCCGCTTCGCGCCGTCTAGATGAGCGGGTGTCCATTCGATTCAATGCAAACTTCTCCGGCGGAAAACGACGTCTCTTCCGAACACTTCTCCAAAGTACGCGTTCGATCTGGTGCCGTATTCTCGACAAGTGATCTTTCAAGGCGAATACGAACTTCATTGTAGAGATGTGTAACTCAGTGAATTCTTGTGCGCCAACACAGTGACTCAAGCGCAGCTCCCTGTGTCAACTCATTGAGTTAACTCAAAATTGCGCTATAGCGCAGCAATAACCCGCGGGCATCCGGTACTCGGCAGTGTCGCCGCATGGCGCACAAAATATGACTCACTCCAGATCATTGTAGAACTTTGCCCGGGGCCGGGTACTGAGTAATTCCTGGAGCTCGTTTGCATATTACAGGCCAAGAAATTTTGGTTAATTTCTTTTTTAGTCTTTTATGGCAGATTTTAGCATACTATACAATTTTGGAACCTACAACCAGGTTGCCCTATAAAAATGAGTTACAGATCATGTCTCAAAACGCCCAATTAGGCTATTCATTCTGTGCACCGGTAACTATTTTTTTTTATTGAACAACTATTGAAAGTTCTGAAGAAAAAGCCGTTTTGTCCAAATATAATTAATTCATAGAGTGTACAATATCATTCATTCTCTAATATAATGGAGAAGTTGAAAGTGCTAAAAGCAATAGACAATTACCATTTTCGTTGAAATTAAAGGATCCAGTTCAACTCGAACTCTGTATTTAGTGTATTTACTGAGTTATGATACCGTATTCGTAAGGCAAACAGTGATACCTTAGCGCTGAGCGCTTCATTGAGATGAGTTGCGCCATGAGTTGATGGGTTCGGACAATGTGAGTTGACACACTCAACACAGTCAACTGAGTTGGCGCAATTGCGCGGCGTAACACTGTGTTACACATCTCTACTTCATTGCGCGGTCAGCATTTTTGCAGGTAAAAAGAGTGATTCGCGCAATGAGGTTCGTGTACGCTTTGAAAGATCACTAGTCCAGAATACGGGGCCTGTCTCGTGTCTAACAATTCGGATCTTTCCTTCGCGTCGCCTAGATCAGTGATTCTCAACCTGTGGTCCGTGAACGGTTTTCATGTGGTCCGCGAAATGAACAGTCATAAAATAATCAATTTAAATCTTTGCTCCTGAGACGGCGGCATATCACGCTTGATCTCTTGACGTGCCTCTTCAAGTCTTTGCCCAAGTGAGCGTCAACCTTCATACGACTTTCATGAAAGTGTTTGCAATTCGCAACACAAATTTTACTTTTACTTAATATATACTCCGTTCACGAAAGGTTGAGCCGTCGGTTGGTCATGGAAATTTGGCATATTCCACTGTGTATATTAAAATTTCAGGTTGTCGTTTATTTTCTTGTCAGATTGATACGCAATGTTGTCAATATTGCATAGAGTTCTCTGATAACTCGTCGGACGAGGTTGGGTACAATCGGCAACGTTGACTTTATTTTACGTTATGATAGCAAATACTGCCAACTTCAGATGGATAAACAAACGCCTACTATGCGCTCAAACTTTCGTGAACGGACTATATACATAATATACACCATGTGTATAGTCCATTCACGAAAGGTTGAGCCGTCGGTGGCCATGGAAATTTGGCATATTCTACCGTGTATATTAAAATTTTAGGTTATGTTCTTTATTTTCTTGTCAGATTGATACGCAATGTTGTCAATATTGCATAGAGTTGTCTGATAACTCTCAAAATCGTCAGACGAGGCCGGTACATTCGGCAACGTTGACTTTATTTTACTTTAGGACAGCAAATACTGTCAACTCCAGATAAATAAAGAAACGCCTACTATGTGCTCAACCTTTCGTGAACGGACTAAACTTGACTGAAACGAAGTTTTTGTGAAAACAGATATGGCTCAAATGCAGAGTGAAAGAACAAGCTGATGGTTATGTTATTTCATAGAGTCCTTTGACGTTTCTTCTATACAAATATATCCCTTCCACTTAATTCATCAGCATTCCATTTGTTAGGGAGTATAAATTAGAGCTTTATTCAGAACATCGCATAAATTCCATTTTGACCTCCACATTTCCTAGACAGTTTGACTGGAATACCATGAATGACCGGCCAAAACATTTGAAAGATGCTGCTTTTATTTGATTTATTGGTCTTTGTTCAATAATTTTTCATCAGACCACTTTTTTCTTACGTCATTATGATCATAAGTAAAAATGACATTTACAATTCGTGCATAATTGGCAGGAGGAAGAAGTCCAAACTTATTTTGACTCTCTCTGGTGAGAAATGGCACATTTGATTTGACAATATTAAATGATAATTAATTAGTTTCAGTGTTGAAAAATTTAATCAAAAACAGCGTAGGCCTAAAATTGTTTATTCTAAATTGCCGTTGGAACACTTGATTGTAAATTAAGACTCTTGAAATTATTTCCTCGAACAATTCTGAAATTATAATTGAATAAAATGTATAAAAAACCATCACATCTGTGGATAAATAACCATATGGGAACTATTAATTCCCATAAAAAAATATATTTAACATTCAATGTTTCCAAAAGATTAATCAGTGTATAAGTTATAAATGGATCGAATTAGTTCTCACGAATTAAACACAGCTGGTGGTCGTTTAATGTATTCTACAATTCGCTTACATATGGTACAAACTCAGCATACCCACACACTCATATCTTACTCAAAAATCAAGGTTCAGTTTTTATCTTCCATATATAAATAGACTGAGTAATATGTTGCAACGAACAAAATACTTAAGCTGTCTTTGCACGGATTGCAGCACGTTTTGCTGTGACTGCCTGGAAACCAGATTTTATACTAGCAACTGAACACCTAGAACCACAAGTTTCGCACTGTAGAAAGAATAACCTAGTATCTTTCTGTAGAATTGTATCTGGTGATCTACATGTGTGGCATGTCACATATTCTTTTATGTACCTGGAAATAATTGATTCAATCACACTTTTGTATATAAATAGGGAAAGATGTACAGTCTATTTCAGGATAGTGTGAAGTGAAGGAAACCCCTTAGCCCCTCCTATCTCTAATGCCTCTTTATCGTGAAAGAGGCAGAGTAGACATCTATCTCTCTTTCTAGTAAAATAAACCCTCAGATCAATAAAGAACATAGAAAAGCCCCGAGCAAATATCAATGGAATGAATTTGAGGATAAAATATATAGTCTGTTCACGAAAGTTTGAGCGGTCAGTAGGCCATGACAATTTGGCATATTGCACTGTGTATATTAAAATTTTAGGTTATGATCTTTACTTTCTTGTCAGATTGATACCCAATGTTGTCAATATAACATGGAGTTCTCTGATAACTCGCAAGCTCGTCGGACAAGGCCGGGTACATTCGGCAACGTTGACTTTATTTTACGTTATGACAGCAAATACTGCCAACTTCAGATAAATAAACAAACGCCTACTATGCGCTCAAACTTTTGTGAACGGACTATACTAACCAAATCTTTGTTTTGAAATCTCAAGGTTCAAAGGCAGAAAATGCATTTGGTAATTACATCTTTGAAAGAAGATCGAGCGAATTTTATGATCACGTGATTTTCGAGTCTTTGGAGGGTTAAAGAGTAACCAAACGCGATTAATTATTTATCCACTCCATCAAACTAATTTCTATGTGTAATGGTAGTCATAACATGTCTATGAACCGAAAAGCGTGTGTTATAATAACACCCGCACATAACACCCGCGAAATTACTTGGTTTGATTAGTTAGAGACTCTGATTTGATTCCCGACCACAGAGTACAGAGGTTTGACGGTTGGACGAAATGTTGTCAACGCTTTTGACAACTGTTCAATTTTTTTTAAATGCAGATTAATTCGAATTTTACTGAAGAAGTCGTGGATAAAGTATAGTATTCAATTCGCGGTAATGCTCAAAACACACTTGATGAATTACACACTCGCCTGACGGCTCGTGGTGCAAAATTCATCTGCGTGTGTTTTGACCTGCATTACCGCTCATTGAATAATATACTATTGAATTTGAAATTCTAACCTGAGTAGGTGGTTTTCGTCAATTTGAATAATTCGTTTGACGTTTAAAGATTATATTACCTTGACAGAGCGATATGCTGGGCTGATTTTTTCGGAGCTTTTCGAGTGATGCCTGAGCGATCGCTGAGGTTATAACCAAACACTCTGTGCACTCGATTTATAATGGTTAGAAGCAGCGGTACATCATCTAACTAATTATCGGTTCACAGCATAAGAGAAACAATTAAATTAATACCTATACGACCCATTATCAACCCAAGCTACTGTACTGAACTCTGGAACGGTGATTTTTGCGAACAATGTCTTGCAAATAATACAGTAATTCGGCATTTTTCTGGAGTAAATAAACGAAAACACTAATGCCCGTACTCATAGTCGATGCTCCGTCAGTTCTCAATCTCATACTCAAGCCGTTCTCGGCGGAGACGAGCTCGCGTGCTTAGCGACGATCGTATCTCATAAACAAACCTTCGGCAAAACTCGGCGGAGAATTCGAACATCGTCGGAATCTGGTTATTTTCACTTTTTTCTGTGGTATCACTGCTGAGTTGCCATGGAGATCCGCCATTTACATTGAAATTTGAATATTGACAATTTGTATGACAGTTCGACATCCGAGCACGTCTCAAGGTTGGTCGGTAGCTGAGCATCGACGAAGTATTGCTTGAGTACTATGAGATGAAAAGGAATGCTTGAGAACTGCTTGAGTACGAGAACTGACGGAGCATCGACTATGAGTACGGGCATAAGGCACATTAAAATGTCAAATAACGAAAACCAGCACAAATATCTTAAAAATCATAAGAATAACCAGAATTAGGTTTATGTTTATAAACAGCAGAGGGAGGAATATAAACAGAGAGATCTTGTCCTTATTTTAGCCCCTGTTCACATCTGACAGGACCTATCTATGTTTTTTATTGATTAGAGTATAGACAAGGAGGGGCTCAAGTTTCACTCACTTCATACTTTGGTGAAATATAGTATGTGCTCAGAGTAAGGAGTAAACATAGAGATGCCCCTACACGTCAATAGTACTGCATTGTAATCAACTAAGCTCTAGAGTGAGATGTAAAGCATTTCATTGCCATACTGCTGGGGTGAAGTAAACAATTGGTTAGATTTTCATTTCTACAATTCCTGAATAAAATACATTTTAGTAATTTTGCCATAGCTAAATTTACCGGAATAAACTGCCACCAAATCAGTAAAATAATTCAGTTTATGAACTTCAAATCGAAATGAAAATGTAAACACGACGCATCGAATAACTAGTAAACAGTAACAGATCGATGTTGCCAAACTGACAGAATTGTCTGTAACAGACGCTAGCCGTTAGTATCAGAGTAGGGGAACGGTAGACCTGAGGCCTATTGCACCAAAATAAATTTCAACTTTTCACTTTGCATTCTGACAAATTTCAAAAGTGAAAATTAGTTATGTTGCACGATATTTCTCCCAAAACTTAGTTTCTGAGGAGTACTTTGCATTATGCACTTGACTTTCCACATTGTATTTTTCAATTTTGAATGCGTTTGGTGCAACTTAATTCATTTGAAAAGTGAAAAGTTGCAAAGATATTGGTGCAATAGGCCCCAGTTATTCAAAAACGGAATAAAGATACGGCACAAGTTCGCAACGCCGCGCCGGAATGTTGTTCGCGTGCATGAAAAGATTCTACCTGGCTGCGTCAATAAAGGCATGAAGGCATAGAGATAGAATAGTAAAGAGTTGTCATCATTGAAATAAACGTGGTATCAGATGCGCCATATTACTACCACCTAAGGTCAAATTTGACAATCGTTGAATTTTCTGGAGGAATTGTGATTCTCGCGCCTGTTTCTATAAATTGTGATTTTTTTTGCTTAATAATATACAATAAAATAGTATCGTGCACTGTAAGGCTTTCTTCGAGCAGAGAAGAGACAGATAAGAAGAAAATTAGAGGAAAAAATATCACAGGTAGGGATGAGTACTGAACAGATCCGCATTCGAAATTGTTTTTGCTTGTCTGTCTTGGTAATCTGATATCTTTTTATATGTGTATATAACGCCTGAAGAAAAATTGTTTATTTGATATTCAATTGACCTTATTTGAACAGGATTCCTAAAGATCCAACACGTCGTATTTTTTAGGCGAAATTTGTAAATAGAAAAAATTGGCAACTTGAATCAACCCTGAACTTTCCGCCATATTGGTCCCCGACTTAGCCCCGCCCAGTGGTACTATTTTTCCTTACTCAATTGTACGTCATAGCGTCTCTTCTCTACTATATCTCGATGCGTGAAGGCATCCCTAGGTTCACTTTTTACTCTGAGAGTATAAGCTTTCTACTCGATAATGAATAACTCACCTTCGGAGAACGTTTTCAATTTGTTTCTGCTGAAATCTTCCCTTGATAATTAACTGACTATTTCCATCAACTGAACCACTGGTACCCAATTCAGCTAATAAGAAGTCCAATAAATGTTTAGGTTGACGATGAAGCATTTTACAAATTTCGGTGAAATTGGCAAAGGATGTTTTCTTGGTACCTATACGCACAACTTGAGGTGGTCTCATGACAAATTTCTGTTTCTTTCCAGCAGCCATGTCAGGATTTTTGTCACGCATTATTTCAAAGGCACGATTGAGTAATTCATCATAAGTATAGTCACGGTCCGAGCCACTCCACTGATTCAAATTGTCTTCAACTTGAAAAAGAGAAAATAAACATCACATTTTGAATACAATTATAATTTATCAGTTTAATGCAAACAATAAAGGGTTTTTCAATGAGAGGTATTATTTTGAATAGCCCGCTATTTCGGCAAATGTCACGTTTGAAGCTGTCATTTTTTTGACATTTGACAAATAGAAAACTACGCATTAATAAAATGGAACGATACACGCTTCAAGAACGCATTGAAATTATTGAAATTTACTATAAAAATGGTGAAAATTGGCAGAGACGGTTCGTAAACTAGAACATTTTTGGGTCGTCGTGAAGCACCTTGTCAGACAATAAAGAAATTGGTGAAAAAATTCGAGCTGTTGGGACAATTTAGTGATGTGAAGAGCAAAACACGTGCACGTCGCTCAAGAGCAGCCGAAAATATTGCTGCTGTTTATCCATTCCTCGTCGTTCTTGGAATAAGGCATTTCACAAACGTCATTACACCGTATTTTGCATAAAGATTTCGGTCTTCAGTCTTATAAAGTTCAGTTAAACAAGAACTCAAGCCGGCCGATCATCAACAACGTCGTGTCTTTGCCGATTGGTCGTTGAAATGCATGAAATGATCCGGAATTCCATCGAAAAATCATCTTGAGTGATGATGCCCATTTCCACCTCGGTGGCTTCGTCAACAAGCAAAATTGTCGCATCTGGGGCTCGGAAAACCCAAGAGTTATTGTTGATCAGCCTCTCTATCCTCAATGTGCGACTGTTTGGTGCGTGGGGTTTAAGGTCTGGCGGAGTCATTGGACCTTACTTTTTCGAAAATGAGGCTAGAGCAACAGTTACGGTGAATGTATTGCGCTATCGACAGATGATTAATGATCTTTTATGACCGAAATTGGATAGTATTGATCTGGACAACGTTTACTTTCAACAAGACGGTGCCACGTGCCACACAAGCAACGAAACCATTGATCTTTTGCGGGAAAAGTTTCCGGACCATGTTATCTCTCGAAGAGGTGATCACAATTGGCCACTGAGATCTTGTGATTTCACACTTTGCGACTTCTTCCTTTGGGGCCACGTGAAAGAGAAGGTCTACGCCAATAGCCCAGCGTCGATTCAAGACCTCAACGATGGAATTCGTGAGGCTATCGAGGACATAGGGCAGCCACTTTGCGATTTAGTTATGGAAAATTCATTAAAAAGATATGGTCCTGTAAGCGTGTCGTGGTGGTCACTTGCCTGATGTTATTTTCCACTATTAACGGCATAGCGTCTTCTTTATAATGAAATAAACATCCGATCATTTATATTGAAAAATGGCATTTTTCTTCGACTATCAAAATGATACCTCCTATTGGAAAACCCTTTATCAGTTAATGGCAAACGAATATAACTAAAAGAAGAGAAAGTAGCTTTCTAATTCATTCTTTATCTTCATTTATTAGAATAGATATTTTACCTTTTTCAGGAACTTCCCTTACATCATTGCAGCATGTAGGAAATTGACTCAAATTAAATTAAATATTACTGTTAGATTAATGGTGGTATTCTGCTTTTCATCTGTAGCTTACGATACTGTAGTGTACGATTGATCTATAACTGGCCTACTTTCAGATTCATAAATAATGCAATTCTGGAATTGTTCCTGTAACTTTCTTATTTACAGTGTCACATTTGAACTACTCATCGAAAAACATAACATTCAATCATAAGTTTTGATTTGAATTTGAAAATACATTTTACAGTTTGTGTTTGTTCATTTCATCCAGTAAATTGAAAATATGAAAGAAAAAATGTCTAGTCCGTGATAAGGTAATTCATAATCTATAATCCGTTTACGTAAGTTTTGAGCGCGTAGTAGGCGTTTGTTTATTTATCTGAAGTTAGCAGTGTTTGCTGTCATAACGTAAAATAAAGTCAACGTTGCCAAATGTACCCGGCTTCGTCCGACGAGCTTGCGAGTTATCAGAGAACTCTTTGCAATATTGACAACATTGCGTATCAATCTGACAGGAAAATAAACAACCTAACCTAAAATTTCAATATACACAGTGGTATATGCCAAATTTGCAGCTTATGAAAAGTTACAGATTGGTTTATAGATGAGAGCAGAATACCACCATAAAATTAAATAATGATGACCCCAATAGTGATATAAATATGAGATTAATAAAAAAAAAACCATATGTTCAATGAAATAACGTTGATAACTCTTTCATTAGAAATTGAATTCCTTCAATACTGTTTTGTTTGTAAGAAAAAACAATAAACTCAAATAATAAAGCTGGTTAAAAATGAATAAATATAACCCTATAAAAATCTGAAAATTTTGAACGATACAATTCATTAGCATTGTATCAATACGAAAATGAAGATTTATACTTACTATTCTCTTTATCATCTTTTTCTTCTGTCTCTGCCATAATATCATCCAAATCCTTCTTTTTCTTCTTCTTTTTCATTTTACTGAAATCTATCATATCCATGTCGAAATTATCATCGACACCTTCTTCATTATTTGCCGCATCAAAATTATTTTCACTGTTGATATCGTTCAGGGCAGCATCAAGTTCTTCGGTACTGAACGGTTTCTTTTTTTTCTTCTTCTTCTTGGTGAAATCTAGATCTAAATCTACATCTTCATTATCTTCATCATTTTGCTGTTTAACTTCCTCGTCTTTCGTTTCCAGGTCCGCATTTCCAGTTTCTTGAGTGTCAGTTCCTTCTGCCAAAGCAGCTTCGATATCGAAGGTGGTCTTCTTCTTCTTCTTTTTTTTCTTCAAAGTAGGATCGAATATCTGAAATGATACATTCCAATTGAGGAGCACAATATATTTCATATTGGTAAATTTAGAGCAACTATTAAAGGGTTTTCCAATAAGAGGTGTTATTTTGGATAGCCCGCTATTTCGGTAGATTCCACGTTTGAAGCTGCCATTTTTTGACATTTGACCAGTAGAAACTACGCCATTAATAAAAATGGAACGATACACGCTTCAAGAACGCATTCAAATTAATAAAATTCACTATAAAAATGGTGAAAATTTGGTATGAACGGTTCGTAAAACTCGAACATTTTTGGGTCGTCGTGAAGCACCTTGTCGGACCGCAATAAAGAAATTGGTGGAAAAATTCGAGCTGTTGGGACAAGTTAGTGATGTGAACAATAAAACCCGTGCACGTCGCTCAAGAACAGCCGAGAATATTGCTGCTGTAGCCGAAAGTGTTGAAGAAAACCCAGATTTGTCCATTTCTCGTCGTTCTTTGGAACAAGGCATTCCACAAACGTCATTACACCGTATTTTGCATAAAGATTTGGGTCTTAAGGCTCATAAAGTTCAGTTGACACAAGAACTCAACCCGGCCGATTATCAACAACGTCGTGTCTTTGCTGATTGGGTCGTTGAAATGCATGAAAATGATCCCGAATTCTATCGAAAAATCATCTTGAGTGAAGAGGCCCATTTCGACCTCGATGGCTCCGTCAACAAGCAAAATTGTCGCATCTGGAGCTTGGAAAACCCAAGAGTTATTGTTGAAAAGCCTCTCTATTCTCAACGTGTGGCTGTTTGGTGCGGTTTATGGTCCGGCGGAGTCATTGAATCTGACTTTTTCGAAAATGAGGCTGGAGCAACAGTTACGGTGAATGGATTGCGCTATCGAGAGATGATTTATGATTTTTTATGGCCGAATTGGTTAGTATTGAGCTGAATAACATTTACTTTCAACAAGACGGCGCTACGTGACACACAAGCAACGAAACCTTTGATCTTTTGCGGGAAAAGTTTCCGGGTCGTGTTATCTCTCGAAGAGGTGATCACAATTGGCCACCGATATCTTGTGATTTAACACCTTGCGACTTCTTCCTTTGGGGCCACGTGAAAGAGAAGGTCTACGCCAATAGCCCAGCGTCGATTTAAGACCTCAAAAATGGAATTCGTGAGGTTATCGAGGACACTTTGCGATTTAGTTATGGAAAATTTCATTAAAAGGATATGGTCCTGTAAACGTGGTCGTGTTGGTCATTTGCCTGATGTTATTTTCCACTATTAACGGCATAGCTTCTTCTTTATAATGAAATTAACATCCGATCTTTTATATTGAAAAATGGTATTTTTCTTTGAATATCAAAATAACACCTTTTATTGGAAAACCCTTTATTATTGAAATACTGAAATGATAACAATGAAACCCACAGGTTGGGGTCCCTGTAAGCAGTGAAGAAGAACAGATCAAAAATAGCAGGAAAAAACTTGACTGTGTAAGTGTGAAACGTGTTCGATATCAAAGAAGAATTCGAATCGTAACAAAGTTGATAGACACTCAAACATCTGTTCTTTGGTATAAGAAATCAAAATATTGTTTAAAGCAAATATTTCCAAGCAATAGCAAATCTATCTGTTGAACCTGCACAGAAAGTTGAGAAAAAAATTGCTTCATGGAAAAATCAAGTTAAGCTGGCAAAATACATACATTATTCTGAAAACCAACAAACCAAAAAATCTAAATGTTCAAGTATCTTTATCATATCTTCGGAGTATCTTTAGAATACCTTGGGAAGGTACAGGAAATGAGAGAATCATAAGTCAGGGAACCTATCTTGTTGTGTCGTTATGATTAAATGTGAGCATCGAAAAGAATTTTGACTTGATGCTATGGGAAAAGGAATACACTGCCCAAAACTTCTAAGCAAATTCCATAGAATGGTATACAGATGGTTCTAAAACCACGATAGGTGCAGCCTTGTAGAGATGTGTAACACAGCGTTACGCCGCGCAATTGCGCCAACTCAGTTGACTGAGTTGAGTGTGTCTACTCAAATTGTCCGAATCCATCGACTCATGGCGCAACTCAACTCAATGAAGCGCTGAGCGCTAAGGTTTCAGTGTTTGCCTAACGAATACGGTATACACTAAATACAGAGTTCGAGTTGAACTGGATCATTTAATTTCAACGAAAATGGTAATTGTCTATTGCTTTTAGCACTTTCAACTTCTCCATCATATTAACGATTTATTGCTATTGTACACTCTATAAATTAAATATAACTGAACAAAACGGCTTTTTCCTCAGAATTTCCAATAGTTTGGGATCAATACAAAAATGGTTACCGGTGAACAGAATAAATAGCCTAATTGGGCGTTTTGAGACATGGTCTGTGAATAACAGATAACATTGTAACTCATTTTTATGGGGCAACCTGATGTATGTTCCAAAATTGTATAGTATGCTAAAATCTGCCATAAAAGACTATAAAAAAGAAATTAACTCAAATTTCTTGGCCTGTAATATACAAACGAGCTCCAGGAACTACCCAGTACCCCGGCCCCAGTTCTACAATGATTTGGAGTAGTGATGGGCCATTCGAATGCAAAATCGAATGCAGCATTCGATTTTTGAAAGTATTCGTTGCATTCGAATGCAATATTTCAGCAATTCGAATGATTTTGCATTCGGTTTGGAGCGACACCTATCATAAAAATCAGGTACTATGTCGTTAAGGTTCAATATCTCAGACTTTGCGTGCTTTTTTTAGAAAATGAACTCTATTGCCATTCATTCGGTCCAAATTTCGAATGAATCATTCGTTTTGCATTCGGTTTCGGGCGGCATCTACCTGAAATTGTAGTTACTATGTCCGTAAGGCTCAATATCTATGTCATTGCGTGCTATTTCTTAGGGAGGTTTTTGAAATTGAGCTCTATTGGAAGTCATTCGGTCTAAATTTCGAATGAATCATTCGTTTTGCATTCGGTTTCGGGCGGCATCTACCTGAAATTGTAGTTACTATGTCCGTAAGGCTCAATATCTATGTTATTACATGCTATTTCTTAGGGAGGTTTTCGAAATTGAGCTCTATTGGAATTCATTCGGTCTAAATTTCGAATGAATCATTCGTTTTGCATTCGGTTTCGGGTGGCATCTACCTGAAATTTTAGTTACTATGTCCGTAAGGCTCAATATCTATGTCATTACGTACTATTTCTTAGGGAGGTTTTTGAAACTGAACTCTATTGCAATTCATTCGGTCTAAATTTCGAATGAATTATTCGTTTTTCATTCGGTTTGGGGTGGCATCTAGCAGAACTATCAGACACTATATACCATTAAGGCTCAATTTCTCTGCTTTTGCATGCTATTTCTTATGGAGGTATTTGAAATTGAACTCTATTGGAATTCATTCGGTCTGAATTTCGAATGAATCATTCGTTTTGCATTCGGTTTGGGGTGTCAACTAGCAGAAATATTAGATACTATAAATCAATAAGGCCCAATATTTCTGCGTTTGCATGCTATTTTTTATGGAGGTTTTGGAAATTGAACTCTATTGGAATTCATTCGTTGAAAATTTCGAATGAATCATTCGTTTTGCGTTCGGTTTGGGGTAGCATCTAGCAGAAATATTATATACTATATATCAATAAGGCCCAATATTTCTGCCTTTGTGTGCTATTTCTTACGGAGGTTTTTGAAATTGAACTCTTTTGAGAATTCATGTAATGGTTTCAAGCATATAAGTTTTCATGAGATGTTAGCTCATCGAAGAAAAATTAAACTTTAATGTGCAAGTTCTTGTACCATTGCGGATTTATTAGGAAAATCAGTACTTACATTTTTTCACTAACATTTTTTAAGAATTTTCCTATGACATCACTAAGTTGAATGTTTTCATATTGATTCGCTTTAATAAAAGGTGGTACTACCATCTTTCAAAAAACATTTTTTTCAAATCAGTAGGACCTTTATGTCCAAAGAAATCGGTATTATTTAGAAGGGTCAACTAAAATAAAAAAGTAAATTTAAAATGGGGGCCACTCCACAACTGACGAATGAATTCCAATAGAGGTTAATTTCCAAAACCTCCATAAGAAATAGCATGCAAACGCAGAAATATTGGGCCTTATTGATTTATAGTATCTAATATTTCTGCTATTTGCCACCCCAAACCGAATGCAAAACGAATGATTCATTCGAAATTCAGACCGAATGAATTCCAATAGAGTTCAATTTCAAATACCTCCATAAGAAATAGCATGCAAAAGCAGAGAAATTGAGCCTTAATGGTATATAGTGTCTGATATTCTGCTAGATGCCACCCCAAACCGAATGAAAAACGAATAATTCATTCGAAATTTAGACCGAATGAATTGCAATAGAGTTCAGTTTCACAAACCTCCCTAAGAAATAGTACGTAATGACATAGATATTGAGCCTTACGGACATAGTAACTAAAATTTCAGGTAGATGCCGCCCGAAACCGAATGCAAAACGAATGATTCATTCGAAATTTAGACCGAATGAATTCCAATAGAGCTCAATTTCGAAAACCTCCCTAAGAAATAGCACGTAATGACATAGATATTGAGCCTTACGGACATAGTAACTACAATTTCAGGTAGATGCCGCCCGAACCCGAATGCAAAACGAATGATTCATTCGAAATTTGGACCGAATGAATGGCAATAGAGTTCATTTTCCTAAAAAAAAAGAAGGCAAATGCTGAGATATTGAACCTTAACGACATAGTTCCTGATTTTTATTGTAGGTGTCGCCTCAAACCGAATGCAAAATCATTCGAATGATCATTCGATTCTCAAATCATTCGTTCATTCGGTTTTCGATTTTTGAAAGAATTCGGTTTTGCCCATCACTAATTTGGAGTAAGTCATATTTTGTGCGCCGTGCGTCAATACTGCCGAGTGCCGGATGCCCGCGGGTTATTGCTGCGCTATAGCTCAATTTTGAGTTAACTCAATGAGTTGACACAGGGAGCTGCGCTTGAGTCACTGTGTTGGCGCACAAGAATTCACTGAGTTACACATCTCTACAGCCTTGAGTATTCAGGCTACAAACTAAGTGCGAATTTTGGCGATGTAACTACACCTTACCATAGTTAGATTGTAAGATGTAACCACAGCTAGCCAAAATTCACCTTAAGTGTACACTACCATTAGGCTCGTTCTCTAGTGTTTTTCAGACAATCAAAAAATGCATAAACAGAAACTTGGAAAGAAACTATCAAGGGTGTGACATAGCCATCCATTCTGATAGTCAAGCTGATACAAAAGCACTGAACTCCTATGTCAACGACTCAAAGCTGATATGGGAGTGCTGAAAACTCAACAAAGTAGGCAAGAATAACAAGGTCTTTTTGGTGTCTGGATTCCCGGTCACTCACGAATCATAGGATGAAGACATTTTTGAGAGAAGCTCATGATTTAACGTGGAATGTGTTATGACATATGGTAACTAAGAGGATATGATTCAACTTATTCGTGGAAGAGATTAGAAATATTTTGAGTCCCATATAATCATACAAGACCAAAAAACAAGTTTTTATTCAAATATGGCATGAAAACGAGTGAATTGAACAAAATCAAAGCAAATGAGTTCAAGAATTCTTACAGAGTTGGCAAAACAATTCAAATATAATTATAAAGAAATCTTCACTCGGTGATATATATTTTGAGTAAAATAAACAAAGGTCATTCACTAAACCACAAAAATTCATGTACTAACATGATTTTGGTTCCTTCATTAATGAATTCGGCATTCATGGTGAAGATTTGCAAGTTGGGATATTTATCATGATAAAATGTCAATATATGAAATTAATGGATGAAATATGAAAACTATAATATTTCTTCGACCGGTATCAAGAGCTAAACTCAAATTTCAGTGGATAATACACAATACAAAATAGATTACACGTTCACGGCCCCCACATGTTCACTGTATATCAAGTACGGGTAACGTTAAACTCACCGCTTCATCTTCTGCCATTATAGCCTCTATAAAACTTTAGGGATAACAAATCGAGAAACACAGGAGATACTGAAAACAGCACTAAAAACTTTCAGGAAAAACGATTTTGTTATTATTGCATCACCCAAATATTTCTAGAACGACATTAAAGTCACAGAAATATAAAACCACAGAACATACGACATACGACCACAGATTTTCTACAACATAAACCACAGAATATATGTTCTGTGAGGAATATACTCAACGGCCTCGGCCAAAACTATTTCCGATCTTAGACTAACCCCGGGTTTCACAAACGCTTGATTGGCAATCAAATCGTTGATTTTCAATTGAGTCGATGGTTTACGTCAAAAATGAACTGAAAATTGCACAGAAATGATGACATTTCAATAATCAAGCTGATTGGAGTTTTGTGAAACCCGGCTTATGTGTCTAGTCCTATGTCTATGTTTCCGATGCTAACATAACATGATTAACGGTAACCTGTCTCTGTCATACTCATACAACCAGGGTTCATAGATGTATTGCATCTCTAAGGGGTCGTTTATACTGGCCCGTAACTTATGCCCTTAACTTATACCCTTAAATTATGAATGAAAAACTTCTAGGTAAGGGAATTCGAGTATAAACCATAGCATGAAATGTCTATGTTTCAATTCTTAGGGTACGGGAAAAGTTAAAGTTACGGGCCAGTATAAACGACCCCTTAGACTGCATCTCTTTTTAATAGTCTCTTTTATGTTCTGTCAATGTCCCGTCAATTCCTAAGAACATGCATAGAATTTAGAATATATGTTCTATGTTCTAAAAGTAGGGTTATATTATTATTAGATCATTGGGACACATGTCAATTTTTATCAGAAAAATAGCAGAAAAATTGTTAATAGCAGTGAAAGTTTAAAAAAAGTGAATTACTTAATAATGTTATTATTATAATTATTGTTATTTTAAGTCTTCGTTTCTTGGTATGACGTAATAGATAGATAAAGATATTCACAAGTTGCAATTATACATTAAAGGTACGTATGTTGTCTCTGGTATGAATTTCGAGTTGATTTTAAAATTTTTTGGCTGACATTTGAATTCTATAAGTTGTTTACATCGATAACTCGAGATTATTTCATTCGCATACAACAAAGTATATTTTTGGCTTAATATCTGATTGCTGGTTTTATAATAATAATGATTGTGTCATCTGTATGTAAAGTTAATTCGATACATCTTTGGAGTATCTAAATATAACTTGGAAAAGATCCAAAATGAAGAAAATTATGTGAAGAATTAATGTTATATGTAGAATTATCTTAAAAGGAGTTCGTGACATTCTGGAATATTCATCCTGAAATGCCTGAGCAACATCTATGCGGAAATAGGCCTTTTTGGAGGGCTTTTTACAAATTGCGGTAAATATTTGAATTTCTTGGGGTCCCGCAGATATCGACCAGATTTTGGTGTCATTGTATTAATTGAGGCTTTCCGAACAACATTAGTGATACCAACAGGTGGCGGTCTGTCTTAGTTAAGAAAATATAGGCCTTCAAAGTTCCAAAATTGTTCCATCTTCATGTCGCTTTTTTCATTATAAAAATACAGAATTACTGCTCCATTTCAGTCTATAAATTACCTTCGAACTTTCACATAACGATTCAATTAGTTTCATAATATAATAATTAATGCAAAAACATCGGAATTCTATAGGTTAGTATATTCCATAGGCGAATTTTGGCGATGTAACCACAGCTTACCATAGCTACAGATAGCCTATTCGTTTTGAAGAGTTTTTTGCTCCTGAGTAACTCAAAAGCTCGAAATACGGCTTGCCATTGGTTGCGCACAAGCACTAGAACAGCTCAGGAGCTCGAAACTCTTCAAAACGAATAATATAATAGTTACGTGTAGTTGACAGTTAATACACATTAGGCGAATTTTAGAGATGTAACTACAGCTTACCACAGTTACATAGTTGACAGTTAATAGTCCGTTCACGAAAGGTTGAGGCGTCGGTTGGCCATGACAATTTGGCATATTCCACTGTGTATATTGAAATTTTAGGTTATGTTGTTTATTTTCTTGTCAGATTAATACGCAATGTTGTCAATATTGCATAAAGTTCTCTTTTCACTCGCAAGCTCGTCGGACGAGGCAGGGTACATTCGGCAATGTTGACTTTATTTTAAGTTAAGACTGCAAATACTGCCAACTCCAAATAAATAAACAAACGCCTACTATGCGCTCAAACTTTCGTGAACGGACTACTTATATCAAATCAGATCACAGTTACGCGATTTGACAGAACATACGTGTATTTACTGTCAACTATGTAACTATGGTAAGCTGTAGTTACTTTCACCCGTTTTGTAGAGCTTTACGAAAGCGAATACGAACTTCCTTGTGCGGTGTGCATTTTTGCAGGTAAAAGGGGGACTCGCGCAATGAAGTTCGTATACGCTTTGAAAGATCACTTGTCCAGAATACGGGGCTAGTCCGATGTAATTGCCGAACGCCCTTAGTGTTACGTGCGAATGCGCTTGGAATGCTCTCGACTAATCTAGATAGCTGTAGAACAGGGACGTGGCGTATATAAGGACGCGCGTGTTGGACTCAGAGAGAGGCACGTCAAGAGACGAAGCGTGGTTTGCCGGCGAAGAAGTTAGCGTTGAATCAAATGAAGACCCGCTCACCTAGGCGGCGCGAAGGGAAGAGGACATTCGTAAAGCGGCCTACAAACGCTGAAACATGCCGCGATGCATCGATTCAAAAATTCATAAAACTTGCACCAGTTGCAAAGCGCCTGCTCAAATCGAAACCTTTCCTCAATTGAAAAAAGTTTTAAAAGGTCGTGAATTTTCTTCTGATGAAAAAGTAATAATAGGTCTGATTTGCAGAACAAGAAGAAGGTCTAGAGACATTATAGGTTCGCTGTGATTAATGTATCCAATTAAGTGGAGAATACGTTGAGTAATAAAATATTAGTGATAGAAAGATATCACTTTTTTTTGCCGATACGATATATCGGCCGATACCGATGTTTATGTGCCGATATACCGATATATCGTATCTGCAATCATAACGCCACCTATACCGAAGCGAAATCCGGGGAGGACCCGTTTTATAATACACAATTCCATTCGGGGAAACAGTTGCGATTGCGCCATCTATTCATACACGACCGGGGAAGTCCCGTTTTGTAATTCCGTCCGTACCAGGTAGCGACTAGCGAGGGACATTTCCTAACATTCTGTAGTGCTAATACGACGTTTTAAACTGAGCTAATTTTTTAATAAAAAATATTTCATCTAGAATTAAAACTCATTTTGTTGGATAATGTATTTCATTTATGCACTGAAGAGGCAAAAAACTTGCCGATATTCCTTGCCGATACGATATATCGGCAACAAGTGCCGATATACCGATATCAATATCGGTATCGTTCTATCCCTATAAAATATTTTGACATTTAAATTTTGTTTGGTTTTATAGTAGGCTAGGATTTTTTCAATATATGCTCGTACTCTCGAGAAAAATATCTGGAAGAATTTTATATACAGGGTTGGAATAAAGTTTGGCACCAAATTAATATCTTTAAAACGAAACGGGCGATATATTTGAAATTTGGCAGCTGAGTGTAATGGACCACAATGCATCTGATGAGCATATTTTCATTAATGAGATAATTCCGGTTTAACCGGAAATGCGATCAACTTCTTTAATTTAAATGGGACACCCTATATATTTTTACAGATTTTGAAAGAGCTTGGAATTTCGAATGCGCACATACTGGGTCTAGTGTAAAAATCTAAAAAAATATTTTCCTTTTCGATCAAAAACTTTTTTAATTTATATGGGACCTCCTGTATACCTTTGCAGATGTTGATAGATCTTGGGATTGCAAATGCTCACATACTGGGTTTAGGGTAAAAATCTCATTGATATTGTCCTTTTCGTTCAATAGATATGTGTTTGGTGCCATACTTTATCCCAACCCTGTATGTGGGGATTGAACGATGTGATTAATCATGAACGAGGATTATGGCTTATTTTTTTCAGATGGACCAAAACAAAGAAGTTGTTCGTGCAGAAGTTATAAGCAACGAAAGTTCCCAAAGTTTGGGATCCATTGAGCTAACCCCTGATCTGAAAGTGGAAAATATTTTCAAACAAGTTCAGGAGTTTTTCACTGAAACTGAAAGAGGTTTTGAAGATGTTGAAATCATCTCTGAAGGAAATAAGAAAGAGGTAAACAATTTTTCGCATACACACACACCTCTAGAATTATTGAACAACTTATAAGAAGAAATCACAATTAACGTAACTGTAAGCCAACAAACCATAGCCTTATTAGTTATTTTTATTATCATAATAAAAAATAAATACAGAAAAACAACAATAATTAGTACCTATTTGATATTCACACATGAATCTTTACAACACTTACACTTCAAAAATCAATTTAATTTTTACTGACTCTTTATTTTCAAGGTAACAAACAGAGATGAACAAATTGAGCGGTCATTTAAGGTATGAATTATTCACATGTGAGTTTTTTTGTCCAGTTTATCTCTTATCCAAAATTACTCAGTTAAATTTCATTTTTATGCATCGATATCTTACTTACCTGAAAATAATCAACAGATCTGTTTTTTAATAATGTGTGATTATAATGCAGTATTTATATTAAATGTGAAATAGGTTAGGTTTATTTAATCAATGGTTGCGTTCAGCGAAAACAACTGTTGCAAATATGATCACAGAGTGTTGAGTAATCAGTAGGAAGGATTCTGAACGGTATAAACTATACTCCGTTCACGAAAGGTTGAGCCGTCGGTTGGCCATGGAAATTTGGCATATTCATAGATCTATAATTACTATGGATGCAGAATCACGTGACTTAACAGAAGATCGAACACTTGGATACATAAGAGAGAGAAAGACATATTATGCAATCTTATCGAAACGAAAAGAGATGAAGAAAGTTTGGGGCAACTTGTCAAAATCATATGGAAGATGTAACAAATATTTAGGCTTTGCTTGCCCACAAGAAGTAGATGCGGTGAATATAATTTAAGTTATACTAATTTCTGAATTAAAGTCATATATTTTTTGATATATTTCATTTGGAATGATCTATTTGGTGTTTTTATCTACATTGATTTGACATTGCCCACAATAGCTCCATCACATTCGACCAAGTGACCTCTCTCTCTCATGCGGTGTCCATTTTTATTAGGTCTATGGGCATATTCCACTATGTATATTAAAATTTTAGGTTATGTTCTTTATTTTCTTGTCAGATTGATACGCAATGTTGTCAATATTGCATAGAGTTCTCTGATAACTCGCAAGCTCGTCGGACCATAGACAAACTAGTTAGTCTATGCGTCGGACTAGGCCGATTCATAGATTTATAATACTAACTAGATAGCGAACATGTCAAAAATTTTGAGGCAAACGGCGGCCATTTGCAGTTTGGAGTGAAATTGACTAATTTGAGAAGGTCCATGGGCCGAGTACATTCGGAAACGTTGACTTTATTTTACTTCATCACAGTAAATACTGCCAACTTCAGATAAATAAAGAAACGCCTACTATGCGCTCAACCTTTCGTGAACGGACTATATAAACTTGTCCAGTATTCTGACATAACCTAAATGTCAAATTTACACCACATAAACAGCTGACAGTGATCAGTGAGCGAGCGTAATTTGAAGTCGCTCAGTGAACATGTTGAACTTATGTTCACTGATCGAATGCGTTCAGCGCAAATTCGCTCAAGGGTTGTACAACTGTTGTGTCCGCTGAAAGCAACCACACTGAAGGTTGAATAGGTGCTCAGAGAATGAAGTTAATAATAACTAGGCTTTAGTTTAGTTTAGTTTAAAAAAAGGGTAACAGTTCACTGCGATCTTAAGGTCTATTATGCCCCTTACAGGGCTGTTCTGGCCACATCCTTCACAGCTCGCCTTTCAGTTCCAGGGATCTGATGAAATCCAGTATCTGTGAAGGCTTCAACGAGGCTAGTTCCTCACTCAAACAAGTTTCTCGCCCGAGGCATTCTTTACTTAGGCCCGCAATGCCGAGGCATTCCGTGACTAGGTGAATAGGGGGTTCTTTCTCCTCCCCACAGAACCTACACTCGTCAGTGTCCGATAATCCCATCCTCAACAGGTGTTTCCTGAGTCGACAGTGTCCTGTAAGAAAGCCAGTGAGGAAGTGTAATTGCTTCTTACCAAGATCCAGATATCTCTTGGATCCCGCTGTCTCAAAGTTCCGAAGGAACTCAGTGGAATGATACATCCCTGGGAGATTCCGCCAGAGTTTTTCCCTCTCGGCTTTCTGCTTCTCCAGAAACTCCTTATAGGTACATTTAGATATACCACAGAAGGGTTCTGGGTCAATGAGTGACATTCGTCCCTCTTGGCAAGTCTATTCGTTTCCTTTGATTCTCGAGTGGCCCGGAACCCAGATTAAAAAGACGTTATTTTTCTTACCTACCTCATTGAGTTTGTTCCGGCACTCCCAGATCATTTTAGAGTCGATGACGAAGTGCTTAAATAGCTGCTTGACTATCTGAGTGTATGGCTATATCGCACTTCTGATAGTTTCTTTCTAGATTTATATCTAGACATCTTTCAATAGCTGAAAGACGCTCATACAGGAGCTTAGCGACAGTGCACACTTGGTACTTGGCCCGTATATCCCAGCGCCTGCTCCTGTAGAGGTTTTGGAACCATCTGTATACCATTTTACGGTATTTTCTTTAAGGTTATAGTCTCTGTATTCCCGTTTCCAATTCTCTCTTTTACTTAGTCCTGAAGTTTTTCTCAGTGCTTACTTTCTTGAACATTACATCACTAGGGAGGTTTTCAGATGAGATGTAGTGACTAGGCTTACATAAACATATTATGAACTCAAAATTGTTTAAAAAATTTCGTAATTAAAAAGTCATCTCTATTATGTATATTTCCTCTTTCAGATAAATTTGAACCCATATAAAAAGAAAACACTGAGAGATCTGGGTGTAGCTTGCAATTGTGAATGTGGATATAAAATCAAAGTTATTATGCAAAAACAGAATATGTCACTTGATCAAGAAATCGCTGATCACGATCTACAATTAAGATCTTCACCAAGTCCTACAGAAGCACATAATTTCAACAGAGATCTGGTACCGTCCTCAACAAGTGATGTTGAATATGGTACATCAACACAAAAACAACCAACATTTGACGTGATAAAATATGTAGGACTAGTTAATCAAGCAATGACCTGCTACTTGAACAGTTTACTTCAAGCTCTTTATATGACTCCGGAGTTTCGAAATGCACTTTACAACTGGGAATTTGATGGCCAAAATGAAACCAGATCCATTCCCTTTCAGTTGCAGAAACTTTTTTTGAATTTACAGGTGAGATATCTGAAATATGAGGATGCTTGAATGAACCAATGAAGATTTTCCAATAGTAAAATCAACATTATTTCGATTGCTTCTGATGTAACCGTATCTTATTTGATATCAAGCATATTGTGCATTTTTTTAATACTAGCTGCCCGGTTAACGTTGTTTTGCCATTAATCTACGATATTTGTAGAAAATACTTTTCTAATTTTCTGGTTTGATGTTCTGCGTCCGTCGACTACTAGTCTGTGCACTACCTTACTAGTTCTAGTAGATAGTGGCCTGCGCCCTTCTCTTTATCCAAATCTTTCATTTGTTGCCCCTTGCGATTGTATTGCACGTAATTGCGCCTGATCTTTGTGCTCTTCCATCTTGCAAGACTCTAGAACAAGGGTCTCCAAACTACGGCCCGCGGGCCAAATCTGTCCCGCCGGAAACTTACTCAGAATTACTAACTCGGTCCATTGGGTCACATGACGGATCTACTCGGATCACGGACCCGGGTTCGAAGTTTACGAACACGTCAGGTTTAGGATTTGAAGTGTCAGACGTATCAATAACATAACCAAATATTTTATGGATTTATTCCCAGTCCCAGTTTATTTGCGGATTGTCTCTAGTTTTGCTTGCATTTATTGCCTTTTGTAAAATATTTTTTATAATTTCTGGTGTGCCCTTCCATGTTTAATGTTATTTTTGAGTAGGTACCTATGTTAAAAAAGTAGAGAAATTTTTTCAGTTCCAGTTTATTTACTGATTGTCTCTAGCTTTGCTTGGATTTATTGGATTCTGTAAAATCTTTCTTATAATTTCTGGTGTGCCCTCGCATGTTCAATGTTATCTCTGAGTTTGTTTAAGAAGTAAAGAAGGCTTTAGCTTTAACTCAGAACATCTGCATACAAAGTTATGAAGATGTTTCACATTATTTTCTCAGCTCATGGAACCACACATTTTACACTGAGCCCAATTCTCTTCCCTTTCCATAATTTTTAGGAAAAGAATATTTGAAATTACTAAGAAAAGAGTAGAAGACTTATTCTCGCCTTTTCAAATACAAAATTGAAAACTAGGGTTACAGTAGATCAACCTGAGTCAGTAATCGAGTTAATAACATCGTACTTTACGAACACGGGTTGGATGTTCGGGTTAGGTAAACAAACGCGAAGGTTAGGTATCGAGTTAGCCCGAGTAAGTATCCGATAACGCCTCTTAGCTTATCAACCCTTGCGCGATTCCAAAGCTACTGAATCAAACGGTTAAATATTTTGGGCCCTTTCCATTTGCTGGAGTAAACATAGTGGCCCTTAGGCTGAAAAGTTTGGAGATCCCTGCCCTAGAATGGTTTATTCTACACTCGAATTTGCCGCTCTGTATCTTGCTAGCATTTTGACTGTACTAATAAATCAATACTAAACTTCATCTATGATTGCTTCTATACTTTACTTTATCTATATTTTATTCAGGAGAATAGTCTAGTGGGCGGGGCCTGTCACTGGGCGTGACGTTGATTGGTCAGTTCTCTCTGATTCAATTTTAGGTAGACAGGTCGTATCGGTATCCATGTCCTGTTAATTTTGAGGGTTTCTTCAGATGTATTGAAATTCAAGAGGTGTTTGTGATGTTCGATGGCTTCCTTGTACAGGGTCTTCATAAATGATTTTAACAGCGCAGTTTGCTTTGGATTAATCTTTGCCGTTACAGAATGAAGCCTGGTTCTCAGAGCTTCGACGTGAAGCCTGCAACAGTTATTCCACCAATCAGAGAATATCAACAAAACTTCCCCTGACCCCCTCCTTTTGGTTTCAAAATCTGTAGCGACACGCCTCTTCTGTAGTTGAAATAAACCAACTTCACTTGTATTTCTGCGACAGCGAGGGAGAAAATAGGAGTAGTGGGGATTGTCGCTGGCTCTGAGAATCAGGCTTAAGGGTACCAAACTATTTCACATCACAAAACATAAAACTATTACACTGTTTCTTAGGTAAGGCGATAGAAATACGCTTTATTATAGTATATTTCTAAGGGTTAGACGGTCGAATTCTGTGATTGGAAGATAAATGTGTTGACTTTGCGTAGGAAGCGTCAAAATGAAAATAATCTAAAGCCACCTGCGCTACTACAATGATTTATAGAGACCCAGTATAAACGTGGGTGAACCTGCAAAAGATGCCGGACACTCGGGTCGGCGAAACGTCGAATCCATAACCTAACGACGCGACGACAAATAACTTATAACATTGTTCATGAATTTGTTTACTGAAGGAAAATTATTTATTCTAGACCTCATCCAAATCGGCTGTTGAAACAACTGATTTAACCACTAGTTTCGGATGGCAAGGCAGTGATGCATGGCAGCAACATGATATTCAGGAACTTTGCCGTGTGATGTTCGATGCTTTGGAGCAAAAATTCAAGGATACCAAGCAAGCCAAGTTAATAAACGATTTATATGAAGGAAAAATGTTGGATTATGTCAGATGTCTGGAATGTTCTACCGAAAAGTCTAGAGAAGATACATTCTTAGATATCCCCCTACCTGTTAGGCCTTTCGGAAGTCAAGTAGCATATAATAGTGTAGAAGAAGCACTGCGGGCATTTGTGCAACCTGAAATTTTAGATGGAAACAATCAGTATTTCTGTGAAAAATGCAATAAGAAGTGTGATGCACACAAAGGTTTGAAATTCACGAAGTTTCCATATCTTCTGACACTGCACTTGAAGAGATTTGATTTCGACTACAATACATTTCATCGGATAAAGTTGAACGACAAGTAGGTAATCAAATTGTAAGGCTCTCTCGAATAGGAAATGCGATAATAAAAAATGTTCCCTCAAAGAAACAATAAGAAGTGCAGCTATGCAATCGGCGGCAGGAATAGTATATTATGCAACGAGCGTATAATGATAACCATTATTCACTAGCGAATAAGAGCCATTATACGCTAGTAGCATACTATACTTTATCCATGACTGAATATATTTCTTGAATATTTGAGACCCTTCTAGTACAAGTGTGGAAAAAGTCAAGTTGATACATGAGTAATTTTTGGAGAAGTAGTCATTTTATATTTTGTAATTAAAATTGCTTTAATTGATGTAATAAAAGTAGATTTGGTCCTCGATTGACAAGGTATAGCCATATTTGTTAATTGAAGTACTTTAGAATACTGAAGAAATATTGATTTGAAGTAAAGAGTTTTCCAATAAGAGTGTATAATAATAATAATAATCTTTATTTTTGACCCTTAAACAGCAATACATACTGGCACCAGGGCCTACTAATTATATTATTTGATTAGAAACCAGAAAAAACAACAAAAATAATATCTTTAACCCAACAAAATTACAAAAAGAAAGTCTATTCTAGTCTCATAAAGTATTTTAAGGCATGGCAAAACTTTTTCCAATCTCTGATATTAATTAAATCTGGTCATGGAAATTTGGCATATTCCACTGTGTATATTAAAATTTTAGGTTATGTAGTTTATTTTCTTGTCAGATTGATACGCAATGTTGTCAATATTGCATAGAGTTCTCTGATAACCCACAAGCTCGTCGGACGAGGCCCGGTACATTCGGCAACGTTGACTTTATTTTACATTATGACAGCCAATACTACCAACTTCAGATAAATAAACAAACGCCTACTATGCTCTCAACCTTTCGTGAACGGACTATAGTTGATTCAATAACTATTATTCAAAAATATTTATTATCCTAATTAAAAATTACAAAATCGGAGTTCACAACATTCCCTACATTTCTGTACCACATTTCACATGTCACAATGACTCTGTTATTATTTTCTGCACTTAAATTCCCTAGAAATAATTTCTTTGGCAGCTTGTTGAGAAATAAATAAGTGTAGTACCTAAATTCCAGTCGATTCAATCAACCGAAATGTTTCAACATATCATTTTGATTGATTTAAATGTTTTTTTTAGGGTCGTATTTCCTGAGAAGCTCAATCTGAATTCTTTCATATCATGTACAAAAATAACAGAGAGTGAATATATCTTTGAGGAGAAAGATATCATATCTAGAAGTGATGACTGTTGCACCACAGATTCAGGTTCTGCCCTAGAAGATGAAGGTTGTCAGAGTACTGATGCATCTTCGACTGCCAATGGACAGGATCTTAATTGTAGTGAGAGCGATGAAGGTAATATTGTATTCTTGATTATACAACTTGTATGTACCGGGTGTCCTAAATTCGTTGTCTAGTGAGGGGATGTCAGAAAACCGATGAGCTAGAACAAAATGTAACTAAGAAAAATTGTTTACTTCAATGAATTCTACTGAAAAAAGTGCCTCCATAATGTTTTAGTTTCATGTTTATAACTTCAGTAATGAAGAAGTTATGAGAACTTTTCATTTGACGCTATTTTCCAATTTTCTCTAATAGCACGAAAACGGTTTAACTTAGAAGGTTGCGGTTTCCACCAAATGATTTCTCTCAAAAATCGAACCCGAAAATGTGCTACTAATTTTGTTGTAGCTCATCGGGTTTCCCCTCACTAAAAAACGAATTTAGGACACCCGGTACATGATGATCCATCCTTGGTTTGTCATGCACGTTTTCGATATTCACGGTGAATCTGAAGACTTTTCTTCAGAGTTCAGACCCTGCGTCAACCCCCTGCAACTCCTTTTGACAGCGTCAAAATTTTGTAAATGATCGTAGATTGCGTGGACTATCATTTGAAAGGTCTTATCTTTTTTATATAAATGTATCGCCTATCTCAATATTATACAGGGTGTTACATAATTGTATTTCACAACTTGAGGGGGTGAATCTACATGTAATTTTAAGAAAAAAGTTTATATAAACATGGGTCCGTAAGAGCTTTGTTACGGAGCTACAGGGTGTTATAATTTCCAAAAAAAAATTGTTCTTTTCTTCATAACTCCTGCAGTTTTTGAGATATTCAGTCCATAATTGGAATGCGAGTTATTTTCAACAGTCTACATCATTACACGTCCTGAATCTAATCTAGAATCTTTTTTTCCGGAGCCATGTCCCCTTTTCCCTCTCAAACTTTTTCGCGGTACGCCACTGATCACCGTAAAATAAATTTTTTGATATCTTCGTTCAGTTTAAAAATTTTTTTGACTCCTGTAATTTTTTCTCTAACCGTTTTCGAGTAAAAATTATTGAACGATTATATGTTGTTATTGACTAAGCTTAAGTTGAGTCTCAGATGACGAGCTATCAAAATAAAAAAAAATTGTGGGCATAACTATCGAGTATTTCTATGATTTTTTTTATAAAGCGAATAACGTACAATAGTTCAATAATTTTTTACTCCAAAACGGTTAGAGATACGAAAAAATTACAGGAGTCAAAAAAGTTTTTAAATTGAACGAAGATATCAAAAATTGATTTCACGCTGATCAGTGGCGTACCGCAAAAAAGTTTTAGAGGGAAAAAGGAGACATGGCTCCGGAAAAGAAAACACCCTGTAGATTCAGTTAAGATTCAGGATGTGCAATGATGGAGACTGTTGAAAATAGATCGCATTCCAAATTTGGACTGAATATCTCAAAAACTGCAGGAGTTATGAAGAAAAAAACAATTTTTTTTAAATTTCAACACCCTGTAGCTCCGTAACGAAGCTTTTACGGACCCATGTTTATATGGACTTTTTTCTTGAAATTATACGTAGATTCATCCCCTTAAGTTGTGACATACTATTATGTAGCACCCTGTTCAAAACAATTTGTATCAAATTTTGACGCTATACATAGCAATTTTGTGGCATGTTATTCGACGAAAGGCGGACAAAGAGCGGCGAAAGGAAAAAGCAGGTATACTCCGTTCACGAAAGGTTATATTCCACTGTGTATATTAAAATTTTAGGTTATTTTCTTGTCAGATTGATACGCAATAATTCTCTGATAATTCTCAAGCTCGTCGGACTAGGCCGAGTACATTCGGCAACGTTGACTTTATTTTACGTTATGACAGCAAATACTGCCAACTTCAGAAAAATAAATAAACGCCTACCATGCGTTCAAACTTTCGTGAACGGACTATTTTTGTTACATTACTATGTAACATGAAACATTGTTATATATATGTTATAGGGTGTGTCTGTATAACACCAAAAAAATGAAAGGGGTTGTTCCTCACAACATTTTATGAAAAAAGGTTCCCATAAAGAGTTATAAATAATTAAAATTCAATTACTAATGCTTTTTACTCTCTGCAGGTATTGATGTCAGCTCTTGTAGGAATCTCGAAATGGAACCTCAGGGACCCTACATTTACGACCTATACAGTATCATGATTCATTCCGGATCTGCGTCTGGAGGTCATTATTATGCTTATATTAAGGATTTCGACAAACATCAGTGGTATTGTTTCAATGATCAATGTGTGACTAGGGTAAGTTAGTTAGACTGATTGATCATACTTAATATACAGGTTCGGAAATTCACATCGGAAACATACTATATTCAATGCATTAGAGAGAGAATTTTGCCTTCCAGTTGAACAGTGGTATATTCGACGGATTCACATGCTAATATTTCTAACGTTGAAAAATCCCTCGCTAATCGCGATTTTCGAAATTTTTTTTCGATCCTTTCGGGCAGAAGAGGGTCCAGAGGCAGGTATCGACGCCGAACGGCTAAATCTTTGTTTTCTCCAAGGAATTAGAGAGATATCTTTTTTTGTTTGTTAATTAGAGAAAAACTCACTATCGGTATCGAAGGCTTTTTTTCTGGGATGAAATCGACTTGAGCCTATTAGCGTGGAAGGGGGAGATTTGTCACACCCCCTAGCGATCGGCTATCACCTCAGAGTAAGAAGTAAACATACAAATGCCTCTACACGTGAATAGTGCTGCATTGTAATTAACCAAGCTCTAGAGAAAGGTGGAAAGCACTTTTCTGCCCAACTGGGATGAAAGAACAATAGGTTAGATTTTCATTTCTACAATTTCCGAATTAATACAACATTTTCGTGATTTTGCTATAGCTATAATTACCAGACTAAAGCCGGTCCCAGACAATGCGTGTATTTGACGAATATTCGGCATTGGCGGTGCTTCGCGTAGTGTGTGGGAGCTCAACTTCGAGTATCATTCGGCATTGGCATGCTATCCGAAGTCTTGTCGGTACGGACGGCACGAACCAAAGGAAGACGAAGTACATTCGCGCTCATTCGTGTTAGCTCCCAGACAATGCGTTTATCTACGCGCACTATATGGCCTATTCTGTCTTCAGTCAGAGTCGTGCGACGTGATTTCACGGTGTTTTTAGGTATTATTTGTTTAGCCATCATGGAATGGTCTAATAAATTAATAATGGAGTTCTTGGATCTCTACGAATCATATCCTAGAACAAATATTGAAATATGAAACTTTTCAATTATCGAGAGTAATTCCGAATAATTTTTGATTTCTGACACAGCAATGAGATCAAGTGATTGTTATTGTAATTGTAAATGATTACTGTCTGATTTGTCTAGTTTCTGAACATATTTTCCTATAGCTAACCGTTTTTAAAATAGATAAATATGAAATAACGGTACAGAGCATCTGCCACAGAACATAATGCTCTGTTCTACTTTTATAGATTATGTATGAGATTTCAAAGATCAGTATTTTGGGAAATATGCTCATCTTTTAACGATACCTTCACCCTTTTCGTAGCTCTTCAGTAAAATCTCAATTAAATGATTAGGTGCAAAGGCACTGAATGCAAAGGAAACGAGGAATGCAATATCTCTTACTGGTCGTTCAATACGGCGATAGTTGTACCGAAAGATCCATATTAATTAATTACACGAAAAAGAAACGAGTAAGCAATATCTCCCCCTGCCCATTCATAACTACGATAACTATATCGAAAAATTTTAATAAAATAATCAAGGTTTTAATGAATAAATGAAAACAGAAGAATAAAAGTGTTAGAATTTTTCAATCTATCGGTTGTCAGATCAGGAAACTCAACATAGAACATAAAAATATATAAAAACATAAAACTCTATGGATAAAATCGCTTTGCTCCGTCGAAATAGACCGAGCGAAAAGATCGACGTCCGATCGCTCAGATTTTTATGACGAACGCTCCAGATGTCTACGCCCCTCAATCCGGATGTAATAAACGAACGGTTCAGATCGATCCGACACGTCTGATGTCGATGCCGAACGCCCCTACAACTGACTGCTCTCCGCTACTGTTCTATGCTGAGGCCGTTTGGCGAACGTTTGTCAACAGAGAAACGAATGTCGAACATTTCGCTATTGCCGCAGTGTCTGGGAGGGTACCCGAAGGCGAACTACGAATGCACGCATTGTCTGGGACCGGCTTTACTTTAGACAACAATAAACTGCCACCAAAACAATAAAATAATTCAGTTTATGAGTGTCAAAACGAAACGAAAATGAAAACAAGATGCATCAAATAACTAAACAGTAACAGAACGATGTTGCCAAACTGACAGAATTGTCTATTGCAGACTCTAGCTGTTAGTACCATAGTAGGGTAGTCGTAGACCAATAATGATCCCAATACGGATTAAAGATACGGCACAAGTTCGCAACGACGAATATTGTTCGCGTCAACAAATGCGTGAAAGCATCTCTAGGTTTACTTTTTACTCTGAGGGTATCACACTCCTTGCTAAGGAGAACATTCACTCATCCTGGATAGCAAGTATCAGGGGGATTATTATTATTATAACTTTCCAATTTTAGGTTTTTGTGGTTTTCTAGATAACTGAAGATGATATTAAAAAAACCTATGGTGGATCGCCCCATCGAGGATACTTTTCTGGAGCTTATAGTTCAAGTACTAATGCCTATATGCTTATGTACAGACAAGTTGACGAAAGTCGAAATGTCCGAGCAATAGGAACGGATGACCTTCCTCCTCACCTGATAAATCTCCTGAAACAAATGAAAGAGAAAGAAGAAATCGCTCGTATAAACAAAGAAAAGGAAGATGATTTTGTTAAGATTAACATATTTTGTTATCATCCTGTAGAAAAAAGAATTGTAGATTCGAAAGTAGCCGTACTGATGGATAATACACTTCAAGACATTGTTCAGTACACAGTACACCAGAAGTTCAAATTGGAGGGGGTTGTAGGAAAAGATGATTGCCGCCTTGTCAGATATAATAAGTACCAAAAGTGCATCGACCATAGCTTTGAATCAGATCAAGTACAATTCTGTGAAATCGATTCCAATATCAATCTTTCAATGAGTGATTGGTTTTTAGAGATCAAGCAACCAAGTGAGTATTATGTTCATATTGCAATATACAGAGTGTTTGGTAATTGGTAATGCTAAGGAGATGATCCTCATTTCTTGCTAAAAAATATTCACTATAAATTCTGATAACCCGAGATATACAGGGTCATAAATAGCTGCACCACTTTTCCTCATGAAATCTTGATGAAAAGATTGAGAATTACTCGAAAAAAGTTTCGTTAGCTTTTCAAAAAGGTATTATATCACTACATAGTATAAAACAAAGTCGCTTTCTCTGTCCCTTTGTATGCTTAAATCTTTGAAACTACGCAACGGATTTTGATGCGTTTTTTTTTAATAGATAGAGTGATTCAAGAGGAAGGTTTATATGTATAATAACATCCATTAAATAGTGGAGAAGTACTGTTATTTTTGAGGTTTCTAATGTGATGTTGTAAATAATTTCATTTTTTCCCCGCTTACATTGCAAACGCAGGCTAAACCCTACGAGTTTTATCAAAATAATGTACTAAGTATTGTACATATTAAAAAGGCCTACAGAAAAGTGCGTGAAGGTATATGTCTATCTCTTATGGATAACCCACAGTAACTTTTTTTTGTCATTTACTTTTTACGACAAATAATGGCTAATTTTCGAAGTGATTTTAACCAATACAGCATTAATCCTTAACCAATTAAATCCCTTGAATACATTGTTCATTTAATATAGATCAATATGGCCCTTTACATGATTTAAGTGATTATTTTCGAAGATATTACAGATTTAAAAATTGCGGGACGTAGCGTTTGCGGCGGTACCGGCCGGCCGCCCGGTGCGGCAAGAGAGTGCCTATAAATAGCGCGTACGAGGCACCCGTGCGAAGCCGGGACGGGTCGCTAGTACTTCAATAATTCCTTCATGCAATCAAAAACTATGGCCGGAAAACTGAATAGGTAACAGCTTTTTAGAGTCGTTGGCAATTAGAATCAAAATTGTAACGACGGATTTTATTAGGGATTGATGCCTTTTAGGTAAACCATCGTTTTAGGCATGTAAGATGGCGGCTGTCCGTTCTGTTAGCAACAAGTGGCAGCAACGTTGCTAGGTACGACGATTATTCTTGTGTTTGAAGATTCGATTGATTTCCCTTTCGAATTGTTATATTGATTTTTACTGAGTCAATTCAAGTGGAATAGCTTGCTTTAACTACTTGTCGAACAGAAATGTGATTATATATTTTACGAATAGTTGCGTGAGTGTAGGTTTTCCTTGCTTAGTTCTTTCTTTCCTTAGCACTTTGAAGTCTTAGAACTAAGTAACTCTGAAATAAATCAATTGAAATTGTTTTATTCCTTTCCATATAGTGAATACCTATATCCTGAAAACTCTTATTGAAAGTATAACATTCATTAATTACTTTTTCACCTATGTGAAGAATAAAATTTATAGTGCAATTATACATTATATTTCAAAATGTGGCTTGATTATATTTCTATTTGACATTAATTGTAATCAGGCTGTGAAGAAGAAAATTTCGAACTTTCTGAAAATTGGAATATTCTGAGTAATCGCGTTACTTATTAATTTTTGGATAAAACTGGTCGTGTTTATTTCCTTCTTGAACCTTCACTTGAGTAATAATTGCGCAGAACATCTGAATAGATAATAATTGTGCAAAATAATTTTATAATTTCTTTTCAAAATAAATTCTTAAATTCTAGTTACAAGTCAACATTCGATTCCAAAGAGATGGCTTTTGCACAATCTGGCAACCAAAAGGACGTATGGCACTTACTGCGCATGCATCATTCCCTTGTCACCAAATCGCCGCCATCTTACATGCCTAAACCGATGGTTTACCGACTTTTAAAATACTTTTTGTTTGAAAACTTTCAACCTTGTCTGAGAGCCGAGATATTGGCTGTATAATATATACTCATGCCGTATACTCGTATATCATGAAAACAACATTAATTTTTGCTCATAGCGGTTGCTGCAGCGTTAAAACGGTATAATTATTCTATTTTAAGATGCTGAATGGTCGGTGTACAAGGCAGGAGCAGTAAATATGAGAGTATACCCTCTCAATCTACATACTGAAGAGTTAGATGATCCAAAAACTATCAGGGTTGATGTAAATGATACCGTTAGAGATATCAAGAATAGAATTTCCGTCATTCTTGGATGGTCATCTGATTCCATTCAGGTAAGATGATCATTTTTCAGAGATACTTCTTACAAGTTCTACTCTCTGGTCCAGTATCAAACATGATGTAAAGTTCATGAAGCCACTCGATTTAGAAACTGAATACTATAATAATTGCATTCATTAGGGTTTACTCGAGCGAAAAGTCATTGCAGGAAAGGTTCACTCGTTCGAAAAACACGCCCTTTTCCACCTGATTGGCCATCTAGCCAGAGCTCGTTTGTCTGTCATCTTCGTCAAATAATTTATGAAGTTTGAAAGAGGCTAGGCAACTTTGAAAAAGCTTCGTATGTTCTACAGGCGTTTTTCGGATACTTACTCGAGTTAACTCGATCCCTAACCTTCACGTTCGTTCACCTAACCCGAATATTCAACCCGTGCTCGTAAAGTACCTTGCTATTGACTCGACACTGACTCAGGTTGATCTATCGTAACCCTACACGATGGCAGGGTCGTAGAGTTACCGCATGCGTACTGCATTTTAATTTTGTATTTGAAAAAGGCAGGAATAAGTCTTCTACTCTTTTCTTAGTAATTTCATATATTCTATTCCTGAAAATTATGGAGAGAAGAGAATTTGGCTCAGTGTAAAATGTGTGATTCCACGAGCCGAGAAAATAATGTGAAACATTTTATATTGGAATGACAACGAGGAATATGAAAAGAGATTCACAGAACATCAAAAAATCGACCTAATTCAGCACTAGGGAATCATCTCATGGACCACAATCACACGACAAATTTCGAAAACCTGAAAATATTACATAAAGAAAATAATTACCATAAGATGATTCTACTAGAACAATACGAAATACTTAAGAATAAAATAATGAAAATCTCTTAAATGACACGCTAGACTTTAATAATAGAAGTATATTTAGACTTTTGGAACCCTTCACCTAACCGAAAATATATTAAAACCCCCGCCCATTTCCCTCATCCTTTATCCTCTGGGTATTTGACAGTTCAAGCCGTCTCAAACAGATACATGTCGATCATTTCATTTCCAGATCGCGGACAACAAACACAACAATAAAAATTAATTTCAGGTGATTTCGCATATTTGAATGCAATTCAGTTAATGTATTTCAGACGGTATGTTACACATTCCTGCTTTTCTTGTTTTACTTATTTTCTATAATAATTGTTTTTAACCAGTGACTAGTTTATTTATTTGTTGGTTTATATTCTACGTATTGTCTACATTTTTGTGTATTTCCAGCTGGCCTGATGATGGTTTAATACCTTCTACTTTCTATATTTTCCCAATTTATAAATGTGAAACAACTTATTCAAACATTTGTATGCAGATTCTTCTGCGGTCAAGCTAAATCTTTCTTTACTTCTTTAACACAGGTACTCAAAGATAACATTAAACATGGGAAGCGTACCAGAAATTATAAGAAAGGTTTCACAAAAGCCAATAAATGCAAGCAAAGCTAGAGATAATCCGAAAATAGACTGTGACTGAAAAAATAAATTCATAAAATATTTGGTTATGTTATTGATATTGATTGTTCTCCCTCATTTCGTAAATATGATTAATAAAATTCGAGATATATCGAAAATTTTCACTGAAGATTATGAGTTATGTTAACGAACGTCATAGAACATACAATACGTTTGTATTTAAAATTGCCTAACCTCTCTCAAACTTTATAAATGATTCGACGAATATGATAGACAACCGAGCACTGATCAGGTGGAAGTGGGCGTGGTTTTCGCGCGAGTGAACTTTCGCTGCAATGACTTTTGGCTGGAGTGAACCCTACTCGGTGCATTCCTTTCTAACTATTCTTTCCTTATAATACTGTCCTTCTCTATGCTATCAAAGAGTCCTGATTCTGTCAGGATGATTGGGATCACTTTTCTGTGGAGACCCCCAGAATCTTGTGAAGTACATCTGGTATCAAGGAGTTTGGGAACATTAATTTGTTCTTTATATTAGGAAGGCGATTAATTTCATACTTTATTCAGAAATGACGAACATGAGAAAAAAAGCTTTATTTTCTGATATATCTAGGCACTTAAAATTATGCTTTAATGAATATACTGTTACAGTTGGCAATGGAAAAAATGGGTAATCTCATCTATTTTGAGAACGAAGAACAAGTTGTCGACATTGATCCCAATAATATCGAATATAAACTGTACGTTGGGAATGCAATAGATGAAAATCAAGAAAAATCCTTTCATTGCAAGTTCCGAAAGTTCATAGAAAAAATACGTCAGGTTATAGAAATGAAAATTTTCATACCAGACGTATCTTTAGGTAAATCATAGCACGAAACTTTTCAATTATAAATCTATAATTATAGTCCGTTCACGAAAGTTTGAGCCGTCGGTTGGCCATGGAAATTTGGCATATTCCAATATGTATATTGAAATTTTAGTTTATGTTGTTTATTTTCTTGTCAGATTGATACGCAATGTTGTCAATATTGCATAGAGTTCTCTGACAACTTGTAAGCTCGTCGGAGGAGGTCGGGTACATTCGGCAACGTTGACTTTATTTTACGTTATGACAGCAAATACTGCCAACTTCAGATAAATAAACAAACGCCTACTATGCGCTCAAACTTTCGTGAACGGGCTATAGTTGAAAAACCATTAAAAACTGTAGTAACTAACGAATTAATTTTTTAGGTACCTTGGAAACACTTTGTATTCCTACTCTGAACCAAAATCAAAATCTGAACAAATTATGTATAGGAGCTGGAAACCGAACATTACCTTGTTGTGAGGGGTTATGTGACCAAAGTAACAGTGAAGATAGCAGTTTGAGTGACAGTGATAGAACTTTAGTTGCTGATATTCCAGGTGAGGTTTCATTAGGAGAATGCGAGGAATAATATTACTACACTGATCAACAATTGCTAGGGATCACTTATGAACTTCTCTTCATTTGTATTTTTTTCAAGTTATCTCGTGAATATCTGTACATTATATGTTCTCTAAGGAAAAAGTAAGATGTTTTGAGTTGATTATATCAAAGTCTTCCTCACTTCAATCGGCTCTTGTTCACAAAATCGATTATTATCTGTAGGCTGTTACAGGTGGAGTGAAAAGCAATATGATATTTTTCATTAAATCTGTTTTTTTCTCTCGTTCAAACACATAAGATGACAATAATTGAAGAAATGAGAATAATATAGCTTATCAGTTATGCCGAGAAGACGTTTGGCTCCTGTGCAACTGGACCAAATCATACGGTGGATACAGGAAGGTTTGTCCCAGCGAGAAGTGTCCCGGCGGTTGAATGTTTCGCAAAGTGTCGTGAGTCGGGCTTGGAATAGGTTCTCCAAAACGACTCACTAGCTTATGTTCATAGGGGAGGTCGGCAGCGCAGTACAACAGCTGCCCAAGATCGTCTTTTGATCCTCAATGCTAGGAGAAATCCCACTTACGTCGCGGCTAATAGATCACTGAGAGTTGCAACAGGAGTTCTAATTTCGAACCAGACTGTAAGACGACGACTATTTTCGTGGTTTGAGAGCACGTAGGAGGGTACAACATCCCGTTTGAATAGGGAACACCGAGTTCATCGACGGAATGGGCTGAGGAGCACCGCAATTGGACACTTGAAGATTGGAGCCGATGTTTATTTACGGATGAGTCTAGATTTCGTTTGGTCAACTCCGATGGATGTATTCTTGCTTGGAGGGAAAGAGGTCGAAGGTATGCAGAACAGTTTATGGTACCCACAACAGCTTTTGGCGGAGGTTCTATATGTGTATGGGGAGGCATTTGTTTGAACCAACGCACAGAGTTGGTTGTTCTGCAGAACACCACCATGACCAGCCAGAGATATCACGATATGATATTGAACCCATAATTGTTCCGTTTGTGGCTGGCCGTGGGCGAGAATTTCATTTTAATTGACGATTATGCCCGTCCACACCGTAGTTCGTCTGGTTAATGAAGCGCTAGAAACTCATGCTATTGATAGGATAGACTGGCCAGCTCGCTCTCCAGGCATGAATTGCAATCGAACATGTCTGTCTGAGATGTCTAGACAATTTTCAACCTTAGAACAACCGATCAATAACCTGGAGGACCTTTCTAACGCTTACGGGATATTTGGACGAATTTGCCCCAAAATTTTATAAATCGTTTGATCGAAAGTATGTCTCGTAGGGTAGAATGCTTGAGACGAGCTCGTGGGGACCAACTAGGTACTAGCTTAAAACCGAAACTTCAGCCTTCTTGTGGTTTCACATCATGAAATGTTTATGTTATTCAAACACAGAATTTTGATTGTTCCTAATAAGTCTTTTTCTCTCCAACTTTCCATTTTTTCATTCTTTTCTCAAGTGAAACCATATTATCAACTGAAAATACTCTGATATCTGACTAAATTTATAATCTTGGAGCGAATATTTCAGTAAGTGATCCCTATCAATTGGTTGAGCAGTGTATTTGGCTTGTGTACATCATTTTCCTCAGATATTTCAGCAATCATTCCCCATTCATTTTAAGGAACTTTCAAACAATTTGGTGTTTTCAATAAAAGTCGAGCATATAGTTCTTAGAGTCGACTGGAGAATGCTTGTCGAAATATTGAACAGTTTCAATCTTCGATGATGACCTCAGGATTTAATTTGAGATTCAAACTGAAGAAAGGTAACTGCCCCCATCATTTAATTATAAAAATGATTGATTGATTTCCATCTTTTTGTGTTGATGTGGTCGCTGAATCCAGCTGATACTCTCGGTGAGAAATAGTTCAGAGAGGAAAAATATAAGGGTGCAATTTGAAAACAGTATCAGGGGGTACTTTTCATGGGTTTTTGATGCCATTCGAAATACTTTCCCTTTAAACTTTCCACCTTGTCTGAAAGACCAGATTTTGATTGTGAAGAAAAATGCCATTTGTCAATATGATGATGGGATGTTTATTTCATTATAAAGAAGAAGCTATGCCGTTAATAGTGGAAAATAACATCACATGCACATGCATTATGCACAAATGACCACCACGACCACGCTTACAGGTCCATATCCTTTTTATGATAATTTCCATAACCAAATCGCAAAGTGGCTGTCCTATGTCCTCGATAGCCGCACGAATTTCATCTTTGAGGTCTTGAATCGACACTGGGCTATTGGCGTAGATCTTCTCTTTCACGTGGCCCAAAGGTAGAAGTCGCAGGTGTTAAATCACAAGATTTTGGTGGCCAATTTTGATCACCTCTTCGAGATATAGCACGGTCCGGAAACTTTTCCCGCAAAAAATCAATGGTTTCGTTGCTTGTGTGACAACGAGCGCCGTCTTGTTGAAAGTAAACGTTGTCCAGATCAATACTATGCAATTTCGGCTATAAAAAATCATTACTCATCTCTCGATAGCGCAATCCATTCACCTTAACTGTTTGCTCCAGCCTCATTTTCGAAAAAGTAAGGTCCAATGACTCCGCCGGACCATAAACCGCAACAAACAGTCACACTTTGAGGATAGAGAGGCTTTTCAACAATAACTCTTGGTTTTCCGAGCCCCAGATGCGACAGTTTTGCTTGCTGGCGAAGCCCCGAGGTGAAAATGGGCCTCATCGCTCAAGATGATTTTCGATGGAGTTCTGGATCGTTTTCATGCATTTCAACGATCCAATCAGCAAAGTTGTTGATGATCGGCCGGCTTGAGTTCTTGTGTTAACTGAACTTTAAAAGCCTGAGACCCCAATCTTTATGCAAAATACGGTGTAATGACGTTTGTGGAATACCTAATTCCAAAGAACGACGAGGAATGGACAAACCTGGGTTTTCTTCAACACTTTCGGCTACAGCAGCAATATTCTCGGCTGTTCTTGAGCGATGTGCACGGGTTTTATTCTTCACATCACTAACTTGTCCCAACAGCTCGAATTTTTCCACCAATTTCTTTATTGCGGTCCGACAAGGTGCTTCACGATGACCCAAAAATGTTCGAGTTTCACGAACCGTCTCTGCCAAATTTTCACCATTTTTATAGTGAATTTCAATAATTTCAATGCGTTCTTGAAGCGTGTATCGTTCCATTTTTATTAATGGCGTAGTTTCTACTTGTCAAATGTCAAAAAATGACAGCTTCAAACGTGACATCTACCGAAATAGCGGCCTATTCAAAATAACACCTCTTATTGGAAAACCCTTTATAAGCCTACAATACATAAAAATAATATGCAGGATGAACATTTTTTAAACATATTTTTGTAGCTCATGTGAAATAATTTCTACCAATATAACATGTATAATGAGGTTTTATAGGTAATTATTTTTTTTAGGGGATGGAATGGGCTTATCCACAAGTTCAGGCTCTTCGGATGATCAGCATATGGCGTCTGCTAGTGACCCAACTGAAGATTGTTATAATCATGAAGTTTCAGGCAATCCTACAGAAGAAATGAACTGGGATGATCACGAAATAGAACAAACACAACAAATGAATCATTTTTATTTCAAAATGGTGTACATCAAACCAAATGAGTGCGTTAAATATCATCAATTCACTAGGATCTGCAAAATACTTGTTGATAAACGCATCACTCTTGAAAAGTTGAAGAAACGTATGGAGCCATATATCAGTGTGCCTGTTAATTATTTTGAAATATTTAGACAACCCACCAATCCCTCGAATCCTTCAGAAGATGAGTGGTATAAACTAACTGACACATTCAGATGCACAAAAGATGATGTTCTAAGTATCAAATTAGGACGAGTACTCCAAGAAAATGAATGTTATGCTAAAATCTTCCTCTTAAGGCCTAATCACGAAGAACCTGTTAGTTTTCTTATGGATTTCATTATAGCTAAAGGACAAACAGTAGGATATGTACTTAAAGAAATAGTACACACAGCTAAAAAAAAATATAATTCTGATCTAAACCTTCAAAAATGTAGGCTTCGAGAGAAGAGTCTGAAACAAGTGAAAAAGGTGTATTTAGAACACCAGGTGTTTGGTGAAGATATATTAATGATATCGAATAATATGGAAATGTTTCTTCAAGAATTAGAGGAGCCTGAGAAAGTAGTCAGTTCCAACCAATTTGTGCTTTTTGTAAGAAGATGGAGACCCTCACTACTAAGCTTAGAGCCTATTCAAGAGTTAATTTTGAACACGTCGTCCGTAGCTGAACTCAAGGATAACATTTTTCAGCTTTCTGGTATTCCTCCAGATCATTGTGAAGTGGCGTTAGGAAATAAATGTATACCTGGTGATATGCATCGATTGGAAGTTAATAATTTGGGGTGGAAAACTAGCGCAGAAGATATAGATGGTCATCCTTTCTATGCCAGTGATGGTTCAGTATTTTATTATAGGTGAGTATCCTTCGGACATATTCAATTTCATATTTATTTCAACCAAGGAGACTTTTTTATAGTGGGGATATTTCAAAATTTTACCAACTAGCTGGTCTAGCTAACGTTGTTTTGCCATTAATCTACATTATTTGTAGAAAATACTTTTATACTGTGCGTTGATGGCTTGAAACTGGTTACACTTCGAGTGCCGGACCCGGTACATATACAGGGTGTTACATAATAGTATGTCACAACTTAAGGGGACGAATCTACGTATAATTTCAAGAAAAAAAGTGGGTCCTCAAAAGCTTCGTTAGGAGCTACAGGGTGTTGAAATTTCCAAAAAAACTTGGTTTTTTCTTCATAACTCCTGCAGTCTTGAGATGTTCAGTCCAAATTTGGAATGCGAGCTATTTTCAACAGTCTACATCATTGCACGTCCTGAATCTCAACTAGAATTTACAGGGGTTTTCTTTTCCGGAGCCATGTCTCCTTTTTCCGTCTCAAAAACTTTTTTGCGGTACGCCACTGGTCAGCGTAATATCAATTTTTGATATCAGTTTGATTTTCGTCCATGATTGAAATTTAACAATAAAAACTCATCAGGAATTTGGACAGTCTTTTTAATTTTCTCAAATGTTCAATTTGAAAACGTTTCGAAGGCGAATTCCTCCTTCTTCAGGGCTCAAGAATACTAAGTTGTTCAAAAAATATTGTATAGTCACAAAGTTTCATATTATTTGAATTAACCACTTTTAAAATCTTTTATATAATCTCCCTAGCGTCGTCAGAAAACTAAATCAGAAGTCAGAATTTTCTGATTTAATTTTTTCGTATTTCTAACCGTTTTTGAGTAAAAAATTAATTAACGCTTGTATGCATTCGCATAAAAAGCTTGAGTTGAGTCTCAGATGACGAGCTATCAAAATAAAAGCACATTTTGGACATACGTATCGAGTATTTTCATTATTTTTTTATTTAAAACCTAACCTAACCGTTTTTGAGTACAACATTAATTAACGCTTGTATGCATTCGCATAAAAAGCTTGAGTTGAGTCTCAGATGACGAGCTATCAAAATAAAAGCACATTTTGGACATACGTATCGAGTATTTTCATTATTTTTTTTATTAGCGAATAACATACAATCGTTCAATAATTTTTTACTCGAAAACGGTTAGAGATGCGAAAAATTACTGGAGTAAAAAAGTTTTTAAATTGAACGAAGACATCAAAATTGATATTACGCTGATCAGTGTCGTACCGCAAAAAGTTTGAGAGCGAAAAAGAAAACACCTGTAGATTCCAGTTAGATTCAGGACGTGCCATGATGAAGACTGTTGAAAATAGCTCGCATTCAAAATTTGGACCCAATATCTCAAAAACTGCAGGAGTTATGAAGAAATAACCAATATTTTTTTGAAATTTCAACACCCTGTATCTCCGCAACGAAGCTTTTACAGACCCATGTTTATATAAACTTTTTTTCTTGAAATTACATGTAGATTCGCCCCCTCAAGTTGTGACATGACTATTTTGTAACACCCTGTATACTGATAATTCATCTTAGCCCTGAATGAAAGAAGATTCATTTGATAAAGGTCGAATATACTAAGTTTAAATTTTTTTGCAGGGATAATCGAGAACCTCTCAAGGTATTAAGTGTCGAAGAAAAGAAATTAATCAATTTAGAAGAAAACAAACGTTTAGGTGTACAGAATTCTATGAAAAATTACTCACCAGGTAAAGAACGAGCTCTTAAAATATATGTAGATACGTCGCCACCCAAAAAAAATTTCGATGGTTAACTGTAAGATAACTTTGATAACATTGGATTTTCTATTGAATGAATGAATTTATTGTAGAAAAACATTTTGTTGCATTGTATTTATTGGTAAAATCATTGGTTTGTAATTTATTTAAAACGTTTATTTATCTTGTATGTGGTACATCTGATCACTCAATTAAAATAACAGATTATGGAAATTGATCACTGTGTCCACATGATTAATCTCTGTAAAACTATTGATTGATTAATTTATTAAATTTTCAGTTGTTTCAATTCACCGTTTTCTTCTTTCCTTTTCCTGAATTATAACTGGCCATATCAGAAGAACAAGAGAGAGGGAGAAGCGAATTTTGAGTTCGAGATAGAGCCGTATCTAGGTACCACTGCGCCTGCGGCAAAGTATTAGGCAGCGCCTCCTATTTTATCATACATTATATTTTTTTTTCATAATTTTAAAATGCCAAGAGCTATAGTCCGTTCACGAAAGTTTGAGATGTCGGTTGTCCATGACAATTTGGCATATTCCACTGTGTATATTAAAATTTTAGGTTACGTTGTTTATTTTCTTGTCAGATTGATACGCAATGTTGTCAATATTTCATAGAGTTTTCTGATAACTCGCAAGCTCGTCGGGGTACATACAGACGTCCACATGAAAGATATGCTCAGTGCAATTTCCTGAATGCTACTGGTTTCGGGGGAGGATCGATTATGGTATAGGTTGGAATATCTTTGACTGCTCGCACAGACCTAGTGATCGTTGATAATGGAGCTATGAACGGTGATAGGTACAGGGTGTTCTGATTTATTTCCGACAAACTGAAATGGGTGATAGATTACATCATTTTAAGCAAAAAAGTTTCCATGAACATGGGTCCGGAAATGCTTCGTTTCCGAGATACAGGGTGTTAAAGTTGAACACCCTGTATATAAGGAACATTCTTGAAGAGCATGTAGTGCCATTTGCCCTATACATTGGTGAAATTTCATTTTTATGGACGATAATGCCAGACCCCATCATTCAGGAATACCTTGAAGTCTCTCGAATGGAATGCCCAGCAAGAAGTCCAGATCTCAATCCGATTGAACAGGTTTGGGACAACCTCAATAGAAGGCTGAGAAGTTCAGAAATCATCCGGCTACTCTCAATGACTTAGGAATCCATCTCAGAGAAATCTGGGAAGGATTAGATCAGAACATTTTAAGATTACTCATTTTGAGTATGAACCATCGTTGCCGAGCTGTAATTAACGCAAGGGGTGGAAATACCAAGTATTAAATCACCTATCAGCCTTCCAGTATTTTGAAAATTGTTTATTCTCTTTCACATAAGATTCGGTGAAATCTTGAATTTTTCTTCCATTTGATGTGTCTTGTGTTTTGTTCAAAACCTTCCGGAGCGAACATAAAAAATAAGTTATAAAGTCAATGTAGAGTTAACTTACATTAAATTGAGATTTTCAGAATGTGCGTTAATTTTTTTGCGTGTATTAAATTTTGACCTGATCGAACTTCCGATTAGGTTAGGTCACTGGGCCCAACCCATTATTTTCCGACCATACCAAGGAACATTAGAGCAAAAAACTATTTATACTCTGATATGAAAACTATCCAAAATTGATATAAGGAAAACAATTATCATCATAAAACTTGATAAATGTCGCCATTATTCAAAACAGAATACTTTATTTATATTATAAGAACAAGTGATGAATCTTGGTACATTGAGCTGTGTCCATTACAATAATAATAAATGAATAATAATTTAAAGATCATAAATCCAACATCAGATAATAAAACTAATTATAACGATATCAACATTAATACTAGATAACATGATCAGAGTTGGGTAAAGTAACCATTTAATTTTTTTGTATTTGAAAATAAACTTCGATCTACTACAGCATAATATGATAAAGATTCCCAACATAAAAAGACAAGAGGTCTTGTAAGTTTTGAATTGTGAAGAACCGGTATTTTATTATTTCAACTGTCCTAATTCAACATCAATATAATATTATTATCACCCACTCATTTGCTGATATAGCTTCAGAAATAATTTAAGAATATTTTACATATTTGGAATGAAGCTCGAAAAGGAAAATACAGTTTTCGATGTCGTCGAAATTTGTTTTCCATAACATTTCGAGTAATCATTAAAAATTATTTTATGAAAATTAATAATAATCAATCATCTTGGAGATGACTTCTTATATTATTAATCATTGTAAAATAATTTGATATGAATGAAATCATACAGAAGAGATCACTCCCATTTCATGTTCAAGCGTCGTGGAGAAGCGAGGAAGGGCCAAAATCATTTCGTACTAAGAAAACGATATTTAAGAACATCACTGTAGAATCCTTTCTCTACAAGTATTTCTTAAGCTCATTCTTGCCGGACTTAGCTCGCAGGGACTAGGAGTAGGAGGACTGAAACCCTCGTCGGCTGACAGCGTCATGTCATCTTCCTCCGAACTAATGAACTGATCCATGGCGGCAGTACCGTGAAAACTCTGTTGGTAAATAATTTTGTTAAAAACACAGTAATATAATAGACTACAGGCCCGTGTTGAAAAAATAATGGGTCATTTGAAACTACCAAGTGACCTATCTAAAACTATATTGGTTTCGTGCACGTTTGACAACTGACAGCACATCGGAGGTATAACAACCCCACTTTTCCTATGTAAATCATAGCAAAACAACGAGAGATTTTGGTTTTTCTCAAGTGTTTCAGTTGATTTATTGCTTCTTTGGACTAAAAATCGTGAAAATGGACCTATAAAATTGTTTAATAAGTTCAGATCATATTCATCGAGGACGATATGTAGAAAAATATCAGTTTTGTGTATTCACCCTTGTCAACTGTAGAAGGAAGATATTTATCCATCTAACTTGGCTCTTTTCAGAAATAAAATGTATCCTGATATTATCAGTTATTCAGTGGAAACATAGAATGCTGCTGCAGTGAATCATATGATATTTATAATATTTATTCTTCAATAAATGGAAAGAAGAAAAATTATCATAGTTGTTTATTGAAATGAAAGCCCATGAATTCCATGATTTTATTGAAAAAATGAAGGATTTTATCATATTAACAATAATTTCAATTATTCACAACGTAGAAAACGATTTCTAGTAAATATAAATTAAAAAAATGAATAAATATTTTGTCGAAAGTGAAGCATTCATCATTCAATACAAACCAACAAATTATAGTCTCTTGTATAAATAAAAACTTAATTATCCAATAAGTAATTGTAAAAATTTTTAAATACACAGAAGTAAGTATGCTTATGCTATAAAATAGTGAAAAGCGTAGATAGCAGTTACCTTACTTGTCTCATATAAAAACAAAAGATATACTGCAATTTAAAAAACATCCAGATGAGTTTTAATCCAGTGATATGATTTCAGGACATATATTTATAAAAACTCAAGTTATCACAACAATTTTGTCCATTAAGAAGTACTCTTCATCTCCTTTCTCTAACGGGTGAATTGGAAATACATCCTATAGTGTTCTATATTTCCTCCTTGTCCCAATATGAATCCTGAAACTGGCTAATCTCTTTGTCTTCTTGATTTAATTGATAATAATATCAGGATACATTTTATCATCGGAATAAGACACATTAGATAGATAAATCTTCTGCAGTAGATAAGGGTGAATGCCCAAAACTGATATTTTCTTCTACATATCGTCCTCGATGAATATGATCTGAACTTATTAAACAATTTTATAGGTCCATTTTCACGATTTTTCAGTCCAAAGAAGCAATAAATCAACTGAAATATTGAGAAAAACCAAAATCTCTCGTTGTTTTGCTATGATTTACATAGGAAAAGTGGGGTTGTTATACCTCCGATGTGCTGTCAGTTGTCAAACGTGCACGAAACCAATAAGAGCATAAAATAATAAATTCAGGCATATGCCGTCACTTGTAAGCTGTCCAACAGATTGCAGGTGAGAATTCGAAAGTACAGGTAGAGTGGGTACATTTTGGTCATATATTTTTGTACGGCATTCTTACCATCGATAGATTCGTGAAAAATAATAAAAAACGCGTAGCGCCGAAAAAAAAATGGGGAGCCACAAAGTCGATTTTTTTTTAATTTTCCGACAATTACCAGGGTAAATTTGGTCATTTGATTATGTACGGCAGCTGTGTCATACTATTTGAATACTGCTTCTAATCCATTATTCCGCAAAGCCGTACAAAAAACATGAGACAAGGGAAAAAATCTAGTGCTGCAATCCCCTCTCTTTCCGCAGTCCAGAGGGTGATTTGACACAACATGAAATAAATTTATTTTGAAAATATTTCATGCAAAGATAATATTTTCCATATGCCGTACATTTTCGCTGGTTCAAAGGGGAAAAAAAGAAAAAATCCATTTAATTGTACTAATTTTCATAGTCTTTCGTGATCTAGGTTCCAAGTTAGAAACTATGTTGAATATGGGTTTGTATACTATCCATTTATACCAAAATATAGACATGTTGTCACTGATAATTCCAAAATACAACATATTTTTGAGAAGTACTCATGACACTGAAGTTTGCAGTACAAAATCATGTGACAAGGGGGTCTGCTAACTTCAGTGTCATGAGTACTTCTCAAAAATATGTTGTATTTTGGAATTATCAGTGACAACATGTCTATATTTTGGTATAAATGGATAGTATACAAACCCATATTCAACATAGTTTCTAACTAGGAACCTAGAATCACGAAAAGACTATGAAAATTAGTACAAATAAATGGATTTTTTCTTTTTTTCCCCTTTGGACCAACGAAAATGTATGGCATATGAAAAAATATTATCTTTGCATAAAATACTTTCAAAATAAATTTATTTCATGTTGTGTCAAATCACCCCCTGGACTACGGAAAGAGAGGGGATTGCAACCCTAGATTTTTCTCGTTGTCGCATGATTTTTGTACGGCGTTGCGGAATAATGGATAAGAAGCAGTATTGAAATAGTATGACATAGATTACTCTGGTAATTGTCGGAAAATAAATAAAAAATTCGATTTTGTGGCTCCCCATTTTTTTACGGCGCTACGCGTTTTCTTATTATTTTCACGGATCTATCGATGGTAAGAATGCCGTACAAAAATATGTGACCAAAATGTAACCACTCTACCTGTACTTTCGAATTCTCACCTGCACTCAGTTTGACAGCCTACAAGTGACGGCATCGTGCTGAATCTTATTATTTTATGCTCTTATATCGTCCTTGATAGGTCACCTGGTGGTTCAAATGACCCATAATTTTTTCAACACGGGCCAGTAGTCTATGAACTTTATCTTAAATATAAAATATAATTCAAATATCGACAAAAAAAGCAATAAACAGAGCAAAATACTTCAGATGCCTTACATATGAAGACTAAGGAATTAGTTTAAAAAACTCCATCAAAATTTACAAAAGTTTATGTAGACCCATCCTAGAATGTGGGCACCCCCTGTGTATAAATGTTGCATATTCTGTATTGCGAAACATTGAAGTAGGGGAAAGATCAGCACTAAGAATCATAACACGACTAAGACTCAGCAAACTGCATAATCCGCCAAACCGAATACTGAACGAAGAAGCTAACATACAACCAATTAAAAAAGACTGATGGATCTGAATAGAAAATTGAAAACGAAAGTTTGAGCCGTCGGTTGGCCATGACAATTTGGCATATTCCACTGTGTATATTAAAATTTTAGGTTATGTTTTTTACTTTCTTGTCAGATTGATACGCAATGTTGTCAATAGGTCATAGAGTTCTCTGATAACTCCGAAGCTCGTCGGACGAGGCCGGGTACATTCGGCAACGTTGACTTTATTTTACAGACAATGCCTACTATGCGCTAAAACTTTCGTGAACGGACTATAGACGATGTTGCAAATATAGTATATAGTATAGTAGGCATTTGTTTATTTATCTGAAGTTGGCAGTATTTGTTGTCATAAAGTAAAATAAAGCCAACGTTGCCGAATGTACCCGGCCTCGTCCGACGAGCTTCTGAGTTATCAGAGAACTCTATGACCTATTGACAAGATTGCGTATCAATCTGACAAGAAAGTAAACAACATAACTAAAATTTTAATATACACAATGGAATATGTCAAATTGTCATGGCCAACCGACGGCTCCAACTTTCGTGAACGGACTGAATATATAATTTTTTTTGACACAAAGTTGTAAAATTCACCAGGCTGAAGGACTTGACTGTAGTCATTAAAAACAATTATTATTATTATAAAAAATTTACAAATTAAATTAGAACATTTTGAACACTGTGTGCGCTTGTTCAACTTGATAAAATGTTAATTAAAATTGGTATTGGAATATTCTGAAAACAATTGGTTCTATTAATCTATGAATCCCATTTTCTGTTGAAGGCAGGTTCAGGGCCGTCGCTAGGTAATAGGTGGTCGCCTAGGAAGCCAAGATTTTAGGGGCGGTATTTCAAGCCGTGTCAAGAAAAAATATCACATCTTTTTAATTAGCCAATCGGCATGTTAATTTTGCAGAAGAATGCAAAAGCATAATACTTGCAAGTAACTGCGCCAAGGTAACACGCACACCTGCATTTTCCTGTTGGATTTGATCGCCTGATCTTTGTGCTCTTCTATCTCCCAAGACTCTAGAATGGTTTGTTCTATGACTCTAATTTGCCCCTCTAATACTAATGAATCAATACTAAACTTTATCTAAGATTGCTTCTACAGGGTGTCCCAGAAATATGGGAAATCTCTCGGATTCAGATAGAACATAAAAATGAAGATGGCAAGTTCCCATAATTTTTTTTCTGGCGGCCCTCCCTACGAAGCTACGACCTCCTAAATGACGCCACTGGAAATCCATTTTAGTGGAATAAGTTTCTAACTACATATTCGATATAATTTGATGAAAATTTGATATAATTAATAGTATTAAGGACCTCTTAAATCACCGCACTCAAATTTCAATTAGCTTGTTCAGTTTACCAGGGGCAGACTGGGTTGTACTTTTTAATGCTTACATTTTTAACATCCTGTATGATGAGGTGCTAAAGAAACAAATTTGGATACCTTGAACATTAAGCTAAAGAAAAGGTTCTCTTGTTCAGTGTCGATAAAATGAACCGTTTTCGAAAAAAAAAAATAATGAAAGAAGTAAGTAATTGAAATTTATTCCACTAAAATAAATTTCCAGTGGCGTCATTTAGGAGGGCGTATCTTCGTAGGGAGGGCCGCTAGGAAAAAATTATGGGAACTTGTCATCTTTTTTTTTTTGTTCTATCTGAATCTGAGAGATTTTCCACATTTCGGGACACCCTGTGTACTTTACTTAACTACGGTTTACACAGGAGAATTCTAAATTTCAAATTTGACAATAGTTATTCAAACTGTCAAAATTATTCAAGTGATATTCATCGTAGCGCACTCTATTATGACCAACGTTGTGGTTTCTGTGACCGAGAAAAAATTCGTAGACCCCATATAACAGGGTGTCCCATTACTCGACGTCAACCGGAACGGGTGAAAAATCAAGTAATGCTGGTTATCAGAAAAATATAAAAAAAATCTAAGTTGCATGATTTTAAAATAATGCGCATTTAAAAAAACACGCAAAATTCCACACCTGTGACAGTCTTTTCGCTCCTGTTGCCACAAATATCAACTTTTTCCAATTTTTTCTTTGCTGTGTAACTTGAATAATGCTTGTCTAAACTGTAATCAAAATTTTGATACAGCTGATCTAGGTTTCATAAAAATAGGGCTTACTTCTCAGAAAAAAAATTCGAAATAAACAATTGCCTAGTTTCAACTGACTGTATTGAAAAAAAAATGTACTACGTAGGTTTGGCATGTTTTTCAAAAGTTGGCGCATTTAGTGAGGATTCCAAAATGGTATAATACTTGTTTAATTGCAGCTGCCGTAGTTCAAATTTATTTTCGATTGCCTTTGAATACACTTTTTCGTTAACTGCTTCCCAGTAATAAAGTCCAATGGGTTCAAGTCCGGTGAACGGGCCGGCCACGAGATTGGACCAGAACGTCCGATCCATCTTCCGGGAAAAAATGTTACCAGAAAAAAAAATTCAGAGAAATTCTCAGGAAAAATTTTTTCTGGAAAAATTATTTCTCTGCAATTTTTTTTTTCTGATAACATTTTTTCCTGGAAGATGGATCGGACTTTCTGGTCCAATCTCGTGGCCGGCCCGTTCACCGGACTTGAACCCATTGGACTCTATTACTGGGAAGCAGTTAACGAAAAAGTGTATTCAAAGGCAATCGAAAATAAATTTGAACTACGGCAGCTGCAATTAAACAAGTATTATACCATTTTGGAATCCTCACTGAATGCGCCAACTTTTGAAAAAACATGCCAAACCTACGTAGTACATTTTTTTCAATACAGTCAGTTGAAACTAGGCAATTGTTTATTTCGAATTTTTTTCCGAGAAGTAAGCCCTATTTTTATGAAACCTAGAGCAGCTGGTATCAAAATTTTGATTACAGTTTAGACAAGCATTATTCAAGGTTACACAGCAAAGAAAAAAGTTGGAAAAAGTTGATATTTGTGGCAACAGGAGCGAAAAGACTGCCACAGGTGTGTGGAATTTTGCGTGTTTTTTAAATGCTCATTATTTTAAAATCATGCAACTTAGATTTTTTTTTATATTTTTCTGACAACCAGCATTACTTGCCTTTTCACCCGGTTCCGGGTTGACGTCGAGTAATGGGACACCCTGTATAGTCCATTCACGAAGGTTGAGCCGTCGGTTTGACCATGGAAATTGGCATATTCCACTGGTATATTGAAATTTAGGTATGTTCTTCATTTTCTTGTCAGATTGATACGCAATCTTGTCAATAGGTCATAGAGTTTTCTGATAACTAGCAAGCTCGTCGGACGAGACCGGGTACATCGGCAACGTTGACTTTATATTACGTTATGACAGCAAATACTGCCAACTTCAGATAAATAAAGAAACGCCTACTATGCGCTCAACCTTTCGTGAACGGACTATACTTATAAACTTCTATACCGTTAACATGGATACTTTGCTCTGTTACATATTGAAGCAGCGATCACGTCCATATGAATTCACTGCGCAGGCGCCAAAACAAAACACTCGAATAGTTTGAATTATGACTTGTCAAATGAAAATATCTGAAAATCATAAGGCATGTTCCAACTCACGAAATAACTGTTCAATGATCGTTCATGGACCGTCAGGATTCTGCATTGTATAAAAAATGTGTTCATTTTATTTATTGCGTTGAATCCTGACGATTCATAGATGGTCACTGAACGGTTATTTCGTGAATTGGAACAAACCTATAACCTCAATTTTTCACGTCTTGTCAAATTTCGAGTTTGCACATGCGCAGATGATTGAAGGAGTCATCAGAAATGGCAACAACTAGATTGCTTCAACTTTTATTTCACGTTAGCAGTTTATATGGTATATGATTATGACCAACGTTGTGGTTTCTGTGGCTGAGAATGAATTTCTTAGACCCCCACGAACATTTCAAGACCAAGATAAGAAAATCCGTTCAGTTGTTCTCGAGTTTTAGCGAGAGTAACGAACAACAATTGATTTTATATACAGGTTTAGAAATTCACATCTGAAACATATGATATACAATGCATCAGACAGAGAATCTTCTGTCCAGTAGCACAGATGAATAGTTGAGACAATGACGTGGTAACACACTGAATTCCGTTGTCTTATTGCAATATTCTAGTTTTGTCTTTCTCTTATCGTTGAGAGGAGCGTAATTCATTCAGTATGGTAGGCAACAGTAAATACTTGAATCGAGTATTGCGGGCAGCCCGACAAATTAATAATTTTATACAAGTGCTGCAGGTTCCCTACTATACTGCGATAAGACAGAGACAAGACTAGATTATTGCAATAAAACAGCACTTGATTATCTCGACTACTCATCTGTGCAACTGAAGGGAAGAATTATCTGTCTGATGCATTGTATATTGTATGTTTCGATGTGAATTTCCAAATCTGTATAGAAAATAAAACTATTTCAGCAATATCATCAGTGATATTTTCCCTGAAACTAAATATTTACTTACTTGAGATCGATGGACAGAACTAGAATGGGAGGGTGAGCTGTCACATTCATAAGCGACATTTTTTTCGTTGTAACTTTGTGTCATAGTGCCTAATTTCTTCTCCAGTACCTTACGTTTGCCTTCAGCAGCTGCCTTTATTGGATCATAGCTTTTCCTCCGCTTCCAATTCTGAAAGTCGACTTCTCTGCTGGTGAGAGATGAATTACTACGACCGCCTGACTTTTTGGCTGAAAGAGATACTTAATTTCAAAAAAGAATATCAAATCTGACCAAATAAGTTGAGGATTTTAATGCTTCACGGTCCGCCACTAAAAGTGTAACCTTTTCATTTATTTTTATGTACAGAACATGTGAAAATAATGGAAATTTCAGAATCAATTCACTGTGGCACGATATGACTACCTTTCATTGTGACTATTGCCTTAAGACGGTTAAAAAAAACGAATCCCAAGTTACCCTAACGTAACAATGGCTGTCTTCAGCGGCTCGAGGCTGGTATATTTTTTAGTTCGGACCTTACTTTCCAAAATGGCTCAGACAGAATAATTCATTGGATTCACGTCTAGTCAATTCAAGAGCCATTGTGTGGACGAAATGAAATTCGAAACTTTGTATTTCGACCATTCTTAGTTCACTCGCGCTTTGTGAGCCGGTGCCGAGTCTTGTTGGAACGTCTATTGCCTACGACCGAAATGTTTGTCTGTACACGACTTCAAAGCAGCCTCAAGAACGCTTTCCTGATAATATGTCGCATTAACTTTGACGCCTGGCTCAATTGAAATGATTGGGGAGCGCCCATACGCGGTTACAGTGGTCCAAAACCATTATTTGTGGAGGGTGCTGGTTCCTGGTAGCCAACCGATGGTTCAGATTCTCATATGAACTGTTTGCCACGAGAACTATACTTGTTATTTGGCGAAATTCTCCTGCTGAGAAATGGCTGCTAAGTTCACGCGGGTAGTATCTCGAAAAAATTGCAAAAAGGAATACCATTCGAGTTAACAAGAGCTCATACAAGGTGTTACATAATAGTATGTCACAGCTTAAGGGGATGAATCTATAGTCCGTTCACCAAAGGTTGAGCACATAGTAGGCGTTTCTTTATTTATCTGAAGTTGGCAGTATTTACTGTCATAAAGTAAAATAAAGTCAACGTTGCCGAATGTACCCGGTCTCGTCCGACGAGCATGCGAGTTATCAGAGAACTCTATGCAATATTGACAACATTGCGTATCAATCTGACAAGAAAATAAAAAACATAACCTAAAATTTTAATATACACAGTGGAATATGCCAAATTTCCATGGCCAACCGACGGCTCAACCTTTCGTGAACGGACTATACGTAGAATTTCAAGAAAAAAAGTCCATATAAACATGGGTCCGCAAAATCTTCGTTACGGAGCTACAGGGTGTTGAAATTTCCAAAAAAAATTGGTTTTTTCTTCATAACTCCTGCAGTTTTTGAGATATTCAGTCCAAATTTGGAATGCGAGCTATTTTCAACAGTCTCCATCATTGCATGTCCTGAATCTTAACTAGAATCTACAGGGTGTTTTCTTTTCCGGAGCCATGTCTCCTTTTTCTCTCTCAAACTTTTTTGCGGTACGCCACTGATCAGCGTAAAATCAATTTTTGATATCTTCGTTCAATTTAGAAACTTTTTTGACTCCTGTAATTTTTTCGTATCTCTAATCGTTTTCGAGTAAAAAATTATTGAACGATTGTATGTTGATATTGAATAAGCTTAAGTTGTCTCAGATGACGAGCTATCAAAATAAAAGCAAATTTTGGGCATACCTATCGAGTATTTCTATTTTTTTTATTTAGCGAATAACATACAATCGTTCAATAATTTTTTACTCGAAAACGGTTAGAGATATGAAAAAATTAGAGGAGTCAAAGTTTTTAAATTAAACGAAGATATCAAGAATTGATTTCACGCTGATCAGTGGAGTACCGCAAAAAAGTTTGAGAGGGAAAAAGGAGCCATGGATCCGGAAAAGAAAACACCCTGTATCATCTAGTTAAGATTCAGGATGTGCAATGATGGAGACTGTTGAAAATAGATCTCATTGAAATTTGGACTGAATATCACAAACACTGCAGGAGTTATGAAGAAAAAACCAATTTTTTTTGGAAATTTCAACACCCTGTAGCTCCGAAACGAAGCTTTTACGGACCCATGTTTATAGGAAGTTTTTTTCCTAAAATTACATGTAGATTCACACCCTCAAGTTGTGACATACTATTATGTAACAACCTGTTTAATATGATATCGATTGAAATATATTCTGGGAGGATTCTGCATTTCTAAAAAACTTTATAGGTTTTCACTCCCAGTCTCTGAAACAGAAATAATTAAAAAAATTTTAATTAAGATGAAGTGCTCCTGCGAGAATCTTTGCACTTATTTGTCAGGAGCAAATTGGTCTTGAAAAAATTGTTGCCTAACAGTAAAACTGAAAAAAGGAAATTGTGTGTTTTTTCACACAATTCTGAAGATTTTACAAGTTTGTCTGAAGAAGGTGTCTGATATAGACACCGAAACGTTACATTATCCTTTTCATTTATTTCCTTTTTTCAGTTTTACTGTTAGGCAACAATTTTTTCAAGACTAATTTGCTCCTGACTAATAAGTGCAAAGATTCTCGCAGGAGCACTTCATCTTAATTAAATTTTTTTTAATTATTTCTGTTTCAGAGACTGGGAGTGAAAACCTATAAAGTTTTAAGAAATACTGTATAATATGGATTTGAAAAACAAAATCAACAAACCTGAGGCTATATCCTTTGGGCTTTTTGGAACGATAGGCGCTTTGCCAACTCTCATGCTAAATCTACCACTATCTGTCCTTGACAGAACCTCGGGTTTGGGCGCCGAATGTTTGGGGGTCACAGAAAGTGTTTTTGGCACGTTCTTCGGTATATTCAGCTTTGGCGAACTGATCTTCTTCGTAACATTTGCCATGTATCTACTTTGCACATCATTTCTAACTGGTTTCCTATCAACTGATATTGCACGTTCTGTCCTTTCTGATACAAATTTTCTTCTTACTTCAGGTGTATTAGGGCATTTTAATGAAGAATTGGAGGGTTCCGAATCCAACCGTCCCCTTCTTAAACTAAAAGCACGATTATATCTAGTTTTAGTCAACGAAGTGTCTTTCTTCTTCATTAAATTCTTTTCGAAATCATCTTCAGAACTGGATTCTGTATCACCAAACTTATTCCTATCAATTTTAGGATGATTCAAAACAATGTTGGGCTTCAGAGGTATCCCAGACTTCAAATAAATAGGAGATGTATGTTTATTGACGAGTTCATTGGAATTCAGTTCATTTTGTATGTTTGTATTCTTACTATTTGATGTTACTTGATTCTTAGTGGAAAAACTACTCGATCTTCTTATTGGACTGTTGTTTGGAGAATTCTGGATTTTCTGTATCACCTGGGCAACACTACATTGATTAAACTTACATACTTGATCAATACCCTGCAAATTTTTCAATTGAAAATGCTCCAATTTGTTGCAAATTTTTATTCCCCTTCCATCAAGGGAATTATGGCGACTGTGTGATGTTCTCTGTTTCAAAAAACTCTGTGCGGTGTTATTTAAAGCTACCTCGTATTTATTATCAAGATCACTATCTGGATCACTATCTAATGACAGACGTTTCTGCAGAGAATTTATACAGCTTTGTGTGGATCTTAAATATGATTCAGTTTCTATACTACTGTCTGAAAAGTCTCTGTTATAACTGTTTTGGCTTCTAGGCCTTGATAAAGTGTGAACCAAAGACGGAATTTTTGATGGTGAAACATTTCCTCCAACTGCTGGAGGAAGGTATGAAACATTTACATTTTTAACTTCTTCAACATCAGATACATCTTCAATATCTTTGCTCTTAATTGAAATATTCTGAACGTTAATTACATTAGCTGAAAGTTTTGGTGTAACAACTTTTTTATAACTAAATTGTTTCGGAGTATGCTCCGGCTTACTGCTTTCATCGATATAATCTTCAACTTGTATTTCAGACTTGGTTAAACTCAACTTTCTACAGTGCGTTTCCTTGGGTTCTCTATTATTTCTAAACACACCACTAGATGTCACTGAAATAACACTACCCCTATCTTGACTTTCGTCCGATTCTTCTTTTTTCTGGTTTTTTATTATTTTGGTCTCATTTAGCTGTCTCGTCTGATCAGATTTTTTCAATTCTATCAAGCTCCCTGTAATTGATAAATTTTGGGTGGGAGACTTCACTTTATCACTGTCATTCGATGATTTATAAACAGGTTGAGAAACATTCAGGTTCATTTTGCTATTGGTACGGATATTAGAAGTAAATGTTGGAGAATTAACTTCAGTATTATTCTTATCAAAATTTGCCAGGCTCCTTATATACTCTTGGGTTTTTTCAACTCCAGACATATGTTCAATTTTGAATTCCTTATCTATACTCATCCTCAATTTTTGAGCTTCTGAATAATTATCAGTATCTAAAGTGTATGTACCCGCATCACTTATTGTATCAGATCTGTCAAAATCAAACTCTGTACCTGCTACGAAATTTTCATCTTCTAAATCAACTATTAAAATGTCATTTTGTGGTGCATTTTCAGGACTAGAATGTTGTCGGAAAAGATCAACTTTCCTAATATTTGAATCTAAAGGTAACTCCTCTTCATGTTGTGGACTTAAGGTATTATCCAAATCAGGACTTGTTGTATTCATATTTTCAGTTTCTTGGTTTGTAAAGTCATTTAAACTTGAACTAGGAAAAGATTGTGCAAATTTGTTGGTAGTCGCGTTTTTGAACTGAAAAGAAAGGTCCCGTTTTAAAGAACCTTTGACAGTTTTAGTTTTATCACTTTTTTCATCACTAGAAAAATAACCATCTGATTGGAAACTAGATTTTCTTGGTAAGTTGCCACTTGGAGAATAGCTTTTTTGAGTAATATGTTCCGTTTTTGTTTCTATTTTCGATAATGATTGGCCTCTCTTGTGTCTGTTTTTATATTTTTCTACTAGAGTTTTATGCTTCTTCAAATCTAAACCTTTACCCTCCCCAAAATCAATTGTGAAAGCCAAAGGTTTGGGTGAGCACGATGAAGACTTTTCTTCGTCTGCGGACTTGGTTGGCTCTTCCTTGTTCATGATTCAAGCATAAAGAATGTCATCAATGTTCCACAATATCACTCAACGAATACACGAACAAGATTACTCTATAAATAATCATGACATCACAACATATGGACTTCTATCGTTTTTCATAAACACAAAAACATTATTTTGAAAATATTAGCTTTTTGAATTTAACTACATTATGCCCGTAACTGAACAGAGAGACTACGATGACAAAAACAACAATGACATCTCTTGACAACTCTCGTTGAATTGATATTTGACAGACTCTTGCATTGTTCAAAGAAAATTCTCATTAATGATTCTTGTGTTTCTAAGTTGCGCTAAATGGACTTCACGGTTCTGGTTTTTGACAGATGGTAACAAAAAAATTTAAGAAAACCCCTGGCCCCGTATTCTGGACAAGTGATCTTTCAATCAATTTGACCATGAATTCATAATCAGGAAGTAGAACCCTATCGTTTGAGACCATTGTCGGCACAAAATTCAAAAATTACAGACATTTGGGCAAAACAATATAGCATTCGTTTAAGTAGAACGAGCGCTCAAAAATCATATAGTAAATGAGTAATAAGACAGGAGTACCGTGGAACAACAAAACGAACACATGCAGACGTAGACATCGTAAACTACTACTACAAAGTTTGAGACAAAATGCCGGCCCAAAATTCGAAAAATACAGATATTTGGGCAAAATAATAACACGCTGTTCCCCTAGGAGCAAGTGCGCAAAAAATATTCTACAAAGGTGATTTCATGATTTCAATGTGTATTGTGTACGAAATTGAACATTAATGACCCATTTTATACATATCTATATTAATAAAACAGGATCTATGTTTACCGTCAAAATGCAATATCTTTCGAACAGCTGCACCAAATTGGATAATTCTTTTTTTGTTGTGTTCATAATTGCTAGGGCAAGGTTTATACAACAAAATATTTCCGAAAAAATTGTTCAGAAAAAAATAAAAGACTTTCCTTTTTCTTACGACCAATCAAGCAGTCATAGAATACATATTTATAGGTTATAATGATTTTGACATTTGGACAAAAAATGAAGTTACATCGAGTGAATCGAAAATTTAAAATTTTAATCAGAAAAAACGTATGAACTTACATATTATACAACAATTTTTTACTTATGCCAAATTTTAAACCTATGATGTATGAATGTATTTTGGATTGCCTGATGCCCGTATGTTTATGATCACAAATCAGATCAACAGATGGCGCTGTAGTCGTTATCTAGGTTATTCATCTATTCTATGCAGAACAACGTCTGTTGGGTCCGCTAATAATGTATAAATTATAATGTTATTTGTTTGTGAGCAATTATGAATAAATGATTATTAATTCATTTTATGCTATTTTAATATCAATTGTCATGGGCAACCTTAGAATATAAAACCACTATACTAATTGTGTAATTGGAACAAATAGTTATTTAATCGACTAGGTTATTAAAGACAGCGACTAATGGTCAAAAATTGCAACGGCGAGCAGAGCGAAAGCGTTAATAGTTCGACACCATTATAGTCGCCAGAATAATGAACGAGTTGATTACAAGACTTTTCCGACGACATCCATATGAATTGTGAATAATCCTCATTCTCATTTTGCACAAGACATACATTTGACATAAATGGAATTTCTATATTTCTATGTTCCAGTAGAGTTTTGACATTTCTCGTAGATTACGAGAACATTAATGACCCATTTTAATGCTCAATATGTTATATTTTAATGTGCAAACCATAGATTATAGAGTATACTATATAATCTTTGGTGCAATCCTTATGGCAACCGTACACAAAAGGCCCTTTCTATTTGAAGCCGCATCACTTCCAAACTGATGTAAAATCAGTTGGTGCGCGTTCTATTTGACAATGTTGTGATTTTGAACTGATGCGCATCACTTCCAACTGATGTTGCTTTCTGACAAAATCAGTTTAATTTCCACAATCACTTCAGTTCACCATAACAATAACATAACCTAACATTTTGGTGAAAGTTTACAATTTACTTCTAAACATAACAGAAAGTGAATCATTATCCTCGGTTTTCATTCCTAGTAATGTTTAATTCATATTACTTTTAGAATTTCCTTCCGAACTATCGTCGATGGTACTCTGATTTCAAACCTTATCGTTTTGTTGACTGTCATCCGAAAAAGGCATGTTCTATTTGTCAAAATCACTTCACTTCCAACTGAAGTGATTTCGGAAATTATTCAGGCAAATAGAAAGCTAGGAAAGTATTCAGAAGCACTACGAGTCGTAGTGTGCTTCTGAATCTTAGTCTAAGTTCTGAATACTTTGTGTACGGTTGCCATGAGGATTCCACATTAAATATATCATAAATTGAGCATTAAAAGGGTTCATTAAGGTTCAATTTCGTACACATCAAAATCACCTTTCATTTCGAGGTCGGCGGAAAAATATCATAATCATTAGTAGCTGTCATTAATCAAGCGATTAATAATCTAGTTGATTAAATAACTATTATTGATTAGTTGCTTGTGAAATATCGAATTATTTCACCAGTTTTCACACTTCAATTTGAAGTTCGCGCTATTCTTCCTCTGATTGGTCGAGCTTCGGGCTGGTCGAATTTGTCATCCTTCAAGAAAAATGGCGTTTGTTGCTGTTCGGATGTGATGTTGTTCCGGACAAATATGCCGTGTTTTTAAATGGAACAATAATAATTATTACAGACCGAAGATGCTTTGATAAGTGTCGATTGCAGTTTCATATGGTTCATGTGAATTTAGTGCTTGGAATGTAATTAACTTATAAGATTGAAAAAATGAGGTAGGTTGTCGACTTGTTTGTCCAATTTTTATTTTGATGTTGTTTGAAATGAAAAATCAATTACCGATTGTATTCTTGGCCATCCTTCTTTTTCCATTCATTCTGTTAAATACTATGAAAAGTCTGAATCCCCTGTTTTCTCAAAGGGATTGCAACAGAAAGAAATGACAAGCTCTGACGTATTCCATAAATAAAACAATTTCCTAAGAGAATTATTTCTTCTTTCAATTGAGCTATAGTAGCCTGTTTTATAGTTTCAGGTGTAATTCGTATACAAGTTACAAGTGAAATCGAATTGATTTCACTTGTTTGTTTTGGAACAAACCGGAAAAATCTTGTTGATTGACTTTACCCATATCTATTTGAAAATATATGTGTTTCCTTAATTTGCCTAATGAAACAAAACAACCTTGACTGAACCTGTGTATAGAAATGCGAAAGCAATATAAGTTAATGAGGAAGAAGAAATGCAGTTGTAGGACAGATTTTGAGGCATTCCCACTCAGCAATGAATGAATAAAAAGATCAAAGTTATCGCTTATTTCAATGCATGTTTCAAATGAAATGTTCACTCCATAGTCAAAGATTATAGAGTCTAATCTTTGTTCAAAGTGATTGCTTTGAAGTTCAGTTCTTCACCGAAACACTCATTGACTTCCATTTTGTGACTACACCAGTTTATTGGTTTGTAAGATATCAAATATCATATATTCTTTTGAATTGAGAGCTTAAAAAATACAATACATGAAACAAAAAGTCCCTAGCTGAGGTTGATGCAAACAGGGTCATACTATTTTGGCGTATGATACCAGAGCACAGGGAAAAAACCTCGGTAAAAAAACCCTGTCTCGCCGTTTTTTACAAAATTGAAACTCAAAACTATTTGAATAAATACCTTCAATATTCAGATACAAAATACTTAATTCATGCTCTGGACCAGTAGGGGTTTTTAACCAAGTTTTGGTATTCCAAGTGCTTTTTCGAATCTCCTGTTCTTCTAAGACCGCTATAGGACCCTATTGAAGGGTAATCATCTCCGATAGATTTAAATAGTGGTATTTCATCCTAAATATCGAATTCAAATATAATAATAAGAACCCAATGAATTAGTTACTCAAGGCTTGGAACTGCCTGATCATTTTTCCAAACTCGTGCATGGAAGTTTTCTCTTAAAACAGTCAAAATGTGGGTGGGAATCCAAAATTAAGAAATTTCATCTGATGTAATACCAATTCAGAGTGTGTCTTTAACTAGGGGTAAACCGGTATCAATAATTTGTACACCACAATGCCAAACAAGGCCACATTTATACAGGGTGTTCCTAAATTGAATGTACAAACGAAAAGGGGAGATTCCTTAAGTGAGTTTAAGAAAAAAGTCCCATAAACATCGGGTCGCAAACGTTTCGTTTTCGAGATACAGGGTGTTAAAGTTTTAATCAAAAACATGTGTTGATTATACGAGTTTATCGAATCTTTATGAATCATCACTACAGATCAGGAAAATTTCCATAAAAACTGACACTGAATTTATTCACCACAGCTTACAAAGTGGCCTTCCCATCATAATTTGGATTTTCACGAGGATTTCGAGAGAATCGTTCAAGATTTTTTTTGTCGAATCGTTGGTAGATAGGACAAAACTACAAGAGACCGAAAAGTTTAGTATAAGAACAAAGCTTTTTTTTTAATTTTTTCAAATTAACAGTTGCTCACCAAAAAAAAGTTCTGCAGAAGAACAGGTGGCAGTGTTCCAGAAAAAATATCACCCTGTAGATCTTCTATCGAAATTGCTATGTCACGTGTTGAGAACTCTCAAATGTAATATCTATGCCAAATTTCAGTTGAATATCTTGTGAAGTGTAGATACTATGAGAAAAAAACTTGAAAAAAATTCAAACTTCAACACTCTGTATCTCGAAAACGAAACGTTTGCGACCCCATGTTTATGGGACTTTTTTTCTTGAACTCACTTAAGGAATCTCCCCTTTTCGTTTGTACGTTCAATTTAGGAACACCCTGTATAGAGCTTATGGCAGACAAACAATGGCAGCAAATGCCTGCCAATACCACAGATGTCAAGCGTCTTCTGCCCAAGTCATGTTTTGCAGTATTTGACGTTCTAAATTCAAAACATTATCGCATACAATGCCAGCAAATGCCAAACATTTCCTGCAAATGCTGGCAATGTCAACCAAACAAAGGTTTACCGCTCGATCTTAAATTTTTTCTAAATAACCAACATCAGTATAAAACTGTCAGTGGGATTTGGCACATTTTACCATGTCCAGGTTGACAACATTCATAGTCTACTGGAGGGATCTCGAAAACTACAGCAGATAGAAGAACTGATAACATAATAATAACAATATTATTGTTGAGTGTTGTTGAGCTCTTTTTTCCTGACTAATCTGAATACCTATGATAACAAATCCAGCCTATCTTTCATAGATTTTGAGTTATAAATGGAAATTGAAAAGTTGTCATTTTCAATAAATAATAGTATATTATGCAACGAGCATATACGCATATACGGGCTTTAGGGACAAGTTAGTGATGTGAAGAATAAAACCCGTGCACGTCGCTCAAGAACAGCCGAGAATATTGCTGCTGTAGCCGAAGTTGCTGAAGAAAACCCAGGTTGGGTTCATTGGAATTAGGTATTCCACAAACGTCATTACACCGTATTTTGCATAAAGAATTGGGTCTTGAGGCTTATAAAGTTTAGTTAACACAAGAACTCAAGCCGGCCGATCATCAACAACGTCGTGTCTTTGCTGATTGGGTCGTTGAAATGCATGAAAATGACCGGAGTTTCATCGAAAATCATCTTGAGTGATGAGGCCCATTCCCACCTCGTTGGCTGTGTCAACAAGCAAAATTTTCGCATCTGGGGCTCGGAAAATCCAAGAGTTATGTTGAAAAGCCTTCTATCCACAACGTGTGACTGTTTTGGTGCGGTTTATGGTCGGCGGAGTCATTAGACCTTTCTTTTTCGAAAATGAGGCTGGAGCAACAGTTACAGTGAATAGATTGCGCTATCGAGAGATGATTAATGATTTTTTATGGCCGAAATTGGATAGTATTGATCTGAACAACGTTACTTTCAACAAGACGGCAATACGTGCCACACAAGCAACGAAACCATTGATCTTTTGCGGGAAAAGTTTCCGGTAAGTGCTATCTCTCGAAGATATGATCACAATTGGCCACCGAGATCTGTGTGATTTAACACCTTGCGTTTCTTCCTTTGGGGCCACGTGAAAGAGAAGGTCTACGCCATAGCCCAGCGTCGATTCAAGACCTCAAGATGGAATTCGTGAGGCTGTCGAGGACATAATAGTACGGTGTAATTAGACCTAAACCTCAACATCCAAAGTAAAAGTTTTCCTCCAACACCAAATTGCTCTACATAGTCCCCTTATTCTATGGTAAAAAGTTACACCATTTTGAGCGTCGGGTTTGGGGGTGAGGGGGGTGGGAATTTGAAAAATCACTAGTTTTTTAGTTTTTCGTAAATATTTCAAAAACAAAGCGGTTTATCATAAACATTGTTATATACAAAAATGTTCTACGTTGAATTTTAAATAAGAATGTTCCTTTTCATAATCACTCTAAATTGTACGGTTCAAGAGTTACAGATGGTGTAAAAGTTAACTTTTTCGTAATTTTGATAATTTTAAAAAAAATAAGCTACGTAAAAGAATGTTGCTATTTCAGTGGCCGGTGGTATGTTAGTGATAAGCCCTTGAAGGAACGACAACCTCACCACCTTATTAAGGGGCACTCTTTTTTAAGGAAAAGAGGCTTCCACAGGCCTAGGCCATATAAACCTGTGGTACGGAGAACCCACCCTGAACCTTCTACGAACATTGCAACATAATTCACTTCTTAAGCATAATATCTTTCAAATTGGAATGTTCAATGTCTTTATTAACTTCACTCATCCTCCAGCACATTATCCTCCTCCTCTAGCTCGTCGTCTTAGAGGTTATTATTGTCCATGTTATCACATGCTTGGCCTGAGCAATTGCTGCATATGCTAGTGCAGTTTAGAACACTCCTTCTGCATTCACAATTACGAACGCATTCATCTTTGCAAGTACACATTATAAGGGACAGTAATTCCTGGGGGGCTGCAGGACGTGCTGTTGTAATTGGTGTCAGGTGGTCGCCAATCTTCTTCCAACCCCACTCGAGTGGATCCTTATCTTCATTCAGCCACTGTTGTACCTGGTGGTAGGTCCTAAATGAATGCTGTCTGGACGCTCCCGAAGTGAGGGGTAGTGCATCCAACTTCAGTAATGCATGTATAGGCTGCTTTGCAATCGTTTTCAAGTAGGACTGGTAGCGGAGACAATCTAGATCTTCAGTGTTCTTGGCTCCAAACATTGCAAGTAGGAAGTAATTTCCTGCATCAGCCACTGCACTGGGGTCGGCTTTGGGGTTGTTGAAGACCAGAAGTTTTTCTCGAATATGTGTACTTGCAAGATGAATGCGTTCGTAATTGTGAATGCAGAAGGAGTGGTCTAAACTGCACTAGCATATGCAGCAATTGCTCAGGCCAAGCATGTGATAACATGGACAATAATAACATCTTAGACGACGAGCTAGAGGAGGAGGATAATGTGCTGGAGGATGAGTGAAGTTAATAAGGACATTGAACAATTCAAATTTGAAAGATATTTATGCTTAAGAAGTGAATTTATGTTGCAATGTTCGTAGAAGGTTCAGGGTGGGTTTCTCCGTACCACATGTTTATATGGCCTAGGCCTGTGGAAGCCTCTTTTCCCTTCAAAAAAGAGTGCCCCTTAATAAGGTGGTGAGGTTGTCGTTCCTTCAAGGGCTTATCACTAACATACCACCGGCCACTGAAATAGCAACATTCTTTTACGTAGCTTATTTTTTTTAAAAATGATCAAAATTACGAAAAAGTTAACATTTACACCGTCTGTAACTGTTGAACCGTACATTTTAGAGTGATTATGAAAAGGACCATTCTTATTTAGAATTTAACGTAGAACATTTTGTATATAACAATGTTTAGGATAACCGCTTAGTTTTTGAAATTTTTGCGAAAAACTAAAAAAAACTAGTGATTTTTCAAATTCCCACCCCCCTCACCCCAAACCCGACGCTCAAAATGGTGTAACTTTTTACCAGACAATAAGAGGGTTATATAGAACAATTTGGAATTGGAATAAAACTTTTACTTTGGATGTCAAGGTTAGGCCTTTTTTTAGGTTAATAACACCGTACTAATAAGGCAGCCACTTTGCGATTTGGTCATGAAAATTTCATGAAAGGATATGGTCCTGTAAGCGTGGTCGTGGTGGTCATTTGCCTGATGTTATTTTCCACTATTAACGGCATAGCTTCTTCTTTATAATGAAATAAACAGCCGATCATTTATATTGAAAAATGGCATTTTTCTTTGAATATCAAAATAAAAACTCTTGTTGGAAAACCTTTATATTCAACGCCCGGCTTAAAATGGAACGCTGCTGATTTCCCACGAAATTATTATTTATTTCGTGGTATCATCAGTGCTCTCACTGATGATATCTATCTGGTGCTAAATTTCGGAAACGCCTTACGCTTCCGACCACTACGATGGTTATGTTTTGCCATCCGTTATCGCTCCATGGATGCGGTGGCGGTCTTCCCGTTTCCAAATTGAACTGTGATAGTCACTTCCTCGTTAGTGATATTCAGTGTTTCATTGTTGGTGCGTGCATGCCGGCCACTTACCTAAGTAACTTTCGGACACGTTCGTGCGTTGGAATTACTCGATAGTTGTACGTGCTACTCGTTGAACCAATTCAATATTAATTCTAATAGGTCGATTACATTGAGATACTTTACGAGCTGCTACTGAGCGAATTTAGAAGCGAGTGAATTAGCTTGTGAGATTGTGATGATTACACACAAAACTGTCTACTCGCTGAGTAGCCAACAATCTAGCGATCCACGTGAGGTTTATGTTTGTATCGTTGTCAAGGATCTAAGATAAATGTCAAATACGTTTTTAAATTTAAGAAACAGGAACCACCGAGTAGATGAGAACTTAAAGGGCCCACTCACTCAGAAGGAAGCGCGAAGACTTGAATGCTCGTGGTACGGGGTACAGTGAAAACAGTGTGTGTATGGCGTTTCGCCGTTCGAAATTTGGAATGTAGGCCAAGCAATAGAGGTTTTTTACGTGACAAAAATACTACCTGAAATCTGACTGTGCAGTCATGCAATAGGTAGTTTCTACATGTTTTCCATGATAAATTCCACTCCTGAATCGTCTTAGGTTTTTTTTTGAGAAGCGGAAAATGGCCAAAAAAATCCAAAATTTTGCTTTTTCGCTTGGTCAATTTCTGAGATGAAGCGTAGTTGCTCTGAATTTAAGTAGTTATTAACATATACTTTATTGGTGCACAATTACAAAGCTGTCGGATAAATAGTTTTTGCACAATCGCAGTTTCCGAATTCGACGTACTTTTTTCAAGAAGGTCGTGATACTCGGCTACTTGTCGGATTTGAATTTTACAAAAAGCATTTTAAACCATTTAACCCTGAAACTATTTTTATCGCAAAATGACATTTCTTTCTGAAAATAACTCATTATTTCAGGATTACTCAACAGAAAAAAATATCAAAAAATTCTGAAATGTTTATTTTTCTCAAAACCGCCTGTCCTTTTAAAAGGACGGTAGGGTTAAGCACTACTCTAGGAACTTTATTATATCATATGAAAGAATACGGAATATTGTGCATTATTTATTCAATTTCCTGAAACGAACAATATTACAATCATTTCGTATGCTATTTTATAAAACAATCCTTTGGATGAAGGCCCACATGACATTTCCGGCATATGAAATTTGCCTTTTTGGACCACCGCACATCTTCGCTGAGTTGAAATATATTCAATCAGATGGTCCAGCCTACTACTTGGGAGAACTCATTGCAATGGATATGACACCTAATGTACTGAAATCGATCACGAGAAATCGCATTACTGACCAAGTTGTTACATACATCTTCACGATTTTGCCAATACATTTTTTTTCTGCGAACCGTCAGGTAACCACTCAACAACTGCTATAAAACAGAGCAGCTCATCTTCTGTAACATCACCTGGTCGATTTTTCTGTTCGGCATATGTGTTGGTGAAGCAAATTATGCTGTCAATTACGTCTTTATCAAAAAATAATCTGAAGCATGCTGAAGGATATAAATTATTTGGGACAAATGAAATGTTCTCCAACTAAAGGAGTTACAATTGAAATCATTTTGCTGTAGTGAACTGCTTCACCATTTTTGGTTTTCGTTCCACGAATTCTGATAGCGGTCTTTCGTCCTCAGTTTCCCATTCATCAGTTAAAAAAAAACATTCTCTCCACTTCTCAATTGAGAACCTGGTAAGTTATTCAGTTCGATTCCATTTTCATCTCCAGAATCTTCTACTGTGTCGCAGTCATCGTTAGAATTTTCGAGAGGAAAAATTGAAATACTGTCAGGAACTTCAATATCATTGTCATTTTCAATTCTTCCATCATTCAGCCAAAGATAACGGCTTTCGCCAATAATAATTATTCCTGATGAACAAAACATAAATCAGTATGAAAAGTAGTGTATAATCCTACCGTCCTTTTAAAAGGACGGCCATTTTCTCCCGTGAATATTTTATGAATTTTAGAGACAGCTCAAATGTGATGAGAGAAAACACATTTAAACATATTTAAAGATTAGCAATATCATGAAAAAATTGTTCAAAACACATTTAATTCACCAAAACTCACCTGCAATCACTCATCCCACAAATTTCTGAAAAATAGTTTCACAATATTCAAGATTCACCTACGAATTCTCAATCAGCACTGAAACTAACGAAACTTCATCTTGATTAGTATATCTGTCATCATATACTATCAGTTCAATCAATGCTGCGGTACCTGTATTAGAATTACAGGTGTCTTTTCTGATGTCCTTTTAAAAGGACGGTAGGTTTAAAAGAAGAAATAAAATTCTTCAAATCGTTTATTCTCTCGATACCGACCGATAATGTTTAGTGGATGAAAAGCGGCGTCAAACAGGAGCAAAAAGGCTCGAATGCATCAAACTAGTCGCGGAGTGGGAGTCGCCCGCTAAGCGAGCGGAAAACTGTATACCTTGTATCTTTCGCGCGTCGCGTAGCGGGCGACTCCCACTCCGCGACTAGTTTGATGCATTCGAGCCTTTTTCCTCCTGTTTGACGCCGTTTTTCACCCACTAAACATTATCGGTCGGTATCGAGAGAATGAACGATTTGAAGAATTTTATTTCCTCTTTAAAATGCTTTTTGTAAAATTCAAATCCGACAAGTAGCCGAGTATCACGACCTTCTTGAAAAAAGTACGTCGAATTCGGAAAACTGCGATTGTGCAAAAACTATTTATCCGACAGCTTTGTAATTGTGCACCAATAAAGTATATGTTAATAACTACTTATAGTTCATTTCAAAATGATTGGCATCTCGGGCGGCTGTGTGAAGTCGAAAATGTTGGTATCGGTCCGTTCGGTGAATTTCGATTTGCCGATTTTAGGTTGGTGTTGAAAATATCACTGACTTTGACTTTTTCCAGTTTGAGTTAACCTATTGAAGATATTTCGAATTTATTTGTTAATATCAGTTTATATTCTTGATTTAATCGACAAGTGGATTTAAATATCTCTTAAATCTACTTGATTTGATTATGAATTGAAAACGGCCGGAATACAACCAGATTCCTCTCATCTTACTGCAAGGGAACGCCAGGCAGTGTATCGGTGTTAGCAGATATTTCGGCTAGTATTAATGGCATTGGGCTCGTTTTTCAGGTAAACGATCATGTACAATGTGTTTTCTGATTAAGTAAGTTTTAAAATTTCAGATTTCTCCTAGAACTGCCCGAAGAATTTCGGAGAAAAAGTAGAAGGCAAGTTGCTAGAGCCAGAGTTAGCACTGGAAGGAAACCTATTCCACATGATTATACCTTCAAAGAGACATTAAATGACTTTATTTTTTCTAAAATCAAAAACAATGAGTGTATTTGATGGATTTTTACCTGGATGTGATCCAATTCTTGACAGTGGTATCAATGATACGGATTAGCATAAAACAATGAATGGGGAACTATTTCATTAATGGATTACTGAACAATTAATACCTTCTCTGCAGTTATTTGATACAAAGTGTGTCATTATCATGGGTAATGCACCATATCATTCAATCAGAGTTGATTATATACCTACGACTGCTTCTCATAAAAAAGTAATTCGGCAAGGGCTACAAGAACATAAGTTTCCTATAAATGATAAACTTAAAAATTTGAATCCTTTGTTGGATTTTATAGAAAGTTGAATTGTTAATACAATTTTGATGTTTACTCTAACAGTTATTTTACATGTTATGTTCGCTTCGGAGCACTGCATTCAGAAGATACAGTGGAACCTCGATATAACAAATCGGAAGGGAACCAGTAAATATTCGTTATATCAAGTAATCCGTAAAAATGAGGTTTGTTATATTGAGGTGAGGTTGGTCCAAAATTTGTTATACCGAGGTTTTATTCACCTCGACATTACGTACTCATCTTGTTATAGCGAACTAGTTTTGCTCATATAAATGAAAACCCATTTTATCAAATTACTCATTTATTTTATATTTTCTTTTTCAAAAGAATAAAGTGAATAGGTAGGTTTTTTCTTTTCAAAAATTCGCAGAACAAAATAAAAAGAGGTGAAAAATCAACAATTGGTATAAAAGCCTAAATCTGATTTTATTCATCTTGATTGGAAAAAAAGTCATAAATTGTAGTTTGTTTCCCACGGTTTCAATCTTCTGATGTTTGAAGGCAAACCAATTTCGTCGGAAAACTTATCTTTAGATTTTAAAATTGTAGCCAATGAACTTGCGGGAATCCCGAACTTATTAGCTATTGTCTATTTTTTTTGTGGAAGGATTTTGTCAACATAATTAATGATGCTTCGCTTTTCTGCGACAGATAAGGAACGCCTTTTACGTTTCTGAGCCATTGCAAAAAAGTGAGGAGCAACACGATTACTTTCCATCAACTAACTTCGTAATTTTCGTAATACGCGTCGAAACCTGCTGACCGGCTGAATCACATACATACCTGGTTATTGGTGAAAACTTTATATAGAGGTTTTGAGTTGACGAAATTCGTTAAGTAGAGGTATTCACACTCTTTTTGGTAGTTGAAAATTCGTTATAAAGAGTTTGTTCGTAAAAAGTTTTCGTAATGTAGAGGTATGTTTTACATTGACTCTTATGGACGATTCAAGGGGATTATGAAAAATTCGTTAAACCGAGGAAGTCGTTATATTGAGGTTCGTTATATTAAGGTTGCACTGTAATTCTAATATGTAAATAAATAGTAAAATGTATAAGTCTATAAGTATTCCACTGTACTTTTAATAATTATTTTCAATGAATCTATGATTGCATATAATATTTCTGTCTCCAATTAACAATAAAATTTTGGATAATGTTCTGAATGAATTTTCTCAATTTTGTACCGAAGCTTATTTTAGTTTTTCACTGTAAATTGTCAGTTTAAGCAATGTTAAGTGTGTTCCTTACCCATACGATAAGGATTGAACAAAATTTTAACTTTTGCTTCCTCTGAATTCCAAACACTCAAAGGAACTTAATCAACTTTTATCTAAAATGACACCGACAAGACCTACAAAAGCTAAATTGACAATCGTTTCCAATAAAAGCCAAAATATTCACCATTTCTCTATTCTAGACTTAGGGAAAACTGTGCGTCATCTTTTGGGGATCTGAAGAAATAGTACTTAATTAATATAATGGATATGTTAAATCAACAAACAAATACTCAATTATTCATATCAAACGTAACCAAGGCATATGAATGAATGAAATCATTATTAATCTGTGCAATAGTATATTCTAAAACAAGTATGATTTTCATACAAAAATTATAACATCTTGTGGTCCACATGTTTCACTTTAATTTTAACACCTTTGCCACACACACTCGGTTCATATTTTGGCTATTCAATGAAATATTCCTCTTACTAAAACAGACAGAATCGGTGATAAGTTTATTAAAGTTATACAATGTGGTACAATTAATGTACATACTGAATAAATTTCTTTAATTTGTGTTTTTGTCTTATTATGTATGACAAATTGGTCCACACCTTTCAAGTATCAACAAGTTCTTTTGTTTCGTTTCACCAGTTTGGCTATCTCAGTTGAATTTGAGTTGAACACACTCATTTTAAGTTATAATTACAAATAAATTTGTCAGAGAAAAGAATATATCTTAATTATCTTCAATAGAGTCTCAATCTTCATCGGTGAATTATATGAATGACATCTCATTAGAGTACTTTGATAGTTTATAGTTTTGTTTATTGAGGCAGCGGCATAGTAATAAAACCTGAATCCCATTGATTAAACTGGACTGAAATATAAATGACTGTGTTTATTTTCATGATATTCACAAGCTTAGGGGCTATACCTATTCTTTCTTCGCTCTTTAGCTGCAAATGATGGTAAATACGAAAATTTGTCAATACAGTGTCAGAAATTATATATTGCTGGTAGGTTTAGAGATTTACACAATCCTAATGGTATTTAAGAATCAGGAACATTCTCAAGCTCAGAAATTTGCTTTGGGAAATAAAAATATTGTATTAAATATATTTCTAGGTTATGTTTATTTATTTCCCTTCTCTGACTGATGACCCACAGAATTTTTAGTGACTTTTTAGTAACTAGAAAAAGCCCCGACTGGACTTTCATGGCTTGCTCTGATGACAATCATTTTGAAACGAACTATAAATTCAGAGCAACTACGCTTCATCTCAGAAATTGACCAAGTTATGAATTTTCGAAAAATTGATGTTTTTTTCCAGTGTTTTTGTCTTTCTCTCGAACAAATTATCCGCTTGAGACGTGCCACCTCTCATTTTTTTGTTTTTAAATTATTAACTTAACTGCGCATTCTTCCTTCCTAGTGAGTGGGCCCCTTACAGATTGTTTAGTTGCAACTGTGATTACACACGCTTGTTCTATGCCAACAAGCCAAAAAGCGATTTGGCGTGTAAAGTAGCCAACTTTCAACTTTAGTCGCAACTTTTCTACAATCAGATTGTTGGCTTGTGAACACGATTACACTGAGCGAATTTACAATTAGCTACTAAATTCGCTCAATAGCAGCTTGTAAAGTACATAATATATCTCAATGAAATCGACCCATAGAATCACCGGCGAAATAATCGTTCCACTCAAAAAATCGATTAAGTTTGTTGATTCATAAATATGTTATTTCGAGTCCGATTTGATTGATTTTTTTTCAATGTAAGTATGTTCATCCTTAATCAATCACCAGTTTTGATTTCAAGAAAACTAGGCGTACGTCATTTTCTACAGGGTGAAACAAAATCTGTTTTTTACCCTAACTTAAGAACCATCCCTGGTGTGTTCCAGTTGTTCACCGTGTGATTTCTTATTCCATCATCAAGACACTTCTTCTTTTGACAATTGAATTCTTCATTCATAACAATAGCTCAATTTTGTTAAAGATACAGGGTTTTCAGAGCCACATTAAATTCCACCATTTCGCTATGGCTATGAAAGTACTTTCACAGATTCAACCTTAAATCCGAACGTTATGAAAATAAACTGAAAACTCAGTGAAAACATAAAACAAGAGAAGTTTTAGCGCGACATGTTGTTCGGTATGCACCGTTTATTGGAGACGATTTCGTGCCAATGCTTTATAATGCCCGACCGCATCAACCCATGTGGCTGGGATTGCCAGGTATTTAGCAGAGGTTGATGTCCAAGAATTCAAGTGGCCTGCTCTAAGCCCAGATTTGAACCCAATTGGGCATGTTTGGATGATCTTGGGAGGAAAATTCGATCTCGCGTACCACTCCTGAAAATTTGCAGCAACTCAGTGATGCTCCTAATGATTCAAAACCTTAATGAGGACATACCGAGACGAATTGCACCTGTTATCTGCGTCTGGGTGGAAAACACCTTATGTTTTTCACTTAGTTTTCAGTTTATTTCATTAGGTCAGAATTTTAGGTTGAATTTGTTGAAGTACTGTTTGTAGCCTTAGCGAATTTAATGTTTTACTGAAAACCCTGTATCTTCAACAAAAATTGAGCTATTGTTATAAATGAATAGTTAAATTGTTAAGAGAAGATGTGTTGTTCTGTCGTCAAGAACTAGTCAATAAATTAAATAAGATTTCCTGGTCTCAAATTAGATCTATTGTTTTCAGAAACTGACAAATTATCTACTCTAAAACCACTATTGACAATAACTCATTTGATTTTCTCTCCAAAATTTAATTGCTGTCATCGGTATCTAGGATCCTAAATTATGAGAAATTTTCCACAACATTCTCCCCCCCGATGACAGCAATTTTAACTGCTGGTCTTCTTAACGTTCTTTGGGTTGTCTTAATCTCTGCTGATCGAATTTGTCCATCTTTTCCTGGAAAAAACCTGAACAATTCTACCCATTGGCCAGGAGTTGCGAGGTAAGTCTTCGTCACATACAATAACGACATCGCCAATTTTCAATTTCCCAGTTTTTCCAGCTGGACTGTTCTGCACATACTTTTGACGAATATTCCTAAAGTAGTGTTGCCTACATTGTGTTGAATCCTCAGATCGACTTTGCCTCCTACTATACTTATTCCTAAACTAGAGTTGGGTTCCCGGAAGACCTCAACACTATGTATAGAGCCCCAGTCGCCCCAGTGTTTCTGTAAGGGGGCCTATTGGTGACCTTGGTTTTGCGGCCTTTATATCATTATCTACTCGCAGGATTGTCATCTGGGATCCTGTATTGTTCTTGTTTTCTTGAGCAGTCTCAAACGCAGATCTCCTCCTGTAATTCTCAGGTCCAGGGTCATAAGTAATCATCACAAAAGATCGATCCATAACATCTGGAGCCGACTTGCTCTTAAAAGCCAGATGTATATTGTTGAATATGTCATCATCATCACACATCTCCCTGTTCATATTTTCCATAAACGCTGCCATGCAGTCCTGTATATCGTTGTAGTACTCCTTCAGGCATTTTCTGTAAGTCATCCTATTATCTACGTCAACATCAGAAGAATCTATAACGTTTGGATCGCTACGACTTTTTTTGACACTTTCAGACGATCCTTTTGATCTAGGATAGTCTATGAGGAAGAATTCATCATCGCCACCGTTACTCTGCAAATGGTTGTCGTAACATTTGAGACCATCGTTGGTGTCACCATAGAGGCACAATGCTTTTCTTTTGGTGGAGGTCGATTCAAGCCTTCTTACAGGCGCAGTGAGGTCTTGGGGCTTCATGGCAGCAACCAGAGAATGCTGCAGTGTTGATTTGCAGTTGGTGGGTGTTTCATCAGGATCTTTCGAAGGATCTGGTGCTCAATACTTCAAGTTCAGCACACCTCCAGACTTCTTCTTATGCCTATATTTGGTATTATCTTCAGATAAACTCTCCATTCCACGCCAAAGAAATCTTTGGGAATCCACATCTTCTTCTCTTATACTAACTTGATGGAACATTTCCTTTATATCTCCAGCAAAGGCAATGAAATGTTGTCTAAATTTCACAAGGGCGGCTGGGAGTGCATTCAAAAGATCAGGACCAGTTAGTAATGCATCATTTAATGATACTCCCTGACTTTTGGCAGCAGCATCGAAGACAAGACGTAGTTTCCCAGGTTTATTTGGATTACGTACTCTCATTTGGGTTGATTCCTCTTCACTCAATTTCTGTATATAATTTTTTGTGTTAATATTCGTCGATTTTGCGACAATATTCTTCTGCTAATGTTGGATCTCGGTCCAATTTGCTTTCTATTCCATGAAGTCGATTCAGAGCATTGTAATAACTTGGTGGGAATTTGAAGTTTTCCGTGGCCCATAGCAGTCCAGATTCAAAACGTTCTCCGTTGTAAGAAGTGGTTTCTTCCAAGATTTTTAAGGCTTTTCTATCATTTGGTGATAAGGATGTATCATGACTTGTTTTGTTATTCCGTAGTTATCAAGTTCAAATGATTCCTTCACCAATTCATGTAGATCGTCATCGAATTTTTGATAACAGAAGAAACTGAATTCTGCATTATCGACTACATCTCCTTCTATATCTGAATTTCCCGTGAACAATCCATCCAATCTTCGTCCAGCTCAAAATTGGAGAGTTCGGTGGACCTTATTCGTAAATTTTTCTTGGCATGATAAGATGGTATAGGTCTTGTCCTAATAGAATAGTAGGCTTTACGTTATTTTCAAATAGCATGTTATGTGGACAAATAGACAAATGAGACCACTCATTCTTCATCTTCGAAAAATCAAACGAGTGACTTGGCAAATTGGAACCAGTCATTGTACGTACGTCATTGATTTCATATTCCTCAGTCTCATAAAGCCCTCTTATCTTTAGTTTTACTCTACGGACTGGGAATTTGGTCTTGTGGTTTGATGAGTTAGTCCAGACAATGTTCAATGGGTCTTCCTCTCCGATTAATCCCAGATATTCTGCCAGATTGTCGTCAATTAAAGAAACAGTAGAGCCATCGTCTAATAAAGCATACGTTTCAATTGAATTTTTCTCTCCTGACAGAACAACTGGGCAAACACGAAGTAAAACTTTCTCATTATTAGTGTCAGAAGTCGTTGAACATAACAGTGGTGGCCTATTCGGGATTTCAACTTGAATTTCTGATTCCAAGTTATCTTTATGTAGGACATGATGATGGAATTTTGTGCAATTGTTGAGTCCACATATGGTCTTTTTTCTACAAAATTTGATTTGGTGGTGTCCAAAACAAGAGAAACACAACTTCTTATTGTTATCAGTTCCCATCGACTGTCGACAGATCTTTCTAAAATCTCTTACATTTTGAAGTTTGATGGTTTTGACTACAAATCTGGCATTTCGGTGTCACTTGCGTCAGCACACGTTGATTGAAGTTTCTAGTCTCTGTAGGGTTAAATTTTTCTTGACGTTTTCTGTCATCTAATTTGGGATGTAAAATATGCTCAAAATTCGTGCTTGATCTTGGATCCAGGAAGAAAATATGTCTAAAGTTGGCACTCCAATATTCATTCCTGATTGATAGACTGCCCCAATTGTATTTCAAATGTGTGGGCAACTTATTCAATAATTCCTTCAATAATTTTGGGTTGCTCAAGTAAATTTCCATATGGAGATTTCTTGCTGTAGCGCTAAAATTTTGAACTTCAGTAGCGAATTTGACAAAATTGATGTGGTCATCTTCTTTCAAATTTGGTAAATAACGATTTTTTGAAGTATTGTTTCTATTATGAATTCTGGTCGTCCAAATCTTATCTCCAAAGTTTCCATGATAGAGTGTGTATTTTCGAATGTTATCAGTAGGGTCGAACAGCTTCGAGTGCTTCCCTTTAAGGGATTTCTGGAGTCTTAATAGATTCTCTTCGTCACTAAAATGATTTTGTGTTCTCTCGAATGAAGTTTTGAATATAGGCCAATCTTCAGATTTTCCATTGAAAAAAGGTAGGTCTTGGGAAAAGTTATGGATCCTGTTACTTGTTAATGCTTTTGATAATCTGTCCATTCCTTCTGCTATAGTTTGAGTTAAAAGTGTTATATTTTCGTCAGTATTTTTGGTTTTCGATATTGTATTTTTCTTTCTTCATTTTCAAATGTCCTATATTCAACCATTCATGAACTTTTTCCTTCGAGGATATTTCTGATAAAGAATCAGATTTTCTACCTGAGCTTTGTGAGCTTGTTGTTGTTCTTGACATTTCTTTTTCTAATCGAAGAGCATTTTCGCTCAGCTTCTTTTGTACATCTAAAAGATCCTTTTGATTTTGTAAGTATTCTTCTCGTAATGTTCTTGATTTTGAAGATCTCTTACTGGTTTTCGTCTTCTGGGATTTATCGTCCTCTATATGTTTTCTGGAGTTTCGGATGGGCAACGTCGGTCAGACTACATTAAAAGGAGCGGATTTTGAACCAATCAGAGAGCAGTAGGGATTTTTAATTTGACAGACGAAATCTGTTCACAATGTTACATACATTTTCGTCAGATGTCAGCTTGACATTTGATAACATTCCGGATTTTACTTATTTAAACGTTATTTGGAATTTGGAGCTTGAATTTATATGGATTTCAATTCTCAATAAAACTCAAGTAAGAGGAGATTGTTGTACGCATTTGTGTTAGCTGGAATTATTTCATTTTCGATGATGGTATGAAAATGAAAATGGGCAATGATGACTTTACTCTTCGAAGGTAACTTTATCCCTAATATCCATTATTGATAATATTTTCAAGTATTCATTTGATTTTCAGATTTCATCTTATTTGTCCAGTATGCCAGGAAAAATGTGCCATCAATACGAATATAATGGAATGATGTACTTTGAAACTTGTTTGAGCCATCAAATTGGTTTGAAAATGTATTCTTATATTCCAATTCATAAGAAGGAGAGAAATCAATGTATCAAGACAAAATTCAATTGATGGACTTATATCTACATGATTCACAAATAGAGAGAAAGTTTCGATGAGGGCTGAAGAACTTCGGTCAATGGTCATTTGACTCGGTCAATCTTATCATTATTCAAGTTGGATGTGAATAAATCATTGTGTTATTATAAGAAGCATTTGATATGTCAAGTTTTTTTTCAGTAGTGTAAAAGTATAATCTAGTGGAAATTGAATTAACTTGATTCTTACTCTTTGCCCAGAATACATACATAGTATTTGGTTAGTAGTTAACTTGTGATATCTAATCATGTGCTGATCTTACAAGATAAATGAATAAGTTTCGATGATGGATTTGTTTGTGGTTAATTTTACTGAATTGGGTATAATGTTAGCAGAGACTATGAATGTAATCAAGCACATAAAGTTCTATTTTCATAAATAAGTGAACGATTGAAGGTGTTACTGCATAAAATTTCTATCAGGCTTAATTGAAGTGAATGAACGAGAAAACTGATGTATCTAAACAAAGAATAAAACACATTATTTGAACCACTATCTAATATTTATTCAAAAAGAAAGAACCGTATCACTTTTCAAATTCACTTTCTGTCCTTTACTTATATGTAGGTATTTCAATTATGTGCACTCTCACAACTGAACAGGAATATTGGAAATCAATTATTCATATTGAAAGATTTGATGAATGATTACCTTTAGTGCCTGATCAATGCTTTTATTAATTTTGGCCTGGGATCTTGATGAACAGGTACTAGATATTTTGATGTTCTTTTCAAAAAGAGGATTGAAATCGATAACAATATTTTCATTTCAACCCACAGCGAATAAGTTGAGCATAATTGTTTCAGAAAAGTTAAATTGTTTAAACCTGATCTGAGTCTGCGTTTAACATGAAACTTCAGTTCGATACTACCATGCTTCATTAGTCAAACGTGATTTTTGTATAATTCAATTGTAAACAATAATTCTTTGTATGGTATAATCTTTTAGTGCTCTCGATTATTGAAAATATTGACGTTGGAAAGTACAATATGTGTTTAATCAGTAAAAAATTTCTGAATATGATCAAATAAGGTACTATTGCACAAATGCTGAAGGACTTCACTGAAACAAATAGAAAATAAAACAGGGTAAACTGATATAGGACAAAACTAGTAATTATTGTTGGAATCATAATAAAACAGGAGGAAATATGGATCACAATTCATGGCATATATTTTTCTGGTATAATAAGTAGTTCTGTCGTAGAGAAAAACTTCATTTGATCTTGATTTTTTTAAACTAACTGAAAAATGCAAGATAAAATTAAAACGATTATAATAATAGATGCTGAATGAAGTCTATGTTATGTAGACCGTTAGAAAATATCAATTGATTCGTGTGCATGTCTTTTTCATCTTGAGAGTCATTGTTCAGGCTCTTAATTGATGGCACATTTTCCCTGGCTTGCTGAATAAGATGAAACCTGAAATAATATCAATAGTCAAGGGATTCTCAATACTGAAAATTAGGGATCAAGTTTACCTCTAAGTAGCAAAGTCATTGCCCATTTTCATATCAACATCGAAAATGAAATAATTTCATCTAACGGAATGCGTACAACAATCTCCTCTTTCTTGAGTTTAATTGAGAATCCCATTATTTCAAGCTCTAAATAACGTTTTAAATAGGTAAAAACCGTAATGTTTTCAAAAGTCAAGCTGACATCTGACGAAAATGTAAACAGATTTCGTCTGTCAAATTTGAAAATCCCTACTGCTCTCTGATTGGTTCAAAATCCGCTCCATTTAATGTAGTCTAACGTCGGTCGGATTGCCTTCCATCCGAACTGAGAAATCGAATTGGAGCTTGTCCTTTATTTTTTCGTTCGCTCCGTCTTAAAAATTGTTCATAATCGGGTTTCGGCACCAATGTTCTGTCGTCAAGAACTAGTCAATAAATTAAATAAGATTTCCTTCCTGTCTCAATTAGATCTATGTTTTCAGAAACTGACAAATTATCTTACTCTAAAACACTATTGACAATAACTCATTTGATTTTCTCTCCAAAATTTAATTGCTGTCATCGGTCTCTAGGATCCTAAATTATGAGAAATTTTCCACAACATGTGTCTTGATGATGGAATAAGAAATACACGGTGGAACAACTGGAATACACCAGGGGTGGTTCTAAGTAGGGTAAAAAAACAGATTTTGTTTCACCTTGTATGAACTGGTGATTGATTAAGGATGAACATATTTACAATTGAAAAAAAAATCATTTGAATAGGACTTGAAATAACATATTTATGAATTAACAAACTTCATCGATTTTTTCAGTGTATCGATTATTTTGCCGTTTAGTGTATGCTCAGATCAATGAAGAAATAAGATAGGCCTCAAGCTCGATATCGGTGGAATGAATTTGACGATAAAGATATACAAAGCAAATATTTGTTTATGTTTTGAAATTTAACAGTTCGATATAAACGAAGTCCAGTGTCGTGCTGTTTTAAGGAGCACTGAAACGAAATAAATATTTTTTTTTTCAAAACTGAGATCAACAGCACTTGTTTAAAAAAATAAGTAGTATCCGCCTTATGTTTATTAGCGACGGTACATTATCTAACTGATTATAGGTTTATAGAATAAGAGAAACATTATTAAATTAATACCTACTACCCATAATGAACCTACGCTACTGTACCCAATTCTGTAATGTTGCTGTTTCGGCGAATTTTGGCGATGTAAACACAGCTTACCATAGTTGCATAGTTACGTGTAATTTACAGTTGATACGCATATTTTCTGTCAACTCACGTAACTATGTAACTATAGTAAGCTGTAACCACAGCTCGCCAAAATTCGTCTTTTGTATTCAATCATGTTTTTCACATGTCTTGCAAATAATACAGAATTTCGGTATTTCTCTGAAGTAAATGAAATTCAATATCACACTACAAGTTACAGTCTAAGAGCCCGTGAACCCCAGACCTTCGTTATTTTATAAAAGCTGAAAATTTGTCTACGCATGCTCCCAACACAGGTAAGAACGATAGACCATTATGAAGTTCGGGTTACCCTGGCTTTGGCAGATAAACAGTATTAAAGGGGTGTAAAATACTGATCTAGTTTCGTCATTTTATAAAGTGTGATTTTTTTATATAACTTTCAGAAAACCATTAAAATTCACGTCATTAATTGCCAGACACTTACTATAATGGCAACCCCTTGCCAGACACCCTTAATGTTCATTAAATTATATGTAATTCTACTTACGTTATAGTATAAAAGCTGATTTTTATATATAATACTTGGGTAATAATTAGATAATGTTTTCTCATTAGACAGACATTTTTGATAGTGCCAACCCTTTGACAGACAAGCTTGTAGTTTAGCTGCAGGTGCGAGCGCGAGACAGTATATATGAGTGAGTGCGAGTAAGACGACATGATTATAATGACTTATGCAAATAAATTTTTTGGTACAGATTTATATAACTTATCATTTAAGTGAATCTCAAAAACATCTGAAGAAAAGACATTCGATGCTACAACTGAATAAAATTGTTAAAAAATTTATTTATTCTATTAACAATCTAATTTAGTTGTAGCATTGAATGTCTTTTCTTCAGATGTTTTTGAGATTCACTTAAATGATAAGTTATATAAATCTGTACCAAAAAATTTATTTGCATAAGTCATTATAATCATGCCGTCTTACTCGCACTCACTCATATATACTGTCTCGCGCTCGCACCTGCAGCTAAACTACAAGCTTGTCTGTCAAAGGGTTGGCACTATCAAAAATGTCTGTCTAATGAGAAAACATTATCTAATTATTACCCAAGTATTATAAATGAAAATCAGCTTTTATACTATAACGTAAGTAGAATTACATATGAACATTAAGGGTGTCTGGCAAGGGGTTGCCACTATAGTAAGTGTCTGGCAATTAAGGACGTGAATTTTAATGATTTCCTGAAGGTAATATCAAAAAATCACTCTTTATAAAATGACGAAACTAGATCAGTATTTTACACCCCTTAATACCGTTTACCTGCCAAAGTCAGGGTAACCCAAACTGCATAATGGTCCATCGTTCTTACCTGTGTTGGGAGCATGCGTAGACAAGTTTTCAGCTTTTATAAAATAACGAAGGTCTGAGGTTCACGGGCTCTTGCTCTATTACATTGAAATGTAGAATCGCGAAAACTGGACCAAATATCTCGAAAATCATAAGAATATCCAAAGTTAGGTTAATGTTTATAAAGAGCAGGTGTGGAATATAAACATAGAGATCTTTTCTCATGTTTTCCTCTGTTTACATCTTACAGAGCCTATCTATGTTTATTTATTGATCAGAGAACATAATGATGTCACTGGTGAAATTAAGTATCTATAGGTATAGTTGGTAGAATAGTGTCTGTAGATCAGTTCGAACATTTGTACATTGTGGTGTAGTGATCGGCACATTCTTAAATATGGATCCGACAGTGGAAGAGATCTATCAGGAGATCAAGCAGATCAATTTGAGTTTAAGCATGTCGCCAGAAGAAGAGTGGAAGGAGTACTGGCAATGGTTCGTTTCTGCTTATCGATTTTGGTTTAATATTCAGTCATTTTTCAAACCTGTTGATTGTCTGATAGAGCAAGAGCCCGTGAACGCCAGACCTTCGTTATTTTATAAAAGCTGAAAACTTGTCTACGCATGCTCCCAACATAGGTAAGAACGATGGACCATTATGAAGTTTGGGTTACCCTGGCTTTGCAGGTAAAAGGTATAAAAGGGGTGTAAAATACTGATCTAATTTCGTCAAATTATAAAGTGTGGTTTTTTGATATCACCTTCAGAATATCATTAAAAATCACGTCATTAATTGCCAGACACTTACTATAGTGGCAACCCCTTGCCAGACACCCTTAATGTTCATAAAATTATATGTAATTCTACTTACGTTATAGAATAAAAGCTGATTTTTATATATGATACTTGGGTAATAATAAGATAACGTTTCCTCATCAGCCAGCCATTTTTGATAGTGCCAACCCTTTGCCAGACAAGCTTGTAGTTTAACTGCAGGTGCGAGCGCGAGACAGTATTTATGTGTGGGTGCGAGTGAGACAGCATGAATATAATGACTTATGCAAATACATTTTTTGGTACAGATTTTATAACTAATCATTTAAGTGAATCTCAAAAACATCTGAAGAAAAGACATTCGATGCTACAACTAAATAAAATTGTTAAATTTTTATTTATTCTATTAACATTTAATTTAGTTGTAGCATCGAATGTTTTTCCTTTAGATGTTTTTGAGATTCTCTTAAAAGATTAGTTATATAAATCTATACCAAAAATGTATTTGCATAAGTCATTATAATCATGCCGTCTCACTCGCACCCACTCATAAATACTGTCTCGCGCTCGCACCTGCAGCTTAACTACAAGCTTGTCTGGCAAAGGGTTGGCACTATCAAAAATGTCTGGCTAATGAGGAAACATTATCTATTACCCAAGTATCATATATAAAATTCAGCTTTTATACTATAACGTAAGTAGAATTACATATAATTTTAATGACATTAAGGGTGTCTGGCAAGGGGTTGCCACTATAGTAAGTGTCTGGCAATTAATGACGTGATTTTTAATGATATTCTGAAGGTGATATCAAAAAATCACACTTTATAATTGACGAAATTAGATCAGTATTTTACACCCCTTTAATACCGTTTACCTGCCAAAGCCAGGGTAACCCAAATTTCATAATGGCCCATCGTTCTTACCTGTGTTGGGAGCATGCCTAGACAAGTTTTCGGCTTTTATAAAATAACGAAGGTCTGGGGTTCACGGGCTCTTAGACTATGAATCTTTGGTTAAACTTGTTTTATGCAACCTCTAAATACATGTATTATTTCTGAGAGAAATATCTTGAAATTTTTTTGTACAATTTATGCCATTAATCTACATTATTTGTAGAAAATATTCTCTACTTTTCTGGTCTGTCGAATACGAATCTGCGCCCTTTGCTCAAATGTTCTTCGTTGATTCCTTTCATTTCTTTCCTCTTGCTATTGTGTTGCACGTAACTGCGCCATGTTAACACTCACTTCTGCATTTTTGTTGGATTTGTTCGCCTAATCTTTATGCTCTACTATCTCACCAGACTTTAGAATGGCTTGTTCTATCGACTCAAATTTGCACCTCTGCGTCTTGCTGGCATTTTGATTGTATGAAATGAATCAATTGTACTGAACTTTATCTACGATTGCTTCTATACTTCACTTTACCAACGCTAACGGTTCAGTCAGGAGAATTATAAATTTCAATTTTTACAATAGGTATTCAAACTGTCAAAACTATTCAAGTGACATTCATCGTGGCGCACTCTATAGCGTTTTCGGATACTTACTCGGGTTAACGATCAACCTTGGTGTTCGGGTAGATTTTTGGAAATTGCAATAATTATATCCGATATTCTCGATCATATCGTCATCTACTCACTCCGACGAAAGTGTATCGTTCATTTCAAAGTCATATAATTGTTACTATTTCCAAAAAACTACGCTTAAAATTCCACGAACGTATACGTTCGTCGAATAGCAGAGCCGTAGAGTCAGCGCATGCGCTCTGCAGTTCAATTTTGTATTCGAAAAAGGCGGGAATAAGTCTTCTACTCTCCTCTCTGTAATGTCATATATTATTCCTAAAAATTATGCAAAGACGATAGAATTTGGCTCAGTGTAAAATGTGTGGTTCCATGAGCCGAGAAAATAATGTGAAACATCTTCTTCATAACTTTGTATGCAGATATTTCTTGCTTTAAGCATTCTTTACTTCTTTAACATAGGCACTCAAAGATAACATTGAACATGCGAGGGCACACCAGAAATTATAAGAAACATTTTACAGAAGCCAATAAATTCAAGCAAATCTATAGACAATCCGAAAATAAATCGGGAATAAATTCATAAAATATTTGGTTATGTTATTGACACGACTGTCACTTCAAATCCTAAACCTGATGTGTTCGTAAACTTAGAACCCGGGCCCGTGATCCGAGTAAATCTATCACGTGACCTAATGAATCGAGTTAGTAACCCTGAGTAAGTTTCCGAAAACGCCTCATTATGGACAACGTTGTGGTTTCTGTGGCCGAGAATTACACCTTTTGTGAACCCTCACGAACATATTAAGACCAAAATAATGTAAATCCGTTCAGCTGTTCTCGAGTTTTAGCCAGACTACCAACAGCAATTGATTTTATAGAGATAAAATCGAAACGAAAGTTCACAAGATCTTTGTTTCGATCGTGAATGTGAAACCATTTGAAAATATAACAAATTTTGTTAAACTTTGCATTATTGAAAAAATCTTTGTTGTTGAGAGTTTGTAATCGAAAAAGAATGAAATGACTGAAATAACGTTTTTCTTCTAGAGTCTAATTTAATAACAACTTTGTTTTACAGTGAGCAGTCCATTGCCAGCGCCCGAGCTAGTGTCATGATTTACGATGACATCAACAAGAAATGGGTTCCTTCCGGAACTTCCTCTGGTCTTCTAAAGTTCACATATACCAACATACAGTTCAACAGACGTTTCGTGTAGTAGGAAGGAAGTTGCAGGACCATGAGGTGATAATATTCAGCATATTTGTTCATGAAATGAAAGTAATTTTTTCATTTCTTACAGGGTCTGGCACTCGAAGTGTAACCTAATCAAAAGACCATAAATTCGGTTAGGAAAATGATTGTCATTTATTTTTATGTACAAAATATGTGAAAATGACCAATATTTCAGAATCAGTTCACTTTGGCTGGATATGATTACCTTTCACTTTGACTATTGCCTTGAGACGGTCGAAAAGCGAATAGGAAGCTGCCCGAACGTTGCTTGCCGGTATTTTAGCCCACTTACGGACAAAATGGCTTTTTTCACCTTATCTTCTCTTCTTCGCGGTGCCTTTCCGGCTGAACTGAGGCCTAGTGGCCCATTGTTCACCCGCATCGTTCTATAGAGACTCAGCTCCTCAGACACGAAGACAGAAATGTCGCGAGTCTGCCAGGAGTGGTCCCTCTCACCATAGGAATAGTAGGTGTTGGATTACCTAGGTGTGTTGTCCTTAACTAAGAGTTAGGTTGCCACAGTTGAACAAAATATGCTCAACCGTTTCATCAGTGCTCTGCACCACCGGCATAGGGAGCAGCTCGTCAATCCCATTCTCTTCAAATGTTTGTTGAACGGTGGACCAGTCAATGCACCAGCCACCAGACCGAGTTGTTCCCTCTCCAGCAACAGAAGTCTATTGACCTCAGGTCGCGAGGGCGAGGTTTTCTCAATGAGAATCCTCGACCACCTCAGGCCCACCCCCGCGCTCCATTCCGAGGAAAATTCCCTGTTCAGTCAGCTCCTGAAGAAGCTTCTGACAGATGTGCGACAGATTGGCAGCGCAGGCTCCGGACCAACAAATGCTAATCTGGCTCCCCACGTAGCCAGTTCATCTGCCTTGACGTTACCAGGTATATCCGCATGAGCCGGACACCAGATTACTTTCAAAAAGTTATCAGAGCCCAGACCAAGCAGAGCTTTCCTGCATTCTTCTACCAAAAGAGAGTCAACTCTACATCAGATAGAGATTTCAGAGTTCCCTGACTGTCGCAACATGTGTAAATGTGCTGGCCAGAGTATCCCCTGCGAATATTTTCTAGTGCGCAGGCAAGAACCGCAAAAGCTCAGCCTGCACAATGGAACAGTCCTTCCCCAGAGGGATAGCCTGATTGAAGTGAGGACCCACGATTCCGGCATCAGACCCTTGTTGTTGTAACAGAGCCATCAGTGAACCACGTGGGACCTTCAGGACTAAGAAGCCTGTTTGATGAAGACCATAGGTCTCTGTCTGGAACAATTACCCTGTAGGGTTCGTCGAAGTAGAACTTAGTATCCGCGTGGTCACCTCTTTGGAGAAGGGGAGCTTGAGATTCCTTAACCATTTTGAGGGCCGTTGCGTGCCCAGTGAAGAGACCTCCTTCGCGCCATTGTCCCTGTTCCCAGATTCTGAGAGCTGTCTTCATAGCTACCTCCTTCACAACGAGGTGCAAAGGTGGGAGACCTAGCAGACATTTTTCATCTTGTTTCCATAATTGCTCATAGAGAATAATCCATTGGATTCGCGTCTGGTCAATTCGACAGCCACTTTGTGGACGAATTTAATTTCGAAATGTTGTTTTTCAACCATTCTGTGTCCACTTGGGCTTTGTGAGCCGGTGCAGAGTCTTGTTGGAACGTCTACGGCTTGCGCCGAAATATTTGTATGTCCACGGCTTCCAAGCATCCTCAAGAACACTTTCCTGATAATGTCGCATTAACTTTGACAACAGGTTCTATAAAAATTTTTGGCGAGCGCCTATCCGCGATTACAGCTGTCCAAACCATTATTTGTGGGGGTATTGGTTCCTGGAAACCAAGCGATGTTTCAGATTTTCATATGAACGGTTGTCAGGTGAACTATATCGTTCGGGAAGTTTACAAATTATTCAAGTAGAAAAATGTTCCCGTCAGAAAACACGAGGTTCGGAAATTCACCGCTTTCGGCGAAACAGAGCAAATTTTTGCTCTCTCAAGTCTTATAACTTTTTTTGGTTTACTGTTAGCAAAATGCTATTACACGCTTGTAAATAATACTTATAACTATCACTAATGAGTCGATAACATTGAGATACTCTAAAAGCTGCAACTGAGCGAATTTAGAAGCAAGTGAATTAGCTTGTGAGATTGTGATGATTACACACAAAACTGTTTACTCGATGAGAAACCAACAATCTAGCGATCCACATGAGGTTTATTTTGTATCGTTGTCAAGGATCTAAGATAAAAGTCAAATAGTTACTACCACCGAGTAGATGAGAACTCACAGATTGTTTAGTAGCGAAACGCCAGCGATTTAGCGTGCAAAGTTGCCTATCTTTCAACTTTAGTCGTAGCTTTTTACAATTGTTGGCTTGTGAACACGATTACACTGAGCGAATTTACAATCAGCTACTAATTCGCTTAGTAGCAGCTTGTCTAGTATCTCAATGTAATCGACCCGTTAGCAAATTTCTAAATAGCTGATGTCACTGTGGCAGGTGCGTCGATGGCTTGAAACTGGTTACACTTCGAGTACCGGACCCGGTATTCATATTATGTTGAATGTTTTATTCTGTTTTAGGTAGTGATAAACTGCGCCATTCTTAAGGGATTGAAATATAATCAAGCTACGGCAACGTTTCATCAATGGCGAGACAACAAACAGGTGTATGGTTTGAATTTCAGTTCAAAAGAAGACGCAGACCAGTTCGCGAGGGCGATGTTTCATTCCTTAGAAGTAAGTTGACCAATATCGCTGTCATTAATAAACTTGTTGATAACTATTAACCCCCAATCCTCATTCAGTTTGAGATCCTCTTTTCCACCTCGTTTGTCGTCAATAGCCACCCTGTATTATTATATTCATATTATACATTTATCTACACAGTAATCGACTCACTCAATGAATCGATTCATTGTTGATTCATAAATGTGTTATTTTGAGTTCGTTTTGATTGAATTTTATTTCCAATTGTAGGTATGTTCATCTGAAATCAATCACCAGTATTGAATTTGAAGAAAACTTAGCGTATAGTGCGTTCACGAAAGTTTGAGCGCATAGTAGGCGTTTGTAATTTATCTGAAGTTGGCAGTATTTGCTGTCATAACGTAAAATGAAGTAAACGTTGCCGAATGCACCCAGCCTCGTCTGACGAGTTATCGTAGAACTCTGCAATATTGACAACATTGCGTATCAATCTGACAAGAAAATAAACAACATAACCTAATATTTTAATATGTGGAATATGCCAAACTTCCATGGCCAACGGACTATACGTCATTTTATACTCTGAGAAACGAAATCTGTTTTTAACTTCAACTTTAAAACCACCTGTGGCGTGTTCCAGTTGTTCCACATGTGATTTTCATTTCTCATTATGTCATCTAGACACATCATCTCTTCATAATTCATTCTTCATTTATTACAATAGCTCAATTCTTGTTGAAGATGATACAGTGAACAAAAATTAAATTGTCATGAGAAGATAAGTCTTGATAATGATGATAAAATAAGAATTCACATGGTGAACAACTGAAAACACGCCACAGGTGGTTTCAAAGTATAAGTAAAAAACCGATTTCGTTTCACCCTGTATAAAATGACGTGCACCAAATCTTCTTTAAATTCAAAGCTGGTGATTGATTTCGGATGAACATACCTACCCTCGAAAAAAAATTCGATCAAATCGAAACACATTAATGAATTAACGAGCAACATTATTTTGCCGGTGATTGTATTATCAAAAAAACTTGAAGATAAGTTTTTTATAATTTTTTTCTCTGTATTACGAGTATATCTTGAAATATTTGAAAAATATCGACTATCCGGCTCGAAGGAGCATGAAAAATATCGACTATTTAGATCCGTCTTTAGGGACCCTTGAAATAGAAGATATGCAATTGTCCTTTGTTGTAGGATCACGAAAATACCCTTTTTTATATTCTGCTCTGGGGACAAAATATAATGATGTGTTGGTGCGTGATTGAAATAAACACTTTCCACTTAAAAGCTATTTAATTAACACCTAATGCAATGATCACTAGAACTCACAGCTTTGAGTTAGTGATACCTATATACTTTTGAATGCACTGATTTGAAAGATGATTCTCTGTTTGAGAATGTGTTTATGTTCGACTTTTACCAATGCACTGCCTTACCTGTTACCTTAGGTCGATCAGACCCTTTCAAGTACGACTTGATCCTGGGGCTGTTGCTAGGCAGTGTTTAACTACATATTTCCCTGTGGAATTCAGGGATATTTTCTAAATATAGGTCTAGACTGAATATTTGTTTACATTCAAAGTCAAAGAAATATTCAAGTCCAAAAAGAATTCTACAATATTATTCACCACAATTTTGTTCGACTCTGCAGATCCTCAGCAACATAGTACGACAACCAAATCCGCAATATGCTCCTTCCATACAACAACAACAATACGCACCTCCCATGCCACAGCAACAGTACGCCCCGCCCATACCGCAACAACTCACCCAGCCGCCTCAACCTCCTCAACACCAATACGAAGAAGATAACGGCTACCGCACCATGACCCAAGAAGACTTAGCCGCCATGCAAGAACGCAGGATATCTTCGAGCTACGCTCCACCTCAGCAACAACAGCAGCCTCAGTTGCAGCAAACCTCACCGATGGCACCGCAGACCAACGTACCCCCTGTAGCTCCTCCAGTGCCCCCCTCCAATCACATAGCCCCTAGTCCAGTTTCGCCGCCCTCAATGCAGACTGGTGGTGGGGGCGGTCACCAAAGAACGGTCAGCGCACCGCCGGCTCCTCCGCCTCCTCCAAGCGGTGCTCCTCCTCCTATGATGGGAGCTCCTCCTGCTGGACCTCCAGGTTTGGCACCTCCACCACCACCGCCGTTGCCAAGTATGACCAGGTCGCAGAGTAGCGGCGATAATGAGATCAATTCGTTAGCGGCGCAACTGCAGAATGCAAGGCTCAAGAAAAATAAGGTGTGGGTCTATTTTTAATATTTATGCTGTTTTTACCTCTATCTCAGAGTAAAAAGTAAACCTAGAGATGCCTTTATGCATTTGTTGACGCGGCCAAGAATCGGTTTATGCTCACAAACAACATTCCGGCGTTGCGAACTTGTGCCGTATCTTTATTTCTTTATTATTGGGTTAATTGTTCTGTCTCTTCCCTACTCTCTCGTAAATCAACCGATGTAACCAGACCGGTAGCTAATATTTTGACAGCGGTCATCTCCTGGTTGTTATGGTTAAAATTCATTTACGGAACGTATTTCGGATGCTGTGTGATTATTTAGGTTAGGTTCAACTTGAAAATAATTGTATTCATTTAGAATTCAGTCCACTGGAATTGGAAGATGAAAATGACAATCAATAGAAGAAGGAATCAGTTGGGTAGGCCGAAAAGAAATGTTCTCGTTCAACCAGATATTGTTCCTACTGAAACAATTGACAAATAGAGTACCTATGTCCGTTCAAGAAAGTTTGAGAGCATAGTAGGCGTTTGTTTGTTTATTTGAACTTGGCAGTATTTGCTGTCATAACATAAAATAAAGTCAACGTTGCCGAATGTACCCGGTCTCGTCCAAAGAGCTTCCTAGTTATAAGAGAACTCTATGCAATATTGACAACATTGCGTATCAATCTGACAAGAAAATAAACAACATAACCTAAAATTTTAATATAAACAGTGGAATATGCCAAATTGTCATTGGCAACCAACGGCTCAAACTTTCGTGAACGGACTATACAAATATTTTTTTTTTAATGAGAAAAAATGCATTAATAAAATTTATATTTTATTACAACATATTAACAAGGAACAAATAGTTCAAAATAAATCGACAACATAAAATAAAAAAATATTCAGTCTAATTCAGCAACACAAATAACCGCACAGAACATGAAATATCCCAGCTAGCACTACGATTTAAGTCTTAAATAACATAAATACCAGGAGACAAAAACAATAACAAACCAAAGGAACCGAAGAAGAAGCCTTGGAAAGGTTGTTCCGGTAGCTGAATATTACCGCTTATGTAACCGGGTTCCTTAAATAAACTGTTTCGCAGAAACCAACCCAGAATATCATATTTACGGAACAGAAAAATAACAACCAAATCAACTAAGTTGATTTACGGAATATAACCCTGATCCTAACGGCTTGCGTCTGCTATAGACAATTCTGTCAATTTGACAAATTCGTCTGATGGTGTTTAGTTTCTCGATTCGTCGTGTTTACATTTTCGTTTCGATTTGACGTTCATAAACTGAATTATTTTATTGATTTGGTTGCAGTTTATTGTTGCTTGAGGTTATTCTGGTAATTATAGCTATGGCAAAATTACGAAAAATTTTTATTATATTCAGAAATTGTAAAATTGAAAATCTAACCTATTGTTTACTCCACCCCAGTGTGGCAGTGAAATGCTTTCCATCTTACTTTAGAGCTTGGTTGATTACAATGCAGTACTATTCACGCGTAGGGGCTTTTTTCTATGTTTACTTCTTTCTCTGAGGCTTTGTAGCATTTATCACTGAAAATACTGAAATATGAAATTAACACAGACTGCACAACCCCCACCACCAACAGAAAATAGTGGTTCTTCAACGAGCAGTGGCGGAAGCAGTAATTATGGTACCTTAGGAAGAGCAGCAGGAACAAGTATGGCGTCTATGATGGACGAGATGGCAAAAACCTTAGCTAGAAGAAGAGCAGCAGTGAGTTTATTTTTATTTATAAGTTATAACTCGTACTGGGTTTTCATTTTTTAAATGCCTATCAGTCTTTTTTCTCACTTTTTACTGCGGTATGTATTATGATATGCTTGAGAACTTGTGTTTGTTCCTCTTCTAGAGTAATAGCTATTCAAGTTGCCCTTTTTCGCGGTGGCACTAAAATGTTTTGGGAAGGCATAATGTTTGGAACCAAAACGCCACTAATTTACACACCCAGTATTACCTCGAAAATAACATAAACCCTGTGATCATACCCATGCGCTCAATTTATCTTTATGGACCAGATTTGAATGGCCCGCGATGTCTCCTGACATGAATCCCATAGAGCATATGTGGGATTATGTCTCCATTATCGAGGAATGGATGAATATACCGCAGGAAACAATCGAAAATTTAAGCACAGGCTCAAATTCTCCATATTAATTTGCTCTTTTATTAATTATGAAGCAAGGCAAACTTTGGATGGCTGTTAGATACAAAACTTGTACTTTTTCGCTTAATCATTTCCACATAAATCACCCTTTTGGTTCTCAAAATGAAACATAATAAATCACATGACATGTTGTTATTATTATTATTATTATCTACTTGAGCCTATTAGCATAGAAAGGGTGTGATTTCTCACATCCCCTAGCGATCGAATATCACACTTCCTGCTAAGGGGAACATTCGCTCATCCCGTTGGCAAGTATCTAAGGGTTGATTTCTGAGGTGTTCAGTGTTTTTCTTCTTCTAGGTCCTGGGTTTTCTTCCTTCGTTGCTTGGTCCCGAATTTTTCGGTTGATGTCCTGGTATAGTCCGTTCACGAAAGTTTGAGCCGTCGGTTGGCCATGACAATTTGGCATATTCCACTGTGTATATTAAAATTTTAGGTTATGTTGTTTATTTTCTTGTCAGATTGATACGCAATGTTGTCAATATTACATAGAGTTCTCTGATAACTCGCAAGCTCGTCGGACGAGGCCGGGTACATTCGGTAACGTTGACTTTATTTTACTTTATGATAGTAAATACTGCCAACTTCACATAAATAAAAAAACACCTACTTTGCACTCAACCTTTCGTGAACGGACTATAGTTGGTCTTGCAAAGTTTCCCTTCATGGTTGTTCCTAAACTTCCTTACCATTCTAGCAGTACTGCTCTTTGCATTACTTTGTAAAAGTTTTCATCCAAATCTAGCTCCTTGAGGTCGGACTTGAGACTCTTACGGATAATTCCTGTGGTTGATATGAGAATAGGAATTGTTCTGGTACTGAAGTTCTAGATCCCGATATTTAAATATATTCTCAGCGTTTTTTTGACATAGATGTTGTTATTCGGAATGCTATACTATAAGGATAGCTCTCTTTTCTTTCTTCTTCACTAGAATTATATCTGGCCTATTATAAGCAACTGTTTGTTAGTACAGTGCGGTCCCAGTATAGTATATAGTATTATTATTATCATTATTTTTATTACAATAGTAGAAGAGAGAAGGCCAAAGCCCATAAACTCTCAAGGTGTTGATACATTCTCTCTTCTCAGGTGGAGAAGAAAGACACTAAAGTGGTGGACGACGAAGACAAAAAAGCGGCCATCTGGGAAAAAACGAACACACTTCCAGCAAATTCGTCGAAACACTCAGAATCACCGAAGAGTATTAGGAAACGATTTGGATCCGCCTCGGAGGAGACGATCAAAGTTAACGGTCTTAGTGACCTGGCCCTCGGTCCGAGTGAACTAGAGAGCATTAAGGCTGAATTGATAAAAGAATTGAGAAAGGACTTGAGTAAAATGAAAGAAGACATAATGGATGGACTGAGGAAAGATTTCAGCAAAATGAAACAAGAAATCATAGAGGGTAAGTATTCATTCATTTGATTACGAATAAAGTATGTGCAGCAGTCTGTATAATTCTATACTATACGAGGATATATTGAAAAATTCTTAGCCTACTATAGAACCAAACAAAATTACTCAACATAGAGATAGGATAGTATAGAGTTACCATCATTGAAATAAACGTGGCATCAGGTGTGCCATATTACTACCACCTAACGTCAAATTTGACAATAGTTGAATTTTCTGGAGGAATTTGATTCTTGCGCCTGTTTCTAGTTGAATTTTTTCTTCTTAATAATATACAATAAAATGGTATCGTCCACTGTAAGGTTTTCTTCAAGCAGAGAAGAGACAGATAAGAAGAAAATTAGAGGAAAAATATATCACAGGTAGGAATGAGTACTGAACAGATCCGCATTCGAAATTTTTGCTAGTCTGTCTGGTAATCTGATATCTTTTTATATGTGTATATTATCGCCTGAAGAAAAAATTGTTTATTTGATATTCAATTGACCTTTTTGAACGGGATTCCTAAAGACCCAACACTTCGTATTTTCTGGTGAAATTTGTAAACAGTCAAAACTGGCACTTAATTCAACCGTGAAATTTACGCCATATTGGTCCTCGACTTAGCTCCGCCAATGGTACTATTTTTCCTTACTCAATTGTATGTCATAGCGTCTCTCCTCTATTATATCTCGAGTTACTCAATTTATTCTCCTCTAAATCGGATACATTTATTACAGCAAACCTGCAACATCTCTACACCTTTAAAAATTTCTTCTGCTCTGCAAAACAGACCTTCACAGCTTTTAATACCCCCCTCATTGGAAGAATATTCACGACCTTTTAAACTTTTTTCAGTTGAGGAAAGAGATGATAGTCAGACAGAGCCAAATTTGGTGAATAAGGGGGGTGTTGTAGTAATTCTAACCCTAAATCACGAATTTGAATATCTGTGAAGGCTTCAACGAGGCTAGTTCCTCATTATTACAAGTTTCTCGCCCAAGGCATTCTCTCCTTAGGCTCGCAATGCCAAAGCATTCCGTGACTAGGTGAATGGGAGTTTTTCCTTCTCCCCACAGAACTCATCCTTGGCAGGTGCCTCCTAAGGCGACAGTGTTCTGTAAGAAAGCCAGTGAGAAGGTGTAATTGTTTCTTACCAAGATCCAGATATCTTTTGGATTTTGCTGTTTCAAAGTTCTGAAAGAACTTAGTGGAATGATCCATTCATGGGAGATTCCGCCACAGTATTCCCCCTCGGCTTTCTCTTTCTCCAGAAACTCCTTTTTATGGATACATTTACCTATACCACAGAAGGGTTCTGGGCCAATGAGTGATCGATTGAAATATATTATTATTTTTCTTGTCCACCTCATTGAGTTTATTCCTGCACTCCCAGATCATTTTTGAGTCGATGACGTAGGGCTCAGTGCTTTAATAGCAGCTTGACTATCTGAGTATATGTCTATATCGCACTTCTGATAGTTTCTTTCTAGATTCATATCTAGACATCTTTCAATAGCTAAGATTTCCGCTTGAAAGACGCTCATACACGAGCCTATAGCGACAGTGCACACGTGGTACTTGGCCCATATATCCAGCCCCAGCTCCTGTAGAGGTTTTGGAACCATCTGTATACCATTTAACGGTATTTTCTTTGAGGTTATAGTCGGTGTATTCCCGTTCCCATTCCTCTCTTTTACTTAGCAATGTCCTGAAGTTTTTCTCAGTGCTTACTTTCTTGATCATTACATCACTAGGGAGGTTCGCAGATGAGATGTAGCTGTTCAGAGAGGACCTCTTATTCTTTATTCTATCATTACCTGTAATTACCTTAGATATTCTGAGGATTGCCTCATGGGCTACCCTATCAATCACTACATGTAAAGGTGTGAGATCCGTAATGACCTCAAGTGCCCTAGACTCTTCTAATAAGTTATTGTTCGTTGCTATGGTATCGCAATATTTTGTTTATGCGTGGAACTGATCTAGGCTAACTAGATATCAATACATCCTCGTATTCAAATGTTCGAACATTTATTAACTAATATTTGTTTCATTTTTCAGCAATCAAATCAGAATTGAACCGAAGGTAATTACAATTGTATTTGTAACCTAGAATAGTATTTATTTCACACTAAGACTTATTACATGCATACTTTTTGCCCCTTCAATGTAATTTTTTGTGGAAAGTTAACTTTACTGTATGTAAATAAAATGACAATTCTTTTGAGATCGGTAACCAGAGACCCTTTACATCTGAAGGCAACATTTTATGCGACTTTATCATGCAAGAAGTATCCATGTGGGTCCTAGAAGTATGTTTAATGATTCCTATAAATATTTTTTATAATGTTATTTTTTCTTTATATAGTTATTTTGTATAATTTATACCATGCTATCAACCAATGTTGTTATCAATCATTTAAATTAAAACAAGATATACCAATCATTTTAAATATTTTCTTGTTTTTCATTCAAAAATATCGCGAACTTATGGTCCACAAAATACGCAACTCTGGTTGTTAGATTAGCTAGCCAAATATAAGAAAGGACTTCCAAAATGCAAATTCTGCTTTGTTACGACGTTCGTGTTTCGAATAAATGGCGGGTATGCCTCGACTGAAACATACACATACACTCACCGGCAAAATAATCGATCCACTCAAGAAATCGCTGAAGTTTGTTGATTCATAAATATGTTATTTTGAGTCCTCTTTGATTGAATTTTTTTTTCAATTGTAGGTAGGTTAGGTTAGGTTAGGTTCATTCCAAATCAATCTCCAGTTTTTAATTCCAAGAAAACTCGTCGTACGTCATTTTATACAGGATCTGTTTATTTACTTTAACTTTAGAACCACCCCTGGTGTGTTTCAGTTGTTCCACCGTGTGATTTCTTATTCCATCATCAAGACTCTTCTTCTCTTGACAATTAAATTCATTATTCATAACAATCCTAGCTTTCTATTTGCCTGAATAATTTCCGAAATCACTTCAGTTGGATGTGAAGTGAAGTGATTTTGACAAATAGAACATGCCTTTTTCGGATGACAGTCAACAAAACGATAAGGTTTGAAATCAGAGTACCATCGACGATAGTTCGGAAGGAAATTCTAAAAGTAATATGAATTAAACATTACTAGGAATGAAAACCGAGGATAATGATTCATTTTCTGTTATGTTTAGAAGTAAATTGTAAACTTTCACCAAAATGTTAGGTTATGTTATTGTTATGGTGAACTGAAGTGATTGTGGAAATTAAACTGATTTTGTCAGAAGGCAACATCAGTTGGAAGTGATGCGCATCAGTTCAAAATCACAACATTGTCAAATAGAACGCGCACCAACTGATTTTACATCAGTTTGGAAGTGATGCGGCTTCAAATAGAATTATTATTAGCTCAATTTTTGTTAATGATACAGGGTTTTCAGAGCTTCATTAAATTCCACAATTTCTCTATGGCTATTCACAGATTCAACCTTAAATCCTAACGTTATGAAAATAAACTGAAAACTCAGTGAAAACATAAAACAAGAGAAGTTTGAGCGCGACATGTTGTTCGGTATGCACCGTTTATTGGGGACGATTTCGTGCCAATGCTTTATAATGCCCGACCGCATCAACCACATGTGGCTAGGATTGCCAGGGAGTATTTAGTAAAGGCTGATATCCAAGAATTCAACTGGCCTGCTCTAAGCCCAGATTTGAACCCAATTGGGCATGTTTGGATGATCTTGGGAGGAAAATTCGATCTCGCATACCAACTCCTGATGCTCAGTGATGCTCTAATTGGTTCAAAACCTTATTGAGGACATGCCAGGACGAATTGCACTTATTCTCCGCTCCTGGGCGAAAAACACGTAATCTATTTCAGTTTATTTCCATTAGGTCAAAATTTTAGGTTAAATGGACCCTGCACATTTTGTATGGGAATTGGCTCCCGGTGGATTTGGCTGAAAATTTGATATGATGTTCTACTAATCCTTCTGATCAAATGTCTCCACAGTCATGAAGCTGAAAAATGCATACTTCTAGGAGTTTTTAGCGATTTTTTGTATCCATTATGGCTTACGTATTACCGTTCACACAGAAATGTTTGAAAATATTTCGAATTGACAGAATCTACTTTCAATAATCACGAAATATTCTCAAACACTTCTGTGTGAACGGTAATACGTAAGCCATAATGGATACAAAAAATCGCTAAAAACTCCTAGAAGTATGCATTTTTCAGCTTCGTGACTGTAGACATTTGATCAGAAGGATTAGTAGAACATCATATCAAATTTTCAGCCAAATCCACCGGGAGCCAATTCTCATACAAAATGTGCGGGTTCCTTTGTTGAAGTACTGTTATAGACTTAGCAAAATTTCATGTTTTGCTGAAAACCCTGTATCGTTAACCAAATTAAGCTGTTGTTAAAAATGAAGAACGAAATTGTTGAGAAAAGATGTGTCTTGATGATAAAATGAGAAATCACATGGTGGAACAACTGGAGCACACCACAGGTAGCTTCAAAGTTAGATTAAAAAAACAAACTTTGTTTCACCCAGTATAAAATGACGTCAGCCAAGTTTTCTTGAAAATCGAAAGTGTTCATTGATTTCGAATGAACTACCTACTACTGAAAAAAAAATTAATCAAATCGGACTTGAAATAACATATTTATGAATTATCAACTTCATCGATTTTTTTAGTGGATCGATTATTTTGCCGGTGAGTGTATTTATGATGGTTTTTCGATTAATTCAGCGTTATAACCTATGTAAAATATAAGCTATATAATCTCCGTATAATCTTTTCCTCGAGATCAATTAATTTTTATTATTTTTCCAATATGAGCGTTGCAACGAACATGAATTTCTCCACGAGACGTTTTTGTTAAACAGTGAGAATATGACCACGCATATTTAGAAAATGATAATCGCTTGAAAAAAAATAGATTAGTGTCAAATCATATAAACATCGAAAAATATGTCATTAACCCATTGTTCATGTTTTTTAGACTTAACTTTCTAAGTATTTAATATTGAGGAAAAGGTATTGTTATATTTCCATTCTAAACTAATGTAAACTAGTCTTTTATTGTGAACATCCCAAAGAGAGTATGAATTTTATTTTATTAGTTTCTAAGTGAACTTTCTTTGAGAAAAAATAGTGAAATGAAATTATTTTCGCTCATGAACTGGGGTATTCACACAAAAATACATATGTGAATACGATTTTATTTACTTTGACTCTTTTATACTATCGATATCTAGATGCTTCATAATCAAAATTAGACAGTTAGTTTGGCGAGTATAGCCAACAACTGTAAAAAGGACTTCCAAAGTGATATACATAGCTGATGAACATTGCATTTATTTTATATAGAATTTATTTCATGTGCATTAATCGAAAATGTATATCCCATTTTCTTTCCAATACTTTCCTTTTCAGTTTTTATTAGATAAAAAAACTGAGCATTAGTCGTTACTCGTATGTATGTGTATGTATAGTGTTAATAACCAATTCGGTGAGTGTTAATATATTCCAATATCTTTTCCTGATATCACAGGGCTGAAAGATGTAATTTTTATTACTGAACTGGTTTAATTATTAAAAATGTCCCAAACTAGCATGTTTGCGGGTAAAAAATTTCCAAATACTGATCGACCTGTGTGTTGAATATGATCAGTGCATTTAATTAATCTTAATGATCAATTAATTAATAATGAACGTATGAAAATAACTTTGTGATATTGTATTTTAATTGTATTTCGGATATTCCATTCAACGCTGAAGGAGTCTGTTATTGCGCAGATTCTTATGCAGTATATTTCATTTATGATCTCAAGTCAAAATTGCACAATTAATTCTTATTGTTTGTCATATTTATATATCGATTTGGAACATTCTTTTATTTATATCTAGTATTTCAATAAAGTTTTGAAATGTATTATTTTGTGTTTTCCACTACTTCTCTTGAAATAATACTCTACAACAAAATAGTCTATCTCCATTTAGAACCTCCAATTATCAACTTAGACCAATGACGAAAAAAAAGTTGAGGAAACGCATGAAGTCAGAAGATTTTTTGAGCCTATTCATTCTGGAAAAAGTATATTCAAATCTGAGAGCTATTGATTTTATTCATTTAAGAATTCAATCTTAAAACTAACCTGAAGATTTCAAGTTTTCAAGTCACTGGTGAAAAAAGTGTACTCTAGCTAGTTTATAATTATCTCAGAGTAAAAAGTAAACCTAGAGATGCCTTCACGCATTTGTAAACGCAGCCAAGTAGAATCTGTTTATGAACGGGAACAACATTCGGCGTTGCGAACTTGTGCCATATCTTTATTCCGTATTGAGGATAATTGGTCTACGCATCCCCTACTATGGTAATTACAGCTAGAGTCTGCTATAGACAATTCTATCAGTTTGGCAACATCGCTCTGTTACTGTTATGCGATGCGTCGTGTTTACATTTTAGTGTCTTGATTTTAGTTTCGATTTGACGTTCATAAACTGAATTATTTCACTGATTTGGTGGTAGTTTATTACTTAAGGGTATTCAGGTAATTATAGCTATGGCAAAATTACGAAAATGTTGTATTAAATTCCGAAATTGTAGAAACGAAAATCTAACCTATTGTTTACTTCACCCCAGTTCGGCAGTATAGTCCATCTCACTGTAGAGCTTGGTTGATTACAATGCAGGCCATTCACGCGTAGGGGCATCTCTATGTTTACTTTTTACTCTGGGATAATTATGTACCCTCAGATGGTTGATTTTCATTGGGAACATTCCATCTAATCCTCTCACGACTCTAAATGTGGTTATCACTCAGAGTAAGAAGTAAAAATAGAGATGCTCCTACAAATTGCACTGCATTAAAATCAACCAAGCTCTAGAGTGAGATGAAAAGCATTTCACTGCCCCACTGGGTTGAAGTTAACAATAGGTTAGATTTTCATTAATACTATTTCTGAATATAATACAACATCTCCTTAATTTTGCCATAGCATCTATTACCGGAATAATTCAGTTTATGAAGGTCAAATCGAAACGGAAATGTAAACAAGACGCACCAAATAACTAAACAGTAACAGAATAATGTTGCCAAACTGACAGAATTGTCCACAGGTTTGGAAATTCACATCGGAAACATACGAATTTCAATGCATCAGAGAATTTTACCGTGCAGTTGACCAGCGCTATAATGGAAAGGTTCACGTTTTTCGTAACTCTCGAGCGACTGGAATATTGTAGTTTGGTCTCTCTCTTATCGTTGGGAGTTTTTTAATCGAGGAGTGTGGTACGGAACCAGCAGAACTCGCATCGATTATTACGCGCAGCCTGACGCATTTACTGAATGCGTCGCTGCCCGTGTTGGTCGATTTGAGAGAGATAACCATATTATTTGTTCATTGGACCATCCATCGCATTAAACGAAAGCGAAACAAAGCGTGTGAATATGTCCAACTGCATGGCAGAATATTCTCTTTAGTGCATTGAATATTGTATATTTCCAATGTGAATTTCCGAACCCGTATAGCAGACTCTAGCAGTAAGTACCATAGTAGGGAAGCCGTAGACCAATTATCCTCAATACGGAATAAGATACGGCATAAGTTCGCAACGCCGAATGTTGTTCGCGTTCTTGAACATGTTCTACTGCGTCAACAAATGCGTGAAGGCATCTCTAGCACGATACACAAGCACCGGTATGCCAGATTCGGGGTCTAAACTCGTCCGGCGCGAGCATCTACGTCATTGCGGTGCATATTAGAAACACATTCCAATCATTCCCTCGAGTTGTAACACTTCTGTCCCGCAAATATAATAATAATAATTCATTTATTTCTGACCTTAAAACAGTACAGGTATACTGTAACAAGGTCTAAAATTTGTATATAACTAGAACCAAACTAACAGTTTCCTCTTTTCAAAAAAACAAAATATATATGCTTGAACCAAAACATGTTAATTAGGTCTAGGTATGTCCTCAGGTTACGGCACATCTTCTCCTATAATTATGTCTGTTACAGAGAGTGGAATGGAGTTAAAGACATTATGCTCTCTATAAACGGGTGAGTTCTGAGACTTTGTGGTTCTTCGGTAATTCATTCTGAGCTGATCTCGAGTTCTGATGGGATAGGCGTAACATTCTCTAACAACTTGTAATTTGGTTTGTGCAATGGAAATTTCCGCAGTGACGATACCCTCTATGCGCGTCGGCATAACGGTGTGTGTATCGTGATCTCTAGGTTTACTTTTTACTCTGAAGGTTATTATATCTCCCCTCACCCTACGATCAGCAAATGTGTCCAGTTTCATTAGGTCAAGTTCAGTTTGGTAATCAGTCTTATGATACCGTATGGGATTCTTAGTAGCTCTAGAGTTCCCAGTATCAGTTACAATCTTCTGATATTATATTATTGACATATGATGAAATAATGATCAGATATTTGTAGATAATTACTATCTTTGCCGAAGTTATATTTGATGACTAAAACAAGGTGAGAATAATTTTTTATCATTTATTTAAAAATTATAAAATTACTAACTCAGTTCAAAGATTCAACGGGTCGCTAAGGATAAGCGTCCAGTGACGGCGGGCCGGGTTGCAACAATGAGTATTTTTGCGTACTGCGTCTCGCCCGATGCTTTTTTGATTGACGGACGCAGTTGCACTTCAATGTACAGGGTGACCAGGTTTAGTGTCTCCCGAACTACAACTTTCTAACCCTACGAGATAGAGAAAAATGGATGGCACATTGCGGTCTTTCTTCTTTTCTCGAGAAACTCATGCCGTCAACTGCATTGCTCTATCGTCTTTTGTTTCCTAGTTACAAGCCAAAATTGACATTTAGGCAATTTCAACTTTGGTCATTATCTCCATTCCTGTTTGTGCTATTAACTTGAAACCAAAACATAATACATAGGATAGGAATCCAGTGTAATCTTAGTTTTGGTGAGGGGTTTCCTTCCTGATCTATATCTCGTTTCAAAAACATGTCATATATCGATCATAGATCAGTGGCGACGCTAGGAGGGGGGGGACAAGATTGACCCAGACTTTTCATTGAAGCTAGTGATGAATGAATTGGTAGAATTTTTCGAGCTGAGGCCATAGAAATTCATGGAGGCCTGGTCTGACCCTTGCCCCCTAAGCGTCGCCACTGATCTAGGAGCGATATATGACACCTTATATTTTTTTGAAACGAGAAAAAACGTTGATTATTTTTGAGTGAGAAAACATTATAGTTTCCAAAAGAAAAAACAATAATCAGGAAGGAAACCCCTAAGCAAAATCAGATTACGCCACTGAATTCCTATCAGAAAAGTGTCTGTATAATGTTTTTGTTTTGAGTTCAAAGGAAAAACAGTAAAAGAGATAATGACGACCAAAGTTAAAATTACCAAAATGTCAATTTTGGCTCATAACTCGAAAACAAAAGAAGATACAGCAATGCGGTTGACGGCAAAATGCGTTTTTCGCAAAAAGATGACCGCAATGTGCAATCCATTTTTCTCTATCTCATAAGGTTAAAAATTTTTAGTTCAGGGATCACCATTTCATGTCACCCTGTACGGTAGAAGGAATTATGCTGCCTGGATCGCCTAGGGGACGCTTACCCTAAGGCAACTTCTATATGATACTATATACAATAATTCCATTTAACAACATATATCTTTGTAAATTTCAATCGTTTCAGTCAACAACATTTCAAAAATCGCATTCGTAACAACATTTTTAACCGCTAATTCATCACTATCGTAGTTCATCCAATTCTGTTCTTCGGCTTGAGACTCCAAAACTAAAATTTCATCGACATGATCTTTCCTCTTTTTACTCCATCTTATGATTGAATTTTCCCTAATATTTATTTTCTCGAATCCTAATAACTTCCTCACTTTGTCATGTATATAATTTTCTAATTGGTGGTAAGTGAAGGGCTTGCTCATAATCGAATGGGTTTCATCCGGAAGTTTCAACCAAGATGGCACCTTCTTGGTTTGAAAATGTTTATAATGGTTTTCAGCAATTTCTCTGCATAAATCGAAAACGAAGAAACAACACTCTTTTGTGCTCTTTGTGTTGTTGATGGCCTCGAAATGGGATTCTGAGAATGTTACAGTGTTTAGACTGTTGGATAAGTGGGCATTGTATAAAACTTTTGCCGAATAACGGCATATTTCCTTCACATCCTTGGCACTGGTAGGCCATATGGAAACAATGTTTGATTGGGTAGAAGGTGGCGTATATGGTGGGGGAGGTTTGTTAGGAATTGCTCTCATATAGACCAATGGCAATTGGTCTTTCTGTTGTTGCTCTAGATGCTTAATTTCCAGTTCAATAGCAAGTTGTTTCTTCATCAGTTCTTCTGCCTCATTATTGAAGGTATTGATAGAAGCTAACTGGTTTGACTTCACTGGTGACCCTGAAAATGAATAATTATATTTGATCACAATGGAATTCAACACAGTGTCGATCTCAGAGTATGAAATAAACATAGAGATGCCCCTATGGGTGAATAGTACTGCATTGTAATCAACCAAGCTCTGAATAAAATACAATATTTTCGTAATTTTGCCTTGGCGATAATTACCCGAATAGCCTTAAGCAACAATAAACTGCCGCCAATCAGGAATATAATTCAATATAATGAACGTCAAATCGAAATGAAAATGTAAACACATCGCATCGAGAACTAAACACTAATAGACGATGTTGCTAAGTTTAGTTTCTTTCACTTGAAAGAATGTCTGTAAAGCCTTGTTTCGCACTACGCTAGTAGTTAGTCGAGGAGCTAAACTTTAGTGACCAACGTATGTGAACACCAAGAATTTAGTCGGGTAAATTAGTGTGTAGTTTAGTCGAGTCGATCCATTTGGTTCTATTTTATCGGTGAGTAGAGTACCCCACCAAGCGATACTCTTCACTCGCTCACGGACATATAGGTCCGAACCGATCAGTTTTATCGGGTAGATTAGTGTGTAGTTTAGTCGAGTCGATCCATTTGGTTCTATTTTATCGGGCGTAGAGTACCCACCGCGCGATACTCTTCACTCGCTCACGGACTAGATAGATCCGAACCGATCAGTTTATTCGAGTTCATTAGTATATCATTTTGCCGCGATGATGTCGTTTCGGTGGGCGGACGAAATCACGTCAGAGTTCGTGCGTTGCGAGTTGTTCATCGTACAAAGCGCTACTAACTTATGAACTTAACTCGAACAAAGTGCGAACGATTGGATGGATTTAGCTACCAAATTTCTAGCGGCTCGACTAACTACTAGCGTAGTGCGAACAAGGCTTAACAGACGCAAGCTGTCAGTATCAGAATAGGGAAGTGGTAGACCAATTATCCCAATACGGAATAAACATACGGCACGACGCACGAGTTCTACTTGGCTGCATAACACATGCGTGGAGGCATCTCTAGGTTACTTCTTACTTTGGGTTGTCGATTGTTACCTTTATTTTGTCAAATTCATTGCGATGAACCGTTATCATACAAAAACTATCAAGATAGTTTGAAATTTTAGGGCTAAAAGTTAAAATATCACAAAGTTTAAACATCTGCGTTACAACTATTGTAATATTCATAACGTATAGTCCGTTCCGAAAGTTTGAATCGTCGGTGGCCATGACAATTTGGCATATTCCACTGTGTATATTAGAATTTTAGGTTAAGTTTATTTTCTTGTCATATTTGATACGCAATGTTTCAATATTGCATAGAGTTATAACTCGCAAGCTCGTCGGACGAGGCTGGGTACATTCGGCAACGTTGACTTTATTTTACGTTAAGACAGCAAATATGCGTACTTCAGATAAATAAACAAACGCCTACCTATTCGCTCAAACTTTCGTGAACGGACTATACACGCTCCAAACAGTACATACAGTTTTGGAAATTCACATCGAAAATGCATACGAAATTCAGTGCATCAAAGAGAAATTTTGGCATATAGTTGAACAGTGGTATATTCGAAAGATTTACTTGCTACGTTTCGGACAGAAATAAATGGTCGTGTGCGGATTATGCAGTTCGAGAGTTCATTGGACCATTCGTCCCATCAGAAACATAGCACGTTAATCTGTCGAATATACCACCGTTCAACTGGACGGCAAAATACTCTCTCTAATGCATTGAATATCGTATGTTTTCTATGTGAATTTCCGAACCTGTATATGTAGTTTAAGCGCTTGATTTCTGACTTTTTGCAGCTGATTCTAAATTGACGAAACACTGAGGGAATGTGCCCTTCAGTTCATATCATATATTATTATTTTTTGATATGTTTTCATCATTTTTCTTATCCATGTTCCTTAATATCCCAAATGATCATGCTATAAATTATAATTAATAATTACATAATAATTTTGGCCAGTTTATTGATATAAATAAGGTGGAACTTCCCTATAACGCACGTCTGTTATACGAATTTCTCTGTATAACGAATTTCGTATAAGACATTGCACCTTGAATCCTAAAAGCAATGTTAAAAACACCCTCTAAAACGAAATAAATTGTCTCTATAACGAAATATTCAAAGAACATCACTCTTTGGATGGGTGTTGGTAAGAAGGCATAAGGGTAGATTTTTTCCAAAAATTTTTCGGGCGTACGTAATAAATCCCGACCTTAAACTAAATCATTACGGCGGGCAGAGAGATTCTTCTGAAACAGTTTTAAATACACTCCTGGCTGATTGGTTTCAATCTAACCATTACGCTATTGTGAAAAGTTGAACGAAAATGTCTAAAAGCAAGTGCTTAAGTTTGAATAATAAACTTAAATTTATCAGTGAAGTCGACCGCGACATTGCCGACTTAGAAACAAAGGACATCACACATTTTGTATGGGAATTGGCTCCCGGTGGATTTGGCTGAAAATTTGATATGATGTTCTACTACTCCTTCTAATCAAATGTCTCCACATCACGAAACGGAAAAATGCATACTTCTAGGAGTTTTTTAGCGATTTTTTGTATCCATTATGGCTTACGTATTACCGTTCACAAAGAAATGTTTGAGAATATTTCGTGATTATTGAAAGCGGATTCTGTCAATTTGAAATATTTTCAAACTTTTCTGTCTGAACTGTAATACGTAAGCCATAATGGATACAAAAAATCGCAAAAACTCCTAGAAGTATGCATTTTCAGCTTTGTGACTGTGGAGACATTTGATCATAAGGATTAGTAGAACATCATCAATTTTCAGCCAAATCCACCGGGAGCCAATTCCCATACAAAATAATCCTTTCTGTAAAATGAAATTTCTTTATAATGATTTTTTTTTGCGGGTTTTGCGCTTTTGTTATAGGGAAGTTTCCACTGTACTTGTAGTTTCTTCATTGGTATATTCACAAAAATTCATGAATTCCTCAAAAAAAAATCGTAGCCTCTTGTGATAACAGTATAAAAATATCTCTCAAAAAAATAAACATGCAAAATAATAAGATCATGATTACCTGATTCGGGAGTATTAACAGGAGTTATATTTTCATATGCTGTTACATCCAGACAGGTCATGTTTTCATCTCTGGCACTTTTAGGCATTTCTACAGTTTTAGCTGAAATTTCCGATACTCTTTGTTGAACTGGTGATTTCAAGTTATCCACTTGATTCAATTCGAAGGTTTGTTGTTTATTTTGATCAGGTACCACATATGAATTATCGTTAGTGACAACTATTTTTGATGGGCTCCTGGTTAAATCTTTTTTCTCCAGGTCTTCATTCTCATCTCCATAAGTTATTTTTTCTGTCCTTTCTGTTTCTGAAGTGGAATCCGATGGGTTTTGAATCAACAAAGTATCTTCTTTCTCTTCATTACAATAATCTGTGTGAACGTTAGAAGAACTTTCGTCATGACATGATTTTTCTATATCTCCTGAAGTAGGACTAATGGATTCATCGGGAAAGTTTTCCCCATCGTATTTTTCTTCACTCGATTCTGTGAAGGTTAATTCCGATATGATTGAATCATCTTCTTTTACAATTTCTGATGCCCTCGAACTTTCTTCAACTCTTTCCATAAGATCATTTTCAGTTATTTTATCTTCAATACGTTTCTCATCACAGACAGTTTCTTCTACGTTCGTTGACGTTTCAATATTGTTGCTCGATTCATTATAATCTTTTTGGGGTGTCGATACTGAAGCGTCATCCAATTCTGAAATATCCTTGTTTGTAGTGTCATCAGTTTTTATTTCTAAATCATTCAGTTCAGAGTTATTTTCAATACTTGGAATATCGAAATGTATTTCTTCGTTCTTAACTGATTGAACACTTATTGTATCCTCTTTTTGTTCATGATCGACTAAATGTGAAAATTCTTCTGTTGTTATAATATTTTCATCTTTGGCTGCTGTTGAAATATTTTCATCACAGATATTTTCTGTTTCGATAGAGATTTTAATTTCAGAAGACTCACTGAGTTCTTGCGATACTGATTTTGTTTCTGCACTCAAAGTTTCCATTGAAGTATTTTCGTCATTTTCGAAAATATTTAGATTTGTTTCTTTGATTTTGTTCGTTAAAGTAACAATTTTGCTTAACTCCTGTTCTGAAGAAATATGCCCCTCATCAACTGAAACCTCACTTTGAGATTGAGAAGGAAACAGTTCGGGAATATCCTCATTACTGATTATTTCTTCACTAATTTGTGTACTTGGAGTTGGTTCCGATCTTTTAACTTCTGTAATGCTAGAACTACTTGCCGAACTCTGTTTTTCCTGAGTAATAATTTCTTCTTTTGATGTGGAAATAAGGTTATCGGTATCTGATCTTATTTCCCCAGTATAATTGATGGAAGATCCTAATTTTTCAGAAGAATTGATAGATTTACTTGCGGAACTCTGTTTTTCCTGAGTAATAATTTCTTCTTCTAATGTGGAAATAAGGTTATCGGTATCTGATTTTATTTCCCCAGTATAATTGATGGAAGATCCTAATTTTTCAGAAGAATTGATAGATTTACTTGCGATACTCTGTTTTTCCTGAGTAATAATTTCTTCTTCTAATGTGGAAATAAGGTTATCGGTATCTGATTTTATTTCCCCAGTATAATTGATGGAAAATCCTGATTTTTCAGAAGAATTGATAGATTTTTCTTTAGACGATGAAATACCGAGACCTTTTTGAATGTCTTGTGACAATTTTGAAATGCTTGGTTTTTCCGAAGTTCTTGTAGAATCTTCCTTGTGTTCATTGAACTCTTTACTGAACATTGAAATACCGTGTTCAATTTGAGTGAAATCTTCAATAAGGTCGCTGATTGATGAAAGATTATTGTCTGTTGATTCGGTTTCAGGGAACTGTTTTTCTGATTCAAAATCTTCTGAATATTCTACAGGACTTCCTCTCTGAACCGTCGAATTTTCTGTTTCATTGTTTAGTTTTATTTCGGTCTTCAAGTTATCAATACTTGTTTTAGCATTTTTGTAAAAAGTGTCGAAACTATTTGATAAAATTTGATTTTCTTGGTGTTCTGATGAATTTTTCTTGTGTAGTGCATCAAGAATATGTTTATTGTTCGAAGATTTTTTCTCTGCGATTGGTATGTCTTTAGAATGCATTTCTTGTGAAGGAATTTCAATTCTTGCACTTTTCTTTATAGCTGACTTGGATGGGGTACATGGAAGTTGCATGATGATTGCATTGGCTGCCATTTCCAATTCTTTTATTTTCTTTTCTTCCTCCAAAAGCTTTTGATGCCTTCTCAATAAGTCTTCCACAGCCTTTCGCCTTTTCAGCAAGGAGTCTTGGCGCACCAAAAGAGCTCTGAAATAATAAGATATATTTGAATTTTTTATGAAATGGTTCGTTTGTGAGTACCTCAGAGTAAAAAGTAAAGCTAGAGATGCCTTCACGCATTCGTTGAGGCAGCCAAGTAGAATCTGTTTATGCACGCGAACAACATTCCGGCGTTGCGAACTTGTGCCGTAATTTCACTCCTTATTAGTATAATGGGTCTACCGCCCCCCTATTCTAATACTAACGACTAGCGTCTGTTGCAGACAATTCTATCAGTTTGACAATATCGTCTGTTAGTGTTTAGTTTCTCGATGCGTCGTATTTACATTTTCTTTTCGATTTGACTTCATAAACTGAATTATTTTACTGATTTGGTGGCAGTTTATAGTTCCTTAAGGAAATTCCGGTAATAATAGCTATGGCAAAATTACGACAATGTTGTATTATATTCAGGAATTGTAGAAATGAAAATCTAACCTATTTTTTACTTCACCCCAGTACGACAGTAAAATGCTTTCCATTTCACTCTAATGCTGGGTTGATTACAATGCAGTACTATTCACGCATAGGGGCATTCTATGTTTACTTCTTACTCTGACTGGTAAGTATTGTTCTGGGTGGAAACTACACTTATGTAGACTTACTTATCGTCGGTAGTGATGTATTTGAACTGTTTATTTCTTGGAACTTTGCGGCAAATTTTTGATATACGTTCACATAGTTATGAAAAAGTACGAGTTCTTCGAATATGGATCGTTTAAATCCCTACAAAGTTGTTAGTTTATCTTCGTTCAGTGATTGAAGTGCAAATAATAGAAAAGATATCTAATAATAAACCATAATATGCATGAGATTATTATGGCGAACCGATTGTAGGCTTTTGAAGATTTAATCATTTAAAATAATCTTTTTATTTTCGGAATAGCGATCCGTTCGAATTTATTGATTTCAGGTTTAATAGCAAAACGGAGGTATCTTCAGAATTTTGCCCAAAGTACACCTGTATAAGCTCAAAAAATAGATTATAGTATAGTAGATATTTACATGACTATGTCTCAGAGTAAGAAATTAACATAGAGCGTGAATAGTACTGCATTGTAATCAACCAAGCATTAGAGTGAGATGGAAAGCATTTCACTGCCGCACTGGGGTGAAATAAACAATTAGTTAGATTTGCATTTCTCCAATTCCTGAATATAATACAACATTTTCGTAATTTTGCCCTAGCTATAATTAACGGAATAGCCTTAAGCAACAATAAACTGCCACAAAATCATTGAAATAATTCAGTTTATGAACGTCAAATCGAAATGAAAATGTGAACACATCGCATCAAGAAACTAAACACGTACAGACAATGTTGCCAAACTGACAGAATTATCTGTAACAGATGCAAGCCGTTAGTATCAGAGTAGGGGAGCGGTAAACCAGTTATCCCAATACGGAATAAACATAAGGCACGATTTCGCAACTCGAAAGTTTGTTTGCGCGTAAAAAACAGATTCTACTTGGCTGCATAACAAATGCGTTGAGGCAACTCTAGGTTTCCTTTTTACCTTGAGGATGATGTATACTTCGATTCAGAAGAAAGAAGAAATTTTTAAAACACTTTAGTACGTTACGTTGCGTTGCGCCGTCAACATACGTACTACGTCATTTCACATACAGGGTCCGGCACTCGAAGTGTAACCTATTCAAAAGGCCATAAATTCGTTTAGGAAAATGATTTTCATTTATTTTTATGTACAGAATATGTGAAAATAATCCAATTTTCAGAATCAATTAACTCTGGCTCAATATGATCACCTTTCACTGTGACTATTGCCTTGAGACGGTCAAAAAAGAATCGCAAGTTGCCCGAACGTAACTTGTCAGAATTTCAGCTCACTCACGGACAATGGCTTTCTTCAGCGTCTCGAGGCTGGTATATTTTTTAGTTCGGACATTGTTCTGCAAAATGGCTCAGAGAGAATAATACATTAAATTCACGTCCGATCAATTCGATAGCCACTGTATGGTCGAAAAAAAGTTCGAAACGTTGTTTTTCAACCATTATTGGTTCTCTTGCGCTTTGTGGGCCGGTGCACAGTCTTGTTGGAATGTCTATATAGTCTGCGACCGAAATATTTGTCTGCCCTTGGCTTCAAAGCAGCCTCAACACTTTCCTGACAATATGTCGCATGGCTGAAACTGGTTACACTTCGAGTGCCGGACCCTGTACAGGGTGTCCCAAATTCGATAATCACAATCTCGAGAACCATAAGGGTTAGAGAGAAAATGTTCAAGGACTCCCGATCTCTTTTTTCAAAATAATCAATTGCCATCAAACAGATCCCAGGTATTGGAATTGGTTCTCGAGTTACAGGACGTTTCTGAAAAATTGCTGTTTCAAATATTTTGCTATATCTCGTTTTCTGTTGGAGATATCACGAAAATTCCTAAACGTCTTCTTTTGTAATTTCTATTGTCCATACGCTGCTTCCATCTGATCCGAAAAATTAAGAAAGTTTGTGTTTTTTAAATGGGACACCCTATATTTTAAATTCAGATATCTGGGATCTGTTTGCTGGCACTTGATTATTTTGAAAAAAGACATCGGGAGTCCTTGAACATTTTTTCTCTAACCCTTATGGTTCTGTCAAGAATCAAGTTTGTTATGGAAGAATGATCTTAAAAGTATTGAAAAATATTTTTATCATGCTTACTTGATACCTTGATATCTTTCATTATCAAGACCAGTATAATAAAATCGTGATTTTCACATCTAAATGTAAAATATTCATGGTTCTTCATTTTCTCGCGATAATTCTCACTCGCTCACTTGATCACATTTTTTTAAATTATGTCAATTTTTTCACGCACCTTTGGCACTTCGTTTAGAATTCGCAATCAACATTTGAATTTAAAATTTCTTTGCTCTTGGGCAAAACGAAAAGTGATATCTATTTTCTTCAAACAGGAAGTTTACTTTGTATCGAGGAAGCGCTTGGAAATACTCCAACAGGATATCTAAGATTAGAACAATTTTCATCCGCCGAAATAAACTTCTGAACAAAATTATGGATGTCTATAGTCCGTTCACGAAAGGTTGAGCACATAGTAGGCGTTTCTTTATTTATCCGAAGTTGGCAGTATTTACTGTCATAAAGAAAAATGAAGTCAACGTTGCCGAATGTACTCGGTCTCGTCTGACGAGCTTTCGAGTTATCAGAGAACTCTATGCAATATTGACAACATTGCGTATCAATGTGACAAGAAAATAAAGAACATAACCTAAAATTTTAATATACACAGTGGAATATGCCAAATTTCCATGGACAACCGACGGCTCAACCTTTCGTGAACGGACTATACGCTCTCAATCAAAATATACAGGTGATTGGCAATTCGACGTGATCCTTCGATGGAGATTTACTAGACGTCATTCGCAGTGATTTGCGTCGGGTGAAACATGGTCCGAAAATCTATGTTTGAGAAGATATGGCGATTTTTCAACTTTTTTGGAATTTTCTGCTTCGTTATACGAAATGATTTGTGGAAACTTCTCATATTCAATTAAATTTCGTTTTCCGCCGACCTCGAATAAAAGGTGATTTTAATGTGTACTAAATTGAACATTAATGACCCATTTTAATGCTTAATTTATGCTATATTTCAATGTGCAATCCTCATGGCAACCGTACACAAAGTATTCAGAAGCACTACGAGAAATGTCAAAACTCTACTGAAACATAGAAATTCCAATGTGTCAAATGTAAATGCAAAATAAGAATGTATAGTCCGTTCACGAAAGGTTGAGCACATAGTAGGCGTTTCTTTATTTATCTGAAGTTGGCAGTATTTACTGTCATAAAGTAAAATAAAGTCAACGTTGCCGAATGTACCCGGTCTCGTCCGACGAGCTTGCGAGTTATCAGAGAACTCTATGCAATATTGACAACATTGCGTATCAATCTGACAAGAAAATAAAGAACATAACCAAAAATTTTAATATACACAGTGGAATATGTCAAATTTCCATGGCCAACCGACGGCTCAACCTTTCGTGAATGGACTATATTTCAATCAAGAATTCATACACAATTCAGATTGAGATCGTCGGAAAAATCTTGTAATCAACTCGGTTATTAATCGAGCGACTTATGGTCTCTAACTATTAAAGCGTTCGCTTCGCTCACGCTTTAAAATATCTCGACCATTAGTCGCTGTCTTTAATAACCCAGTTGATTAAATAACTATTAAAAGCTAGGGAGATGGTCTTCATTTCTTGCGAAAAAGTATTCACTGAAAATTCTGATAACCGAGAATATACAGGATTATAAATAACTGCACCCTTTTTCCTCATAAAATTTTGATAAAAAAAATTCAGAATTACTCGAAAAAACTATTATAACCCTGGTGTACAAATGTGAGGAAAATCTTCCCTGTAACGTTAGCTTTATTTGAACGGAAATATCTTGGAGTGGAAGTCAGAAGTTAAAAACCCAGGAATAACACTGGTTAGTAAACTTCTGTGGAATAAGCATGTTGATACCGCTTCTGGTAGAGCTAAAAGGGCTCTAATGGCGTGCAGACGTCAATGCGGCAAAAATTGGGGTTGTAACCCAAAAATACTGCGATATATGTACGTCATGATTGTGAGACCTATAATCACATATGGAGCAGTAGCCTGGTTTGCCACGGCAAGTCAGGTAAATACGAGGAAAAGTCTAAATAAAGTACAGAGGCTTGCCTGTGTGTGCATCACTGGAGCTACGAGAACGTGCCCAACTAGGGCACTTGAGGTCATTACGGATCTCACATCTCTACATCTAGTGAATGATAGGGTAGCCCATAAGGCTATCCTCAGAATATCTAAGGAAGGTACAGGTAATGAGAGAATAAAGAATAAGATAGTCTGGTCCTCTCTGAACAACTACATCCCATCTGCGAACCTTCCTAGTGATGTAATGATTAAGAAACAAAGCACTGAGAAGACTTCAGGACATTGCTAAGTAAAAGAGAGGAATGGGAACGGGAATACACCGACTATAACCTCAAAGAAAATACCGTAAAATGGTATACAGATAGTTCCAAAACCTCTACAGGAGCTGGCGCTGGGATATACGGGCCAAGTACCAAGTGTGCACTGTCGTTGGGCTCCTGTATGAGCGTCTTTCAAGCGGAAATCTTAGCTATTGAAAGATGTCTAGATTTAAATCTAGAAAGAAACTATCAGAAGTGCGACATAGCAATACACTCAAATAGTCAAGCAGCTATTAAAGCATTGAGCTCCTACGTCATCGACTCAAAGATGATCTGGGAGTGCCGGGACAAACTCAATGAGGTATCTGGGTTCCCGGCCACTCAGGAATCGAAGAGGCCAATACACTAGCCAATGAGGGCCCAGAACCCTTCTGTGGTATAGGTAAATGTATCTATAAGAAGGAGTTTCTGGAGAAGGAGGAAGCCGAAAGGGAAAAATTCTGGCGGAATCTCCCATTGTTTCATATTGAATTATATCAAGCAAAGCCAATTTCTTTTCCGTTAAACACTAGAAACGATTCACACTCAAGAAAATTAAGCGAGCTATAGTCCATTTAAGGAGAGTATGAAGTGAAGGAACCTCTTAGCCCCTCCTATCGCTACAACCTCTTAATCGTGAACGCGGTAGAGTAGGCATCTTGCTCTCTTCCCTTGTCCAATAAACCTCCGGCACCTTCCGATCGCTCGCGGAAATAAACGACAATGAACGAATGTTCTTTGGATAAGGAGGGGCTAAAGTTTTACTCACTTCATACTTTTGTGACATCTAGTATAGTAATGATTCACACACAAGAAATTAAGCGAGCTGGTAGAGTCAGAATAGTTTATAACATACCTTTTCATTTCATCAATGTCCCCTCCAATATCATGTGATTTAACGTCAACTTTCTCCTGTTTCAGAACGAGTTCTCTGCTTGAATCTATATCTGATAATTTGATGGACCTACTTCTTGATGTTATACTAAATATTTCTTCTGCATCTGAAGCTCTTCTAGACAAAGATGTTTCGGAGAGTGATTCTCTGGCCTTCAAAACTCTCATCGGTCCACTTGGCCTCTGTTTCCTAGGTGTTTGAATTTTAATTTGCGACAGAAGCTTCTCTGAAGTTAGTTTAGCTTTGATCAAGTTTTTTTGTTCTTTTAAAGAGGTTTTTCTCTCGTTCGACTGTATCTTCTGAAGTTGTTTCAATCTGAAAAAGTGGTTTAAAATTAGTTGAAGTTAAAAGTTATAAGACTTGACAAAGTGAAGGATTTGCTTTGTTTGGCCGAAAGCGGTGAAAGTATTTGTTGATATTTTTAATTACCTCTGCATTTCTCGCCTTTCCTGCTGATGCTTGAGTAATATACCCCTCTGTTTTTTCTTCACAAGTGATGCTTCATGAAGTTTTCCAGTCTCTTTAAGGTGCCTACAAAAATTATGTGTAACGAGAATTTAAGTACGTTTTTAAAAAAACATCAGCATTACTTATATCATTAAAATAGTATATTATGCAACTAGCGTCTAATGATAGCTACTATTTATGAGGTGAGTGGCCCAAATCACCGAATGAACAACAGCAATTATAAGCGAGTAGCATACTATACTTTATCCACGACTATTGAATATACAGTGGAACTTCCCTATAACGAACGTCTGTATAATGAATTTCTCTGTATAACGAATTTCGTACAAGACCCTGCACCTTGAATCCAAATTCGATGTTAAAAACACCCTCGAAAACGAAGTAAATTCTCTCTATAACGAAATATTCAAAGAACATCACTCTTTGAATGGGTATTGGTAAGAAGGTATAAGGTTGGATTTTTCGAAATTTTTCCGGACGTACGTAATAAATCCCGACCTTGAACTAAATCATTACGGCGGGTAAAAAGATCCTTCTGAAACAGTTTTAAATACACCCTGGCTTTTTGGTTTCAATCTAACCATTACGCTTGTGTGAAAGTTGTGTGATAATGTCTGAAAAGAAGTACTTAAGTTTGAATGATAAACTTGAATTTATCAGTGAAGTCGGCTGCGACATTGCCGACTATAGAAACACATTTTCTGTATAACGAAATTTCTCTATAACAAATTTTTTTTGCGGAATTAGCGCTTCGTTATAGGGAAGTTTCACTGTATTTCTTGAAGATTTTAACATTTGGCGATCGTGACAGACCCCTCTATTACAAGTGTGAAAAAAGTCAAGTTGACACATGAGAAATTTATGGAGAACTTGTCATTGTAAATTTTGTAATAAAAATGATATAATTGATGTAATGAAAGTAGATTTGGCCCTCAGTTGACAAGGTATACCCATATTTGTTAGTTGAAATACGTTAGAATAGAGAAGAAATAACAATTTAGAGAATTTAATATAACAGCTGAATCTATAAAGCATCTGACTGCAGTGAATAATAACTCATTATTCACTAGTGAATAATGGGTATTATTATGGCCGAGCCCACAGACTTATAATGGGTGGATTATACAATAGTCGTGGATAAAATAAAATAGGCTATCTACTTCTGAGTTATAAATTTGTTTTTGTATTATTGTGAATGCTAAAATAACACTGACCAAATAATTCACTCACTTCAAGGATTTGATAATCTTGAAGTTATTGCTCAATCGTTAAAATAATAGTTAATAAAGACTACATTTGAAGGATTATACAAATATTTTCAAAGCTTCAAATACTGCAGGGAAAATGAATATATTTACTCACTTCCGTTGAATTTCTAACCAAGCTAATTCTCCTTTAGTTCTATCCAAGAGAGCTTGTTCTCTAATTTTTATTATGGTTCTCAAATTGTTTATCCGAATATCTTCATCTTTTATGAATTGTTCGAACTGAAAATGGTTTTTAGATTACTTAAAAAATATTCGTTTCGAAACTAAGAGATTATTCAGGTTCTTTGTTAAGCTTTTTTCACATACAGGGTTTTCATTTTAAGTTTGCCTATTAGATGTATTTGGAAAACTAGTGAATACTTCGTTCTGAAATTTTAGGTGGTGTCGAAGGAACTTTTTGCCTAAAATATTTTCAAGTCCACAGTGTTGCCACATCTATCTTAAACGCATATCTACTTTCTTATTTCAAATGGAACCACCTATATTTTTATTTATGTATCGATTCAATACCGATTTCGCAGTATAACCTACTGAAAAAAAATTTCTCTGCCATGCACTGTTGCCAAGTTATGCACAAATTTTTGCAATCTACATTGCCAGTTTGGAAATGCAATATCTCGATTATTATTATGCTAGCGGAACCAAACTCAGCAGTCTCATAGTAGATGATTCATGCCTCCACATGGTACATTCAGTATTCTGATACATCTTAAGGTTCTTCGAAGATTTTGCTCCGAAATTGTGGAACATAAAATTGAAGTATTTCGAGTTTTTCGAATGGCAACCCTATATACTCCGTTCACATATTATTGAGCTCAAAGTAGGTGTTTGTTTATTTATCTGAGATTGGCAGTATTTGCTGCCATAACTATGAACAAAGTCAACGTTGTCGAATGTACCCGGCCTCGTCTGACGAGATTCCGAGAACTCTATGCAATATTAATAACATTGCGTATCAATCTGACAAGAAAATAAACAACATAACCTGAATTTCAATATACAGTGGAATATGCCAAATTGTCATGGCCAACCGACAGCTCAAATTTCGTGAACAGACTATATACAGGGTCTTTATAAATGATTGTAACAGAGCAGTTGGCTTTGGATTATTTTCATTTGCTGCTTCCTATGCAGACTAACCCATTTATCAATCTCTCTCTATATTTATCTCTACCTGTCTTTGACATTGATAATTCCAGCTACATAATTCTGCAGCCTTACCTGCTTAACAGTGTAATATGAACAAATAAATAATCCAAAGCCAACTGCGCCGTTACAATCATTTATAGATACCCCCCATATTTCACAGTATTCGATTTGAAATGAAAAATGAATGGCAGTCTCCTTTCACACAAATTATTCATTTTAGTTTTCGAATAAAATGAATTTCTATGGTTGAGGTCATGAACATTGGGCCAGGATTACCAAAAGCCAAAACAATTTTCGGAATTTCTTTCTTTCCAGTTTCTTACTAAATGTGGGTAACGATTGTTGAAGGTCCTAAATGTCCTTTCGATAATTTTTTGGCATTCCCTTTGGAAGGTGAAACAACCTGAATGTGTTTGAACAACATCGCTGAACTTTTTTAATGACATCCATGATCATGGAACACTTTTTATGATCTCAACCATAGAATCCACTTCAATAATTTACTTCATAATGCCATTTCATCGTAAACACGTCCATCGACACGTCGATCGATCATGACTATAAATATTGAAATATTTCAGTATTTTTCATTTCATTCGAAAACCATCAATAATAAACAATTAGTGTAAAAGGAGACTGCCATTCATTTTTTATTTCGAATCGAATGCTGTAAAACGAATATGGGGTTGCCATTTGAAAATCTCGAAATATTTCAATTTTAAGTTCCACATTTTTTAATCAAAATTTTCGAGGAAACTTACGATGTATCAAAATGCTGAATGTACCAGATGAATGCTGGGATTCTCTACTATGAAACTGCTGAGTTTGGTTCCGTCGGCATAAATAAGAATCAAGATATTGCATTTCCAAACTGGCAACGCAGATGTCAACATTTCGAGAATTTGTGCATAACTTGGCACCAGTGCATGACAGAGAAATTTTTTGTAGTAGGTTATACTGCGAATTTGGTATTGCATCGATTCATGAATAAAAATATAGGTGATTCCATTTGAAATAAAAAAGTAGATATCCGTTTAAGATAGATGTGGCAACACTGTCAATTTGGAAATACAGTGGAACTTCCCTATAACGAACGTCTGTATAACGAATTTCGTACAAGACATTACACCTTGAATCCAAATTCCATGTTGAATACGCCCTCTAAAACGAAGTAAATTCTCCCTATAACGAAATATTCAAAGAACGTCAATCTTTTAATGGGTATTGGTAAGAAGGTATAAGGGTGGGTTTTTTCCGAAATTTGTCCGGACGTACGTAATAAATCCGGATCTTAAACTACTCATTATGGCGAGCAGAGAGATCCTTCTGAAACAGTTTTAAATACACCTCTGGCTGTTTGGTTTCAATCTAACCATTACGCTAGTGTGAAAGTTGTGTGAAAATGTCTGAAAAGAAGTACTTAAGTTTGAATGATAAACTTAAATTTATCAGTGAAGTCGACCGCGACATTGCCGACTATAGTAACAATTTTCTGTAAAACGAAATTTTTTTGCGGATTCAGCGCTTTCGTTATATGGAACTTCCACTGTATTTTAGGTGAAGAGTTCCTTCCTCCCCGAAATATTCACTAGTTCTCCAAATACGTCTAATAGGCGAACTTGAAAACCCTCTATGTTAAATTAAAATAAAATAAAGTTCATGAAAAACTAACCATTCTAAGAGACAATCCAGCAAGGCTGTTTTGGATACCATCATTAAAGCTGAATATATCATGTTCTAGAGCGCTCTTCTGCACACTTTCATCTACTTGGAAAGATTCTTCTAGATCTGAACCCCTTGATATATTGATGGTAGAATAAAGGTTTCGACTGTGATTGGAAGACATATTATTATCACCAGAAAAAGTTTGCGTTGAGAGAGTTTTCGAGCTGTTACGGAAACTACTTTCATTTTTATTCTTCAATGACTCAAATGCCTGCAACGGAAGAAGAAAATACTAAACGCTTTTAAGGGTCAGAAATAAATCGTAAGTAAATAAAAATTAATAAAATAAAAAATGGAGCATCTTGGCAACGTCTAGGAGCACCATATTGGAATAAGTTTATATGCTCCCGATCATTTTACGATGAAATTATCAATATTACATCAATAAGCTATGAAAAATAATTCTAAGTTCTTCAAATTATCTATGAACCTATAAACAACCAAAAATCTAAAAAATATATTCTCTTACCTTCTCAACGGCCATAAATTGTTTTAATGATTCATTAAAATCATTCAGAAGAAGTACCTCAGCTTCAAATTTCAGATGAATCTCATTCTTATCGTCCTAGAAAAAATAATTTCAATTACATTCATATCAATAAAAGTGGTAGCAACATGTACGAGGGCAATTCAAATATAAAGGAGACTTTTCGATTTTCGGGCACCATAATAGGGGGGGGAGAACATTCCTGATTTTTTTGTTGTTTGGGTAGTTTGTCAGGAGTAAGGGAAGCACGTCAGATTGCCTTATCGACCATCTCGGTGTCCACTATGACGATGTTTGAGCAAGAGGTTCCTCCGTCAATTGCGCAACGTGTTGTCATCAAGTTTCTCGCCGCAGAAGGCGTAAAACTGACCAAAATCTTGAGGAGATTGACTGCTCATGTTTGGAGAAGAGACAGTGTCGCGAGCCAGAGTGTTTGCATGGTATAAACAGTTCGTGGAGGGTCGTGATTGTTTTGAAAATGAGAGCCATAACCGCAGCGAACAACATCAGTAGTGTTCGGCAGCTTATTGAAGACGTCGTACCACTTCCGAAATTGCAAGTTAGGTCGGTATAAGTTATGGGAGCACCTACTCCAAACTCACAGAGGAGCAAGGGTACCGTAAGGGTTGCGCCAGGTGGTTTCCTCGCCTTTTCACAGCTGACCAGAAATTGCATCGTTTTCAGGTGTGTGGGCGTCTTCATGTACGATCTCAGGAACAAGGAGACCAATTTCTCACTCACATTATCACCTGTGATGGAACATGAGTGCACCACTACACCCCAGAGTCTAAACAACCGAGTAAGGAGTGGAGAGAACAATACGTTGCGCAATCAACGGAGGAACCTCTTGCTCAGACATTGTCACAGTAAACACCGAGAGGGTCGATGAGCAATCCGACGTGCTTCCCTTACTCCTGACAAACCTACCCAACAACAAAAAAATCTGGAATGTTCTCCCCCCACTATTGTGCCTGAAAATCGAAAGTCTCGTTTATATTTGAATTGCCCTCGTATAATATGATTCAATCTCAACTAGTCCGGTCTATTTAGACCAAAAAATGAGAGTGAAGTTACATAAAGTCCCAACAAGCTGAATTTCAGTGAAATTGTTCAAAATATAATTATAAACAATGTCTAGAAGTTCTCCATCATTCCCCTCTGTAAGGAAAAAATTTAATTCAAGGTCAAAGGTCGAAAAAATGAGTTTTTCGCGATTTTCAGCAAAACGGTAAGTTTTATCATGAAAGTACTTCTGACAAAAATTGTAGATCATAAAATTATCTATAAAAAATGTATCAATACTTTTTTTCTCACGAGCCACCGTTTCTGGGATATAACGATTCAAAAAGTTATAACTACGCGCTAAGTACACAACCTCATAGGTGGCGTGGAAACGTGTGCATATTATGACGATAACGACTTTTATAACTTTTTGAATCATTATATCTCAGAAACGGTGGCTCGTAAGAAAAAAAGTAATGATACATTTTTTATAGATAATTTTATGATCTACAATTTTTGTCTGGGGTACTTTATGATAAAACTTACCGTTTTGCTGAAAATCGCGAAAAACTAATTTTTTTGACCTTTGACCTTGAATTAAATTTTTTCCTTACAGGGGAATGATGGGGAACTTTTAGAAATTATTCATAATTATGTTTTGAACAACCGGGAATAAACGTTGATATTAAGGTGATTTGTACTTACAAACAATAAGATTTGGTTTATCAAATCGATATCAAAGCTTAGAAAAACAAAAAAGTACTAACCTTAGATTGTCTAACTTCGACATCTCTGTTCACATGAAAATTATCATTATTATTTAAACCGCCATGATTTGAAATTGGAGAGTTCTTTGCTTCTGATATTTTGCCAATTTTCTGATCATAAGCTTGATCCAAGGGTGGCATAGTTTTTCTGTCATCGAAAGATTCTCCATAATATTTATCACGAAAATATTCAGATACCTTTTGTGTAGGCTTCGCAAAATTAGTCTCTGATGAATTAGTAATCGATTTATTTACAGCACGATCTGTCTTCAAAGTGTTCACTTCTGAATTAGAATTCCGATTATCACTTTTTAGCAGGAGTGAATCCTTTGGATTGGACAATTTTAAGGAAAACGAAGCAGAAGCAATAGTGGAATACATAGAATTCATCTCAATTACTTCTAGAATGTTATCATTTTTCTGTGATTCTCTATGAGTAATTTTGTCAGTGATCTCATTGTTTGGCAACTGTAGTTCACTATCTGAAGTTTTGAAGGAATTAATTGATTCAGAGATATGTTTCGAAGAAGGACTAGATTTATGACTAGAATAAATACTCTCTTGAGAAGATTTTGAGCTGGGCCTCGTTTTTAGTGAACTCCATATTTGATCAGATATAGTTCTTAGATTGGATTTTGATGAATCAATATTTTCCGTGGAAGATTTATCACTATGACAATTATTATCAACTTTTTTAGGTGATGTTATGGATTCCGCAGGTGCGAATATAAGTCTTCTTCTAGAATTCTCGTTTCCATTTGAAGTAAAAGACTTTTCTGTTTTTATTTCTTCACTAGAAATTGACTGTGGTTGTTCATTATTTTGGCTGACAATAGATGTCCTTTCACTATGATTTTTGAAGCTGAATGAACTGATAGAGTCCTTTGGTGATTTTACGTTCTTTTCCGAATGCAGTTTATATTGCTTTTGCTTTGAAGAAGCATTTCTTTTTTCCTCCTCAGAAAAATTGAATGTATATGATTTCTTGGTTGTATTTTTATAATCATTTGAAACATCTTCTCCCAACTGTTTTCGCAGAGTGAGGTTTCTTATTAGGTCTGTATTTATAGGCAGTACATCATGATTTTTGTCCTGAGGCCAAACACATTTTTCATTTGATACCAATGCACTTTCTGTCGAAATTTCAGGAATATTCTTTGAAGTATCAGATTCGCTATCATTCTTGAACTGTTCACTAATAATTGTTGAATATTTTTCATTCATTTGTTTCAGGGCAAAATGTTGAAGAGCATCTGCGTCCAGATTCGATTCTTTTTGGAAATGAGACTCGACCAGTTTTTCACTTCTCATATCTTTTTCTGAAATGTTTTCATCATTTTCATGTAATTGCTGAACTTTGGACTCTGTTTCGATAATCGAACTTTGGATTCCAACATCTCTGCATCGCAGAGGAGAACTAACGACCATTTGCAATTTTTTCTTGATGGTATTAATGAAATTGCAGGGATAAGGGTCGATAATCGGAGGTTGCAACCAATTGGTGAAATTTATTTTTTCTAAGGTGGAAGTTTGCGTTTCTTTTGATTCTTTCATGGCGGATTCCTTATTTTGATGTTTCAATTGATCCCTTCTTGCTTGTCGTTGTTTTCTTGCCCTGTAATCTAGTAAATAAAATTTGTTGTAAGAGAACTTTGAAAGGAAAGAAATGAAAGGAAGAAACATAATATGATCAAATGATTCATAGATTGTAAAACAATGATTGAAATTTCAAGAAAGAAAATTAAGAAAGCCCTGAGAAGGAACTTTTGAGCGCTCTTTCATTGGTGGGGCAATAAGACTATTACATCAAATTTTTATATGGGACTTTAGATTGAGATTATATTCAGAAAATGAAATATGTAAGAAATATAAATTATAAAGAATTAAATTCTTTGGTTCTGATGATGCGATCCTCTTGAAATTTTGCATGAAGGTTCAGTATATCAGTTTTCATTCACAAAATAAATTTCAGTCGAATCGGATATTCTGTTATGGAAATATAAAGATTTTTCATTCAGTATTTCAATTGAATTTTCTATGGTTCTGTTAACACTATGGCCACAAAATTTTGCATGAGAATTCAGTATATAAGTTTTCATTCACAAAATTTCACTCGAATCGGATATCCTGCTATCCATACTAATATTATAAATGCGAAAGTAACTCTGTCTGTCTGTCTGTTACTCTTTCACGCCTAAACGGCTGAACGAATTTTGATGAAATTTGGTATGGTGATAGATGATAACCTAGAAATGGTCATAGGCTATAAAAAATCACGCCATCGTTCTTAGGGGGTAGGCAGTAGGCAGATAACTAAATTGAGTTAGTAATTTTTAGTCGTTTTTGTTGGGACTTTTGCTCTTTCACTTCTAAACGGCTGAACAGATTTTGATGAAATTTAGTAAGGTAATAGATGGTTACCTAAAAACGGATATAAGATCAAAATGATCACGTCATCGTACTTAGGGGGTAGGAAGTAGGCAGAAAACTGAATTGAGTTAGTGATTTTTTTATGGTTTTTTCTGTTGGTTTAGCTCTATCATGCCTAAACGGCTGAACGGATTTTGATGAAATTTAGTTAGGTGATAGATAGTAACCTAGAAAAGGATATGAGCTATTAATATTCATGCTATCGTACTGAAGGCGTAGGCAGTAGGCAGAAAACTAATTCAGTTAGTGATTTTTAATCGTTTGTTTTAAAAGTTTACCTCATTCACACCTCAACGTCTGAACGGATTTTTAAAAGACTTGGTTAATATAAAGATAGAATCCTAGGCACGGACACAGGCTACTTTTTACGGCGGGAAAATACCTCATTCCCGCGGAAATCTGGCGTGATCGTGTCAAGAAGCGCATGACGCCATAGCTACTGAAATGATTTTGATGTTTTTTTTAACTGAGTGTTACTAAGACTTCAAGTTAGTATTTGATCACTTTTCTAACTCAGAGGATCGGTAGGTGCCATAATTTAGGGAATTTATGATAAAATTTTGATGCAACTGTCTTTATTTAACAGTTTTACTGGGATCGAAACTTAGCGACATTCCATCACACTACTTAACTTATAGGTAGGAAGGTACAAAAATTCAGACTATTCAGACATATGATTTAAGTGAATATTTTCGAAGATATCACCGTGCGAAGCTGGGGCGGGTCGCTAGTGGAAATATAAAGATTCTTCTTTTCAATATTCCATTTGTATTTTCTATAGTTCTGTTAACACTATGGCCACAAAATTCTGCGTGAGGCTTACTATAAGCATTTTGTATTTGGCCGCAACATTTCATTTCGATGAGTTTGGTTTTGTCCGAGATATCGAGGAACAAAAATTATGAATGGCCATATTTTATGGAACACCCTGTACGATTTGGCTGGTCAACGAACTTAACCGAGGCATTTGGGAACCGAAACCACCCTGAAAATCTCAAGTCTCTAGGACAATCCTTTCGAAAATTATCGTGCTAACATAGACCAAAAATTAAAATTCTTTCAAATTGAATTAGCTACAGATAAATTCCGCGTACATGTGCTCTAGGCATTTAACATCAACTTTGAATCTCTTTGAATAGCTGGTTTGTTGTAAAATTTAAAAATTTGTAAAAAACAACTATGATATTTAAGTAATAAAAAATTTTTGTATAAAAAACCTTTACGATTTTTTCCTCCAAATTTTAATCATTTATCCCTTGCTATACTATCTAAACTCAACAAAAAAATTTAAAGGACCCGGCACATTTCTTATGGGAATTGGCTCCCGGTGGATTTGGCTGAAAATTTGATATGATGTTCTACTAATCCTTCTGATCAAATGTCTCCACAGTCACGAAGCTGAAAAATGCATACATTTTTGGGATTTTTTAGCGATTTTTTATATCCATTATGGCTTACGTATTACCGTTCACACAGAAATGTTTGAAAATATTTCGAATTGACAGAATCTGCTTTCAATAATCACGAAATATTTTCAAACATTTCTGTGTGAACGGTAATACGTAAGCCATAATGGATACAAAAAATCGCTAAAAACTCCTAGAAGTATGCATTTTTCAGCTTCGTGACTGTGGAGACATTTGATCAGAAGGATTAGTAGAACATCATATCAAATTTTCAGCCAAATCCACCGGGAGCCAATTCCCATAAGAAATGTGCGGGGTCCTTTAAACAGCTTCTTCTGGGTTTTGCAGTTTTTTGTCAGTTTGTATGTATTTAAACTTTCAACACCTTACTTCAATTTTCAAATATTATTTACTTACCCCTATAACAATTTTGAATTTTCCTTGCAGCAAAATCTTCAGATTGTAACAAATCTTTATTCTGAGATATGGTAGGTTGTACGTTTTTATATCCTGATGAACTCCTCCTATCCTCATTAGGAGCTCTAGATTTTATGTCATTTGATTCAGTAGGAATTTTCGTCGATTTTTCTAATGATTTTTTTGTTTCCTTTGGATCCGTAATAGGTTTTGGATCAGTATTTAGTTTCTGTCTTTTTCTTTCTCTAGATTTAGAGCGTTCACGTTTGAGTTGAAGATTTCTTTGTACTAAAGCCAATGATTTCTGTTGTAGTTCTAATAGTTTCTGTTTTTTCAACGCCTGATCTATCTTATTTTTGCAGTCAGCTTTTTTTCTCTGCTCCTCCCTCTTTTCCCTTTGCTGTCTCATAAATTCCCTTGTTACTTCTTTATTATGTCCAACGCTCTTTTTATTGCATGTCAACTCGGATTTAATTTTAGGTTTAGCATTTGTGAGAACTGCTGTTTTACCAGAAATACTAGGCTTTTTTGTATGAGATTCGATATTTAGCTTTATCGCATCACCAGAAATATCTTTATTCTTAGTTTCATCTGATTTTGTGGCATTTACAATTTTACCAAGAGAATCTCCACGGCCAAAATTTATATTATTCAAAGCAGCATTCGATTTAAGTAACATCTCTAATTCCTCACTTAATTGGGCTATTTCTTTTTTGGTATCATTCATCCGCTCACCAAGATCAGTCATATTTATATTATCCATCAAAAAAGTGTATCAAAACAAAATTAGGACAAAAGTATATAAAATTATCAACTTCAAGACCATTCACAATTTCACAGCTATACAGTAAATTAAACATCAAAATATTTGAGGCAAGAGGTAACTCAACTTCAACTGTAAACATAAAAATGCGGTTATAATTTATAATAAGCATAGAAAATAGAAATACATAGAACCAAAGAAGAAGAGGAAATACTCACAGAACATACATAGGCACAAAATAAAGTTCTGTGGGTTGCATGTTCTGTGTGTGTTCTGTGGTTCTGAAAAATAACCTATATTTTATGTTCTGTGATATAACCTATGTTTTGTTTGTAAAATTTTAATAAATAACAAAAAAAATTAACTAAGAATTACAGAATAAAAAGTGCTGAAATGGGTAAAAAAGATAACAAAAAGAAGGGAAAAGGTGCTGAGAAAACTGCTTTGAAAACTGAAAAGAAGCTATCGAATAAATTGAAAAAAGAACTGGAACTTAGAGGGGAGGTACGAGTGAATAAAAGTATTAAAGGTATACGTATTATATGTTTTTTGCCCTTAGGAGGACATTGAGAATGTTGTCGCTGAAATAGAAAAGGAAGAAAAGAAGAGACTAAAAGTAACGGAGAAAGTAATTGATTCTCCTACTAGAAGATTAAATTTCTCCTTCATTGCACATCCCGACAAAGATCAACTCATTATGTTCGGAGGAGAATTTTATAATGGCCAGAAAGTGAGTTCTTCTTATAATTATTACATATCATCATGCCCAATGATAATATTTTGATATGATAAAATACATCTTTATTTTAGACTTTCACCTACAATGATTTGATATTTTATAATATATCAAATAATACATGGAATATCATAAAAGCTCCTGGTGCGCCACCACCAAGATGTGGTCATCAAATGGTTGCCACTTCCATAAACGGAGGACAGTTATGGATCTTTGGGGGAGAATTTACCAGTCCTTCACAATCTCAATTCTATCATTATCAAGATTTATGGGTGTTCCACATTGCCGATAAAAAATGGGAAAAAATCGTTGCACCTAATGGGCCAAGTGCAAGAAGTGGCCATAGAATGGTACTACAAAAAAAGAAGTTATTTGTGTTTGGGGGTTTTCATGATAATTTGAGGTCGTACAAGTATTTCAATGACTTGCATGCATTCGATTTAGAGAAGTATGAATGGACAAAATTAGAAATAAGTGGAGTTGGTCCTTCCCCTAGATCTGGCTGTATATTACTTCCAACGCTGGACGGTAGAATCTTAGTTTATGGAGGATACAGTAAAGAACGTATAAAAAAGGATGAGGATAAGGGATTTGTTCACTCAGATGCATTTTTGTTACAACAAGATAGTAAGTATTATACAGGGTGTCCTGGAAAATGTGGGAAATCTCCCGAATTCAGATATAACATTAAAAAATAAGATGACAAGATCCCATAATTTTTTTTCCTAGCAGCCCTCCCTACGAAGACACAACCTCCTAAATGACGCCACTGGAAATTCATTTTAGTGGAATAAATTTCAATTACTTACTTCTTTCATTATTTTTTTTTCGAAAACGGTTCATTTTATCGACACTGAACAAGAGTACCTTTTCTTTAGCTTAAAGTTCAAGGTATAAATTTGTTTTTTTAGCACCTCATCATACAGGGTGTTAAAAATGTAATCATTAAACTGTAACCCAGTCGGCCCCTGGTAAACTGAACAAGCTAATTGAAATTTGAGTGCGGTGATTTGAGAGGTCCTTAATACTATTAATCATATCAAATTTTCATCAAATTATATCAAGTAGTTTGAAACTTTTTCCACTAAAATGGATTTCCAGTGGCGTAATTTAGGAGGTCGTATCTTCGTAGGGAGGGCCGCTAGGAAAAAAAATTATGGGAACTTGTCATCCTTCATTTTTTATGTTCTATCTGAATCCGAGAGATTTCCCTCTTTTTCCGGGACACCCTGTATAGATATACACGGTGTTACATAACAGTATGTCATAACTTGAGGGGGTGAATCTACATGCAATTTTAAGAAAAAAAGTTAATATAAACATGGGTCCCTAAAAGTTTTGTTACGGAGTTACAGGGTGTTGAAATTTCCAAAAAAATTGGTTTTTTCTTCATAACATCTGCAGTTTTTGAGATATTCAGTCCAAATTTGGAATGCGAGCTATTTTCAACGGCCCCCATCATTGCACATCCTGAATCTTAACTAGATCTACAGGGTGTTTTCTTTTCCGTAGCCATGTCTTCTTTTTCCCTCTCAAAATTTTGCGGTACGCCACTGTTCAGCGTAAATTCAATTTTTGATATCTTCTTTCAATTTAAAAACTTTTTTGACTCCTGTAATTTTTTCGTATCTCTAACCGTTTTCGAGTAAATATTATTGAACGATTGTATGTTTATATCAAATAAGCTTAAGTTGAGTCTCAAATGACGAGCTATAGAAATAAAAGCAAATTTTGGGCATACCTATATCTTGTATTTCTATATTTTTTTTCATTTAGCGAATAACATACAATCGTTCAATAAGTTTTTACCCATAATGCTTAGAGATACGAAAAAATTACAGGAGTCAAAAAAGTTTCTAAATTGAACAAATATATCAAAAACTGATTTTAAGCTGATCAGAGGCGTACCGCAAAAAGGGTTATTGAGAGGGAAAAGAAGACATGGTTCCGGAAAAGAAAACAAACAAATTCTAGTTAAGATTCAGAACGTGCAATGAGACCGTTGAAAATTGCTCGCATTCCAAATTTGCACCGAATATCTCGGAAACTGCTGAAGTTATGAAGAAAAAACCAATTTTTTTTTGGAAATTTCAACACCCTGTAGCTTCGTAACGAAGCACGAAGCTTTTGCGGACCTATGTTTATATGGACTTTTTTTCTTGAAATATACAAAATTTTGAGGTAAAAGCATCATTGCTCCACTAATGAACGAGCACTCAGAAGTACTTGCTCAGGGCTTTCCTTGAATTATTGTTGATTAATATGTACTGTGTGAGACCATCCCTATTACTTATACTCCGTTCACGAAAGCTTGAGGCGTGGGTTGGCCATGGAAATTTGGCATATTCCACTGTGTTTTTAAAAATTTTAGGTTATGTTCTTTATTTTCTTGTCAGATTGATACGCAATGTTGTCAATATTGCATAGAGTTCTCTGATAACTCGCAAGCTTGTCGGACGAGGCCGGGTACATTCGGCAACGTTGACTTTATTTTACTTTATGACAGTAAATACTGCCAACTTCAGATAAATAAATATAAGATAAATACGCTCAACCTTTCGTGAACGGACTATATAATCCGTTCACGAAAAGTTGAGCGCATAGTAGGCGTTTCTTTATTTATCTGAAGTTGGCAGTATTTACTGTCATAACGTAAAATAAAGTCAACGTTGCCGAATGTACCCGGCCTCGTCCGACGAGCTTGAGAGTTATCACAGAACTCTATGCAATATTGACAACATTGCGTATCAATCTGACAGGAAAATAAAGATCATAACCTAAAATTCTTATATACACAGTGGAATATGCCAAATTGTCATGGCCAACCGACGGCTCAACCTTTCGTGAACGGAGTTACGGAGTATATGTATGATTAACATTAGAAACTGATAGACAGTCATTTTATCCTCAGAAACCGATAATACTGGCCAGAAATGGAAATGGGTCAGTAAAAAAATAAGTGGAAATTATATATCGCCAAGATGTAGCATGTCCGCAGCAAAAACTTCAAGTAACTCTACTGCATATTGTTATGGTGGAGTATTCGATGTGGAAGATGAAGAAGGAGATTTGAATAGTAAATTTTTCAACGATTGTATATTATTGGATACGGAGAAATTGCAGTGGAAAGTAATGAAACCAACTGGTGAAAAAACTGAAACGAAAGTTGTTGAGAATGCAAATGGTAAGAATTATTGAACACACGAGTCTACTATTTCCTCAGAGTAAAAAGTAAACCTAGAGTTGCCTTCACGCATTTGAAATGCAGCCAAGTAGAATCTGTTCATACGCGAGAACATATTTCCGGCATTGCGAAATCGTGCCGTATGTTTATGCTTCCCTACTCTGATACTAACGGCTTGCATCTGTTACAGATAATTCTGTCAGTTTGGCAACATTGTCTGTTAGTGTTTTGTTTCTTGATGCGATGTGTTCATATTTTCATTTCGATTTGACTTCATAAAATGAATCATTTCAATGATTTGGTATTATATTCGGAAATTGTAGAAATTAAAATCTAACCTATTGTTTATTTCACCCTAGTTTGGCAGTAAAACGTTTTGCATCTCACTCTAGAGCTTGATTGATTACAATGCAGTATTATTGATGCGTAGCGGCATCTATTTTACTTCTTACTCTGAGACTTTGACAGTCTCCATAATAAAACCATAACATTGTGGTACTTGGGGTGAGTATATGCATTTTAGTGTATTGAATTGTATTTCCTTTTCGTTTTTATGGTAAGAAGAAGTAAGGGGTTTTCCAATAAGAGGTGTTATTTTGAATAGCCCGCTATTTCGGTAGTTGTCACGTTTGAAGCTGTCATTTTTTCACATTTGACAGGTAGAAACTACGCCATTAATAAAAATAGAACGATACATGCTTCAAGAACGCATTGAAATCATAAAAATTCACTATAAATATGGTGCTGTAGCCGAAAGTGTTGAAGAAAAACCAGGTTTGTCCATTTCTTGTCGTTCTTTGGAATTAGGCATTCCACAAACGTCATTACACCGTATTTTGCATAAAGATTTGGGTCTTAAGGCTTATAAAGTTTAGTTAACACAAGAACTCGAGCCGGCCGATCATCAACAACGTCGTGTCTCTGCTGATTGGGTCGTTGAAATGCATGAAAATGATCCGGACTTCCATCAAAAAATCATCTTTAGGCCCATTTCCATCTCGGTGGCTTCGTCAACAAGCAAAATTGTCGCATCTGGGGCTCGGAAAACCAAATAGATATTGTTGAAAAGCCTCTCTATCCTCAACGTGTGACTGTTTGGTGCAGTGTATTTTTCGGCGGAGTCATTGGACCTTACTTTTTCAAAAATGAGGCTAGAGCAACAGTTAGGGTGAATGGATTGCGTTATCGAGAGATGATTAATGATTTTTTATGGCCGAAATTGGATAGTATTGATCTAGACAACGTTTTCAACAAGACGGCGCTACGTGCCACACAAGCAACGAAACCATTGATCTTTTGCGGGAAAAGTTTCCGGACCGTGTTATCTCTCGAAGAGGTGATCACAATTGGCCAACGCGATCTTGTGATTTAACACCTTGCGATTTTTTTATTTGGGACCACGTGAAAAAGAAATTCTACGCCAATAGCCCAGCGTCGATTCAAGACCTCAAAGATGGAATTCGTGAGGCTATCGAGGACATAGGCAGCCACTTTGCGATTTGGTTATGGAAAATTTCATTAAAAGGATATGGTCCTGTAAGAGTGGTCATGGTGGTCATTTGCCAGATCTAATTTTCCACTATTAACGTCATAGCTTCTTCTTTATAATGAAATAAACATTCGATCATTTATATTGAAAAATGGCATTTTTCTTTGAATATCAAAATATCACTTTATTGGAAAACCCTTTAGTAGGAAGAGGAAAGATTCGTTGGGTGATTTTAAGAAAGGAGAGTCCCAAGAACATGGGACTGCAAACGTTTTCGAGTTTTTCTGCTCATAGTATCACCATTTCAAAATATATTTAACTGAAATCATAGAACTAAGGTTTTACACCATGTAACATGAAAATTTCGATTGCAATTCTACCAAGAAATTTTTTTCACGAAACACCATCTGTTGTTTTCTTCTAGAACTCATTTTTGTTTGCCACTGGAAAAATTTGGAATTATTCTCTCAAAATAAAAAAAAATAAAAATGTTTGATTGAAAATGTTATAAAGGGTTTTCCAATGAGAGGTGTTATTTTAAATAGCCCGCTATTTCGGTTGATGTCACGTTTGGAGCTGCCAATGTGAAAATTTGGCAGAGAGGGTTTTTAAAATTCGAACATTTTTGGGTCGTCCTGAAATCACCTTGTCGGACCGCAATAAAGAAATTGGTGCAAAAATTCGAGCTGTTGGGACAAGTAAGTGATGTGTAAAATAAAACCCGTGCACGCCGCTCAAGAACAGCCGAGAATATTGCTGCTGTAGCTGAAAGTGTTGTAGAAAACCCAGGTTTGTTCATTCCTCGTCGAGAGATGAGTAATGATTTTTTATGGCCAAAATTTGATAGTATTGATCTGGAAAACGTTTACTTTCAACAAGACGGCGCTACGTGTCGGACAAGCAGCGAAACCATTGATCTTTTGCGGGAAAAGTTTCCGGACCGTGTTATCTCTCGAAGAGGTGATCACATTTGGCCACAAAGATCTTGTGATTTAACACCTTGCGACTTTTTCCTTTGGGGCCACGTGAAAGAGAAGTTCTACGCCAATAGCCCAGCGTCGATTCAAGACCTCAAAGATGGAATTTGTGAGGCTATCGAGGACATAGGGCAACCAATTTGCGATTTGGTTATGGAAAATTTCACTAAAAGGATATGGTCCTGTAAGCGTGGTCGTGGTGCTCATTTGCCAGATGTAATTTTCCACTATTAACGGCATAGCTTCTTCTTTATAATGAAATAAACATTCGATCATTTATATCGAAAAATGGCTTTTTTCTTTGAATATCAAAATATAACCTCTTATTGGTAAACCCTTTAGTAGGAAGAGGAAAGATTCCTCGGGTGATTTTAACTAAGGAGAGCCCCAAGAACATGGGACTGCAAACGTTTTCGAGTTTTCTTCTCACAGTATCACCATTTCAGAATATATTTAACTGAAATCATGGAAAGAACTTATGGTTTATACCATGTAACATGAAAATTTCATTTGCAATTATTCAACTTAGTAATTTTTTTTTTCGGAAATACCATCCTTTGTTTTCTTCTTGAACTCATTTTTGTTTGCCACTGGAAACATTCGGAATTTTCTCTAGAAAAAAAAAATTGAAAATTTTGATTGAAAAAGTTGTTTTGATGGAAATTGGATTTTTTTCTATTCAAATAATATTTCTTATAGTTTCAGATGAAGAAGATCCCGATAGTTCATCAGAAACACCTGTACCGCAAGAATTATCTAATGATGGTATCTTCAGAGTAACTGTAGGCCCAGCTTTATCAACATCTAGTATCTCCAAAAGTCAAGCTGAGGAAGTTTCTGTGTTTCAGCCTTGTCCAAGAATAAACTGTGGCTTAGCAATAAAAAAAGGACTCTTATATTTGTACGGTGGCATGTTTGAACTAGGTGATAAACAAATCACATTAGCAGATTTCTATTCGATAGACATAAAAAAGTTCAATGTGTGGAGGACCATCGTTGAAGATAAAAATTCGGAATTATCTTGGGAAGGTTCTTCTGACTCTTCTGAAAATGAGGAGAGTTCTGATTCTGAAGAATCGGAGGATGACGAGATTTAGAGTTATTTGTTCTCATTTTTTACGGATATTTGTCAATTGAATTCATTCAGATGGCAATGTGATTATGTAAATAAAAAAAAATCAACATTAATTTGCTTATATCCTCCTTAATCCCTTCATTGAAAAACGAATACTTAGAAGTTGTTGAGCTCAGAGTAAAAAGTAAACCTAGAGATGCCTTCATGCATTTGTTGATGCAGCCAAGTAGAATCTGTTTATGCACGCGTTGCGAACTGGTGCCGTATCTTTATTCCTTATTGGGATAATTGGTCTACGGCTCCCTTAATATGGTACTAACAGCTAGAGTCTGCTATAGACAATTCTGTCAGTTTGGCAACATCGCTTTGTTCCTGTTTAATTATGCGATGCGTGTTTACATTTCAGTATCTTTATTTTAGTTTCGATTTGACGTTCATAAACTGAATTATTTCACTGACACATAAATAATTCGATGCGAGTACTGCAGGTTCCCTACCATATTGCCACTTCCAACGTTAAGGCAAGGCGCAAAATGACCCGCAGTTTCGTGAGGTGACGCAGCTTGAGTCACGGCGAGAATTTGTGAATCTAATAAATAAATACAACCGCGCTTACACAATCGCAGTGTGACGTGACGCAGGTTTTGCTTAACGTGACCCTGCGAAACGCATTGTCGATCCCGCAGTTTCTTGTATGTATTCACGGTGAGTCGTAGTAGAAATGGAAGAAAAATTAATTGAAGCAGTGCGAATTGGGCAAGTTTTGTACGATACAAATCATGTAGACTATACGAGGACAAAATTAAAAACTGAAAATTGGTGTAGCGTTACATCCTTCTGCGTCAATTTTCTTTCTTGATGATCTCATGCACTTCGATGAACTGGTCAGGGTTTAGCCGAAAATAATTTTTGAATTGTCTGTCGTTAAATTCTTTGGTTAAGGCACATTTTCCGTGACTTTTTCTTCCTTTTAAGGATAAACTTCTCGCTGCCTTTCTATTGGTCAGTTGATGAGAGGTAAAAATGTCATTTCGAACACGAACTCATCTTCCGAATCAGATTCAGAAATGAAGTCAAACAAAAGAGCAGTAGATATTTCCATTTTGAGCCTGTAACCAACTGCGTTATAGCAATCACCAGCAAGTACTGCGATCGTATTTGCGCGCTTCCCGCTGCGTCACCTCACGAAACTGCGAGTCATTTTGCGCCTAGCCTAAGAAAGAGACAACACTACATTACTACAATAAGACAACTGCATTCAGTCAGTTAGAGCACGTGAAACTTTCGAATATACATCTGCTCAACTTGCCAGAAAAATTCTGTCTAATGCATTGTATATCATATCTTTCCGATGTGAATTTTCAAACCTGTTTATTCAGTCTATATACTCGCACCTAAAACTTTACCATTCTCTAGCTGATTCCGGTCAAAGGTTAAAATGGGTACGTTCAGCAGCCGTCAACTGTTGACATAAAGCAAAAATCAGTTGAGTAGAGTTTAGTTTCATCGGATGAAAATTTTCTGAACGCATCGCTGAGTGATTTACAAATCTGACGTATCATGATATATAATCTTATTTTTCGATCCCCAGTTGAGAAACTTGTTGTGATTGTACTTGCAGATTATAAAAATACTCCTAAATAAACTTCAACTCACAGAACACAATGATACTGAACTTCAACTAAAAACCCTGAACATAAACAAATCACAAAATAATAGGTATAGTCTGTTCACGAAAGTTTGAGCACATAGGCGTTTCTTTATTTGTCTGAAGTTAGCAAAATTTTAATATACACAGTGGAATATGCCAATTTCCATGGCCAACCGCCGGCTCAACCTTTCGTGAATGGACTATATATGCGCATGTCTCAGCGGTCAGATGAGTTACAAAGCGCAAATTTTTACCGCTGCCAGAAATCTGCAGCTGCTGAGAAACAGCGATCTGTCAGCGTTTTTGCTGAACGCTATCGCTTTCTCAGCTTACTCAACTGTTGTCAACGGTTGAGTGTTGCTGAACGTACCCAATGTTTGAGGACGACCCGAGAAAATTACTTTTGATTTCAATTATTTCGTCACGCCAAACAAGCCGTTTAGGACATGTGGACTACATACTAGAAGGAAGTCGTAAAAACTTTGTGGAGTGTAATGATACTTCACAATTTCATCAACATTTAGAGGTTTATTGTTCGTAAAATAATGTACATTTACATTCATTAATTATAAAAACTGAAACAATTTTTGATAACTAAAGGATATCTCCATAAAAATTTGTAACAGCAGAAAAAAATGAAAGGAATGTCAGAGAACATCTAATCATTATTCATTTATTTATCCAATTATTTGAAATAAAATATTAATTTCGCTGGACGATATCCTGGAGAGCACCGTGAAGTACTTTATTATAGTGGGTTCCATCCCAGTAAACTTTCCCACATTCTTCACATATACGAAAGACCTCTGTTTTGTTGAGTATGTCATCTGGAATGTTCGTCATTTGTATTTTGGCACCTCTGCGAGTTTCACAGAGTCCAACGTCGACATTTTCACTTGGAACTGAAATCGAAAAGGTAAAGGGTGAGAGATGGATCAATAATATAGAGTCAACAAGGGTCGCATTCAGCAGACGAAACTGTTGGGGAATTGTCGGCAAACTGTAGCGGAAACTTTCGGTTGTATATGCGCTACCAACTCAACATATTGTGGAGAGGTCGCCATTTTTGGGAGCGCTTTCGATTTGTGCTATGTAACGGTAGCGGAAAGTTGGAATTTAAAGAGCACACCAGATAGAAGTCGATGGTTGGAAAGATGATCGAGTTTATGTTTGAAGATGAAAATGAAGTGAAAATTAAAGCTGAGAAATATCCTTCAGGGGAATCGATCGAATTGGTTCTGCTAATTCAATAGCTATTTGACCAAGAACGTCTACATTTGAATAACTCAGTATTATTTGATTCAAAAATTGAATGTCCATCTATGTATGCATGTTAGCTGAGCGATTAATGCAGTAAACTCCTCGTAATTCTTTACAAAAAAACACACTGACTTACATTTACCTATACAACAGAAAAGGGTTCTGGGTCCATGAGTATCATTCTTGCGCCCTTTTTAGCAAGTGTATTAGCCTCTTCCTTTCCTTTGATTTCGGAATGGCCGGGAACCCAGGTTTTAAAAGACCTTATTTTTCTTCCCTACCTCATTGAGTTTGTTCCAACACTCCCAAATCATCTTTGAGTCGATGACGTAGGAGCTCAGTGCTTTATAGCAGCTTGACTATCTGAGTGTATGGCTATATCACACTTCTGTTAGTTTCTTTCTAGATTTATATCTAGACATCTTTCAATAGCTACGATTTCAGCTTGAAAGACACTCATACAGGAGCCTTGCAACAGTGCACACTTGGTACTTGGCTCGTATATCCCAGCGCCAGCTCCTGTAGACGTTTTGGAACCATCTGTATACAATTTTACGGTATTTTCTTTGAGGTTATAGTCGGTGTATGCCCGTTCCCATTCCTCTCTTTTACTTAGCAACGTCCTGAATGTTTTTCTTACTTGCTTGATCATTACGTCACCAGGGAAGTTAGCAGATTAGATGTAGTTGTTCAGAAAGGACCAGACTCTCTGATTCTTTATTTTCTCATTACCTGTAACTCCTTAGATATTCTGAGGATAGCCTCATGGGCTACCCTATCAATTACTATATGTAGAGGTGTGAGATCCGTAATGATCTCAAGTGCCCTAGTTGGGCACGTCCTCATAACTCCAGTAATGCACACACAGGCAAGCCTCTGTACTTTATCTAGCATTTTCCTCGTACTTGCCCGACTTACCTTAGAAAACCAGGCTACTGCCCCATATGCGATTGTACAATCATGACGTCGCTGAATATCCGCTACCACTACCTAGCACAAATCAATTGTTTGAATCAATAAATGGTATTCCTTATCTTATTTCCTGGAACTAATCTCAATTTTTTTCGTAATTCAAAATAAGTAGTGTTCACGCTGATGAGAGAAACGGGTAACTTACATGAATCATAAGTATATGGTGATTCTTCATCTTCATAATAGTCTTCTTCGCTGGAAAACCCTGAAGCTTCATCCATATAACACGGAGGTGGTGGTACAAATTTAGAAGGTTTATTTTGGGCCGCCATCATTTGCATTGTAGAACGACTCACTTCGACGAAACTACTGCCGTTACAGAACTGAGAATGTAATGTATAATAGTAGGAGCAAGGTGATAAAGTCATATCAACTCACCTGGCATCTGCTAAATACATCAGCTTCAGTAACTTTTATGTGATAATAATCTAAGACCTCCTTCAGTTGAACTTCTACATCTTCGCTAACCACTTTGTAGCAATATCCTGGACGCACGTATCCCACCAACTGAATTGAAATAATAAATATAATGAAAGCTCATAGTGGTGACTGTTAGAGGTAAGCATGTAGGTTCACTGAGTGAGTAGATGAATGCAAATGGCCTTCAGTATCATTGAAAAGTGGTACGAGGAAGAGGGGCCCAACTGTCAATCCCTCAAATACAACACTACTTCCTTTCACTAGAAGGAATCTTGATCTCAGAGCTCCGGTACTGAATGGCCAGACTCTGAACTTCTTTTGTGAGTGTAAATATCTAGGTGTCATTCTGGACTGTAAACTTAACTGGGGGAATATACAGGGTGTTCCTAAATTGAACGTACAAACGAAAAGGGGAGATTCCTTAAGTGAGTTTACGAAAAAAAAGTCCCATAAACATGGGGTCGCAAACGTTTCGTTTTCGAGATACAGAGTATTGAAGTTTGAATTTTTTTCAAGTTTTTTTCTCATAGTTTCTATACTTCACAAGATATTGAATTGAAATTTGGCATAGATATACATTTAACAGTTCCTACCATGTGACATGGCAATTTCGATAGAAGATCTACAGGGTGATATTTTTCTGGAACACTGCCACCTGTTCTTCTGCAGAACTCTTTTTTGGTGAGCAACTGTTAATTTGAAAAAATGTAAAAAGAAGTTTTGTTCTTATACTAAACTTTTCGGTCTCTTGTAGTTTTGTCTTGTCTACCAACGATTTCGAGAAAAAAAATTTTGAAGGATTCTCTCGAAATCCTCGTGAAAATCCAAATTATGATGGGAAGGCCACTTTGTAAGCTGTGGTGAATGAATTCAGTGTCAGATTTTATGGAAATTTTCCTGTTCTGTAGCGATGATTCATAAAGATTCGATAAACTCGTATAATCAACACATGTTTTTGATTAAAACTTTAACACCCTGTATCTCGAAAACGAAACGTTTGCGACCCCATGTTTATACAGGGTGTTCCTAAATTGAACGTACAAACGAAAAGGGGAGATTCCTTAAGTGAGTTTAAGAAAAAAAAGTCCCATAAACATGGTGTCGCAAACGTTTCGTTTTCGAGATACAGAGTGTTGAAGTTTGAATTTTTTTCAAGTTTTTTTCTCATAGTTTCTGTACTTCACAAGATATTGAATTGAAATTTGGAATAGATATTATATTTGAGAGTTCTCGCCACGTGAGATGGCAATTTCGATAGAAGATCTACAGGGTGTAATTTTTTTTCTGGAACACTGCCACCTGTTCTTCTGCAGAACTTCTTTTGGTGAGCAACTGTTAATTTGAAAAAATGTAAAAAGAAGCTTTGTTTTTATACTAAACTTCTCGGTCTCTTGTGGTTTTGTCGTATCTACCAACGATTTCGAGAAAAAAAAATTTGAAACTTCAACACTCTGTATCTCGAAAACGAAACGTTTGCGACCCCATATTTATGGGCCTTTTTTTTCCTAAAATCACTTGAGGAATCTCCCCTTTTCGTTTGTACGTTCAATTTAGGAACACCCTGTATAGATAAGACCCGTTCCAGAGCTACGGCGGCCATGTGGGCATGAAAAAGGCTCTTTGGAAAGGGCTATACGCAGCGGTAGTACGCACTATTGTCACCTATGCGTCACTAGCATGGTGGACAACAAACTGAAGTTGTCACGACAAGCAGCAGGTTGCAGATACTGCAATGGCTGGCCTATATCGGTGTTATGGAAGCTATGAGCCCCTACAGCAGCGCTTGAAGTCATACTTGATACGCCTTCCTTACATCTTCACGTGAGGAAATGTAGCCTGCTGGAACTAATAAGAATATTCCTTAGCGGAAAGCTTCTTCCTGGAAACTGGATTGAACACACGAGGATATTGAATCATTTCGATTCAAACCTCTCTGCAAAACCATCGGATGTTATTCCAACTATATTCGATTTCGTAACGGTCATATTTGACCGTCCTAGTGTAATTAGTTTTGTAAATCGCTTGGATGAGAATCCATCCATAAGGTTTACCGATGGATCAAAATCAGAAAAAGGCACTGGCATCGGGATATATGGGCCTAAATTAAGGATCTCTATGTAAACCCTCTATTTTACAGAGTCTTAAGATGAACCTTAAGGGGGCCCATGTCTAGATCACCACGGTCCGCCAGGCCACGCTGAGATCTCTGGAATCGTTTGCCAGAGTTCTCTGCTAACCTAGGAGTGCCGTTATACCAAAAGCAACTGGCAAGAGGCAATAAAGTGCCAGAGCAATATGGTGTAGAAGGCCATGAAAAAGTCGATGAACTTGCAAAAAGTACAATTTAGTAGGTTATACTGTGATTTTGGTATTGAATCGATATATCATTTATATCAATGAAAATTTAGGAAGTTCCATTGAAATGAGAAAGTAGAATGCGTTTTAGATAGATGTGGCAACACTGTCGCATATTTCAGGTGAAGATTTCCTCCCTAAGGCTCCTGCTAAAATTTTAGAACGAAATATTCACTAGTTCTCCAAATACTTCTAATAGGCCAAGTTAAAAAGAATAAAACTGTTTCGCTGAAAATTGCGAAAAAGTAATCCTTGTGACTTTTGATCACAAGTGAATTTTTTTTGGGGTTTTGGATTGATGAGGGCCTTTCACATTTCATTTATAAAAGTTTTTCGTACAATCTTACCAAGTTCCAGCCAAGTGTGAATTTTCGTAAACTTTTTAGTCAATTTTGATCGTACTATCCATTCATTTCTAAACATGTATATCTGATTAAATTTTTTTCCTACCTTGTTGAAAACAGATCCTCTGGTGAGTATACATCTCCCATCGTCTTGAGCCAATTTCACAGTTTGTGTGTGGTCCTGGTTATTTTCCAAGACAGCTGTATCAATACCACATCTTCTTAATTTTCTACCTAGTCCTTGAAGCATTGTATCACAAACGAATTTTATGTTTTCAGCTCTTATGTCCTCACTAATGTGACTGTCTGGTTGTGGTTTATCTACTGAATTCTTCGGGTTGTTCTGTAATGGTAAAATTACAATGAGAACTCATTATTACTAATTTGATGAATGAATTGTCTATCTTCGCCGTTACAGTAGTATGAACCATTTTCCAGCCTGTGCCAGACCATGGAATTTTTCTAGTTTTTAACTAAACACGTTTTTTATCATCGTTCCGAAATTGAATTCGATATTTAGGATGAAATACCACCATTTAAATCTATGGGAGATGATTACCCTTCAGTAGGGTCCTGTAGCAGTCTAAGAAGAACAGAAGATTCGAAAATCATCACTTGAAACGCCAAACCTGGTTTAAAACACCCTCCTGGCCCAAGAGCAAGAATTAAGTATTTTGAATCTGAATATTGAAGGTATTTATTCGAATAGTTTTAAGTTTCAATTTTGTAAAAACGGCGAGACAGGGTTTTTTCTACTGAGGTTTTTCCCTGTGCTCTGGTATCATACGCCAGAATAGTATGGTACCCCGTTTTGCACCAACCTCAGCTAGGGACTTTTTTGTTTCATGTATTGTATTTTGTTCGCTCTCAATTCAAAAGACTATAAATATACTAAACATCAAAACATTTTTGCACTCCAAAATGACGAATTTCAAAACACTGTTTAGTTTACACGACTTTGCTTACTATTACTACCCGAATCAATTACGTACCAATGCGAAAAAATCCAGGAGATCATAGATATTCAAAAATTAATATAAATTTGCTTGATGAACTTTTATTCGGAAAATGTTTTACATACAGGGTACGGCACTCAGAGCGTAACCTATTCAAAAGCCACAAATTCGTTTAGGAAAATGATTTTCATTCACTTTTATGTACAGAACATGCAAAAATAATCCATGAATTACCTTGCGATGGTCAAAAAATAAATCTCAAGTTTCCCCAACGTAACTTGCCGGTATTTTAGCTCACTCACGGACAATGGCATGTTTCAGCGTCTCGAGGCTGGTATATTTTTCAGTTCGGACGGTGCTTTCCAGCATGGCTCAGAGAGAATAATCCTCTGCATTCGGGTTTGGTCAATTCGAGAGCCAATGTGTAGTGGAAATAAAGTTCAAAAAGTTGTTTTTCAACCATTCTGGTTCACTCGCGCTTTGTGAGCCGGTGCAGAGTCTTGTTGGAACGTTTATGGTCTGCGACCAAAATGTTTGTCTGCCCACGGCTTCGAAGCAGCCTCGATAATATTTTCCTCATAATATACGATAATGTTTTGGTTTTCTAGGGCTTATTGAACACCTCTAGTGCGATGTAGTCGGGCATTATCGTACATAAAGATGAATTGAGCCCCTAATTTATTAACCATGGGTATAATTACAGGATTTGTGATATTTTCGAGGTAATATGAACCAGTCATCGTTCCGGATCTGTGAATTAGTGGCATTCTTATTCCAAACATTATTCCTCCACAAAACATCTCAGTGTTACCGCGAAAAGGAGCAACATGAATAGCCATCTCAGGGCTATTTCGACATCTTGGTTCCCTTCAAACTCCTAAGCGGTAGTGATCAGTTACTAACCCAAACCGTGACTCATCTATGAAGAGCACTGCAGACGAGCGATTGATGATGAACAGTGAATAAGGAACCGCAACCCTCATGCTAAAACTCTTCTACGAATTGTATGTAGCACATGAAATTCAACAGTTGTGAGTTCTTTGGAATTCCGACCTGAGTGTCGGTAGCGACCATAGAGATAGGATAGTAAAGAGTTGCCATCATTGAAATAAACGTGGTATCAGATGCGACATATTACTACCACCTAACGTGAAATTTGACAATCGTTGAATTTTCTGGAGGAATTGTGATTCTGGCGCCTGTTTCTAGTTAAATTGTGATTTTTTCTGCTTAATGATATACAATAAAATGGTATCGTGCACTGTAAGGATTTCTTCAAGCAGGGAAGAGACAGATAAGAAAAAAATTAGAGGAAAAACATATCACAGGTAGAGATGAGTACTGAACAGATCCGCTTTCGAAATTTTTGCTAGTCTGTCGTGGCAATCTGATATCTTCTTATATGTGTATATTATCGCCTGAAGAAAAATTGTCCACTTGATATTCAATTGACCTTATTTGAACAGGATTCCTAAAGACCCAACATGTCGTATTTTTTAGTGAAATTTGTAAACAGAAAAGACTGGCAACTTAATTCAACCCTGAACTTCTCGCCATATTGATCCTCGACTTAGCCCAGCCCAGTGGTACTATTTTTCCCTACTCAATTGTATGTCATAGTGTCTCTTCTCTATTATATCTCGATGGTAGCGACACTACCTATTTCTATTGGCTGATTGGGGAATATACCGATGATCTTCTAGAATCGTGGTAACACAAGGACGACCATTTCGAGTTGTACTGCACTCTACTCTCTCGGTTTCTCATAGCGCCTAATCGTTCTGTTAACTGTGCTTTGAATAATGTTCAGTCTATTGGCTATCTGAAGGTCTGAGAGCTCTTCTTGTCAGAGAGCAATAATTTTAGTTCTGTCAAAGTAAAACAACTCGTTTCTAGACATATTACACAGTTCTTTAACTAACCAGTATTTTAAACGAAAAAACTACTGATCCGCAGAAAAGCACACATTTGACGAAATCGATATCTTAAACACATGTTTTTTTCGTAATGTTATTGTATGTTTTTATTTGGTTGTAAACAAGTTCCTTTTGTGTAACTATAGGTTTGTTTTGGTTCCGAGTTCAGAACTGTTCAGGACGGTTCCTACATGCGCGCCGTTGCGAATTTTAAACACAAATTCGGAATGTGCGCACTTGCGAACCGTCCTGGATCAGTTCTTAAGCGTAACCAAAACAAACCTAATGGGTACGTTCAGAAGCACTCAACTGTTGGCAACAGTTGAGTAAGTTGAGGAAAGCGATAGCGTTCAGCAAAATCGCTGACAAATCGATTTCTGGCAGCGGTAAAACATTGCGCTTTGTAACTCATCTGGCCGCTGAGACATGCGGATATACCTATTTTGTGATTTGTTTAAGTTTAGTATTGTTGTGTTCTGTGAGTTGAAGTTTATTAAAGAGTATTTTGGTTATTCTAATACACTTCATTTTATAATCTGCAAGTACAATCACAAAAAGTTTCTCAACTGGGTATCAAAAAGTAAGGTTATATATCATGATAAGTCAGATTTGTAAATCACTCAGTGAAGCGTTCAGAAAATTTTCATCCGCTGAAACTCAACTCTACTCAACTGATTTTTGCTTTATGCCAACAGTTGAGTGTTTCTGAACGTTCCCATTATGTTGTGAATCTCGATTATTTTACCTCCACCACATAAATTAAAAAAGTTATGAAATTTACATACCTGCTTATTGGATTTCTTAGATTTCTTTTTAAAACCCTTGCTGGTGGACATCAAATTGTAACAAAGTTCTTCAAAGGGGCAATTTGCACTTTCACAACAACGTCTAATAACATCATACACCTCTATCAAACAAAATGCATCTAGGGCTGCGTATATCATTTGACTCAGCCTGAGAGGTCGTTTCTCCCAGTTGGAAAATTGTTCAGATTTGTCCAGTGGAGCTCCTAGACATTGATGAACAAGACTGCTCAAACTTGGTCCTCCGGATTGACCTGAATCTGAGAAAGTTAATTCGTGAATATTGAAACATAACTGAACAAGAGTCAGAATTGGAGAAATCTTAGGGAAATGATAGCGGTCCAGCACTCCAAATGTAACCTGTTTCAAGTATAGACTTATAATCTTTCATAAGTCTATGGTTTCAAGCCATCGTCACAGCCACAGTAGGGGCGTTCGGCATCGACGTGTCGGATCGATCTGAACCGTTCGTTTATTACATCCGGATTGAGGGGCGTAGACATCTGGAGCGTTCGTCATAAAAATCTCAGCGATCGGACGTCGATCTTTTCGCTCGGTCTATTTCAACGGAGCAAAGCGATTTTATCCATAGTTTTATGTTTTTTATATATTTTTTTGTTTTATGTTGAGTTTCCTGATCTGGCAACCGATAGATTGAAAAATTCTAACACTTTTATTCTTCTGTTTTCGTTTATTCATTAAAAACTTAATTATTTCATTAAAATTTTTCGATATAGCTATCGTAGTTATGAATGGGCAGGGGGAGATATTGCTTTCTCGTTTCTTTTTCGTGTAATCAATTAATTAATAAGGATAGTTCGGTACAACTATCGCCGTATTGAACGACCAGTAGGGGATATTGCATTCCTCGTTTCCTTTGCATTCAGTGCCTTTGCACCTAATTATTTAATTGAGATTTTACTGAAGACCTACGAAAAGGGTGAAACTATCGTTAAAAGGTGAGCATATTTCCCAAAATAGTGATCTTTGAAATTTCATAATCTATAAAAGTAGAAAAGAGCATTATGTTCTGTGGCAGATGCTCTGTACCGTTCGTTTATTCCCAGATATTACAGATGAATCTGTACGATCTGTGGTCACGTGACTAAAAAATCCATCTGCTCGCGGAGGTCAATGCCGAACGGGCTTAGTGACATCAGATATTTAGAAATTTGTAAGTCATAAGTAACGCGAAAAAAGTTATAATACTTGAGAGAGAGCGAAGGATTTGCTCTGTTTTGCAGAACGCTGTGAATTTTCGAACATTGTATTTTCCGACGGAAACATTTTTTCACTTGAACAATTTGTATATATATATTCTTTTGAATTGAGAGCTAACAAAATACAATACATGAAACAAAAAAGTCCCTAGCTGAGGTTGGTGCAAAACGGGGTACCATACTATTCTGTCGTATGATACCAGAGCACAGGGAAAAACCTCAGTAGAAAAAACCCTGCCTCGCCGTTTTTACAAAATTGAAACTTAAAACTATTCGAATAAATACCTTCAATATTCAGATACAAAATACGTAATTCTTGCTCTTGGGCCAGGAGGGTGTTTTAAACCAGGTCTGGCGTTCCAAGTGATGATTTTCGAATCTTCTGTTCTTCTAATACCGCTACAGGACCCTACTGAAGGGTAATCATCTCCCATAGATTTAAATAGTGGTATTTCATCCTAAATATCGAATTTAATTTCGGAATAATGATAAAAAACGTGTGACAAACAATTTGTAAATTCCCAGAACGATAGAGTTCACCTGACAAATCGTTTATATCAGATTCTGAATCATCAGTTGGCCACTAGGAACTAGCACCCACCACGTATAATGGTTTGGATCGCTCTAACCGCGGATGGGCGTTTCCCAATCGTTTTCATTGAGGCTGTCATCAAAGTTGATGCGAAATGTTAGCAGGAAAGTATATTTGAGACTGCTTTGAAGCCGTGAGCAGACAAAAATTTCCGTCGCAGACCATAGACGATCCAACAAGACTCTGCACCGGCTCACAAAGCATGAGTGAACCAAGAATGACTGTAAAACAACGTTTCGAACTTCATTTCGACCACACAGTGGCTCTCGAATTGACCAGACGTGAATCCAATGGATTATTGTCTGAGCCATTTTGGAAAGCAAAGTCCGAACTAAAAAATATACCAGACCTTAATTGATAAGAATGGATCAATCTATTCAAAATGATTTTTTTTATTGCTGAATTGGAATATGGCAAAAAGTGTTCTGAAAAACAATGTCTACTCATTTTTATTCTATTCAGTTTTTTGATTTTGAAGAAACAAAATTGAAAACAGCTTTTTGACAGTTATCTTGGGAGACTGAGCAGAGAGAGCTCAGTTACTTTATATGAAAGGTCCACCCTACGATTTCACAAGGGATAGCCTATATATTCAGAGATGAATCCGAAGGACTAATGCGAAACTCTTACAATACCAATTTATGTTCACTTACCATATGGCAAAACAACTCCTGGATATTTCCCCAAGGCATTCCATAGGTTTAACAAATCAAGAAAACCAAATTGTTTAGTACCAAATTTCAATCCAGATATCGAGTCTTCAATAACAGCCTGATCATTCATCAAAGAAAATCCTGAAAAAACATTTACCAGTAAAGTTCTGTAATATACATACAGGGTGTCCCGTAATTAGACCGACAAACTTCTAGTGGACATTATAGATGATATTTTAGTCAGTTTTTACCCAAATCATATGATGCAAAATTGCTCTCGTTAAGGAGCTAGTGCCCTTTGAAGACGACGTCCTGTCCACACTTTTTGCCACATATTCGCAAAACGGAGTCACATAAAGTGCTGAAAGTTTACACATTGGCTGATATCAGAAATACGCATCGATTAGATTGAGTGCATCACTTCCATGTCAAGCACAATCGTATCATTTGGGGGGGCGAAGGGTATTTTCAGTTGAAACTTTTTTAACTTTCATTATTTCGCGAGATTTACATCATATTCACAAACTCTGATGTTTTTTCTTGAAAAAAGATGCTCTTGTATAATAACGCCCAGATGCAGCATTTCTGAGAAAAAATTATTTTAATCATTTAACTCTAAAGACTTAGTGAAAAGAGAGAAAATTTCAAATCTATTTTTTTCAGAAATGGGCGTTATTATACAAGAGCATCTTTTTTCAAGGAAAAACATCAGTTTGTCAATATGATGTAAATCTCGCGAAATAATGAAAGTTAAAAAAGTTTCAACTGAAAATACCCTTCGCCCCCCCCCCAAATGATACGATTGTGCTTGACATGAAAGAAATGCACTCAATCTAATCGATGCGTATTTTTGATATTAGCCAATGTGTGAACTTTCAGCACTTTATGTGACTCCGTTTTGCGAATATGTGGCAAAAAGTGTGGACAGGACGTCATCTTCAAAGGGCACTAGCTCCCTAACGAAGCAATTTTGCATTATATGATTTGGGTCGAATCTGTCTAAAATATCATCTATAATGTCCACTTGGAGTTTGTCGGTCTAATTACGGGACACCCTGTAGTACTGAAATCCTGTAATTTACTCTTTTAATTCATCAAGGCTTTCTATATTCACCTATTTTCAGTATATCACTATTTTCGAATAGCATATTCTCGAGTTTATTCCAGATATGTGGTGCTTTAGAACTCAAGGCAGGTACATCAAGAATGAACACATTTCGTCTAGTTGCAATCTGCATCAAAGCAAGCTCGGATTTTTGAACCCCAAAATTGGGCTTCCATTCACAATCTATGCCAACAATATCTACGTCCTGAAATAAAGAATAGATTTATTTTGATACAGAAAATTTTTATAGCTTAACATTCATGCAGATATTCAAGACACTTCCTATAAGTCTCATGGATTTCCAATTAATTTTTTAAGTTGAGATTTGAATTTTAACTACTTGTCTACCGGGTGCGGCACTCGAAGTGTAACCAGCAGTGACGGCTCGTGAGATTTCAATCAGAGGAGGCCCGAGACCACGCAACCAATAAAATGAGTGCGAGCGAGTCCACAACAGCGCACCGACCCTAGCCCATCGCACCGCGATGTTAATATTTGAAGTTTGTTACGAAGCAAATACGTCATTCGATGACATCGCGGTTCGATGTACTAGAGTCGGTGCTCCCTTTTTGGACTCGCACCATTTATTTCGAACTGGGCGTCCTGTGAGCTACTGGCATTTATTATATCATTCCACGCAGAACGAACGATTATGAGCAGAAATAATAATTAATTTTGGCATTGCTGGTCGAGGTGTCTTAATTACGTGAGTTATAAAAATTTTATCATCGTAAGGCCTTTTTCTGAATTTATTATTGAAAATAAAATCTACAGGATCTTGCGTTTCCTTAAATTCACTAATTGTATTATAATTTTCACTTGTTATTTCCGTTTCCATCCTTCTTGCTGAAATATTAAAATCCCACCTTCAAAGTTTTCCGATGAATGTCACAAACCACACGCTGAGAGGATTAATACTTCGTTAATAAAAAGGGATTGAATCTAAACAACAGCTGATCTCCATCCACGATCGCCGGGGTTGATTCGGGCCGATCGGACGTTCAGTTTCGGCTAAGCTCGTTCGCCTAGAAGCGAAAATAATGCCGCGGAGCCGGGCCTCCGACACGTGATCTACAGCTTGAATTTTGAGTGGTTCCCGCACCGTTCATTTGAAGAAGTTTGAAATGTTACATTCTAACGAATCTCGTAGAGGCGAGCCTCCTTCAGTAAGCGGTTTGCCTGCTATCCGTTACGCTGTATTGTGTGTTGCGGATAATGTTGAATGTTTAAAGCCGGGAATAGACGAAGCGCAACTACTCGCGCACCTCGCTTCCGCTCCCTCGCATAGTGTAAACATGCTCCTCGCCATGAGGCCCCTCGTCCTCGGGTTGAGCCATTGCCGGTCGGTTTTCAGTCGCGCATCAAAGAAGCCTCGCTGTGTCGTTTGAACAAGCTTCTGGAGCTAGTCGAGTCTCAGACTCTATACGAGGCTGATTACTACCTCGCCTTCTCATCCTGGCTCACCCTTTCAGGCGAATCCAGCGCGTAGTGTAAACACTGGCGCGAGGATGAGTTTTGGTGCGCGAGTAGGTGGCGAGGTTTGACTCGCGAGTGGGTGCGCTTCGTCTATTCCCGGCTTAATAAACATATTTTTATTACTTTGAAATTTGGATAGTAGAAAGAATGATGGAAATAATACAGATATAGAAATGTGATTATTTTTCATTTGAACTTGAATTTAAAATTGAATAAAATGCAGTAATATTAGGGGAGGCCCGGCCTCCTCTGAGCAGCCACCACTGGTAACCAGTTTCAAGCCATCGACGCACCTGTTCAGCTATTCAGATATTTGCTAAGTAGCCGTTCTAAATATTGCTCACAAGCGTACAAAAGTATTTTGCTAAAAGTTAACGCCAAAACAAATTATAAGACTTGGGAGAACGAAGGATTTGCTTCGTTCGCCTGAAAGCGGTGAATTTCCGAACATCGTGTTTTCCGACGGAAAAGTTTTTCCACATGAGCAATTGGTTAATTCCCAGAACGATATAGTTTATCTGACAAACCGTTCATATGAGGACCTGAATCATCGGTTGGCTACCAGGAACCAGCACCTGCCACAAATAATGATTTGGACCCCTGTAACCGTGGATTGTCACCCATAAATCGTTTTCATTAAGCCTGCCGTCAAAGAAGATGTGACATATTATCATGTAAGCGTTTTTGAGGCCGTTTTGAAGCCGTGGAAAAACAAACATTTCGGTCGCAGACCATAGACGTTCCAACAAGACTCTGCACCGGCTCACAAAGTGCGAGTAAACCAAGAATGGTTGAAAAACAACGTTTCGAGTTTCATCGACCACACGAATTGACCAGACGTGAATCCCATGGATTATTCTCTCTGGGCCATTCTTGAACGCAATATCCGAACTTAATAATAACGCTGGAGAAAGCATTTGTCTGTGAGTGGGCTAAAATCATAAACTTCTATACCGCTAACATGAATCCACTTCTCTATTACAAATTGAAGCAGCGATCACGTGGTACAATGGCCCTATGAATTCACTGCGCAGGCGCCAAAACATAACCTCGAATAGTTTAAATTATGACTTGTCAAATTTCGAGTTTGCACATGCGCAGATGATTGAAGGGGCCATCGGAAATGGCAACTAGATTGCTTCAACTTTTATTTCACGTTAGCAGTATAGAGTTTTATAGGTATATGGCTGAAATACAGCTAAGTTACGTTCGGGCAGCTTGCGTTTCGTTGTTTTGACCGTCTCAAAGCAATAGTCACAGTGAAAGATGGTCATATCGAGCCAAAGTATCATTAGAAAATTTACCTTCAAACCAATATCCAGGAAATCCTGAAATTTCCCGGCAGAATCAACAAAACAAATAGCATCCACATCCAGACCAAACGTATAATACTCAATGGAAGGTTGTGGTTCATCCCAGTATTCAGTCTCTTCATTAACATGAGCATTTGGACAATCCACCCTTAAAAGATTAAAAGTATTCGACATTTGTAAATTAATGAAAATTTGAGAAATTACTCACCTTCCATCAGCAAATGCTCTGAGGGGAGATGGCCAATATTCTTCTTCTACATGATAGAAATGTGCCCACTTCAAAGCTTCAGCAAAATCCTTATAACAATTCAATTGAAACAGAAGTTCTCTCTGCAGATCTTGATCATTACCAATTGCTTCCTGGACCATTTCTGTCCAACTTTCGTTACCTGCACAATAATAAAGTTAATTACAAACGAAGATAGAAAGATTTTCAGTTTGTATGAAAAACGGATAAACATCTCGCACTTCGTTCAGAGTTCATGCATCGGAGGTAGGTGTTCGTAAGGATCCCAAGAGATGGCGTTTTGGTTCTGTTATTCTCAGAGCTAGGCGACATTTCTTCAAATAAGGGAACCTAGAATGCCTTTCAGATGGAGCTCCTCCATACTGAAGAGCCTCAAATAGGGCGAAATAGCTATCTATGGATGCTCTGTTCAATATTACCATGCATGCATGCATGTTCTCTGTTCGTTGACGGGATTAGTTCCGAAGTGTGGGTTTAATATTGGTTGATTTTAAATCAATTAATATTATTCTCCGTTTTCATTGTTAATTGGTATTATTATTTTCGAGAATATCAATTAATAGGAAAACAGAGAATAATATGAATCGATTGAAATCAACCAATTAAACTCATATTCCGGAGCTAATCTCGCCCTCGTTCAAGGCAAAATGCAAGGAAGTGGTATCAAACAGAGCACCTATATGGATGGCCAATCGTCCTCATTAGGACTCATCAGCACAGAATAGCTCTGAATGGTACAAGACTTTCTTGGAACTTCAAACGTCTTTCAGGTATAAATATACCGAAGACGCCATCTCTAGTTCCATACGAACAACCTTCCTCCACAGTATGAACCTTGAACGAAGAAAGGAGATGTTTACCATGAGTTGAAATGGCCATCCATAGGTGCTCTGTTTGATACCACTTCCTTGCATTTTGCCTTGAATGAGGACGAGATTAACCACGAAGAATGTGTTCAATATTGGTTGATTTCAATCGATTCTCTGCTTTCAGTATTTCTGTATTCATGGCGATATTACTTGTTGAACCTTTGCTTATATCAATTAATGTTATTCATATATTCTAAGCGATTCACCATCCGTCTACCAGATAATAGATTATTCAGTTTTCCTTGTAGTCTCATCAAATTTGACCACATTTTCGGAAAGGGCAATAAATTGATACAAGATGAGAGAGTCTGTGTGCAGAAAACACTCTTATTGCAGGTATGGTAAGGAGAGGAATATCAAGATTCTGAAGTTAACAAAATTAGTCCTATTTTTCCAATTATGTACACGTTTACTTTTCAGTAAAAAATACCTCATATAGTGTACCTTCGAATGACATAATATCAACTTTTGTGCTAGCTGCCCATTCTCCGTCATAATATCATGGCTAACATGATAATAATGAAAAAGTCTGAAAATTCCGAAACTAACTTTGCTCTGTTGTGAAGCCCTTCGTGATTGAATCTTAATCTAAACAAAAAATACTCACTGAAACCTTCCTCGACATATCTCTTCTGAACGAGAAAATTCAGAGCACCGGCATTCCTCTTTTTGTTTAGGTTTGGTGTAAGATGTGATGGCAAATCAAACTTTTTAATTAGTCTAACTAGAAGTTTTTTGAATGATTTCCCTTGAATCTTTTCCCACTTAATTTCAGGTACATCGTGAATACTGAAAAAAAATAGAAAAGATTAGCAGAAAGTAATTATTTCTTTTAAATCTGAACTAATGACTACTGTTCTTAATTACCACCATATACAGGATGGATCTGAATAACACCGAAAAATCTTTATATTTCCATAACAGGATATCCGATTCAGGTTAATTTTTTTTTATGAAGACTGTTATACTGAATTTTCATGCAAAATTTTTTGGCCATAGTGCCAACAGAACCATAGAAAATTCAATTGAAATATTGAAAAGAAATATCTCTATATTTCGATAACAGGATAACCAATTCGAGTGAAATTTATTCTGTGAATCAAGCCTGATATACTGAATGTTCATGCAAAATTTGAAGAGGATCGTGTGGTCGGAATGAAGTGCGAAACATTGTTTTTCAATTATTTTTGGTTCACTCGCGCTTTGTGAGCCGGTGCAGAGTCTTGTTGGGACGTCTATAGTCTGCGACCGAAATGTTTGTCTGCCTACGGCTTCAAAGCAGCCTCAAGAACACTTTTCTGATAAAACTTTTAGCAAAATGATTTTGTAAGCGTGTAACAATACTTATGTTACTGTGACAGGTGCGTTAGGGCTTGAAACTGGTAACACTTCAAGTGCCGGACCCTGTAATATCCATGAAATGGAGAATTTAGCATCTTAAAGTAAATTAACACATGCATACTTACGAAGCAAATTCAATTACAGCTTGTCTTAGCGAGGGCATTCCCAATAGTTTATCCAAATACACAATAAACTCTTCTTGAATCTTCGGACTGGCAGTCAAATAGTCATCCAGTAAAAACAACTTGTCTTGGAAAACTAATGGAATCAAGAAATCCTCCAGAGAGAAATATTCCTGCATATTGAAAAGTGTCACAGTTTGGCAAGCCTATAACACAATATTGTTATAAATTCATAGGTAAAACATGAAAAGTAATACTATCATATTGCAAAAAATGTTAGTTCTCTGTTGGCAATATGCTGTTGATAAAAAAAATTAAAAAGAAGCCCTGAGCAGGTGCTTTTGAGCGCTTGTTCATTGGTGGAGAAATGAGGCTATTACCTCAAAATTTTGTATAATAGTTGAGATTAATATATAAATGCAAAATCTCAGCTCGATCGGAGTAATATTCTGGAAATAATTCAAAAACTGAAATATGTAAAAACTTTGCAACTGAAAAAATAAATTCAGATATTTTGTTATGGAAATATCGTACGTTTAAAAAAATTCGTGGTCAAGTAAGCTGTGGGTTCTATTTTTCCTAAGAGTCTATTAGGGGAAAAATAGAATCCACAGCCTACTTGACCACGAATTTTTTAAATGCACGTTATAAAGATTCTTCTTTTCAATATTCCAATTAAATTTTCTATGGTTATGTTAATACTATGGCCACAAAATTTTGAATGAGGCTTATTATGAGCATTTTGCATGTGGCTGCAACATTTTATTTCGATTGGTTTAGTTTTGTCTGAGATATTGAGGATCAAAAAATTTGAATAGCCATATTTTATGGAACAACCTGTACGATTTGACTGGTTAACGAACTTAACCGCGGTATTGGGGAACAAACAAAAGCAACAAAATAAGCAGGGGTAGTTGCATAAAAGTTCCCTCTGCTGAATGCACCAATTGTGGAAACAAAACAGCAAAAGTAACGTCAGAACTGTCAGTTTTTAAAGGTTGCTGAGATCAACTTATGTGTTCTACATGTTTATAGTCCGTTCACGAAAGTTTGAGCCATCAGTTGGCCATGGAAATTTAGTATATTCCACCGTGTATATTGAAATTTTAGGGTAGGTATGCTGTTTATTTTCTTGTCAGATTAATATGCAATGTTGTCAATATTGCTTAGAGTTCTCTGATAACTAGCAAGCTTGCCAAACGAGGCCAGGAACATTTGGCAACGTTGACTTCATTTTATGTTATGACAGCTAATACTGCCCACTTCAGATAAAAAAACAAACGCCTACTATGCGCTAAAACTTTCTAGAACGGACTATACCTCCTAATCTTACCTCTTTATATTGCTTATTGTTATTCAAACATTTCACATAGTCCATAAATATTTCTCTATCAGATTGCATCTCATAGACTTCTGCAACCAATTTGGTTAAAGAAAACAAATTCTGTTTCATCAACAGTCTAAAACCAATAAGTTTGAGGTGTGGAGTTAAACATTCCGAAAACCTCCCTCGTAGTTCGTATTTGAAAATTTTGAACTGCTCAATAATGAAAAATGGTAGAGATTTTGGTTTGGAACTATAAAAATCGTTACAGTTCAACATTAGTCTTAAAACTTGCTCATATAAGTTGCCTTGGTACTGTCTGTAATACTTCATTAGCAAATCGATTACTGGTGGACTCTTCTTGACTAAAATTTATAATTTGAACATGAATATAAAATACTGATAAAAGTAATTGCTAATGCTTACGCATTGTCCAAAGTTGTTTCAGCTGATTGAGAAACAATTGATCAGTTTCATTCAAATCCAGCTTCATATCTATTTTTCCACAACATTTTGAGCTATGTTCCATTGGATATTTCTCATTTGATGAGGTTGAATGGCTCTGAGGTATTTGGGGCTCCGGTTTTGGATGCCTTTGATAACCTCTTCCTCTACCCTGCCGTGTATACATTTTCTTTTAAATAATATTATGAAATGTTTTGTTTTTTGTTTATGAATGAAAGCAAAGGATGCAATGCTGGCGAAAATTTTGACATTGACAAAATCACAGAGATAACCTAACCTAAAAGAGATAACAAAACAGCTGATCACATTTTTCAAAATGACTATTGGGATTTGGTATAAACATAAACCATTGAGCTAATGGTATAAACCAAATAAACTCTAAAAGCGAATTTTGGTTCTGTAACTACAACTAACCATAGTCCGTTCACGAAAGGTTGAGCCGTCGGTTGGCCATGGAAATTTGGCATATTTCACTATGTATATTAAAATTATAGGTTATGTTGTTCATTTTCTTGTCGGGTTGATACGTAATATTGTCAATATTGCATAGAGTTCTCTGATAACTCAGAAGCTCGTCGGACGAGGCCGGGTACATTCGGCAACGTTGACTGTATTTTACATTATGACAGCAAATACTGCCAACTTCAGATAAATAAACAAACGCGCACAAACTTTCGTGAACGGACTATATTTCTATCTCTATCTAATGATAACTAACCTAACCTAACCATACTACGTAACCTTCCTCTTGAGCAGAGTTACTCGATTCAAGGATTATTCTATATAATTAATGAGACTCTTAAATTTGCCAATGTTTTGTATTGAGTGTGATACATGTTTCACGCCTAGTATACTCATGAAAATCAATTATGTTGAATAAAGTTTCCCTCAACATTTTAATTTCTGCGAAGTGTTTTTTCACTTTGCACATGACTTTTGACATTGCTCTTTAACGAAATTCCTTTGAAAAGTGAAAAGTTTTTGGTGCAATAATAGGTCTCAGTCAAAAACTTTAAAAAAGGTAGCTGTTGAAGATGCAGAATGCTCATTCGTCCGCCGACGCCCAGGGGAGCATTTCACCCGGACTGCCAAGTAGAGCACCGAAAAAAAATCCTATACTGGATATCAGAAATTCATATATCCCGTATATGAATTTCTGATACTCGGTGGGACAAATAAACGCTTTCTTAACAATATCTGAAGCAGGATACTTGATTCGAATATACAGAAGCTACTGAATGGTAGTGAACAATTGGATTGTATTCAATATCCTGGCTCACTATCCTAAACCATTTAGGATTATTGTTTTAAGTTGACGGTCATATAAAGTCAGGTGAATGTTTCTATTCACTCTCAGATTATCCAGCAGATCGTTTCGATAGGCATACCATTTAAAATTAAATGACTGGTTTTATAGCCTTCGAAATTCTGTTCAATAAATTTGAGTAACCATCCAGTTTGGTACCAGACGCCAGTGGTATAACCTCAAACAGCTGATTTGTTCAGTTCACCTGAACCAGGCTAATTAACCCAGGTAATCCGTGAAATTAGCTCAGATGAACAATAGATTAAATATAGGTATACCCAGTGGCGACGCTAGGGAGGGGCCAGGGGGCCCGCCCCCCTAAAATGACCATGGTGAAAATTGAGTTCTATCAGAATTTGGTAAAAAAAACATGTACCTACTGTAATATTTCTATATTATGTCATCTATGTATATTACAAATAACAGACTGATAATAAAATATAAACCACAACAAGATAATTATAAATTCATTTCTGAAAATTCAGGGTGTCCCAAGTTCGAGTACCTATTAGACGTTTCTGGAGAACTGGACATATTTGAAATCTGAAAATTTGAAATTTTAATATTGTACGAAATTCTCTACTAAGCTCAAATACCTATTTTTAAAGCCTGAGCACTTCCGATTATACAGGGAGCGAGAATAAATTTGTTCAAAACAATGTTATTCAAATTTTTCTTCTCTGATATAATTGAGTACCTATTCAATTCTGAATACACTTCTATTAAAACCATTGTATTTTTTTAATAACTTTTCAAAATATTGACAGAATACTAGAAAAAAAGTCAAATATTCTTAGTTAGTATTAGCTTCTATTTTCTTATTCTCAACATCCTGAGCGTGAACCGTTCTCATAACATCAAAGTAGAAGAATGTGGAAAGGTTATGCATCTTTTAAATTACATAAATATCATCACAGGGTGTCGAAAAGTGTGGTCGAAAATAGGCCATAACTTCTATTTTTCAAATTAGAACCCCATTTTTTTTATGATTGTGCTGGATTCTTCATAGAAAAATGATGACAGTACTCGGACTTTTTTTCTTATTACAGTATTATCATTATTTTTATCTCCAGAATCCAATGCAATCATAAAAAAATAGGGTTCTAATTTGAAAAACAGAAGTTATGGCTAATTTTCGACACAAACACCCTGTGAGGATATTTCTGAATTTTGAAAGATGCATTACCTTTCCACATTCTTCTGCTTTTATGTTATGCGAACAGCTCACGCTCAGGATGTTGAGAGTTAGAAAAATGGACCTAATACTGACTACAAATATTTGACCTTTTTCCAGTTTTTTTTCGATATTTTGAAGATCTATTGAAAAAGTACAATGATTTTAACAGAAATGTATTCAGAATGGAATACTCAAGCATGTCAGAGAAGGAAAAATAGGAAAAAATTTTTTGGACAAATTTATTTTCGCTCCCTGTATAGCCGGAAGTAATCAGGCTCTAAAAATATTTTAGCTCAGTAGAGAATTCCGAAAATTATCACAATCCAAATTTTGAGATTTCAAATATGTCCAGTTCTCCAGAAACGTCTAATAGGCACTCGAACTTGGGACACCCTGTATAACAAATAAATATAAATTCCTTTTCGTACAAGTAAATTGGTTTTTGCATAGGGAAAAGACAATGAAAACCCATGACTCCATCCAATTAGGCGACCAGTAGTTCTGTTACCATAGTTATTGGTCCTATAATAACACCAAACGGTTGGAGGGTTGAATTGTTTCCTTCTTGTCAGTACTTTTTCTACATCTTCCTGACTCTGAAAAGCCCAAATAAAAATACTTTAGAAATCTGAAAATTCACGCACTTTAAAAAAACATTCAACCATGTTCATTATAACTCAGATGGCACGCACCTCACAATTAGAGAAAAAAGATTATTGAGGTTCATCTTCAAATCTTGTATGAACAAATCAGAATGCTTTTTCAGAGACACATACTTTGCATTAAATTCATCATAAAAAAAAAAAATAAAATGAAAATGAAAAAAACGTTCGGTAATTATGCAGTTCTAAAAGAACTGAAACTTATTCTGGGAGGATTCGTCATTTTAAAAGAACAGTGCCAGCGATGTGAAAAAAGTTGGATTTACAGGGCTTGGGTCCAGATTACGAAAATGAAAACAAGAAGTCACAATCCTTATAGATGTTCCAAATAAAATTTGTAGTGAGGTTAGTACACTGGCTAAAACACGAAATAACCTCACTCCGAAATAAAAAACTTTACAATTTATTTTTTTGGAAAAACTCTAATGATTGCAGACTTTTTTTCTTCATTGTTACATTCTGAGACCCAAACATAGAAAATACAATTTTTTTCACATCGCTGCCAGAGTTCTTTTAGAACTGCATAATTAATATGATTTATAGTATAAATAAATATGCATGAACTACATACCTCAGCATGAAAGAAGAAGCTTTTCTGAATTTCGCTCCTGCTTGGCCTCCAGTTGAAATCTTTGCTCCTTCTCAAGGTAACTGGTGGCACCAAGTATGGTAGGGTTAATAAAGCTATGATAGATGGTTCTGGTGGAAAATATTCAATACTAAGTTAATAGATCAAGTATTCTCTGGTATTTTTAGGGAATTATTATTTTCGAATAAAACATATTCACTCCTAAAAAAGAATCAAATGCTCAGTAGGAAAATATAACTCACCAACTCCAACAGTGTCTTGTAAGGCAACTACTTTTCGTTGTTCACTTTCCTTTATAATGGCATCTGATAATTGTGGCCATTTTAAATAAATGCTGTCTATTTTGTCAGGGAATTTTTCGTTGAAATCGGAATTTATCTGAAAATAAAATTAATAAATAGCTGTAGACACTATAAGTTTTTATGTGAAGTACTAAACCTTATACATATTAGATAATTTATGAAATATCAAAAATAGTAGGTATATCAAATTTAAGAAATATATTTCATAATAAAAAAAATTGTTACCAGCTCTGAAATAAGCTAATAGTTTGAACATATTATCTGAAAGAATTTCAATTCTGCAGGAACTATATAAGAGAAATTATTGTTTTCTCCGATGTACCAGATATCTAGAACTGCAGTATGCAAAATCAACCTCGTGTAACTATACCGATTGTCGCCATGCCGCATGATTTTGAATTGTTCCATACTATCTGGGAATCAAATCTCAGAGAAAACCTTTTTTTATGCAATACCTATAGATGTTATCCAAAAATGAATAAAAATTTCATACTAACCTTAAAACGTTGAATTATCATCAGTGAGCCCAAAACTAATAAGGAGTGTATCGAAATCCATATTATCACTTTATGATTACACACAATCACACTGATTTTATTAGACTAAAAGGAGGGAAATCGACATACGCGAGAATCCACCGATCTAAGTCTTATGATCAATTATGGGGTTAAGGGCGATCGAAGTCGCACCCCGAATGAATCGGGATCATTCGCACTTTCTTCGGGAATCTCCGATGGAAAAGCAGAGAAAAGGTCTTCTAAGTTAAATATGCGGCTGTTTCCAACTAACACCCAAATTGTTCTAGTTTATAGGCTAGGTGTATAAGGGGAATCTGCAATTTTCAGTAGGCTCCGGCGTATACTTTAAAAACCCGTACTATTGCGGTTATAAGGCGTTTGTATGAAATTATAATACAGGTTACTGAAGCTAATGATCCTTTTTAGAAAGATTTGGTTTTTAATCAGTATTGTATGGGTGTTCAGAGTCAGCATGCTTTCATCTACACTTGATCGGATTTTCAGATACTGCGTATATGAAAAAGAGCAGAAGGACGGTCATATAAACTCATTTTTTTCAGTGAGGGTGTTAACCACCCTGTTAGCATCATGGTGTAGTCTGTGATCTCAGCCAAGGGTATGGGACTTCTCTACATCTTCGAAGGGACCATGAAGCAGGACCAGAACAGGCGAGTGCTTGAAAGTCGGCTCTTACTACAGGTGGAAGAATGGTTTCCTGATGATAAGGAATGCGTGTTTATGCACGAATTGGCACCGTGCCATAAGGCCAGGAGTGTAACAGCATTTCTGGCCGCCAAGAATGTGAAGGTTTTGCCCTGGCCCATTGAAAACCTTTGGGAACTCACGAAACGTGAGGTTACCAAAGAAGATATCACCACCAAGCGGCAGCTGATTGAAACGCCTATTAGAGTGTGGCATCAGAGCCCCAATATACAGCACAATGCAAAAATTTGCATTGAGAGCATGCCCCGACGTCTGGAAGCCTTAATGGCAGCCAAAGGCGGCATTACCAAATATTAGATTTTTTTGGTTTATCATATATTATGAAAAAATAATTACTTGTGACTATGAAATATGTGTTTTTCTGTCTTAGTAAAAACCTCCAATAAGTAAAGAAGAAGTTACAATACCCAACATCAATTATTTGCTCATAAAATTAATATAAACTTGAAAATTACAGAAAACTAGTAGTGTCCCTAATAATTTGGCAACCCACTGTATATAATACTTCTTTTCTATATAAAATAATATGGCATATAATATAATACAAAAATATATAACATAAATGAGATATTGCAAAATATCAACAATCATCATCCTCGTCTAAATCCAATTCGTACCATCAAGATCATAATATAACCGGAAACTAATGGGGTAAATTAAAGCTATACTCGTAATGCCCTAAGGAAGAAACAATACTGAACACTCGATGGTTCCATACATCTGTCGCATCGAGAAAATGCTGTGACTAGGGAGTTATCGGAGTTACTCTGAGATAATAAAGAGTGAAGAGTTAGCACAGGAGAGATTGAACCTTATGTTTCGATGAGCTGATGTGTGGAATCATCCATGGGTTTTGAGTTGAGTTTAGTACTGGTATCCACCGTTGCTTGGTCGTCCACTGCCGTATCCTTGGTTTCCGTTAAAAACTGTTCGTAGGTGATCTTGGTTTGTAACCTTCAGTGTCAGCTGTGTATTCTACTACCTGTCTTCTGCCGTCAGGAAGAAGGATGTCTAGTAGTGATGTAACGAATGTCATATTTTATACATTCGCGAATGCGAATTCGAATGCAAATGTCTGCTACTGACATTCGCGAATGCAAATGCGAATGCGAATGTAGAAGTGTTCAATAAGATGAATAATTTTAATTTTTAGAAAGAAGAATGTATTATGTTTGAGAGTTATACATTTCTTGTTTGTTTAGATTATATTTATAATTTAATGCAGAAGAATATAGTTTTTGATTATTTATCATATTTTAGAGTTTTATTCAAGATGATGATTATTTAAACATTTTAATGTTATATAAAGAAAGACTGATAAAAGTTTCATAGATTTGTTTTTGTTAGTTTCAGTTGCACTCAATTTTTGTGTTATAAGTTTTTTTCTGATATTCATATTCGCAAAACATTCGCAGAAATTTTGCGGATGCGAATGCAAATGCGAATATACAAAAATATGCGAATATCCGCGAATGCGAATGTGAATGCGAATATTCGTTACAACTCTAATGTCTAGTATATCGCTTTCCAAAGATTACGTCGAATCACCAAACTGCCTGTTTAATGTGTGATATACTATAGTTTGATGAACATTCTTAATTAATAGATATGTAGCTATTAACCATCAGATTTCTATATCTTCTTGAGTTCTTTGATACTGATCTGGTATTTTGTTATAGTACTATTTTCAACGAAACAACCATAATCGACTTGCAGTTTGTTTATTAAAAAAATATGTTTTTCAATATACACATAAATCTTATATATATATAATACTTCTTTTCTATATAAAATAAATATGGCATATAATATAATACAAAAATATATAACATAAAATGCGATATTGCAAAATATCAACAATAATCATTCCTCGTCTAAATCCAATTCGTACCATCAAGATCATAATATAACCGGAAACTAATGGGGTAAATTAAAGCTATACTCGTAATGCCCTAAGGAAGAAACACTATGTATACTGGACATTCGATGGTTCCATACATCTGTCGCATCGAGAAAATGCTGTGACTAGGGAGTTATCAGAGTTACTCTGAGAGAATAAAGAATGAAGAGTTAATGTAGCACAGGAGAGATTGAACCTTAGGTTTCGATGAGCTGATGTGTGGAATCATCCATGGGTTTTGAGTTGAGGTTTAGTACTGGTATCCACCGTTGCTTGGTCGTCCACTGCCGTATCCTTGGTTTCCGTTGAAAACTTGTTCGTAGGTGATCTTGGGTTTGTAACCTTCAGTGTCAGCTGTGTATTCTACAACCTGTCTTCTGCCGTCAGGAAGAAGGACGTAATATCTGCCTTGGGCAACGTCTCCTTGACGTTGTTCCTCGTGACCGAAATCGTTGCCGGAAGCTGCATCTTCTACTTTGTATTCGAACTGGTAGTTGGCTGGCTCCTGAAAGAAAAAATCAGATGTATCCACTGAAAAAACTATGGCAGGCGGTAGAGGCGACAAATATAAATTAACAAGACATCTAACGCGTAAACCGCCTCGGTGGCTGTAGGGGCTAAGGCGTGCGACTACAAGTTACTACGAAGCTGTAGGTCCGGGTTCGAATCCTGGTGCTGGTATGGATGTTTGTGTATGTCCTAGTTTGTCTTTACAACAAAAATTGTCTCGAAAATTAATTGTGGTATGATTGAGAGAGTGAAATAAAAAATTGTCGATACTAGATCTGTGTACATGACCTCAGAGTCGGGCACAATAAAGAGATGAATGAATGAAGATAATGCGTAACATCGCCAATGTAACATAAGACATTGATATATCTCTTCTTCACTTATGCTCTACTGGCTCTACTGCGTCTGACCACAGAATATCTGTGGTCTGATTGACGATAATCCTAAGCGTTCCCCTTCCCACGTGGCCGTCTGAAGACGTTTCGGTTAGATGCGACAAAGTGGTAAACATCTCGCTACTTCGTTCAAGGTGCATGCTATTGAAAGAAGTTGTTCGTATGGATCTCCAGAGGTGGCGTTTTCGGTATAATAATACCTGATAAAATGTGCCATTTCGTATCGTAGATCCTAGAATACCTCGTTTCATACCGAGCTATTCTCCATGCTGATGAATCCCAATAGGGTGAGGCAGCTATCCTTGACTTGCTTTGTTTGACTTGATACCAGTTCCTTATATTTACTTTGAACGAGGTCGAGATTAGCAGCGAAGTATGAATTTTACTTTGATTGATTTTAACTTCAGAATCGTGATATTCACCTCCTTACCACGGCTTCAATAAAAGTTTTTCTGCACACATATAACAAACCTATTCGTTTTGAAGTATTTCGTGCTCCTGAGTAACTCAAAAGCTCGAAATACGGCTTGCCATTGGCTGCGCACAAGCGCTGGAACAGCTCAGGAGCTCGAAACTCTTCAAAATTAATACTATTATAATCTCTTATCTTGAAGAAAATGTATTGCTCTTTCCGAATATGTGGTCAAATTTGATGAGACTACAAGGAAAACTGAATAATAATCTTTTTAGAGGAAAAAACTCGAGATATTTCGTGAAATCAAAAAATATTGAATTGAAGAACAACCGTAAACATTTCGACCATGTGTTATATGACATTTTTTGTTGCAAATCACTCGTAAAATCCCCCCTTCAAGTTTGTCCACTTTAAAAGTAAACACCCTGTATAACACCGTTGTTAAAAATATTATTCAGCGCAGAGGTCTGACCGTTGAAATGTTGAAAGCTACTGAAATGGATTTCTGTCGAAGAGCTGTTGGGAAATCTAGAATGGTAAGCGTTACAAATGAGAGAGTGAGAGAGAAAATGGGTACTAAGAATGACGTATACCTAAAAGGCTACTGAAACAAGTGATGGAATGGGAACCAGGAGGGGGAATATTAGATATTTTTTGAATTGGGGTTATGGGTAATGGCTAGGTCATCCCTCCGGGAACTGCGACCATATAGGTCTTTTGTTCTCTACCCTACTTATTCATGTAAACCCAGGGAGGTCGTCAATGGCATTGATAAAGCCGACAACCTTCCTGGGAGCCTTGGCCGTTACCTCTTGGGTGTCCAGGACCGGTTTGCCCATATGGATAGTTCTTGAGCCAACCAGCACTAGAGACTTGCATACCACGTGGTCGGCTGTTTCTGCTTCCGATCCACAAGGCCTGCAAATATCATCTGCTGATTTTCCCATACGGTACAAATTATGTTTGTACAGACAGCGACCTGTCAGCAGTTCCACCATCACCTGAAGCTCAGCTTGTGACAGTTTCATGAGCTTTCTGGTATAGGTATGCAAAATCAACACGAATTTTTTGGACTGAGTAAGTCTCGTTCTGTTTTTTCAGAGGGTTGTTCTATTATTCAGCTCCTATTGCTGGACTGCTGCCTTATATTGGTCATATGGATTGTTCTTAAGCCAGCCAGCTCTGAAGACTTGCATACCACGTGGTTATCTGTTTCTGCTTCCGATCTACAAGACATGCAAATATCATCTGCTGATTTTCCCATACGGTGCAAAGCATGTTTGTACAGACAGCGACCAGTCAGCAGTTCCACTACCACCTGAAGCTCAGCTTGTGACAGTTTCATGAGCTTCCTGGTATAGGTAAGCAAAATCATCACGAATTTTAGGACTGAGTAAGTCCTAAAGTCCAAGTTTTTTCAGAGGGTAGTTATGTTATTCAGCTCCTATTGCTGGACTACTGCCTTATATTGGTCTTTTCCAAGCCCATATAGAGGCTCAGGACCAGCAGGTGTTAACCTTGATGAACTTTTTGCAAGTTTATCGGCTTTTTCATTGGGGTCACTTTATTTCCTCTTGCCATTTGCTTTATGGTGTTACGGCACTCCCAGGTCAACAGAGAATCCTGGCAATAAGATTCCAGAGATCTCAGCTTGACCTGGGTGTCCATGGTAATGTAGACTTGTGCGTCCTTGAGGTTCATCTTTAGAACCAGGTGGGAAAAGAAGACGTGGAAGACCTAGGAGAAGTTGGATGAATAGAATAGACGAGGAAATCATGGAGACATATGACTTGAAGACACAGACTGGAATGAAAGAGAAGGCTGGCGATCGCTTATCGGAAGACGTAGAATGGTGTGAACCCGATATAATATATGTATACAGGTTTGGAAATTCACATCTGAAACATAGGATATACAATGCATCAGACAGAGAATTCTTCCCTTCAGTTGCACAGATGAATAGTCGAGACAATGACGTGCTGTAACACACTGAATTCCGTTGCCTTATTGCAATATTCGAGTCATGTCTCTTTCTTATCGTTGAGAGGAGCGTAATTCATTCAGAATGCTAGCCAACATTAAATACTTGAATGGAGTATCACGGGCAGCCTGACAAACTAAATAATTCTATACGTGTCCTGCAGGTTTCCTACCATACTGCGATAAGAGAGAGACAAGACTAGATTATTGCAATAAGACAACGGAATTCATTCAGTTACAGCACTTGATTATCTCCACTATTCATCTGTGGAACTGGAGGGAAGAATTCTCTGTCTGATGCATTGTATATCCTATGTTTCAGATGTGAATTTCCAAATCTGTATGTATATGTAAACATTTCTAAAGGTTATTTTGAAATCTTACGGTTTGGTCTTCATAATTGTAGCCTCCGTTGTTGCTGGGTGGAAGGTAGTTGTTGGTGGGTGGTCCATATTGGTTGTTTGGTCTGATCACGGCTTGAGTTTGAGCAGGAGCGCCATAAGAGCTGCTTGGTGGACCGTACTGGTTGCTTGGAGGTCCATATTGGTTGCTTGGTGGTCCATATTGGTTAGATGGGAGGTATTGACTGGATGGTGCTGGAGGTTCGGCAACTACAGCAGCGACCAACGCGAGTAGAACGAAAGCAGCCTGAAAATTTAATCAATATAAGAGTTTACTATCAAAGGCCGAACAAATATGGTTAAGGTTATAATTAGGGCTTAATCAAGTCAAGTAGCTTGATATTTTGAAGGAGAACTTGACTCTTGTCTTGACAGTCAAGCTTGTGGCAAATACATACATACTTGACTTCATTTGAGATATTTATTACTTGCAGCGGAAATCTTAGCTATTGAAAGATGTCTGGATATAAATCTAGAAAGAAACTATCAGAAGTGCGGTATAGCTATACACTCTATAGTCAAGCTGCTATCAAAGCACTGAGCTCCTACGTCATCGACTCTAAAATGATCTGGGAGTGCCGGAAAAACTCAATGAGGTAGCCAAGAAAAATAACTTAATCTGGGTTCCCGACCACTCGGGAATTAAAGGAAACGAAGAGGCCAATACACTTGCCAAAGAGGGCGTACGAATGTCACTCATTGGCCCAGAACCCTTCTGCAGTATATGTAAATGTACCTATAAGAAGGAGTTTCTGGAGAAGGAGAAAGCCGAGAGGAAAAAACTCTGGCGGAATCTCCTAGAGATGGATCATTCCACTGAGTTCTTTCGGAACTTTGAGACAGCGGGATCCAAAAGATATCTGGATCTTTGTAAGAAGCAATTACATCTCCTCACTGGCTTTCTTACAGGACACTGTCGCTTCAGGAAGCACCTGTTGAGGATGTGATTATCGGACGCTGACGAGTATAGGTTCTGTGGGGAGGAGGAAGAAACCCCCATTCATCTAGTCACGGAATGCTTTGGAATTGCGAGCCTAAGGAGAGAATGACTTGGGCGAGAAATTTGTAAGAGTGAGGAACAAGCCTCGTTGAAGCCTTCACAGATATTAGATTTCATTAGATCTCTTGAACTGAAAGGCGAGCTGTGAAGGGTTTGGCCAGAACAGTTCTGTAAGGGGACACAATAGACCTCAAGTTCGCAGTGGACTGTAACCCCTTTTTAAACTAAACCAAACTAAACTAAACTATTACTTGACTCGAAATAAATTAAGCTACTTTATATTACTTGATGATCGTGATAAGAACGAGTCGTACTCAGGGATTTGCTACTTGACTCGAACTTGACTCGATTTCAAGTCAAGTCAAATATCGATTGAAATATAATCTGCATTTCTAGAAAACTTTATTTAGGTTTTCACTCCCAGTCTCTGAACCAGAATTTTTAATTAGTAGTCAATTGACTACAAACGAAAAAAGACACAATTCCAAAGATTTTCCAAGTTTGTCTGAAGAAGGAGTCTGATGAATACACCGAAAACGTCACGTTATCCTTTTCATTTATTTTCTTTTTTAGTTTTACTGTTAGGCAACAATTTTTTCAAAACCTTGCTCTTGACAAATTAGTGCAAGAGCATTTCATCTGAATTGAAATTTTTTCAATTGTTTCTGTTTCAGAGATTGGTGGTGAAAACCTGAAAAAAGTTTTCTAGAAAAGTCAAGTCAAGTAGCTTGAATATTAAGTCAGCTAGTGAATCTCTTCACATAATTCATCTCACGGCATATGAACACGTCGCTCTCAAAAATAAAAATTCGATAATATTATAATTCCCTTTTACTTGGCGTACTGAAACTAGTTTACGTTACGCAATAGAGGTAAATCTATATTATTAGCTAATCAAATCTCACGCCTTCATCGGGTATTCAAAGTGTTGTACATGGAGAGAAATATGATATGATCGTAAATCCTGAAGATTATTCAACCGAAGAGTTTACTGAGGAGTACAGACAGGGTCCGACACTCGGAGTGTTAGGTACCTATTCAAAAGGCCTTAAATTCGCTTAGAAAAATGATTTTCATTTATTTTTATGTACAGAACTTTTAAAAATAATCAAAATTTCATAATCAATTCACTACAGCTCGGTACGACCACCTTTCACTGTGAATAATGTCTTGAGATGGTCAAAAAATGTATCGCAAGTTGCCCGAATGTAACTTTAGGGTATTTTAGCCCACTCACGGGCAATGGCTTTCATCAGCGAGGCTGGTATATTTTTTTGTTCGGACCTTGCTTTCCAAAATGGCATAGAGAGAATAACCCATTGAATACACATCTGGTCAATTCGAGAGCTACTGTGTGGTCGAAATGAAGTTCGAAACGTTTTTTTTCAACCATTTTTGGATCACTCGCGATTTGTGAGCCGGTGCAGAGTTTTGTTGGAACGTCTATATGGTCTGCGATCGAAATGTTTGTCTGTCCACAACTTCAAAGCAGCTTCAAGAATACTTTCCTGATAATATTTCGCATTAACTTTGACTCCAGGTTCAATGAAAACGATTGGTGATCGCGAATCCGTGGTTGCAGCGGTCCAAACCATTATTTGTGGCAGGTGCTGGTTCCTGGTAGCCAACCGATGATTTAGATTCTCATATGAACGGTTTGTCAGGTAAACTCTATCGTTTTTGGAATTTGTAAATTGTTCAAGTGGAAAAATTCTTTCGTCAGAAAACACGACGTTCGGAAATTCACCGCCTTCGGCCAAACAAAGCAAATCCTTCGCTGTCTTGAGTATTATAACTTTTTAGCAAAATGCTTTTTACACAAAAACTGAACCTAGAGATCTGATCAGGTAACTTATGCTAGAGGATGATACAATTGATTCACCCGTGAGCTTATATACAAAAATCCAAAGTAGTGGATGTATTCCTTTCAATGAAAAAATGCCAGGAGAAAATGTGTCTTGATAATAAAATAAGAAATCTTCCAGTGAAACAACTGGAACACACCAGGGGTGGTTTCAAATTTATGCCATTTTTGGGGATCTGAGTAAGAGAGCATTCTAGGAACATACCCCTATCATTCAGAGCTTCCATAAGGACAAGCCCCAATAGGGCGAAATAGCTGTCTATGGATGCTCTGATTGATATTACCACCTTGCATATTCTTTGGACTTTGACGTGATTAGCTCCGTATGAGTTTGATATTAGTTCAATGTTTGAATCGTTATATTTGAATTTAATGAAATGTTTCACATTAAATTAACGGAATATTTCTCTGTTTCTAATTTATCGAAGAAGGAAGAATTTTAAATATCGATTGAAATATAATCTGGGAGGATTCTGCATTTCTAGAAAATCTTTTTGGGTTTTCACTCCCAGTCTCTCATCTTAATTAAAGTTTTTTAATTGTTTCTGTTTCAGAGACGAGGAGTGAAAACCCAAAAAAAGTTTTCTAGAAAAGGAAGAATTTTATCTAATCATATATCATACCTTCATTTTCGTTGAACTGGAATAGGTTTTTACACAAAAACTGAACAGTGATCTGATCAGGTAACTGATGCTAGAGGATGATACAATTGATCTGGTTTCTGAGATCCACCCGTGAGCTTATATACAAAAATCCAAAATAGTGGGTGCATTCCATTCAATCAAAAAATGGAGTTATTATAATAAATGAAGAATGAAATTGCCAAGAGAAGATGTGTATTGATAGTATGGTTTCAAATTTATGTCATTTTTAGGGATCTGAGTAAGAGAGTATTCTAGGAACATGCCTCTATCATTCAGAGCTATTCTGCATAATGAAAAGCGCCAATAGGGCGAAATAGCTATCTATGGATGCTCTGATTGATATTATTACCACCTTGCATGTTCTTTGGCCCTTACGTGACTGGCTGCGAAGTATTAGTTCAATATTAGTTCAGAGTTTTTGAATCGTCATATTTGAATTGAATGAAATGTTTCACATGAAATTAACTTAATATTTCTCTGTTCCTAATTTATCAGGGAAGGAAGAATTTTAAATATCGATTGAAATATAATCTGGAAGGATTCTGCATTCCTAGAAAACTTTTTTGGGTTTTCACTCCCAGTCTCTCATCTTAATTAAAAAGAAGAAAAGGAAGAGTTTTATCTTTATCTAATCATATATCATACCTTCATTTTCGTTGAACTGGAATAGGTTTTTACACAAAAACTGAACAGTGATCTGATCAGGTAACTGATGCTAGAGGATGATACAATTGATCTGGTTTCTGAGATCCACCCGTGAGCTTATATACAAAAATCCAAAATAGTGGGTGTATTCCGTTCAATGCTTCACTTTCATCCCAAAAGAACGTATCCTATAGTGGTTTTGACCCCCTCTCACTATTAGTTAGACTTGCGAAGATGTTACCTTGTTCATCTGCAGTAATCATCCTTTTACGGCGTTTGGTTTATTATCTTGCGTCGGTTTAGTTGTTACAGTTCTGTAGTAGAGTCACGCGTATCTGGATCTGGTTCAACTTATGTCACGCTTGGAATTTCGCAGTTCATCTCGTACTTCGTGGTCTCTGTGAGGCGCAAGCATTTTAATTTCGTTTATTATGCATTCAATTATTTGGATGCAGGTGTTGTTCCCCCTTTGAACAAGCGCGCAAACTACTTGGAAAATTAGAAAGAAAATCAAAAAATTCGATACTGCAATCCAAGTTAGATCCTGCGGCGGACAGGTGCCAACCAAATACACTACCGGGTCGGATATACACTGCTCAACAATTGATAGGGATCACTTACTTGTTCTAAATTTATTTCTGAAATATTCGCTCCAAGATTATAAATTTAGTCAGATATCAGAGTATTTTCAGTTGATAATATGGTTCACTTGAGAAAATAATGAAAAAATGGAAAGTTGGAGAGAAAAAAAGACTTTATTAGGAACACTCAAAATTCTGCGTTTGAATAACATAAAAATTTTATGATGAAACCACAAGAAGGCTGAAGTTTCGGTTAAGCATTCTACCCTACTTTCGATCAAACGATTTATAAAATTTTGGCACAAATTCGTCCAAATATCCCGTAAAGCGTTAGAAAGGTCTTCCAGGTTATTGATCGGTTGTTCTAAGGTTGACAATTGTCTAGACATCTCAGACCAGACATGTTCGATGCAATTCATGTCTAGAGAGCGAGCTGGCCAGTCTATCCTATCAATAGCATGAGTTTCTAGCGCTTCATTAACCAGACAACTACGGTGTGCACGGGCATTATCGTCAATTAAAATGAAATTCTCGCCCACGGAAGCCTCAAACGGAACAATTATGGGTTCAATAATCATATCGTGATATCTCTGGCTGGTCATGGTGGTGTTCTGCAGAACAACCAACTCTGTGCGTTGGTTCAAACAAATGCCTTCCCATACACATAAAGAACCTCCGCCAAAAGCTGTTGTGGGTACCATACATAAACTGTTCTGTATACCTTCGACCTTTTTCCCTCCAAGCAAGAATACGTCCATCGGAGTTGACCAAACGAAATCTAGACTCATCCGTAAATAAACATCGGATCCAATCTTCAAGTGTCCAATTGCGGTGTTCCTCAACCCATTGCCGTCGATGAACACAGTGTTCCCTATTCAAACGGGGATGTTGTACCCTCCTACGTGCTCTCAAACCACGAACATTTAGTCGTCGTCTTACAGTCTGGTTCGAAATTAGAACTCCTGTTGCAACTCTCAGTGATCTATTGAGCCGCGACGCGGGTAAGTGGGATTTCTCCTAGCATTGAGGATCAAAAGACGATCTTGGGCAGCTGTTGTACTGCACTGCCGACCTCCCCCACGAACATAAGCTACTGAGTCGTTTTGGATGAACCTATTCCAAGCCCGACTCACTACACTTTGCGAAACATTCAACCGCCGGGACACTTCTCACTGGGACAAACCTTCCTGTATCCACCATATGATTTGGTTCAGTTACAGAGGAGCCAAACGTCTTCTCGGCATGACTGATGAGCTGATATTGTTCTCATTTCTTCAATTATTGTCACCTTATGCCTACCACATTGCTTTTCACTCCACCTGTAACAGCCTACAGATAATAATCGATTTTGTGAACAAGAGCCGATGAAGTGGGGAAGACTTTGATATAATCAACTCAAAACATCTTACTTTTTCCTTAGAGAACATATAATGTACAGATATTCACGAGATAACATGAAAAAATACAAGTAAAGAGAAGTTCATAAGTGATCCCTAGCAATTGTTGATCAGTGTATTTTTAGGTTTCATTACCTAACTGCATAGAGTATAGATTGCGCGTCAAAATCATGCAAAAAATATTTTTTCTTAGAAAAAAATATTCGGCAACAAAATCCTGAAATAGGTCAATTTTTGTTTCACATTTTTGAAGGATTTTTCTTGCACCCTGTGCCATCCCCATCAACCCTCAAAATTTTTCTATTGGGGAAAATGGATCATGTGGTGCTTTTTTGGCAAGGTCTTTGTATCATCTTTTTTATATAGGCTTGCAGATATTTTCAAGAGAATTTTTTTTTTCGAAAAATTAGTTAGTTCGAAGAGGTTTTCAGTATGTGCACTTTGTCATGGCTCATTTACTTTGAGACGATGGTACCTGATGAAAGGGTATAGCCGGGTTTCAATGGTAAATCTGCCCCCGCGGCCTTTTCGATTCATATTGAGGGGATCGATTAGGCATTGAATGAAAATAATTCAGCCAACTTTTCAGCTTTTTATCTCTAGCCATTTTTGAGATTTCTGTGAAAAACACTTTTTTCGATTTTATTTTTTTTCTCTTGTGATATCCAAAATTTTCGAATGGTGATTTTTTCTGTCGATTCTTTGCTATTGAAGGAATAGACGTATAATTTTTTTATGAATTTCAGCTGCAAAATTTATTTTTAGGAAAAAAAATAAAGTTTTTGTCATTTGTTTTTCGGTGTTCATGAAAAGTGTCCACCGCCATTTTTTGACATAAAATGTCTTCTTTGGCCCTTTATACCCTGGAATTTTTTCACATTTTTAAAATTGGTGGAACATTTATAAAAAAAATTAAAACTGTTTGAATTTTAGGATTCAACAGATATCCATCAAATTTTGGAACCGTTGTATTCATATTGGCTTCCTGAACAATATTAGTGAAAAAAACAATTGGCGATCTGTTTTAGTTTGGGAGATATGGGCCCCCAAAATCCGAAAAATATTTCACCTGAAAGTCACTTTTCTCAATACAGAAACACTGAATTACCGCTTTATTAAGTTTAAAGCCTCTCTGAACATTTTAACATAAAGATTTGATTCATTTTATTTCAGATATATCCAATAATTGTTGCAAAAACATCGAAAAAATTCTAGTGAAAGCCCGCCGTTCCTTATTAGACCAAGCAATAGAGCTATCGAAAGGTCGATTTTGTGACAAAAATACTACCTGAAATCTGACTGTGCAGTCATGCAATAGATAGTTTCTACATGTTTTTCATGATAAATTCCACTCCTGAATCGTCTTAGGTTTTTTTTTGAGTAGCGAAAAATAGCCAAAAAAATCAAAAATTTTGCTTTTTCGTTTATAAAACGTGAAGTATTGATCTGATCGAAAAGCTGTTAAGGCATTTTTTGTAGACAATTCAAAAACAACAAAAATGAGGTGTGACACGTCTCAAGCGGATAATTAGTTTCCGAGAAAAGTCCAAAAAACTGGAAAAAAACATCAATTTTTCGAAAATTCATAACTTGGTCAATTTCTGAGATGAAGCGTAGTTGCTCTGAATTTAAGTAGTTATTAACATATACTTTATTGGTGCACAATTACAAAGCTGCCGGATAAATAGTTTTTGGACAATCGCAGTTTTCCGAATTCGACGTACTTTTTTCAAGAAGGTCCTGATACTCGGCTACCTGTCGGATTTGAATTTTACAAAAAGCATTTTAAAGAAGAAATAAAATTCTTCGAATCGTTTATTCTCTCGATACCGACCGATAATGTTTAGTGGGTGAAAAACGGCGTCAAACAGGAGCAAAAAGGCTCGAATGCATCAAACTAGTCACGGTGTGGGAGTCGCCCGCTAAGCGACGCGCGAAAGATACAAGGTATACAGTTTTCCCCTCGCGTAGCGGGCGACTCCCACTCCGCGACTAGTTTGATGCATTCGAGCCTTTTTGCTCCAGTTTGACGCCGTTTTTCACCCACTAAACATTATCGGTCGGTATCGAGAGACTAAACGATTTGAAGAATTTGATTTCTTCTTTAAAATGCTTTTTGTAGAATTCAAATCCGACTAGTAGCCGAGTATCACGACCTTCTTGAAAAAAGTACGTCGAATTCGGAAAACTACGATTGTGCAAAAACTATTTATCCGGCAGCTTTGTAATTGTGCACCAATAAAGTATATGTTAATAACTACTTAAATTCAGAGCAAATACGCTTCATCTCAGAAATTGACCAAGTTATGAATTTTCGAAAAATTGATGTTTTTTTCCAGTTTCTTGGACTTTTCTCGGAAACCAATTATCCGCTTGAGACGTGTCACACCTCATTTTTGTTGTTTTTGAATTGTCTACAAAAAGTGCCTTAACAGCTTTTCGATCAGATCAATACTTCACGTTTTATAAACGAAAAAGCAAAATTTTTGATTTTTTTGGCTATTTTTCGCTTCTCAAAAAAAACCTAAGACGATTCAGGAGTGGAATTTATCATGAAAAAAATGTAGAAACTACCTATTGCATGACTGCACAGTCAGATTTCAGGTAGTATTTTTGTCACGTAAAAAACCTCTATTGCTTGGCCTATATGGTAAGTTTGGCACTACCGCGTCTTTCAGCAAGTGCCATTAGGAAATGATAGCGGGATTTACCGGTATGCATCGTGTCATATTCGCGCGAAATAATTCGCTGTAGTGCCAAACTTACCATAAAAAACGGCGGGCTTTTCCTAGAATTTTTTCGATGTTTTTGCAATAATTATAGGATATATCTGAAATAAAATGAATCAAATCTTCATGTTGAAATGTTCAGAGAGGCTTTGAACTTAATAAAGCGGTAATCCAGTGTTTCTGTGGTGAGAAAAGTGACTTTCAGTTGAAATATTTTTCGGACTTTAGGGGCCCATATCTCCCAAACTAAAACAGATCGCCAATTGTTTTTTTCACTAATATTGTTCAGGAAGCCAATATGAATACAACGGTACCAAAATTTGATGGATATCTGTTGAATCCTAAAATTCAAACAGTTTTAATTTTATTTCAAAATGTTCCACCTATTTTAAAAATGTGAAAAAATTCCAGGGTATAAAGGGCCAAAGAAGACATTTTATGTCAAAAAATGGCGGTGGACACTTTTTAAGAACACCGAAAAACAAATGACAAAAACTTCATTTTTTTTCCTAAAAATAGATTTTGCAGCTGAAATTCATAAAAAAATTATACGTCTATTCCTTCAATAGCAAAGAATCGACAGAAAAAATCACCATTCGAAAATTTTGGATATCACAAGAGAAAAAAAAATAAAATCGAAAAAAGTGTTTTTCACAGAAATCTCAAAAATGGCTAGAGATAAAAAGCTGAAAAGTTGGCTGAATTATTTTCATACAATGCCTAATCGATCCCCTCAATATGAATCGAAAAGGCCGCGGGGGCAGATTTACCATTGAAACCCGGCTATACCCTTTGTCATGAACAACTTTTAATCCCTACAACCCTCTGGTGGAGAAAGAATGAAGTGAAATTGGAAATTTATTTCCAAACATACACGCTTCAAAAACGCATTGAAATTATTAAAATTCACTATAAAAATGGTGAAAATTTGGCAGAGGCTCGAACATTTTTGAGTCGTCGTGATGCACCTTTTCGGACCGCAATGAAAAAATTGGTGGAAAAATTAGGGCTGTTGGGACAAGTTAGTGATGTGAAGAATAAAACCTGTGCACGTCGCTCATGAACAGCCGAGAATATTGCTGCTGTAGCCGAAAGTGTTGAAGAAAACCCAGGTTTGTCCTATCCTCGTCGTTCTTTGGAATTGGGTATTCCACAAACGTCATTACACCGTATTTTTCATAAAGAATTGGGTCTTAAGGCTTATAAAGTTCAGTTGACACAAGAACTCAAGCCGGCCGATCATCAACAACGTCGTGTCTTTGCTGATTGGGTCGTTGAAATGCATGATAATGTTCCGGACCGTGTTATCTCTCGAAGAGGTGATCACAATTGGCCACCGAGATCTTGTGATTTAACATCTTGCAACTTCTTCTTTTGGGGCCACGTGAAAGAGAAGGTCTACGCCAATAGCCCAGCGTCCATTCAAGACCTCAAAAATGGAATTCGTGAGGCTATCGAGGACATAAGGCCGCCACTTTGCGATTCGGTTATGGAAAATTTCAATAAAAGGATATGGTCCTGTAAGAGTGGTCGTGGTGGTCATTTGCCTGATGTTATTTTCCACTATTAACGGCATAGCTTCTTCTTTATAATGAAATAAACATCCGATCATTCAAATTGAAAATGACATTTTCTTTGAATATCAAAATAACACCTCTTATTGGAAAACCCTTTATTTAGTATTAATTTCGAGTTCTATACAAAATTTGAAGGTAATAGCCCTACTTATTATTCCACCAATGAACGAGATTTCAAAAGCATCTGCTCAGGGCTTTTCTTAAATTTTTCTCTATTTAGTATCTGTTAGGGTTGAATGATGATATTCAAGGATCACCAATTTGGTTGACTCTGTACATTGATAGATGTACAGATTTTGCATATAAAGACGAGAGCACGTATGAAGAATGAATGGAACTAAGTCATCGAGATATAATAGAGAAGCATGGAAATATAATATAGAAGAGACGCTATGACATACTATTGAGTGAGGAAAAATAGTACCACTGGGCGGGGCTAAGTCGGGGACCAGTATGGCGGAAAGTTCAGGGTTGAATTAAGTTGACAGTTTTTTCTGTTTACAACTTTCACCCAAAAAATACGATTTGTTGGGTCTTTAGGAATCCTGTTCAAATAAGGTCAATTGAATATCAAAAAACAATTTTTCTTCAGGCGATAATATACACATATTAAAATATATCAGAATACCAAGACAGACTAGCAAAAATTTCGAATGCGGATCTGTTCAGTAATTATCCTTACCTGTGATATGTTTTTCCTATAATTTTCTTCTTATCTATCTCTTCTCTGCTTAAAGAAAGCCTTACAGTGCACGATACCACTTTATTGTATAATATCATTAAGCAGAAAAAATCACAATTTAACTAAAACAGGCGCAAGAATCACAATTCCTCCAGAAAATTCAACGATTGTCAAATTTGGCGTTAAGGTGGTAGTAATATGGCGGATCTGATACCATGTTTATTTCAATGATGGCAACTCTATACTATCCTATCTCTATGGAACTAAGTACACAATTCCTTTTTGAGACACTGTCAGACTCCTGACAATATAGAATTATAAATTCCTTCCGTCACCAAAAAAATTACAGCTCTCTAGTTCGATTGAAATACCAAGGATAAATAGTCGTGAAAATATATCGAAATAACCGTTAGTTGTTAATAACCGTTCGACCGTTGGATATTTTGCGAAATATTATCCGAGATGTATAGAGGTCCGAGATTGGATGTTGCATTAACCAGGAAGATTGAATAAATGCATCTGATTAGTACACTATGAGTCTTGTTTCAACATAATATGCCGCTAATGAAAGGGATGTACTAGCTATTGAGTATTGAGACAGCTAACCGTTTCTTTGCTTTTAGCAAGTACAGTGGAACTTCCCTATAGCGAACGTCTGTATAAAAAAATTCTCTGTATAACGAATTTAGTTCAAGATATTGCAACTCGAATTCAAATTCAATGTTAAAAACACTCTCTTGAACGAAGTAAATTCGGAAATTTTTCCCGCAAAAGATCAATGATTCGTTGCTTTTGTGGCACGTAGCGCCGTCTTGTTGGAAGTAAACGTTGTCCAGATCAATACTATCCAATTTCGGCCATAAAAAATCATTAATCATCTCTTGGATCGCGCAATCCATTCACGGTAACTGTTGTTCCAGCCTCATTTTCGAAAAAGTAAGGTCTAATGACTCCGCCGGACCATGAACCGCACCAATCAGTCACACGTTAAGGATAGAGAGGCTTTTCAACCATACCTCATGGGTTTCCAAGCCCTAGATGCGACAATTTTGCTTGATGACGATGCCACCGAGGTGGAAATGGGCGTCATCACTCAAGATGATTTTTCGATGGAATTTCGGATCATTTTCATGCATTTCAACGACCCAACCAGCAAAGACACGACGTTTTTGATGTTCGTCAGTCTCGAGTTCTTGTGTTAACTGAACTTTATAAGCCTAAAGACCCAAATCTTTATGCAAAATACGGTGTAATGACGTTTGTGGAATGCCTAAATCTAAAGAACGACGAGGAATTGACAAACCTGGGTTATCTCCAACTCTTCCGGCTACAGCAGCAATATTCTCGGCTCTTCTTGAGCGACGTGCACGGGTTTTTATCTTCACATCACTAACTTGTCCCTACAGCTCGAATTTTTCCACCAATTTCTTTATTGCGGTCCGACAAGGTGCTTCACGACGTCCCAAAAATGTTGGAGTTTTACGAACCGTCTCTGTCAAATTTTCACCATTTCAATAGTGAATTCTAATAATTTCAATGCGTTGTTAAAGCGTGTATCGTTCCGTTTTAATTAATGGCGTAGTTTCTAATTGTTAAATGTCAAATAAATGACAGCTTCAAACGTGACATCTACCGAAAGCAGGCTATTCAAAATAACACCTCTTATTGGAAAACGCTTTAGTTCTGTCAAACTCAGATAACTCGTTTCTAGGCATATTACACAGTTTTTGAACTAACCCGTAATCGATATTTTAAACACATGAACAATTTTTGGTTCCTAATGTTATCGTTTGTTTGACACTATACACTACAATGCAAAACTCTTGAAAGTGAGAGTATCAAAAAATTCTAAAAAATTCCGTTTCTGTGTTCAATTTTTCATGAACGGGATACAAAACAATTGTCTGCAAGTAATACATTCCTAGCGTAGCTGATTTATTTTCGACGTGATTCTTTCAGACCTTTTCTGATGACAAGTATTTAACCTTTGCTAAACACCTCACATTAAAACTATTGTGAGGCTGAAATACTCACAGCTCAAGTTCGAAACAAATTCCAACTGGACCATTTCTTGGATATTGGTGCTTCCAGTTCAATTACGTTAGTCAATCAGAGAGTATTCACATGTAATTAAAACTAGAATTGGCCATTTTCCTTGAACGTTCGATAAAGATGAAGTCAATATCGACAATAACGTGTTCTCAATGAAGTAATGAGATTTCTAAGTGTTGAACAACACGACGTATAAATGGAATGTTGAAGTTTTAATGATATTGTATTGTTTGTGCTTTGAAAATGGTTTTTCTTAAGATTTCCATTCCTTCGAAGTTGAATTTATTTTCTTTTTTTTGTGTGTGTAAGGTTTTTTCCATTTTTGTGGTATTTCTAGAATCTGTTTTATGTTGTCTGATCACTATGATCCCATCCTCTAATAATACATTGGACAGACAAAACAATTGTTAAAGGATAGGATCAGACGACATAAAATAGATTCGATTAGTTTCGTTTTGTCTTAGATATCGAGGAACAAAAATTTGAATGGACATATTTTATGGAACACCCTGTACGATTTAGATGGTTAACGAACTCAAACGAGCTATTTGGAACCCTGAAAATCTCAAGTCTTTAGGACAATCAATTCGAAAGTCAACGTGCTAACGGCCGGACGGCTGGTCCCACGGACAGAGTTGAGTTTGACCTCGGATTCTTCATCAGGGAATGGAACCCTATCGTTTGAGACCATCGAGATATAATAGAGAAGAGACGCTATGACATACAATAGAGTAAAGAAAAATAGTACCACTGGGCGAGGCTAAGACGGGGACCAATATGGCGGAAGGTTCAGGGTTGAATTAAGTTGCCAGTTTTTTCTATTTACAAAGGACCCCGCACATTTTGTATGAGAATTGGCTCCCGGTGGATTTGGCTGAACATTTGATATGATGTTCTACTAATCCTTCTGATCAAATGTTTCTTCAGTCACGAAGCTGAAAATGCATACTTCTAGGAGTTTTTAGCGATTTTTTGTATCCATTATGGCTTACGTATTATGGGAATTGGCTCCCGGTGGATTTGGCTGAAAATTTGATATGATGTTCTACTAATCCTTCTGATCAAATATCTCCACAGTCACGAAGCTGAAAAATGCATTCTTCTAGGAGTTTTTAGCGATTTTTTGTATCCATTATGGCTTAGGTATTACCGTTCACACAGAAATGTTTGAAAATATTTCGAATTGACAGAATCTGCTTTCAATAATCACGAAATATTCTCAAACATTTCTGTGTGAACGGTAATACGTAAGCCATAACTCCTAGAAGTATGCATTTTTCAGCTTCGTGACTGTAGAGACATTTGATCAGAAGGATTAGTAGAACATCATATCAAATTTTCAGCCAAATCCACCGGGAGCCAATTCTCATACAAAATGTGCGGGGTCCTGCGGAATCCTGTTCAAATAAGGTCAATTGAATAGCAAATAAACAATTTTTCTTCAGGCGATAATATACACATATAAAAAGATATCAGATTATCAAGACAGACTTTCAAAAATTTTGAATGCGAATCTGTTCAGTACTCATCCCTACATGGGATATGTTTTTCCTCTAATTTTTTTCTTATCTGTCTCTTCTCTGCTTGAAGAAAGCCTTACAGTGCACGAGACCATTTTATTGTATATTATTAAGCAGAAAAAAACACAATTTAACTATCAACAGGCGCAAGAATCACAATTCCTACAGAAATTTCAACGATTGTCAAATTTGACGTTAGGTGGTAGTAATATGGCGCATCTGATACCACGTATATTTCAATGATGGCAACTCTATACTATCCTATCTCTATGTTTGAGACCATTTTCGGCTCAAAATTAGAAAATTACAGATATTAAAACGATATAGCTCTCGTTTAGGTAGAACGAGCGCTTAAAAACTGCTCTAATCTTACACACACACACACAGGAATATAAATTCAACTTCGAAGGAACGTCAATATTGAATAGCGAAAACCACAACAACTGCAGGAACATCCATTAGGTGCACCAGTTTTGTTCTAAGCATATACGAATAATCTCTTAGTTAGAGTTACTTAGTAGTCTATGGCTCTAATGTTACTCTAGCACTACACTGGTTCTCATTTGAATGGGCATTTCATTGTTCTTCGTACAAAAATTGCACTCAGGTCTTACTGGTGCGCACCAGTTCTTCCAATGGAAAACGCTATTAATAAATCGGTCAACTTCAGAGAGGATGTCAATGGACCAAGCACTATACATATAACAATTAAACAATTCATTAGTGCCCCTGATTGACACTCAAATTTCCACCCAAAGGTATTGAAAAAAATATCTACCAGGACCAGGATTTTATTTATTCCTAGCCTTGAAAAAGATCTAAAACTACACGAAACGTCGGAGAATTTTGGAATAATAAGAATAACGAATTAAAGCACATCCAAATACCTGATAATTGTTTTTTAAATAAGTATAATGGATGAAAATATTAATCATAATTATAAATTATAGCCTACTTGACAAATTTTCCGAACGCACGTTACAATAAAAAATAGCTCGGTACTATTTGTGAGGTAATCTCCATTCATCAAATTCCGCCTTCGTGAAACGAGATACCTGCATCTTCAATTCATATTTCGAAATCTTGAGTTCTTCTTTTTTGTATAAGTTTCGTTTTCGCAATTTCACTAAACGCTCGCCCAACACTTTGAACGATGTATTGTGCCTTCTATCCATCGAAATAGTCTGGTAGACAAAGCGTTCCATTTGATGAGAAGCGTTGCCGATTGAATAACAGAATGATTTAATGCATTTACTTTCATTCTTCTTTTTGGTCCTTTGGATTGTGACGTGCTCCAGTCTCTACCAATTTGTGTTGCCATTCGAAAATAGAAATCTCGGGCGCCACCTCAAGTTTAAAGTGTTGAGGACATTATGGTACCTATAAGCGATGTCCAGATCGGTTGTTTGTAACTGACTAGAAGTTCCAAAAAAATACTTAGAAATTTCTTGGGAAACATAGAATACACAATAATAATAGAACTTTTATCCACGACAATTGTATAATACACCCATTATTCGCCCATTTGCTCGACCATAATAATACCCATTAATCACAAGGGAATAATGAGTTATTATTCACTGCTGTCAGAAGATCTGGAATGATATTCCTTAAATTGATATTTCTCACTACTTGTCTTAAGAACTCCAACTAACAAGTGGAAGTGGAGTAATTTTGACAAATAGAACAGGCCTTTTCGGATGACAATCAATGAAACGATAAGGTTCAAAATCAGATTATCAGAAATGCAGATTGTGGAAATCAAACTGATTTTGTCAAAAAGCAACATCAGTTGGAAGTGATGCGCATCAGTTCAAAATCACAACATTGTCAAATAGAACGCGCATCAGTTTGGAAGTGATACAGCTTAGAATAGAAAGGGCCTATTTATTTATCGATGTAATAAGCTATTGGTGCTCTAAGGTATTTTCATCTATCTCTACATATTTCAGAATGTTTCAATTCTATTTGGGTCGAGTTCAATGTCTTCAGGTTATCATCCTGAAAACGGCATCATTAGATATTTGGCGTGAGATTTTGCTGTAGTGTCAATAAGTGTAGGTATATGTTAGATAGCGACTGCATACAATTGCGTATATTTTCCATGGAGGTAAAGGAAGGGGAGGGAGCATATCCTATATTTCTCTTAGTGCAGAATGTCATATAAAATCGACCATATGTTTATGGGCAACTTATGGAGGGAATTTTTTGACGCATTAGAGCACCACAAGAAACCTTTATTAACTAACACTGAATTTCTTTTTGCTACCAACTGTATAGAAAATTAACAAGAAATGAGGCACAAACAATATAATCCAACGTTTGAATAGTTTGAAGTCAGCCATATTGATGTATTCCTTCTTTGTTTGTTTGTGTTTTGTTTATGTGACACTACTGACACTTGTCAATCATTATGCCTCCTCACTTCCTTTACCTCCATGATATTTTCCGATTTTTTTAAGTTTCATATTCGTTAGAAGTTTTCTATTGTTTGGAAGGTTCCAAGGAATATTTAATCGATGTAAGTAAACCTCTCAATGATTTATATATTGAGTTTAAACCATATGTCAATAACTGTGGCAATAATATTACATCGAACAGTGATTGACGTAGGCTTTAACCTTAATATATAAATCTTTGAAGGGTTACTTACATCAATGAGTTATTTCTTGGAACCTCTCAACTAATAGAACAAATCTAACGAATATAAAACAGAACAAAATCGGAAAATATACGCAATTATGCGCAAGTCGATCCTTAAGAAAACCTAATATACACCTATTGACACTATTACAAAATGTCGCGTCAAATATCTAATGATGCCGTTTTCAGAATGATACCCTGAGGATTTAAATAGAAATAAAACATTCTGAAATATAAGGACAGAGATGAAAAAACCTAGATAGCACCAATAGTAATTACATCGGTATATATGTGAAGCTCACTAATACTTTTTGTTATTTCTTTGTTTATATGGAATATAATTGTCTAAACCTTCTTATTTCTCTTTTATTTTTAGTATGAATGTCTCAATGACCCATATAATGTAGGCTGACCAGATCAATCGTTGTTCAATGACGGACAACCCAAAAAAAGGATTCGTTGGTATTGATGACCTTTTTTTTAGGTCCAAGATGACAAGATTTTTTCGACGATCTCAACATGAATTGTGTATAAATTCTTGTTTGAAATAAGTAGTGTTTCTAAATACTCTGTGAATAAGTGGTGCTTCTGAATACTTTGTGTACGGTTGCCATGAGGATTGCACATTAAAATAGCATAAATTGAGCATTAAATTGGGTCATTAATGATCAATTTCGTACACATATCATCCTTCAATTTGAGATCGACGGAAAAAGAAATTTCCTCTGATTTTAACAGTTAAATTCAAGATTTTGAGTTTCAAGAGTCCGTCTCAATGACGGACGTCTGGTCACCCTAATATAATGAGAATGTATGAGTGAGAGAAGCAGGATGATATCATAACCAAAATTGATCCAAAAATGAGATGAAATTATGTTAATGACTATCATACCTACTGGGTGTCAATTAATATCGAAGTATGTCAATGACTATCAAATATGTAATTTCGAGTATTCAATCGATATTTATTGAAAGTTTGAAGGTACTAACAAAATAGCAACATTCAATATAGTTCCGTAATAATAAGCATGGTGTTACAGTAAAATAAGAAACCGAATTCGCCTACTGAAAGTATCCATTCCCTTATGGTATCAATCAGTATAGCTTTTACCTATATGAGACAAAATACAATAATTCAATGAATACATATTTTAATTCAAAAATAATCGTGAAAAAGCATCTACGGTTGGAACTGTTGCAAGGTCGACAAATCGCTCCCAACGAATCGTGCCTATAAACAAAACAATGAATCCTTCTTACGCTTCATTCTATCAGATAACAATGAATCGACAACAAAAGGAACTCATGTAGGTATTATAAATCGCTTCGATCTATTTTATTAGATGATTCGAGTCGTTGTCGAAATAACTCATGGGCTTAGTGCGAAGAGAATCGCGATCTTACACATTTCGTCCTTCGGAAAAGTAGATCAAAACGATCGCTACACGTACATCCTTTATTTATTATAACATATACGATGAGCTTTCTATCGATTATGAATATTATAGGTTCAATGTCAAATGTTTGAGTAATAAACACAATGGCCAGGGCCATCGCCAGGGGCCCGATTCTTGAAAAATCTCTCATGCGAGAATTGCATTTCTCTCTCAGTGACCGAGAGAATCTGTATCTCGAATTCTCTCCCGACCGAGAACGAGTTCTCTACTACTAACTGGTAAGAGAGATGACTATTTCCATAGGAGAGAATCACAGAATGGAGCAACCTTAGACAAGGGAGCCAACTATTCTGTTTCTAGTGTGGAGTGTGTGACTGAAATTATTCGAATATGTGTGAGAGAAGTGAGATGACATCTCGTATAGGAATAGTCGAACGAGAGTTGTCATCTCTACGAAGTTCAAGAATCGAGCCCCAGGGCGGTTTTTCAAACTAGGTCAACAAAAAATATCATATATGGAATTTTACAAATGAATTCTTCCATAGTATATTCTTCCGAGATTAAGATATAAAAAATAAAATAAAACACACTATTATTGTTTATTAAAATCTTCGGCTATCGATTTCGGAGTTATTCCATCATCAGGCCAGCTGAAAGTATACAAATGTAGGACATGTATTTATTTAGGCGAGAGTATGCAACTTACTGTCTTGAATTAAAATGAACACAAACTGTTTAAAAACATTAAAAGTGGTCCTCCTCTGTCAGAATTGTTAAAAAATTTTAAAAAATCTAGTCAACCTTTACTACTAATATGTCTTTCTTGCGGAATGTCAACTGAATATGGAACTATAGGATATGTGCGAAATGTGATATCTAATATGTTGATATATGTGGTCTATTGGTGGCGGGAATTTTTGAATTTTATATTTATTGTTGTTGTTTTTTACAAATCTAGGAGTTTGAAAATGCTTCTTCTGTCGAATTCTATATTATCATTAAGTAAAAATTGGTTGTCTTTATTTTTTAAATTTCTAGTTGTTCTAGTAATATAATTTTATGGTAATTATTTTCTTTATGAGCATTTTCAGATTATCTAATGTGATATGATCCCGGTTATCGTTTAATGTGTGCCTAAAGCGGAATGGGGTTGATTTCTTTTGTGTTCTTTGAATCTTTTTTCTACATTACGAGTTGTCATTCCTATGTAAAATGAAGGGCAGTTTGTGCATGTTATTTCATAGACTCCGCTGGATTGTTTTGGTAAGTTTAGATTAGCTTTAGATACTTATGTAGATCACGTAGAAAAAACAAATAATGCTCCTACCACATAGCGAAAACATAGTAATCTGGAAAAGATACGTATACGACATCTTTTGCATATGGTCAGGAACAAATACAGAACTTGAAGAATTCTACCAAGAAATCAACTCCAGATATATAAAATTAAATTCACCATAGAACACGCTATAGCAATTCACCGAATTTCTTAGATCTGAGCATAACACTAAAAGATGATAATGTTTTTCTTTTCGAAATCTACAGGGAGCCAACACCATCATTCCCTTTAGCTCATACCACGCACCCAGAATGAAGAGAGAGCCGCATTTAGATTTTTATTTCATAGACTTTTTAAACCCCTTAACACCAGAAAATTATAGGAAAGAACTAGATATAATATACCAAGTAGGCAGGGAGGGAAATGAATATTCTGAATCATATATCGACGAAATTCTAAAATCAATGAAAAGAAAAATAAATCTAGATAAGATCTACCCCCCACACACCATCAGGAAATATTTCATATCAACACCATATTACAAAGATCTACATGAAAAACTAAAACATACTTCAGAGAAATACAATTATACACTAACAAATAAACGACACAGAACAATAGCGGATATACTGATCAATAATAAAATGAAATCTAAACTTGAACAATCCAGGGGAGTCTATGAAATAACATGCACAAACTGCCCTTCATTTTACATAGGAATGACAACTCGTAATAATTCCGAAATCGATAGCCGAAGATTTTAATAAACAATAATAGTGTGTTTTATTTTATTTTTATATCTTAATCATATAATATGGAAATTGAAAGTAACTGACTGAGAACGCAATTCAGCCCGGAATAACAGAAATATAGACAAATTTAACATAAAAAATATCAAACCCAGATATGCAGGTGTGACGCTTAAATTCCACTCACTATAAGTCGCCGCCGGTCGCCCCTTTTTCTCAGTTTATGACGCTGTAATTCATCAAACTTGTCGGCATTCTCTTTGATACGTATATGCCGCCGCGACTTTATATCCATTTTTGGGGTGGCTTCCACATATCTTATTTTCAGAGGAATGCAGAAGTCAAATACTGACAAAACAATTCCAATTTCCAGCACTCTTCGTGTTAAGTGAGGACGACTTTCAGAGAATCATCCAACTGGTCTCAAATATCGCGAAGCAATTGAATATGGACTTGGCCACTGAAAAAACTAAATACAATGTGAACTAGAAGTAAATCAGAAGATAAAAGGTTTTCCAAAAGGTTGTTATTTTGAATAGTCCGCTATTTCGGTAGATGTCACGTTTGAAGCTGTATTTTTTTGATTAATAAAAATGAAATGATATACGCTTCAAGAACGCGTTGAAATTATTAAATATGTAGTGGAAATTTGGCAGAGAGACGGTTCGTAAATCTCGAATATTTTGGTCGTCGCGAAGCACCTTGTCGAACCGAAATTGGTGGAAAAATTCGAGCTGTTGGGACAAGTTAGTGATGTGAAGAATAAAACCGTGCACGTCGCTCAAGAACAGCCGAGAGTATTGCTGTTGTAGACGAAAGTGTTGAAGAAACCCAGGTTTGTCCATTCTTCGTCGTTCTTTGGATTTAGGCATTCCACAAACGTTTTTATGGCCGAAATTGGATGGTATTGATCTGGACAACCTTTACTTTCAACAAGACGGCACTATTACCACACAAGCAACGAAACCATTGGTCTTTTGTGGGAAAAGTTTCCGGACCGTGTTATCTCTCGAAGAGGTGATCACAATTGGCCACAGAGATCTTGTGATTTAACACCTTGCGACTTCTTCCTTTCGAGCCACGTGGTAAGAGAGGTCTACGCCAATAGCCCAGCGTCCACTCAAGACCTCAAAGATGGGATTCGTGAGGTTATCGAGGACATAGGGAAGCCACTTTGCGATTTGGTTATGTAAAATTTCATTAAAAAGATATGGTCCTGTAAGCGTGGTCGTGGTGGTCATCTGCCTGATGTTATTTTCCACTATTAACGGTATAGCTTCTTCTTATAATGAAATAAACATACGATCATTTATATTGAAAAATTGCATTTTTCTTTGACTATCAAAATATCACCTCTTATTGGAAAACCCTTTAATAAAACAGGTAATGTCATTCAAATACTGTGGGGTCGAATTATCCAGTTTTAACTGTATTAAAGACGAGGTATCTCAACAAGTCATGAAGGCAATTAAAATTGCAAGCTGCCTCAACGATACTATATATAAAGGTATCATAAGACCGGTAATGACCTACAAGGCTGAAACAATGCTGAAAACAGCGGAAATGAAGATTCTCCATAGTATTTCCGGAAAAACTCTGTATGACAGAGAAAGGAGTGATGAGATCTGAAAGCTGTGTGAAGTGAAGAAAATCGGGAAGTGGATTTGGATAGACAACAGAAAGGAAGAATGGAAAGCACACATAAACAAATGGGGCAAGACAGAATGGTGAAGAAGGTAAGGGATTAATCACCTCTAGAAAGAAGAAGTATCGGTCGACCCAGAAAGAGATGGAGCGATAACTTACGCACCGAATAGAGATATCATCGATGAAGAACAGGCTCCAAGCCTACTGGAAGAGGGACGAAGAAGAGGATATAAATCTCATAGAATAGTATTAGAGATATAGTCCATTCATGAAAGGTTGAGCCGTCAGTTGGCCATGGAAATTTGGCATATTCCACTGTGTATAATGAAATTTTAAGTTATGTTCTTTATTTCTTGTCAGATTGATACGCAATGTTGTCAATATTGCATATAGTTGTCTGACCACTCGCAGGCTCGTCGGACGAGGCCGAGTACCTTCGGCAACGTTGACTTCATTTTACGTTATGACGACAGCAAATACTGCCACTTCAGATAAATATAGAAACGCCTACTATGTGCTCAACCTTTCGTGAACGGACTATAGTTTGAATCAACCGAACTGTCAGTTTGATATGAATTGAAACTCTGAAGCGCCGAAAAAATTTCTCAAAACTATCAACTATAAACATAGAGAATAGACTGAGCAATAACTGTCTGAAAGTGTCACTAATCAGAGATAGAGAGGATGCGATAACATAACATAACATAACAAGCTTCTTTACTTCAGATCATTTCACCTACAGTAAGTACATATAAGTTACATAAAATGAAATAGTGTCAAAAAAAAGAAAATGGAAGTCAGAAACATCCAAAATCTGCCTCGGAATAAGGTTCTAATTGTAGTAAATATCTATATATGTGTTTTTTGAAGCTTTTGATGTCCTTTATGGCTTTCACTGCTGGGGGTAGGTTGTTGAATAATTTTAAGCATCTATACTCAAGCTGTTTCTGGGTTGTTGTGAGATTACATTTAGGGTAGTTGTAATCAAGACTTCTTGTTTCATATGTATGATCACTTTTGAATATCGCAAACATCCTTGGATTTTATGCATAAACAGGAGGCATTCCTGAATATCGTGGCCATTATCTGTCTCTTTTTTGTGGATCTGTGCTGACATAGAAAAATACCACCATTGGCCGCAAATATAGTCCGTTCACGAAAGGTTGAGCACATAGTAGGCGTTTCTTTATTTATCTGAAATTGGCAGTATTTGCTGTCATAACGTAAAATGAATTAATGTTGCCGAATGTACCCGGCCTCGTCCGACGAGCTTCCGAGTTATCGGAGAACTCTATCAATATTGACAACATTGCGTATCAATCTGACAAGAAAATAAACATCATAACCTAAAATTTTAATATACACAGTGGAATATGTCAAATTATCATGGCCAACCGACGGCTCAACCTTTCGTGAACGGACTATAGTAGGCGTTTCTTTATTTATTTGAAGTTGGCAGTATTTACTGTCATAGAGTAAAATGAAGTCAACGTTGCCGAATATACTCGGCCTCGTCCGACGAGCTTGCGAGTTATCAGAGAATTCTATGCGATATTGACAACATTGCGTATCAATCTGACAAGAAAATAAAGAACATAACCTAAAATTTTAATATACACAGTGGAATATGCCAAATTTCCATGGCCAACCGACGGCTCAACCTTTCGTGAACGGAGTATAGGTTTGATCTCTTTCCATTTTTCAGCCATATTTTCTATAAAGCTGAATAGGGATTGCTCAGTCCATTTTTCTATGTCTATGCCATCACATTCCTGAGGTCACCATAACCTTATTTTCAGCCTGATTTATTTATGTGTAATTCAGTTTTGTCTGGATTTGTGTGCACATTCAAAACACTGTCAAGCTGGATGGTTATTGAGTTTTATGTTCTTAATTTTTCTGAATTGTGATGTGCAAATTCTGAAAGCACTGAAAGCAGCACATAATTAAATTGAAGCAATGAAGCGAACCCTAAGATTTATCTGGATGAGCTAATACCGGCCCACTCTCACTCATAGCAGAGCAACAATTAAAGCGCTTCGTTACAGAAGAATTAGAACTACACCTTCATCTCCTTACGTAGAGTCTAGTAGGTTATGCAAGCGCAGGATCCTCCGGCATAAAACCGAGTCTCCGGTGGCCTATTCAATTAATTATGATAATGGGCAGCGAGCGATTTCTGTAAGAGACATTGCCGATACGTAATTGGTAATTATAATTACGAAGACGAGGCAAATGAATTTCTTTATATGTTTGCTTAGTCTTTCATCATCGCTAAAACGCTAACCTTGATAATTGTTACACTTACCAGAAGGACGAAGTTTGTTGATGCCGCGATTCAAGATGTCTAGATGAATCAGAAAAAAAGGAGAGCGTACGTTGACATAAACTGATTTAAGGAATGATTTTGGCTAATGATAAAATTGAAGAATCATTTATTTGGGGGTAATATCCCTAGTCCATTTAATTTTTCCACAGGAAGTTAATAGTGGAAAATAACATCAAGCAAATGACCACCACGACCACGCTTACAGGACCATATCCTTTTAATGAAATTTTTCATGACCAAATGGCAAAATGGCTGCCCTATGTCCTCGATAGCCTCACGAATTCCATCTTTGAGGTCTTGAATCGACGCTGGGCTATTGGCGTAGACCTTCTCTTTCACGTGGCCCCAAAGGAAGAAGTCGCAAGGTGTTCAATCACAAGATCTCGGTGGCCAATTTTGATCACCTCTTCGAGAGATAACACGGTCCGGAAACTTTTCCCGCAAAAGATCAATGGTTTCGTTGCTTGTGTGGCACATAGCGCCACCTTGTTGAAAGTAAACGTTGTCCAGATCAATACTATCCAATTTCGACCATAAAAAATCATTAATCATCTCTCGAATCCATTCACCGTAACTGTTGCTCCAGCCTCCTCTGGACCATAAACCGCACCTAACAGTCACACGTTGAAGATAGAGAAGCTTTTCAACAATAACTCTTGGGTTTTTCAAGCCCCAGATGCAACAATTTTGCTTGTTGATGAAGCCACCGAGGTGGAAATGGGCCACATCACTCAAAATGATTTTTCGATGGAATTCCGGATCATTTTCATCATTTCAACGACACAATCAGCAAAGGCACGACGTTGTTGATGATCGGCCGGCTTGAGTTCTTGTGTTAACTGAACTTTTATAAGCCTTAGCACCCAAATCTTTATGCAAATACGGTGTAATGACGTTTGTGGAATTCCTAAATCCAAAGAACGACAAGGAATGAACAAACCTGGGTTTTCTTCAACACTTTCGGCTACAGCAGCAATATTTTCGGCTGTTCTTGATCTACGTGCACGGGTTTCATTCTTTACATTACTAACTTGTCCCAATAGCTCGAATTTTTCCATCAATTTCATTATTGCGGTTCAACACGGTGCTTCACGACGACCCAAAAATGTTCGAGTTTTACAAACCTTCTCTGCCACATTGTCACCATTTTTATAGTGAAATTTAATAATTTCAATGCGTTCTTGAAGCGTGTATGGTTCCATTTTTATTAATGGCGTAGTTTCTACTTGCCAAATTTCAAAAAATGACAGATTGAAACGTGACATCTACCGAAATAGCGGTACACCTCTTATTGGAAAACCCTTCATTTTCAACGGCTGGGGTTTGTCACCACCCACGTGTCGGACGCAGGGATGAACTTGAACTTTGAAGATTAGTTCGAATTTCGACTGATTCAGATAGAACAAATTCTTCTGTTTCCGTGACTGCATCTGTGTGACCTTGACCCACTCCGCTGTTCAGAAACTACATACCGAAACTGATTCAGAGAGCGCTCGTCTCGGCCAGCGGCGGCATCAATGGGATTGTGTTCCACGTATCTACCTGGTGAATATCGAAATGAATAATCAACAGATTTGCATGTGAGACCAAGGCACTATCTATCTCTATCCTCTACGTCATTGGTTTCCAACCTGTGATCCGCAGAAGCGAAATAACGGTCCAGGAATGATTTCAGCGGGACTGAGCTGTTTTTCGACGTCTGGTGAAAATGTCGCGTCGATTGAGACTTCTGAAGGGTTTTCCAAAAGAGGTGTTATTTTGACATAAAAAAAAATGATCGGATGTTTATTTCATTATAAAGAAGAAGCTATGCCCTTAATAGTGGAAAATAACATCAGGCAAATGACCACCACGACCACGATCACAGGACCATATCATTTTAATGAAATTTTCCATAACCAAATCGCATAGTGGCTGCCTTATGTCTTCGATAGCCTCACGAATTTCATCTTTGAGGTCTTGAATCGACGCTGGGATATTGGCGTAGACCTTCTCTCACGTGGCTCTAAAGGAAGAAGTCGCAAGGTGTTGAATTACAAAATATCGGTGGCCAATTGTGATCACCTCTTCCCTTCGAGAGATAACACGGTCCGGAAACTTTTCCCGTAAAAGATCAATGGTTTCTTTGTTTGTGTGGCACGTAGTGCCGTCTTGTTGAAAGTAAACGTTGTCCAGATCAATACTATGCAATTTCGGCGATAAAAACAATTTAATAATATCTTGATAGCGCAATCCATTCACCGTAACTGTTCCTCCAGCCTCATTTTCGAAAAAGTAAGGTCCAATGACTCCGCCGGACCATAAACAGCACCAAACAGTCACACCTTGAGGAAAGAGAGGCTTTTCAACAATAACTCTTGGGTTTTCTGAGCTCCATATGCGACAATTTTGCTAGTTGACGAAGCCCCCAAGATGGAAATGAGCCTCATCACTTAAGATGATTTTTCGATGGAATTCCGGATCATTTTCATGCATTTCAACTACCCAATCAGCAAAGACACGATTTGTTTGATGATCGGCCAGCTTGAATTCTTGTGATAACTGAACCTTAAGACCCAAATCTTTATGCAGAATACGGTGTAATGACGTTTGTGGAATGCCTAATTCCAAAGAACGACGAGGAATGGACAAACCTGGGTGTTCTTCAACATTTTCGGCTACAGTAGCAATATTCTTGGCTGTTCTTGTTCACATCACTATCTTGTCCCGACAGCTTGCCACCAATTTCTTTATGTATTGCGGTCCGACAAGATGCTTCACGAGTCACGACGACCCAAAAATTTTCGAGTTTTACGAACCGTCTCTGCCAAATTTTCACCTTTTTAATAGTTAATTTTAATAATTTCAATGCGTTCTTGAAGCGTTTATCTTTCCATTTTTATTAATGGCATAGTTTCTACTTGTCAAATGTCAAAAAATGACAGCTTCAAACGTGACATCTACCGAAATAGCGGGCTATTGAAAATAACACCTCTTATTGGAAAACCCTTTACAATCTAGCAGGTTCACCGTTCACCCAACACCGAGAGTAGGTCTAGTCTGTAGCGATGAAACGAGAAGCGGTAGACTCTGGACGTACCCTAAGGGTACGTGAGGTACGTCTATCTATATTATAGAGTACACCACTTTTCGCTAAATCGCAGCAGGCTAGCAGGTGATAAATGTTCGGAGAATTGAACGCATGTTAAGTCTATCTTGTCTCGCTTTCATGACCTCATCAGTGATATCTAATCCATCTTTTAACTGACAGAACAATCGCTGAAAAGATCACTACACTTCAAGAACTACAGGGTTCGGCACTCGAAGTGTTACCTGTTCAAAAAGCGGTTAGGAAAATGATTTTCATTCATTTTTATGCACAGAACATGTGAAAATAATCAAATTTTCAGAATCAATTAACTTTGGCTCGATATGATCACCTTTCACTGTGATTATTGCCTTGAGATGGTCAAAAAACGAATCACAAGTTGCCCGAACGTAGCTAGCCGGTATTTTTACCCACTCAAGGACAATGGCTTTATTCAGCTTTGATTTTGATCTTGCTTTCCAAAATGGAGCTGATAGAATAATCCATTAGCTTCACGTCTGGTCAATTCGAGAGCCACTGTGTGGTCGAAATGAAGGTCTGAACGTTGTTTTTCAACCATGTTGGTTCACTCGCGCTTTGTGAGCCTTTTCAGTCTCTTTTTGGAACATCTATGGTCTGCAACCGGTATGTTTGTCTGCCCACGGCTTCAAAGCAACCCCAAGGACACTTTCCTGCCAAAATATTGCAATATCGTTTGCTCTGGGAATTTACAAATTGCTCAAGTGGAAAAATGTTTTCGTCAGAAAACACGATGTTCGGAAATTTATGATACCAGAGCACAGGGAAAAACCTCAGTAGAAAAAACCCTGTCTCGCCGTTTTTACAAAATTGAAACTTAAAACTATTCGAACAAATACCTTCAATATTTAGATACAAAATACTTAATTCATGCTTTTGGGCCAGGGAGGGTGTTTTAAACCAGGTCTGGCATTCCAATTGATGATTTTTTGAATCTCCTGTTCTTCTAAGACCGCTACAGGACCCTATTAAAGGGTAATCATCTCCCATAGATTTAAATAGTGGTATTTCATCCTAAATATCGAATTCGATTTCGGAATAATGATAAAAAACTTATGACAAACTTATGTCAAAATGGACAATACTTATAACTGTCACGTAGCAAGTTTCTAAATAACCGATATCCCTGTGGCAGTTGCGCCGATGGTTACACTTCAAGTGGTAGATTTAGGAAAACTTTCAATGTGTGGTCTCAAATAAAGGCAATGAAACTATTCACAGCTTCTACGTATGGACTCCTCATCCGTCATTTTAAGTAAACGATCAATTAACAAGCAACTTATCCGCAACTACGATGTCATGACCGATGCATCTAATCGATCTATATTCATTTAGATCCCCCGGTTAATAGTGGACATTAGGTTATATAATCATTCGAGGAGATCCTTTAAGAATCTCCAGATATGATAAGATACAAATCGCACGAAATTTATTATTCAAAATAAAATCTTGCGTTTCTTTAAGTTTACTACTTGCATTATAATTCTCACTTCTTGCTTCCGTTTCCATCTTTCTGGCTGAAATATTAAAATCACACCCAAAAACTTTTCCAAAAACTGTCACAAAATCACAAACCGCTGAGGGGATAAATACTTCTTTAATAAAAAGGGAGGGAATCAAAACAACAGCTGATCTCCATCCAGGATCACCGGACTTGATTTGGCCCGATTGGACGTTCAGTTTCTGCATAGAAACGAAAATAATGCCGCGGAGCCAGGCCTGCGACACGTGATCTACATCTTGAATTTTGAGTGGTTCCCGCACCGTTCATTTGAAGAAGTTTTAAATGTTACTAATTTCAACTCGTGGAGGCGAGCCTCCTTCGCTAATCTGTTTGCCTGCTATCCGTTACGCTGTATTGTGTGTTGCGAATAATGTATGGTTGTTGTAGATAGCTGAGTAATAAACATATGTTTATTACTTTGCGATTTGAATAGTAGATATAATGATGGAAATAATACAGATATAGAAATGTGATTACTTTTTATTTGAACTTGAATTTAGGGGAGGCCCGGCCTCCTTTGCCTCCTCTAAATAGCCGCCACTGCTTATAACTGTCAAGTTTCTAAATAGCTGATATCCATGTGGCAGTTGCGCCGTCGGTTACACTTCAAGTGGTAGATTTAGGAAAACTTTCAATGTGTGGTCTCGTATAGAGGCAATGAAACGATTTACAGCTTCTACGTATGGACTCCTCATCCGTCATTTTAAGTAAACGATCAATTAACAAGCAACTTATCCGCAGCTACGATGTCATGACTGATGCATCTAATCGATCTATATTCATTTAGCTCCCCAGGTTGTAATAGTGGACATTAGGTTATATAATCATTCGAGGATATCATTTAAGGATCTCCAGATATGATAAGATACAAATCGCACGAAATTTATTATTCAAAATAAAATCTTGCGTTTCTTTAAGTTTACTACTTGCATTATAATTCTCACTTCTTGTTTCCGTTTCCATCTTTCTTGCTGAAATATTAAAATCACACCCAAAAACTTTTTCAAAAACTGTCACAAAATCACGCTGAGGGGATAAATACTTCGTTAATAAAAAGGGAGGGAATCAAAACAACAGCTGATCTCCATCCACGATCGCCGGGCTTGATTCGGACCGATAGGACGTTCAGTTTCGGCTGAGCTCGTTAGCCTAGAAGCGAAAATAATGCCGCGGAGCCGGGCCTCCGACAAGTGATCCACAGCTTGAATTTTGAGTGGTTCCCACACCGTTCATTTGAAGAAGTTTGAAATGTTACTAATCTCGACTCGTGTAGGCGATCCTCCTTCGCTAAGCTGTTTGCCTGCTATCCGTTACGCTGTATTGTGTGTTGCGGATAATGTATGGATGTTTTAGATTGCTTAGTAATAAACATATGTTTAATACTTTGAGATGTGGATAGTAGATATAATGATGGAAATAATACAGATATAGAAATGTGATTACTTTTTATTTGAACTTGAATTTAGTGGAGGCCCGGCCTCCTCTGCCTCCTCTGAATAGCCGCCACTGCTTATAACTGTCACTTAGCAAGTTTCTAAATAGCTGATATCCCTGTGGCAGTTACACTTCGAGTGGTAGGTTCAAGAAAACTTTCAATGTGTGGTCTCGTATAGAGGCAATGAAACGATTTACAGCTTCTACGTATGGACTCCTCATCCGTCATTTTAAGTAAACGATCAATTAACAAGCAACTTATCCGCAACTACGATGTCATGACCGATGCATCTAATCGATCTATATTCATTTAGCTCCCCCGGTTTAATAGTGGACATTAGGTTATATAATCATTCGAGGAGATCATTTAGGGATCTCCAGATATGATAAGATACAAATCACACGAAATCGGTTTTCAGCAAGTGACTTGTTATTCAACATCCAAGAGGTATAATGAGGAAGTACCGAGCTCATCACGATGCTTAAGCGGTGTTAGATACCGCTTTAACTACTTTCAATAAACTCCTGACCTGACCAAGTCAGTCAGTTGGCTAATGACGGGCACCCCGAGTCATTACAGCGTGACATGAAAAATTTCGGACAAACTTTTTTTCATTTAACTTTATTAAACAGAAGAAATTGAACAAAAAAACAAGAAATAATAATAGCTGGAACATTTGTGAATAATACATTAAACCGTTTTGAAGTGGCTACCTTTGTCGGCGATACAGAACTTCAGACGTTTCTTGAAATTCTTGGCAATGGGGCCGCAACTTATCGAGCGTTAATCGGTTTCATTCCCGGCGCAGAGATTGCTTCAGCGACTCCAAATTTTTGTGTTGTTTATCACAAGCCCTGTGCTTCAAAATCGATCACATGCTGTAGTCCATTTGGGTTGAGATCCCGTGAGTATTACGGCTATTCTGCAGATGTGATGAAACAAGTAAAATTGGTTCTACACCATTCTTGTGTCATGTTCGCTTTGTGAGCAGAAGTGGAGTCCTGTTGATAGGTCCAATGCGTATCGACGTAGTGCTGCTTGACTCACGGAATTACTACGGCCTTGATTGATTTTAACCCCTTGATCTACGAAAACCAAGGGAGTTTTACCAATGGCCCAAATTTCGCCCCTGATCATGATGGATTTTGACGATGTTCGACGATTGCCTCTGCGGACTGTGTCGTTTTGGTGGTTATGGGATTGTTTTACGGTGAAAAGCTTCTCGTAGGTGAAGAGAATGCGTTCCCATTGCTGACCGGCGCGGCGGCGAGACGAGAAGTTGGCGGCACCTTCGTAGTCGTACGCGCTTGTTTTCGTCCGTGAGGAATTGAAATTTGAGGTTGAGCTGCTTATTGACAATTTGACTGACTGATTCACGGTTGATACCGGTCTCACAGGCTATTTTCCTCATGGATACCCACAAATATCAATTTTTTCCAACTTTTTTTTTGCTGTGTAACCTTGAATTATGCTTGTCTAAAATGTAATCAAAATTTTTATACCAGCTGCTCTAGGTTTCATAAAAATAGGGCTTACTTCTCGGAAAAAAATTCAAAATAAACAATTGTCTAGTTTCAACTGACTGTATTGAAAAAAAATGTACTACGTAAGTTTGGCATGTTTTGTCAAAAGTTGGCGCATTTAGTAAGGATTCCAAAATGGTATAATACTTGTTAAACTGTAGCTGCCGTAGAATTTATTTTCGATTGCCTTTGAATACACTTTTTCTTAAACTGCCTTCCATTAAAAAAGTCCAATGGATTCAAGTCCGGTGAACGGGCCGGCCACGAGATTGGACCAGAACGTCCGATCTATCTTCCGGGAAAAAATGTTACCAGAAAAAAAAATTTCCAGAGAAATTTCTCCGGAGAAATTTTTTCTGGAAAAAATATTTTCTCTGGAAATTTTTTTTCTGGTAACATTTTTTCCCGGAAGATGGATCGGATGTTCTGGTCCAATCTGGTGGCCGGCCTGTTCACCTGACTTGAATCCATTGCACTTTTTTACTGGGAAGCAGTTTAAGAAAAAGTGTATTCAAAGGCAATCGAAAATAAAGTTGAACTACGGCAGCTACAGTTTAACAAGTACCTATTATACCGTTTTGGAATCCTTACTAAATGCGCCAACTTTTGACAAAACATGCCAAACTTGCGTAGTCCATTTTTTTTCAATACAGTCAGTTGAAACTAGGCATTTGTTTATTTTGAATTTTTTTTTCTCAGAAACAAGCCCTATTTTCTTAAAACCTAGAGCAGCTGGTATCCAAATTTTGACTACAGTTCAGGCAAGCATTATTTAAGGTTACACAGCAAAAAAAAAGTTGGAAAAAGTTGATCTTTGTGGCCATAGGAGCGAAAAAACTGTCACAGGGTGGGGAATTTTGCCTGGTTTTTTAAATGCCCATTATTTTAAAATCATGCAATTAAATTTTTTTTTTATATTTTTCTGACAACCAGCATTACTTGCCTTTTCACCCAGTTCCGGGTTGACGTCGAGTTTTGGTATCCTGTATATTTGGTATCAATCTCAAGTCCCATATAAAATTTTGAGGTAATAGTCTCATTGCTCTACCAATGAACGAGCACTCAAAAGCTCCTGCTGAGGGTTCTGTTAAATTTTTTGATCTTCCACTGAACCGGTCTCTTGAAATTTTTTAATAATTCGACCAATAGTGCCTTCAGATGGACGATTATGTTAAACATAAAATTCAAGTAATTTTCTGAAAAACGTTTGTTATGAATTTCAAAATACGATATGATCATTTGACGAAATGATGGCTTATAACGCAGAATTGCGTTGTTTCTCCATTTTGATGATAATTCACAATTTTCATCACGTTTATTTCTGGATAGTTGATTCACTTCAACTGAGTAACTTCAGCTGATCACGATCCACATTCATCACTCAGATGCGAATCCAAAATATCTTGCAAAACTTAGACATGTATTTGCATTGAATGCACAATACCTTAACCGTATCAAATTCGATGATGACCATAAGATATGGAGAACAAGATGGCGGAAAAAAATGGAACTTTCACCTGTGCACCTTTTGAACTTATGATGCACCACAGGCGCAATAAATAGAACAATGAGGTCATACTCTTGTGCGAATATATTGCAATTCATTCAAGTTAGGAAAATGGATATTGATTAATCCCTATTACAGGGTGTTTGGTAATTCGATCCTTGGAAAGGGATATACTGCGAGTTGCGTCGAGTGATGCATTGTCCGAACATTTTTCATCTTCCTGAAATTTTCTGAATCGTTATCGAAAACAATTAATTTCGTAAAAAATACTTGACTCTGAATATTCAATGAATATTTTTTTCGATGCTGAGGAGATGGTCCTCATTTCTCAAAAAAGTTTTCACTAAAAATTGAGATTACCCTGGACATAAAGGATCAAAAATGGCTGCATTTGTTTTCCTCATAAAATCTTGATGATAGACTTGGGAAAATCTCGTAAAAGGTATTATGAACTTGGTGTACAATTGTGAAGAAAAATTTACCTGTCTCGTTAGCTTTTCAAAAAGGTCTATACGTCAATAATTCCTTCATGCTATCGAAAACTATGGACAGAAAACCGAACAGGTAACAAGCTTTTTCGAGTTACTCAGATATTCAATTCTCCCCTATTTCACTCGTACAATGGCTTACGAATCACGAGCGAAAAAGAGGATATCTGAATTACAAGTTTTTCTTTACTTTTGTACCTTCACCAAGTTCATAATACATTTTCGAGTTATTCCCAAGTCTATCATCAAGATTTTGTGAGGAAAACAGGTGCAGCCATTTTTGACTTCCTGTACCTCTGGTTAGCTGAATTTTCAGTAAATACTTTTTCGCAAGAAATGAGGACCATCTCCTCAGCTTCGAAAAAAATATCCATTGACTATTAAGAGTGAAGTATTTTTTACAAAATTAATTATTTTCGATAACAGAGCAGAAAATTTCAAGAAAGTAGAAAAATCGCCCATATCTTCGTACCCGTAGTTTTTCAGACCAAGCTCCACTTGCTATATCGGGATTGTCCTAGAGACTTGAAATTTCAGGGTGAGTTCGGTTCCCAATTGCCTCGGTTAAGTTCGTTAACCAGCCACATTGTACAGGGTATTCCATAAAAAATGGCCATCCAAAATTTTCATTCCTCAATATCTCAGACAAAAGGGAACCAATCGAAATGAAATGTTGCCTTCACATGAAAGATGCTCATAATAAGCCTCATGCAAAATTTTGTGACCATTGTGTTAACAGAACCATAGAAAATTCAATTTGAATAGTTTGACGAAGAATTTTTATATTTCCATAACCAAATATCTGATTCAAGTGAAATTTATTGTTTTGTGAATGAAGATTGATATACTGAGTGTTCATGCAATATTTCGAGAATATCGCACCATCAAAATCATAAAATTCAATATTTTTAATTGTCAAGTTGAAACATATTTCAATTTTGGAATAATTTCCAGAATATCATTTCGATCGTGAGATTTTCCATTTATATATTCAGTATATCAATCTCAAGTCCTATACAAAATTTAGAGGTAATAGCCTCATTGCCCAATGAACGAGCGCTCAAAAGCACCTACTCAGGGCTTTCTTAAATTTTTTTTGGTCAGTTGTAGATTCAATTCGTACTTACTTCATTCATCAGACAAAGCCTTCTTACTTATTGTGCGATAAAAATTCCAATATCTAATGGAGGTGTCCGAAAAAGGCGCCGGTTTGTAATTGATATTTAGAGATAATTATCCGTATATTCTGGTGAACGAGTACTTTATAGATATTCGAAGACACCCAGCAGATTCATTAATTACGAAGCAGCCGTATAAGTGAATAGGATCGACAGTATTGGTTTCGTATTACCGATCAGAGATTAGCGTTTATCTTGGCCTTTTATAAATTGTAACACACCAAAATTGTAAATTGTCACATTTCGTAACATCAATAGGATTGACACATGATCGGTGGTGAAGACCTTTTTGAGCGATCGTTCTATTTGAACGAGTGCTATTTCGTTTTACTTTGACGAATCCGTGGTCAATGAAATTTCTGTCCGTGGGCCTTCTGTCCGTAAACACGATAACTCTCGAGATGATTGTCCTAGACTAGGGCTGCCATACGTCCCGGTACGCCGGGACATGTCCCGGTTTGAAGCATTGAATCCCGGTGTCCCCGTCAGTTATTCAATTGTCCCGGTCAGTAATTTGAATTTAGTTGTTATCCCTTAATTTTTCCGTATCTCCAACCGTTTTCGAGGAAAAAATTATTGAACGATTGTATGTTATTCGATAAATAAAAAAATAATAGAAATTCTCGATAGATATGCACAAAATTTGCTTTGAATTTGATAGGTCATCATCTGAGACTCAACTTAATGGGCCCCACTCACTTCGTTCTTCTCCGCCGTTTTTACCCGACGGTTTAAAAAACGGTCGGGTAAAACTGCCGCAAAAACGAAGTGTATGGGCTAAAAACGGCGCACTTACCCGACGTTGCAAATTTCAGACGAGGCCTGATTTTCGTCCGTTCTCTTGACGTTTTTAACCGTCGGGTAAAAACGGCGGAGAAGAACGAAGTGAGTGGGGCCCTTAAGCTTATTCAAAATCAACACACAATCGTTTGATAATTGTTTACTCGAAAAAGGTTAGAGATAAGAAAAAATTAAAAAAGGGTTTTTAAATTGAACGAAAATATCAAAAATTAATTATACGCTGATCAGTGGAGTATCGCAAAAAAGATTCAGGATGTGTAATGATGGAGACTGATGAAAGTTGCTCGCATTCCAAATTTGGACTGAATATCTCAAAACTGCAGGAGTTATGAAGAAAAAACCAATTTTTTTTGGAATTTTCAACACCCTGTAGCTCGGTAACGAAGTTTTTACGGATCCATGTTGATATAAACTTTTTTCTCCAACCATCAAAAAATGTTGACATTTTTGTACTATTTTCCGGTGCAAAAGTCATAAATTCCCTCACCGTACAAAAATTCACTCGTTACTCAGCAACACTTTTAATCCTAGGATTAAAAACGCTACTTTTAATCCTTGGATTAAAAGTAATTGCATTTGACGTCTACTTGACAATCACTGTCATTAGTATGTGTTCAAATTTATAACCAAATTATTAACGATTTTTGACTGAAACCAATTTTATTGTAATTTTGACTTGGTTGGAGAAAAAATAGTATATATTATTCGGACTAAAAGTGCTTATTTTAACTCGCAATTTGCTCGTAAAAAAAATATTTTAATCCTTATAATATAATATTACTATTTTTCCTAAAATTACATTATTATGTAACACTTCGTAAGTATAACACCTAAATAGACCTATGAACTTTTTTTGCACGGTATATATATTTTTGTGCCACTTGTCCCGGTAGATGCTCCAACATTTATGGCAGCCCTATCCTAGACACTTGTTATTTTCAAGGTAGGCTCGCTTCCTAAATGCTGCGGTTAAGTTCGTTAACCAGCAAAATCGTACAGGGTGTTCCATAAAATATGGCCATTCAAAGTTTTTTTTTCGGCCTCATGCAAGATACTTATAAGAAGCCTGATACGACATTTTGAGTCATAGTGTAGATAGAACCAGAAAAATCCTTAAATTTCCACAACAAAATCCGATTCCAGTGGAATCTATTTTGGGGGTAAAGATTCCTAAACTGAAAGTTCATGAAGAATTTCATGAGATTCATTTCTAAAAACTTTATAGGTTTTCACTCCCACACTCTGAAACAGAAATAATTAAAACATTTTCAATTAAGATGAAGTGCTCCTTCGAATATCTTTGCACTTTTTTGTCAGGAGCAAATTAGTTTTGAAAAAATTGCCTAACAGTTAAACTAACAGAGGTAAATAATGCTCCTGACAAATAAGTGCAAAGAGTTTCGCAGAAACACTTCATCTTAATTGAAAATTATTTTTTAGAAATGCAGAATCCTCCCAGATTATGTTTCAATCGATATTCATAAGATTCGCATAATCAGAAATATATTTATTCATCTTCCTATTTGTCAATTCGATTGAGCTGAAGTTATGAAGTTAAATGTTCAATACCTATTCAAAGGAATACACAAAAATTTGTGGGAGTTGCGATAATACAACCATAGATAAGTTTATCGTAATATCGAAAAAAATATCAATTTTCCCATGAAAAAAGTTTCGATTGAAATGAAATCGAGTTTGAGGATGTAAATTGACGAAGTGAATATCATGCTAATTTTCAAGGGGATTGTGAAATAAGAACCACATAATTTTAATATTTTCAGTTATCGTGCTGAGATTTTGCATTCTATATTGAGTATCAATCTCAAGTCCTATGCAAAATTATGAGGTAATAACCTTATTGCTTCACACATGAACGACCGCTCAAGCACCCTGCTCACAACAGAAATTGTAACACTTTTACCTAATTTTAGAATTGTGGTTAACACCGTAACACCAGGTCTGAAATGTAACACAAATGTTACAATTGTGATACCTGTAACATCACCGATCAGAGATGTCCTTAGGTGTATTCTGGTTTTGGAATGATTGATTGATGTCGATAGCAATGATCCTAAACTGACCCAAATTATCGAGAAGTGGTCTGATTGCAACATATTATGTTTGTTTAGAAGAACGCACATTTAGAGGTAATTGGATAATGTATTATTAGGCTAGTTGTTAAGATGATCATCTGTCGATCAATTTTCGAATAAATCACTTTCACCTGTAGGCAAGGTTCGGAAGAACTTGACAGCTATAAATCACTAATCAATGGAGTTCATGTTTGGCAGACACTCACTTTCAAAATTACTGCACCCCCTAATTATTGAGGCTATCTCAAACTTTGCTAAAATGAAAGCCTCGGAGTCAAGCGTGATGTAAGGCTTATACAGAAATAAAAAAAACAATTTCATTTTATAGAATTATGAAGTTCCTATGACAAAAATATGAATAAGTAATCAGGAATTTCAAAAACAAAAATGAAATTTAAACGAAGAACTGTATTTTGCGAGATAAGGACAAACTCTCAAAAGATCTTGAAGTATATTTAGCAACGTTTCGCAAACTCTCGTTTGCTTCATCAGGCCTCTACATATACTATAAATAAGACATTCAGATGTGAAATTTTAAAAACTTTTGAAAACGTTGGCATCAACTATATACTCCACGTTAAATCACAAAAACAGCTTAAAATACTCAAAATTCGGCTAAAATTCATTTGGAGAATTCCAGAATATTAAAATCTAACGTGGTGATTTAACGTGGAGTATATAGTTAGTTGATGCCGTCGTTTTTAAAGTTTTTAAAATTTTACATCGGAATGTCTTATTTATAGTATAGAGGCCTGATGAAGCAAACGAGAGTTTGCGAAACGTTGCTAAATATACTTTAAGATCTTTTGAGAGTTTGTCCTTATCCTGCAAAATACAGTTATCAATAGGATTTTATTTCCGATCGAATCTTGATTTGAAAATAAAATCGTCGATTTGAAAGTGGTCAGTTCTGAAACTATGATTAATCTGTAATCTGTATCATGATTTTAATTTCATGCCGATATAATCCTCTAAAATCAGTTTACTTATGTTGAAATAACCGCAATTATTCCGTTGGACGTTGATATTGGACTCTTTCATAATTATAATATAGATTCTCCTTCTATGCAAATTGCGAAATTCCGTTAAATTGAACACTTCTGACACTTTTTTCAAATGGAAGAATTTTGCATAGTTAAGGCATCATATTTGACATTTTTTGAAGCAAGGAGCCATTTTTGATTTATTGTGGGTGGTAAATCCTTCTGTGCGCTTTTACTTATGCGATCGTAAAACAAAGTGAAAGAAATTTTGAAAACAATACACAATGTTTCATAAATAAATTATAAATCTTGAGATATTTGATTGAAATTTGGAATGAAGCAATGCTTCATTCAAATCATTATTTTGCATTGAATATTTGAACTTCAGCAACTACTTGTCTTGACTTTCATATTTTCGAGGAAATAAAATGCAGGTCAGTATTTCTCTCCTAATTTGCATACAGTTCAACTAATACTATTTAATTCAGGACAAAAAGTATATCGGGTTCCTTTCGAGAAAGCACTACTTTTCGGTAAAAATTGAAATTAGTTGGTTATTCGTTGGAATATTCGAGTAGCGTTGAAAAATTAATAATGAATATCCTTCAGTGAAAATGAAACAGTCAATAGTTCTCTTCACAGATAACTGACCTCTCTCATTTTTCTCAGTCATTTAAAAAAAATGTACCACCCAGCAACTTATAAATAAAGCACTTCCGGACAAAGGTCTGCCACACGTTCCCGACTTCAAATAATTCTGGCTCCGTATTCTCGACAAGAAAGGCCCGCGATGTTTCCTGACATGAATCCCATAGAGCATATATAGGATCATGTCCCCAGAACTTCAATGATTAGGGGGTGCAGGATTTTCGAAAGTGAGCGTAAAATACTCCTCTACATAATTTGCATCATCATAACCGTGTTTGCGATTATAATCAGTATATATAAAAATGAAGCAAAGTCTGTAAAACAAACTGAAAGATTCTCCTCAGATGATACAAACATTGTTCAAAGAATAATACAAACTAGGTCATCATTTGCTCTCCATTACGTTCAGTCGTCTGACAAACTGTAATAACATTAATATTCCAAACTACAAGTTGCTTAACAAAAGAACGGCGTGTAATATAATTCATAATAATCTTCCGTTACAAATAGGTCTCGTGCTCTCAGCGCCCCTGGTTATGTTCTCTGTGAACTGAATCTAAATGATGAATCAAATTCTGATTGTTGAAATCTAATAATTATAGCTTTGATTGGGACTATCGCCACATACACATTTCAGTTTTCTCACATTGTACTCTATTATTTGTATTGTTAATCGTGAGACTTGCTATTGTGACTTAACTTTAACTAACAAATAGTGGATTCGCCAATCTGAATATTCATAAGATGCTAATCAGGGTACATGAATTTTGTCTAGGAAGTACAACTTTTAATTGAAATTTATGTAAGTCGTTTGTGGAGTTGTTTCATGAATGAAGTGTCGGATAGAGTTTCAGAAGATAGACTTTTCTCAACGCCAGATCAGCACGATGATGAAGGATTTTCCAATAAGAGGTGTTATTTTGAATAGCCCGTTATTTCGGTAGGTGTCACAGTTGAAGCTGTCATTTTTAGACATTTGACAAGTAGAAACTACGACATTAATAAAAATGGAATGATATAGGTACGCTTCAAGAACGCATTAAAATTATTAAAATTCGCTATAAAAGGGTGAAAATTTGGCAAAGACAGTTCGTAAAACTCGCAAATTTTTGGGTCGTCGTGAAACACCTTGTCGAACCGCAATAAAGAAAGCGGTGGAAAAATTCGAGCTGTTGGGACGAGTTAGTGATGTAAAGAATGAAACTCGTGCACGTCGCTCAAGAACAGCCGAGAATATTGTTGCTTTTTCGAAAATGAGCCTAGAGCGACATTCACGGTGAATGAATTGCGCTATCTAGAAATTATTGATGATTTTTTATGGCCGAAATTGGATAGTATTGATCTGGACAACGTTTACTTTCAAAAAGACGGCTCTACGTGCCACACCAGCAACGAAACCATTGATCTTTTGCGAGAAAAGTTTCCAGACCGTGTTATCTCTCGAAGAGGTGATCACAATTGGCCACCGACTTGCGACTTCTTTCTTTGGGACCACGTGAAAGAGAAGGTCTACGCCAATAGCCCAGCGTCGATTCAAGACCTCAAAGATGGAATTCGTGGGGCCATCGAGGACATAGGGTAGCCACTTTGCGATTTGGTTATGGAAATTTTCATTAGAAGGATATGGTCCTGTAAGCGTGGTCCTGGTGGTCATTTGCCTGATGTTATTTTCCAATATTAACGCCATGACTTCTTCTTTATAATGAAATAAACATCCGATCGTTTATACTGAAAATGGAATTTTCCTTCGAATATCAAAATAACACCTCTTATTGGAAAACCCTTTAGCTTTGATTGGGACTATCGCCACATACACATTTCAGTTTTCTCACATTGTACTCTATTATTTGTATTGTTAATCGTGAGATTTGCTATTGTGAGTTAACTAACAAATAGTGGATTCGCCAATCTGAATATTCATAAGATGCTAATTAGGGGACATGAATTTTGTCTAGGAAGTACAACTTTTAATTGAAATTTATGTAATTCGTTTGTGGAGTTGTTTCATGAATGAAGAGTCGGATAAAGTTTCAGAAGATAGACTTTTCCGAACGTCAGATCAGCACGATAATAGAAACAATTTCTCAGAGGCTAATGAACTATGATGAAGTTTCAAAACAGTTTTGTTCGAATCCAGATGAGAGCAGAAGTTATACCCATAAATAAAGGGTTTTCCAATAAGAGGTGTTATTTTGAATAGCCCGCTATTTCGGTAGATGTCACGTTTGAAGCTGTCATTTTTAGACATTTGACAAGTAGAAAGTACGCCATTAATAAAAATGGAACGATACACGCTTCAAGAACGCATTGAAATCATTGAAATTCACTATAAAAATGGTGAAACTTTGGCAGAGACGGTTCGTAAAACTCGAACATTTTTGGGTCGTCTTGAAGCAGCTTGTGGGACCGCAATAAGGAAATTGGTGAAAAAATTCGAGCTGTTAGGACAAGTTAGTGATGTGAAGAATAAAACCCGTGCACGTCGCTCAAGAACAGCCGAGAATATTGCTGCTGTAGCCGAAAGTTTGTCCATTCCTCGTCGTTCTTTGGAATAAGGCATTCCACAAACGTCAATACACCGTATTTTCAATAAAGATTTGGGTCTTAAAGCCGGCCGATCATCAACAACGTCGTGTCTTTGCTCGGTGGCTTCGTCAACAAGCAAAATTGTCGCATCTGCGGTTCGAAAAACTCAAGAGTTATTGTTGAAAAGCCTCTCTATCCTCAACGTGTGACTGTTTGGTGGACCTTACTTTTTTGAAAATGAGGCTGGAGCAACAGTTTCGGTGAACGGATTACGCTATCGAGAGATGATTAATGATTTTTTGTGGCCGAAATTGGATAGTATTGATCTGGACAACGTTCACTTTCAACGGGACGGCTCTACGTGCTATACAAGCAACGAACCATTGATCTTTTGCGAGAAAAGTTTCCGGACCGTGTTATCTCTCGAAGAGGTGATCACAATTACACACCGAGATCTTGTGATTCAGGACCTTAGACAAAGGATCATTTATATTGAAAAATAGCAGGTAGTTTCCACGAAAGAGATTATTTTCGAAACAAAGCAGAAAACTTTAAAATAGTTGAAAAATCGCCATATCTTCTCAAACATAGATTTTCGGACCATGTTCCACTCGACTCAATTCGATGCAAATGACGTCTAGTATATCCTTACTTCGAATTAGCAAACACCCTGTAAATGGCTCTTGTGACATTATTCAATTAGTCGGCTTTTTCTTTAGCATTTTCTTACATTGTTTGGCATTCTCTTCATACCTGTGTATCCATAGTAAGCTATTGTTCAAATTAAGTTTTTGAGTGGCATTATCCTCTGTTCATTTTATTCCTTCAACAATACATCATCAGGGACTGGTCTAATTATCATTGTCTCTACTTTTTTTGCCTACCTCTCGAACGTATAATAAATTATTATCTCCTTTCATCGAAATGATTTCTTCAAAATAATGAATAGTTTGCCAAGGTCTCGAATCGCTCAACAGTACGTCTTGTCTGAATCTCCTCCGACAGTTTGGTTTGACAAATATGATTTGAAGACATGGTGAATTTTAAGCTGGACTTTCACTAGGTCGGAAACGCAGCACAGAATTTTCCAATAAGAGGTGTTATTTTGAATAGCTCGCTATTTCGGTAGATGCCACGTTTGAAGCTGTCATTTTTTGACATTTGACAAGTATAGAAACTACGCCACTAATAAAAATGGAACAGTATACACGCTTCAAGAACGCATTGAAATTATTAATATTCACTATAATATGGTAAACATTTTACAGAGACGGTTCGCAGAACGCGAACATTTTTGGGTCGTCGTGAAGTACCTTGTCCATCTGCAATAAAAATATTTGTGGAAAAATTGATCTTTTGCGGAAAAAGTTTCCGGACCGTGTTATCTCCCGAAGAGGTGATCACATTGGCCACCGAGTTATTGTGATTTAACACCTTGCGACTTTTTCCTTTTTAGCCACGTGAAAGAGAAGGTCTACTACGCCAAAAGCCCAGCAATCTTCAGAATTGTGTGTTTTTTCATTTGCAGTCTAATTGACATTGGAAGTTGTCAACACATAGAGATGTTGATTTATTTAATTTTGAAATTTCCTGATGTCATACCCCAACAGAACAATTGTCCAAATTATCCACTTCATTAACAAAATACACGGGATTCCTTAATTTCCTTTAATTTTGTGATCTTGTAATGTCCCTATTTTCAATGTTGTTCTTATGTAATGTTTAATGCTACATTTCCTGATTACCTTCATCTCCGGAAAAAAAACATTTTTGTGAAAGGTTTGGATGAGCCGTATTTACCTTAAGGACATTGAATTTTTTTCAATTGTAGGAAAGTTCAAACGAAATCAATAACCAGTTTTGAATTTCAAGAAAATTCGGCGCTCTCACGTCATTTCATTTTGGGTGTAGTTAGTTATTTATAGAAGGGGTTACAGTTCACTACGACCTCAAGGTCTATTGTGTCCCCTTACAGTGTTTTTCTCACCACACCATACTGGGTGTAACGAAATCTGTTTTTTACTCTAAGTTCAAAACCACCTATGTGTGTCTAGCTTAAGATTCCACTCAAACAGTTTGATAGCAATGGTGCACATTTGTATCCGGATTATGAATAAATTGATTACATATTAAAAATCATTTATTCTTTTGAATATCATAAATATTTATAAACAATATATCATTATTATAAAATGTTTCTTCATATCCTAGAGCAAGCAGTCGTCTTCAGTACTTCCATAACTAAAACTATATATTTTCATTATGTACAATGAACATACCAACATCTTGTCACAAAACAAAACGACTAGACATTGCCAAATAACTTTTCCTATAAGTTGGTACGCTCTGCTAAGTCGGAAAATACAATTTTCACTATTCACCAAATAAAATTTTTTTATAATGCATCTTATTCATCTAAGCAAATATTCAGGTCCCTCAGTGCATTCTTGGTTCTGTATGTGAGAACGCCTATATAGGCGCATTCAGTAGGAGTATCCATTACCATTCCCGTTGCCATTCCCATTACCGTTACCGTTGGAGTAACCGTTTCCATTTCCGTTTGAGTAACCATTCCCATTCCCATTTCCGTTACCGTTGGTGTAGCCGTTTCCATTTCCGTTGGAATATCCGTTACCATTTGAATAACCATTTCCGTTACCATTGGGTCCACGGGGATAACCGTTTCCATCTCCGTTTTCTTGTCCTTCTGCAAATGTGAAGTGAAGCGTTAAAACTTTGCTTTATTGCTTAACTTCAAGATTCAAAATCCTAATCAAAATACTTCAATTACTAAGGAGGCAATTGAATCTCCCAATTGAAATATATGCCGATATAGATGAAGAAAATTCAAGTTTTCATTCAAGATAATAGTTCAACATTATTTAGTAATTTTGAGAATTATTAAATTGTAAGAGACTCAAGTGATACCTTCATATGTGATGGTGGGTTTGTAACCATCACTGTCAGCTTCATATGACACTATTTGTTTTCTGCCATCTGGTAACAATACATTGTACTCGCCTGTTGTCAAATCTCCATCTCTTTGTTCTTTGTGTCCGAAAAGGTTTCCTGATTCTGGATCATTTACTTCATACTCGAATTCGTATTTAGCAACTTCCTGAAATAGAACAAATTTAAGTAAAGTAGTTTGCTCAAAAGTTGATCTAAGTTTTGAGGTTTATTCTTTGGAACTTACGGTAGATTCTTCGGCACCAGCATACCCGTTAGAAGGAGGCAAGTAGCTTGGTCCTGGCCTTCCGTTGGTATAACCATTACCGTTTCCATTACCGTTTCCATTTGTGTATCCGTTACCATTACCGTTACCGTTTCCATTTTTGTATCCGTTACCATTACCGTTGCCGTTTCCATTTGTGTATCCGTTACCATTACCGTTGCCGTTTCCATTTTTGTATCCGTTACCATTACCGTTGCCGTTTCCATTTGTGTATCCGTTACCATTACCATTTCCATTTTTGTATCCGTTACCATTACCGTTGCCGTTTCCATTTGTGTATCCGTTACCATTACCGTTGCCGTTTCCATTACTTTTTCCGTTTCCATTCGATGGTGAACCGTTTCCATTTGGTACTCCATATGTAGAGCTTGGCGGGCCATAAGTAGCACTAACTCCATTACCGTTTCCATTAGAAGGTACTCCATATGTGGAACTTGGTCTTGTGTTACCGTTACTGGGTGGAAGATAGGTTGATCCAGGGCTTCCGTTTCCTAAAGAACATTTAATAATTAATACGTTGGTCTGGAAGCGCGTTGGTAAAATGTATTCAAAGAATAAAATAGGAAGAAGAAAGGAGATATCCTGTAATGTTCAGAGAACATCGTGAGAACCAAGGGAAAGAAGGTAGGAATTGGTGTTCTTTTTGAATTTCTGGAGGTTATATGCCTCGGGGAACACCTCCCTAGGCAATGTGTTCCAGAGCCTCGCTGTTCGTTGGATGAACGAGTCTTTGAAAAGGGATGTTCTGCAGGTCTCTAAAGTGACCACATAGGGGTGCGAAGATCGAACTTGACGGGTCAACCTCGAAGAGACTGTCAAAGGAGGAACGATTGATGATATTTCAGAAGAGCATCGCCCATGAAAATATCGATAGAATAGAGACAGATCGCCAACTCTTCTACGGTGTTCCAGAGAAGTGAGCGAGTTAGTGAGCGATGCATCACCGACGAGACGAATTGCCCTTTTTTGGACAGAATCCAACAGCTTCAGAACATGTTTAGGTGCCGCACCCCAAACATGGGAACAGTACTCCAAGACAGGTCGGATCTGTGCCTTATAGATCATAAGCAGCTGACTGGAAGTGAAATAGCTCCTGGCACGAAACAGAAAACCAAGTTTTTGGGATGCACTTTTAGCGATTGATCTCACGTGATTTTCCCAAGAAAAGTTATTGCTGATAGTAATACCAAGCATCGAGATGGATGACTTCAGAGGTATGGTTACTCCTGACAAGCTTATGTTGGGCATAGTAAGATCGGCCCTTCTAGAGAAAAGACATGCTTGTGTTTTGTTAGCATTGAAATCTACTAAGTTATTGGATCCCCATTCGAGAATTGTTGCCAAGTCCATATTTATGTTGTTAACATTTCTTCCTCGTTCGTTTCTGATTTGGCGGGCTGGTATTGGAGCCCTGGAAGAGAAGGCGGTATGGAGGGTACTATCATCCGCGAAGCTGTGTACTGGACATGAAGTTGCCCCTAACAAATCATTAATGTGAAGTAGAAATAGTGTTGGTGCTAAAATTGATCCCTGCGGAACACCAGCATTTATGATTAGAGACTCAGATGAAACTCCATCGACTACCACATGGAGAGATCTGCTTGAGAGGAAACTTGCTAGCAGAGAACTCAGCTGAAGAGGCAAGCCATAAGATGGAAGTTTGGCGAGAAGTCCCTGGTGATCATAAACAATAGAAATTTTTTAACTGAAAGCAGTACCGTTTCCATTTCCGTTTGGAACACCATAAGTTGAGGAGGGTCTTCCATTACCATTTCCATTACCGTTGGGAGCACCATAAGTTGACGAGGGTTTTCCATTTCCATTGCCATTACCGTTTGGAACACCATAAGTAGACGAGGGTCTTCCATTACCATTTCCATTACCGTTTGGTACACCATAAGTAGACGAGGGTCTTCCATTACCATTTCCATTTCCGTTTGGAACACCGTAGGTTGATGATGGGCTTCCATTTCCGTTACCATTTCCGTTAGGGGCACCATAAGATGATGATGGCATTCCGTTACCGTTACCATTACCGTTTGGAACTCCATAAGTAGATGAGGGTCTGCCGTTACCATTTCCATTGGGTACCCCATAAGTAGCGCTAGGTGGTCCATAAGTTTGACTCAATCCATTTCCGTTGGTTGGAACACCATAGGTGGAGCTAGGCTTTTGTTTACCATTGCCGTTACCATTTCCATTTCCGTTACCATTTCTATATCCGTTACCATTTCCGTTACCATTTTTATATCCGTTACCATTTCCATTTCCGTTACCATTACCATTTCCGTTACCATTTCTATATCCGTTACCATTTCCATTGCCATTACCATTTCCGTTACCATTTCCATTGGGTACACCATATGCAGGGCTTGGAGGACCATAAGTGGCTATTGGTGCTCCGTAAGAAGCACTGGGACTTCCATTACCATTGCCATTTCCGTTGCCGTTACCATTACCGTTTGGTGCTCCATAGGTACTGCTTGGAGGGCTACTAATTCCGTTACCGTTAGGTGGAAGGTAGCTAGAACCGGGTGTTTGATCACTATCTACGTCATATCCGTCTTCATTTTGAGGGGGTAGGTAAGAGGGACCTTGATATCCATTTCCTGAAATTTCAAAGAAAATGGTTGAACATATGAAGAAGGAGTCTGATGTCTCAATCATAACATATGTTCTACTTAAACGATTGCTTGATCATTTTGCCCAAATGTCTGTTTTTTCGAAATTTGAGCAGAAGTCTCAAACGATAGGGTTTGACTCCATGACGAATCCGTGGTCAAACTTAATTCTGTCCGTCAGGCTGTCCGGCCGTTTGCACGATAACTTTCGAAAGGATTGTCCTAGAGACTTGAGATTTTCAGGGTGAGTTCGGTTGCCAAACGCCGGTGGTTGAATTCGTTAACCAGACTCATCGTGTTCTATAAAATATGGCCGTTCGAAATTTTTGTTCCTCAATATCTCAGAGAAAACGAAACCAATCGGGATCAAATTTTGCGTGCACATGCAACATGCTCATAGTAAGCCTCATGCAAAATTTTGTGGTCATATTGTTAACAAAACCAAAGAAAATTCAGTTGGAATATTGAAAAGAAGAATCTTTATGTTTCCTTTACATTATATCCGTTTCGAGTGAAATTTATTTTGTGAATGAAGATTGATATACCGAATGTCCATGCAAAATTTCAAGAGGATCGCATCATCAGAACCATGGAATTTAATTCTTTTAATCATTAACTTTTTACATATTTCATTTTTCGGATAATTTCCAGAATAAAATTCCGATCGTGCTGAGATTTTGCATTCACATACTTAGTATGAATCTCAAGTCCTATACAAAATTTTGAGGTAATAGCATTATTGCTGCATCAATGAACGAGCGCTTAAAAGCACCTGCTCAGATCTTTTCCCAAAATTTTTCTGATATTATATTGATGCTCACCGTTTCCATTGCCGTTCACTTTACCATTTCCATTACCATTGCCATTGGGTCCTATCGGTGTTCCTGGCTGGTATCCAGGTGGGCCATAAGCAGAACTAGGTCTACCATCTGAAATAATAATAATAATATTATGGAAGACACGCTATCGAATCAAACTGATTAACTTACTTGAATATCCTCCTTGTGAAGGTACTGGAGGTTCAGCAACTGCTAAACCCCATATTAATATGAACAGAGTTGTGATCTGAAACAAACGAAATATGAATAGTGATCAGTGATATCATTTTCAATTTCATCGTATGGGGAATTTTAAGAGTTCATCAGCCGGTGCTATTTTGTTATAACTAAGTTTTAGTTGTGTGTTATTCCCAATGCAACAATGCTGCCGTCAACTGTAATCTATTAGTGGACAACTGTCAAATTTTGAGCAAGATACGTCATGCAGTTGGTGTTTGATAGCCATTCAAAACATACAACCTCGTAAATTTTAACGAAAATGGAAAAAAGTGGATTTCGTGTGTTCTGATTAAGCATTACTTTTTACGTAAAAAAACCATTACTGAAACTAAGGAAAATCCTGATAAATACTACAGAGACTCGTCGTCACCATCATAGGCAAATGAACCTACAAGAAAGAGTTTGTGGAGATTAAAGAAACCGATAGAGAAGCACTATGGCGCAATCTTCCGGGAATGCATCGTTCCAAGAAATTCCTTCGAAAACTTTAAAACTGCAAGGTCCAAAAAGTACTTGGATCTCAGTAAGGATAGGCTACGCCTCCTCACTGGCTTCCTAACAAGGCATTTTCGCCTTGGGAAGCATATGATGAGAATTGCCTCAACAGAAATTGACCAGTGTAGATTCTGTGGTGAGGAGGAGGAAACTCCGATTCAGTAAGTTGCAGAATACTTCGGCCTTGTAAGCCTGCGCGAAGAATGTCTTAGACAAGGGAATTATTGGAGAAGCGCAGATCTAGCCGTCTTGAGACCCTCTCAGGAGCCTCAGATATTAGAAGTCATTGAAGGGCCACCTTTAGAGTAGCTGGGGACACTATTGATCTGGTCTCAATATAATGCAGCCCCCTGAATTCTAGTTACCGGGAATACACCGACTATAACATCAAAGAAAATACCGTAAAATGGTATAAGTACAGATGGTTCCAAAACCTCTACAGGAGCTGGCGCTGGGATATACGGGCCAAATAGCAAGTTGCACTGTTGCTAGGCTCCTGTATGAGCGTCTTTCAAGCGGAAATCTTAGCTATTGAAAGATGTCTAGATGTAAATTTAGAAAGAAACTATCAGAAGTGCGATATAGTCATACACTCAAGCTGCAATTACAGCACTGAGCTCCTACGTTATTTACTCAAAGTTGATCTGGGAGTGGCGGAACAAACTCAATGAGGTAGGCAAGAAAAATAAGGTCTTTTTTATATAATCAAATAATAACCAAAGGAAACGAAGAGGCCAATACACTTGCCAAAGAGGGCGCACGAATGTCACACATTGGCCCAGAACCTTTCTGTAGTATAGGTAAATGTACCTATAAGAAGGAGTTTCTGGAGAAGGAGAAAGCCGAGAGAGAAAAACTCCACTAAGTTCTTTCGGAACTTTGAAACAGCAAGATTCAAAAGATATTTGGATCTTGGTAAGAAACAATTACACCTCCTCATTGGCTTTCCTACAGGACACTGTCGGCTAAGGAAGCACCTGTTGAGGATTGGATTATCGGACACTGACGAGTGTAGGTTCTGTGGGAGGAGGAAGAAACCCTCATTCACCTAGTCACGGAATGCTAGGATTTCATCAGATCTCTGAAACTGAAAGGCGAACTGTGAAGGGTGTAGTCAGAACAGCTCTGTAAGGGGGCACAATAGACCTTAAGGTCGCAGTGTAACCCCTTTTTTCAAACTATAACCCCCTGTATAGTATACAACCGAATATTTCGTGTTGGGCTTGATCTTACCTTCAACATGTTGTTGATGCAAATCTTGGTAAATCTCCCTAGATCGTAACTAAAAAACACTTTCGTTTTCTACTTCTTTTGAGTGCTACCTTATCAAATGAGAAACAAGTAATGAATGAATCTGAAAGAAGATTCTTCAGTTATATATGAAATCGATCGTGATTCACCACTATGCGACTATTTTAGTGCAGCATCGTAAAGGATCCATTTTTGCAATTTTAGTCATTTATCGTAGTTTTTTATCGTTGTCTCGGCATTGTGAATCGGTCGCATCATATTACCTAACTTAACTGGTAAATGCAGTTAAGCGTTACATTTTTGATCCCCGTGTCTTTGTGAAATACTTAAAATTGAAAAATGCATAGACAGAATCTCGGAAAAAATCTATTAAAGGTGTGACATAGTCATCTACGAGTATTCAGATAGCCAAGCTGCTATAAAGGCCCTGAATTCCTACCTCATCGACTCAAAGATGATCTGGGAGTGCCGGAACAGACTCAATGAGGTAGGCAAGAAAATAAGGTCTTTTTAATCTGGCTTCCCGCATTCTGGAATCAAAGGAAACGAAGAGGCCAATACCTACACTTGCCAAAGAGGGCGCACGAATGCCATCATTGGCCCAGAACCCTTCTGTGGTATAAGTATAGAAGGAGTTTATGGAAAATGAGAAAGCCGAGAAGGAAAAACTCTGGCGGAATCTCCCAGGGATGGATCATTCTACTAAGTTCCTTAGGAACTTTGAAACAGCAAGACCCAAAAGACATTTGGATCTTGGTTAGAAACATTTACACCTCCTCAATGGCTTCCTTAAAAGACAATGTCGCCTCAGGAAGCACCTGCTGAGGATGGGATTATCGGATACTGACGGGTGTAGGTTCTATGAGGAGGAGGAAGAAACCCCGAGCTTTGGAGGTGTGTGGTCAGAACAGCTCTGTGAGGGGGCACAAAAGACCTTGAGGTCGTAGTGAACTGTAACTTTTTTTTTAATTTAAACTTTAACCCTCTGAATAGTCTACAACCGAATATTTCGTGCTGGGCTTGATCTTACCTTCAACATGTTGTTGATGCAAATCTTGGTATATCTCTCTAGATCGTAACTAAAAAACACTTTCGTTTTCTACTTTTAGTTAGTGCAACCTTATCAAATGAGAAACAAGTAATGAATGAATCTGTAAGAAGAGTCTTCAGTTTATATATGAAATCGATCGTGATTCACCACTATGCGACTATTTTAGTGCAGCATCGTAAAGGATCCATTTTTGCAATTTTAGTCATTTATCGTAGTTTTTTATCGTTGTCTCGGCATTGTGAATCGGTCGCATCATATTACCTAACCTAAGTGGTAAATGCAGTTAACCGTTCCATATTTGATGCCCGTGTCTTTGTGAGCCCGCGATTTATTTATTCAATCTTGATCCATGAAAATGTATCTTCTTCGAGTATATTGTGTGCAAGGATAAACGTACATGATAACGATTAAGCAACTACGTTTACTTTCGTGTGTGCAATTGATAGTATCTTTTAATGAATTCTAGAGCACTTCACCGAATATGCGATGGATGGAGGACATTAACTCTGAAATAGTTATTTATGATATGAGGGTTAATATGGCGTTCGTTTATGAGCTTTAATGCTATTACCTCAATATTTTGTATAGCACTTGAGATTGATGCTAAGTATATGAATGCAAAATTTCAGCACTATCGGAATTTATTCTGAAAGTTATTCAAAAAATGAAATGTGTAAAAAATTGAAAATAAAAAAAATAATTCTATGTTTCTGATGATGCAATCCACTTTAAATTCTGCATAAACACTCTGTATATCAATCTTCATTCATAAATTTCACTCAAATTGGATATCTCGTTATGGAAATATAAATTCTTTTCAATATTCCAATTGAATTTTCTTTGGTTCTGTCAACAATATGGCCACAAAATTTTGCATGAGGCTTATAATGAGCATCTTGCATATGGCCGCAAAATTTCATTTCGATTGGTTTCGTTCTGTCTGAGATACTAAGGAACAAAAATTTTGAATGGCCATATTTTATGGAACAGCCTGTACGATTTGGCTGGTTAACAAACTTAACCGCGGCATTTGGGAACCGAACTCACCCTGAAATCTCACGGTTCTAGGACAATCCCTCAAAAGTATCGTGCTTACAGCGATATAAGACATGTTATAGAGATATATTTACGAAACGAGAAAAACGATGATATTTTCAAGTAAAAATAATTTGTTTCGTCAAGATAAAACAAAGGTTTATGTTATAATCAGGAACCCCCCCGCAAAATTAGAATGAGCCACTGGATTGATATTTAAAAAAGTATCTGTATGATAATTTTGTTTCAAGTTTATAGCACAAATAGAAACGAAGATAATGACCAAAATGAAATTGCACCAATGTCTTTTCTGGCTTATAGGTACATAACTCGAAAACAAAAGACGATACAGCAATGCTGTTGACGGCATAACGAGTTTATCAAAAGAAGATGACCGCAATGTGACATTCATTTTTCTATCTCATAGGGTTAAAAAGTTGTAGTTCAGAGTTCACCAATTCTGGCCACCCTATAGAATATATAGGCATCATTCTCATATTACAGTGGAATAAGTGATCAAAAGATACGTATACCGATCGTAACATCAACCAGATCAAATATTGCAACTCATAACTAGAAAAGGGAAGGATGATTTCGCAACTAAATTATTCTTCCCTGTCAAACCGATAAATATATAAGTAAAGGGTTTTCCAATAAGGGGTGTTAGTTTGAATAGCCCGCTATTTCGGAAGATGTCACGTTTGAAGCTGTCATTTTTGACATTTGACAAGTAGAAACAACGCCATTAATAAAAATGGAACGATACACGCTTCAAGAACGCATTGAAAATATTAACATTCACTATAAAAATGGTGAAAATTTGGCAGAGACGGTTCGTAAAACTCGAACATTTTTGGGTCGTTGTGAAGCATCTTGTCGGACCGCAATAAAAAAATTGGTGGAAAAATTCTAGCTGTTGGAACAAGTTAGTGATGTGAAAAAGTTGTAGTCGAAAGTGTACCCAGGTTTGTCCATTCCTCGTCGTTCTTTGGAATTAGGCATTCCACAAACGTCATTACACCGTATTTTGCATAAAGATTTGGGTCTTAAGGCTTATAAAGTTCAATTAACACAAGAACTCAAGCCGGCCGATCATCAACAACGTCGTGTCTTTGTTGATTAGGTCGTTGAAATGCATGAAAATGATCCGGAATTCCATCGAAAAATCATCTTGAGTCCCATATCCACCTCGGTGGCTTCGTCAACAAGCAAATTGTCGCATCTGGGGCTCGGAAAACCCATGATTTATTGTTGAAAAGCCTCTCTATCCTCAACGTGTGACTGTTTGGTGCGGTTTATGGTCCGGCGGAGTCATTGGGCCTTACTTTTTCGAAAATGAGGCTGGAGCGACAGTTACGGAGAATGGATTGCGCTATCGAGAGATAATTTATGGTTTTTATGACCGAAATTGGATAGTATTGATCTGGACAACTTTTGCTTTCAAGAAGACGGCGCTACGTGCCACACAAGCAATGAAACAATTGAATTTTTGCGGGAAACATTTCCGGACCATGTTATCTCTTGAAGAGGTGATCACAATTGGCCACCGAGATCTTGTGATTTAACACCGTGCGACTTCTTCCTATGGGGCCACGTGAAAGAGAAGGTCTACGCTAATAGCCCAGCGTCGATTCAAGACCTCAAAGATGGAATTCGTGAGGCTATCGAGGACATTTCATTTTCATTTCATTAAAAGGATATGGTCCTGTAAGCGTGGTCATGGTGGTCATTTGCCTGGTATTATTAACGGCTTAAACGGCACTTAATCAATTGATGCTTGAAGTAGGATGACATCATTCATACGGAATTTCATTTAATAAATCAGGAATGAAACCCCAGCAAAATATAAAAAAGCCACTGGTTTTCTATCAATATAGTGTCTGTATAATGTTTTTGTTTCAAGTTAATGGCACAGAAAGGAACGAAGATAAAACAAAATACGTTTCTCGAAAAGAGATGACAGCAATGTGTAATTAATTTTTTTATCTCATGGGGTTAAAATATTGTAGTTCAGGGATCACCAATTCTGGCCACCCTGTACAACATATAGGCATCATTTCAGATACGTATACCTATCATAATATCAACCAGATCAAATATTGCAATTATCTGTCATCTGAAATGTAGGATTGAACTCATAACTAGAAAAGGCAAGGATGATTTCGCAAACAGATTATTCTCCCCTGTCAAACCGATGAAGATATAAGTAGACTCAACTTTCAATTTATCGAAAGATATCCCATCATTCATACAAATTTTATTCAATAATTCAGGAAAAAAACTCTCAGCAAAAATTAGATAAAGCCACTGGATACCATCAAAAAAGTGTCTGCATAATGTTTTGTTTTTCAAGTTCATAGCACAGAGAGAAACGAAGATCACGAACGAAGTTGAAATCGCCTATAGTCCGTTCACGAAAGTTTGAGCGCATAGTAGGCATTTGTTTATTTATCTGAAGTTGGCAGTTGCCGAATGTACCCGGCCTCGTCCGACGAGATTGCGAGTTATCAGGGAACTCTATGCAATATAGACAACATTGCGTATCAATCTAACAAGAAAATAAGCAACATAACCTAAAATTTTAATATACACAGTGGAATAGCCAATGCCAAATTTTCATGGCCAACCGACGGCTCAAACTTTCGTGAACGGACATACCTGTTCATATGGAGATAATAAATAATACGTCAAATTTGAGTATGCTGAGAGCTTTATGTTTCATTATATTTATCAATGAACAGTTCTGGAAAAATATTTTCAAAAAACTAAGCAAAGATATTCTGCAAGCACATGTTTCTTCATATTATCACTGAGCAACTTGTGTCATTTTCGGCTTATAACTCGAAAACAAAATACGTTTTTCGAGAAATGATGACAGCAATGTGCAATTCATTTTTCCCTATCCCTAATTCTAAGTTTTAGTTCAGGGATCACCTATTCTGGTCAACCTGTACAACATATAGGCATCATTCCAGATACGTATACCTATCATAATATCAACCAGATCAAATATTGCAATTATCTGTCATCTGAAATGTAGAATTGAACTCATAACTAGAAAAGGCAAGGATGATTTCGCAACCAGATTATTCTCCCCTGTCAAACCGATGAAGATATAAGTAGACTCAACTTTCAATTTATCGAAAGACATCCTATAAGTCAAAGTTCCGACCACTTAATCAATTGATGCTCAGAGTAAGATGACATCATTCATTCATTTCGAATACGATCAAGACCTTGCTCTCCATTATGTTCCGACAAAAGACAAACGCGTTCGATGCCGTTCATTCGTTTCGCAAATCGTTGCGAAACCTGTCTATACGACCGACGACGATCAGAACATCACATCGTATATTTTCCACTAGGGATTCATCAAGTCTAGTAGTGAATCTCTATTTTTTACCGACTCTTGGTCATAGTCAAGAGGATAGCGAACATTAATAAAATTTAATGCAGTTAATAAATAATGGGTGTCCACCGCACAATAACTGATGACATAAGAACCAAACAGCTAAAATGGTACGGCCAAGTTCGAAGAATCGCAGATGAGAGACTTCCTAAACAGGTTCTGGATTGGAAGCCAACTGAAAGACGTAAAAGAGGAAGACCCCGTAAATCCTGGAGGGAAGGTATAGAAGAGGACATAAGAATGCCTGGGCTTGAGGGGGATCTCTGAAGAGATAGAGACTGGGAATCGGAGGACGTCGGAGAACGTTTTGAAACCGATTGGTATACAGTGTGTTTGGTCACGAGTTAGCGATAATTTAAGGTCGACAAATATACCTAATATTATCGACAACAACACCCAAACTTGGAAGTTCACCACCTTAGTTTCGGAGTAGCCCCCATTTTAAATGTACTTTTTTATTTTCATTGACCCTTCCAAATAATATAGATTTCTTTGGACATAAAGGTCCTACAGATGTGAAAAAAATGCTTTTTGAAAGATGATACTACCACCTTTCATTGAAGTATTACAATATAAGAACATTCAACTTGAAAACGCCATAAAAAATTCTTTAAAAAAGTTCATAGTGAAAATATGTACTGATTTTCTCAGTAAATCCGCGATAGTACAAGAACTAGCTCATTAAAGTATAATTTTTTCCAATGATTTAACACGCAAGGATACAAGCTACAAAACAACACTCACATCATTTCTGTAAGTTACATGATTTGAGAGTTTGCTGTTCGAACATGACCCTTATGAAAATTGATAAAATAAAAAAAACCTCAGTACTGTACCCTCGATCATTTTTAATGATAAAACAAACAAATTGATCATAAAAATTGCTCAAAATGGCCGCCTCTGCTCTGTAGACAGGCAGTGGCCTTCATAGCGACCTGTCTTGTGTCTTTTGCACGCCTAGTGATCATGTTCGAGCAGCAATAACTCTCAAATTATGTAACTTACAGATATGATGTGAGTGTTGTTTTGTAGCTAATATTCTTGCGCGTTAAATCATTGAAAAAAATTATACTTCAATGTGCTAGTTCTTGTACTATTGCTGATTTACTGAGAAAATCAGTACATATTTTTACTATGAACTTTTTTAAAAATTTATTTTATGGCGTTTTCAAGTTGCATGTTCTTATATTGTAATACTTCAATGAAAGGTGGTAGTATCATCTTTCAAAAAACATTTTTTTCACATCTGTAGGACCTTTATGTCCAAAGAAATCGATATTATTTGGAAGGGTCAACGAAAATAAAGAAGTAAATTTAAAATGGGGGCTACTCTAAAACTAAGGGGATAAACTTCCAAGTTTGGGTGTTTTTGTCGATAATATTAGGTATATTTGATGACCTTAAATTATCGCTAACTCGTGACCAAACACACTGTATATAATATTTATTTAATAAATTAGGTTATTGAAGACAACGACTAATGGTCAAGATATTTCATTTCACTCCGATCACGCGTAAATAGTTCGAGATCATTAGTCTCTAGATTAATAACTGAGTTGATTACAAGATTTTTCCGACGATCTCAACATGAATTGTGTATCAATTCTTGATTCTCATTTTGCTCAGGACATACAGAACTGATTAGAAACCCCAAAACACCCCCTCTGGCTATGCCCTTGTTGTATAGTATACTATACTCTATAATATACTATACCATATACAGTGCAACCTTAATATAACGAACCTCAATATAACGACTTCCTCGATTTAACGAATTTTTCATAATCCCCTTGAATCGTCCATAAGAGTCAATGTAAAACATACCTCTACATTACGAAAACTTTTTACGAACAACCTCTTTATAACGAATTTTCAACTACCAAAAAGAGTGTGAAAACCTCTACTTAACGAATTTCGTCAACTCAAAACCTCTGTATAACGTTTTCACCAATAACCAGGTATGTATGTGATTCAGCCGCGACAGGTTTCGACGCCTATTACGTAAAATACGAAGTTAGTTGATGGAAAGTAATCAGTGTTGCTCCTCACTTTTTTGCAATGGCTCAGAAACGTAAAAGGCGTTCCTTATCTGTCGCAGAAAAGCGAAGCATCATTAATTATGTTGACTAAAATCCTTCTACAAAAAAATTAGACATAGCTAATAAGTTCGGGATTCCCGCAAGTTCATTGGCTACAATTTTCAAATCTAAAGATAAGTTTTCCGACGAAATTGGTTTGCCTTCAAACATCAGAAGATTGAAGCCGTGGAAAACAAACTAAAATTTATACCTTTTTTCCAATCAAGATGAATAAAATTAGATTTAGGCTTTTATACCAATTGGTTGATTTTTCACCTCTTTTTATTTTGTTCTGCGAATTTTTGAAAAAGAAAAAAACCTACCTACTCACTTTATTGTTTTGAAAAAGAAAATATAAAATAAATGAGTATTTTGATAAAAATGAGTTTTCATTTATATGAGCAAAATTAGTTCGCTATAACAAGATGAGTACGTAATGTCGAGGTGAATAAAACCTCGGTATAACAAATTTTGGACCAACCTCACCTCAATATAGCAAACCTCAGTTTTAAGAATTACTTGATATAACGAATATTTACTGGTTCCCTTCCGATTTGTTATATCGAGGTTCCACTGTAATGCTAAGTGAAAGAGAGGAATGGGAACGGGAATACACCGACTATTACCTCGAAGAAAGTACCGTGAAATGGTATGCATGCTTAGTCTGAATATTCTGCTCGGAGTGCTCGGCGTGCACTTCTTGCTCTCACTTGAAGAAGAGAGCATAATAAAAGACCAGTTGAGCGCAAGAAGTGCACGCCGAGCAAAATATTCAGACTAAGCAACAGATGGTTCCAAAACCTCTACAGGAGCTGGCGATGGGATATACGGTCCTTGTACCAAGTGTGCACTGTCGCTAGGCTCCTGTATGAGCGTCTTTCAAGCGGAAATCTTAGCTATTGAAAGATGTCTAGATATAAATCTAGAAAAAAACTATCAGAAGTGCAATATAGTCATACACTCAGATACTCAAGCCAATACACTTGCCGAAGAGGGCGCACGAATGTCACTCGTTGGCCCAAAATCCTTCTGTGGTAAAGGTAAATGTACCTATAAGAAGGAGTTTCTGGAGAAAGAGAAAGCCGACAGGGGAAAAACTCTGGCGTAATCCTCCAATGGATGGATCCTTCCACTATGTTCCTTCGGAAATCTGAAACTTCAAGATCCAAAAGATATTTGGATCTTGGTAAAAAAAATTACACCTCCTCACTGGCGTTCCTACAGGACACTGTCGCCTCAGGAAGCACTTGTTGAGGATGGGATTATCGGACACTGACGAGTGTAGGTTCTGTGGGGAGAAGGAAGAAACCCCCATTCACCTAGTCACGGAATGCTTTGCCATTGCGAGCCTAAGGAGAGAATGCCTTGGGCAAGAAACTTGTAAGAGTGAGGAACTAGCCTCGTTGAAGCCTTCACAGATATTGGATTTCATCAGATCTCTGGAACTGGAAGGCAAGCTGTAAAGGGTGTGGTCAGAACAGCTCTGTAAGGGGCACAATAGATCTTGAGGTCGCAGTAAACTGTAACCCCTTTTTAAACTAAACTAACTAAAAACTCTATAATCTTTGAATTTTTCATAAACGATCCGTCAAGCTCGGGTGTAACTTCAAACTTATTATTTTCGTAAGATGTTTCACATCGTTGTCATTTCTTCATTGTTCCTTGCAGCTCATCGTTTTTTCTGCTTGGCATAATAGACATAACACATACGAGTATGGAGATGTAGCAATGCCTGGACGTTATTGCAACTGGATCATACTCTCAACAATACCATCAAATTATCGAGATCGCCATCTCAATGGGTCCAATTATAATTCACCCTCAGGCCAACCATTAGTTGAGACTGAAGACAAGGTAAGAGATAACCTTAGAACGTCGGCTATAGTAGATTGCGGCTAATTTGCATATTCTATATCTGATGGAATAATTTCGTTGTGTCGCAAAAACAACAGTTCTTGCAGAAAGTGGGGAAGATCGAAAAAATGCATTGGAGATAGGATCTAAGTGATCTACACTCACTTTCAAAAGTTTTGCATCCCCCTTGCAATGGAGATAAAATAATCAAGAGCCGGACCGTGGGCGTGGCGTAGGAGGCATTTGCCACGGGCACAAACGACCTAGGGGCGCAAAATGTGAAATGTGATATATTCCATTTTAAATGAAGATTGCCTATAAGCTCTTTATTTCAGAGTGGCGTATTTACCAGTGCACAAAGTTGAAAAACTCGTAGTTAACGAACGCTACCAAAACGGTACAAAATCCTAGAAAATTATAAAGGGTTTTCCAACAAGAGGTGTTATTTTGAATAGCCCGGTATTCTTTGAAAATAGGCATTCTACAAACGTCATTACACCGTATTTTGCATAAAGATTTGTGTGTAGAGTTCAATTAACACAAGAACTCTAGCCGGCCGATCATCAACAACGTCTTATACTTGCTGATTGGATCGTTGAAAAGCATGAAAATGATCTGGAACATCCATTTCCACCTCGGTGGCTTCGTCAACAAGCAAAATTGTCGCATCTGGAGCTCGGAAAACCGAAGAGTTATTGTTCAAAAGCCTCTCTATCCTCAACGTGTGACTGTTTGGTGCGGTTTATGGTCCGACGGAGTCATTGGACCTTACTTTAGAAAATGAGGCTGGAGCAACAGTAACGGTGAATGGATTGTGCTATCGAGAGATGATTGATGATTTTTTATTGCCGAAATTGGATAGTATTGATCTTGACAACGTTTACTTTCAACAAGACGTCGCTACGTGCCACACAAGCAACGAAACCATTGATCTTTTGCTGGAAATGTTTCCGGACCATGTTATCTCTCGAAAATGTGATCACAATTGGCCACCAAGATCTTGTATTTTAACACCTTGCGACTTCTTCCTTTGGGGCCACGTGAAAGAGAAAGATCTACGCCAATATCCCAGCGTCGACTCAAGACCTCAAAGATGGAATTCGTGAGGCTATCGAGGACATAGGACAGCCACTTTGCGATTTGGTTATGGAAAATTTCATTAAGAGAATATGGTCCTATAAGCGTGGTCGTGGTGGTCATTTGCCTGATGTTATTTTCCACTATTAACGGAATTGCTTCTTCTATACAGGGTGTTTCCTAAACATGCGGCAAAAATTCAGGGGATTGTTCCTTGGACTATTCTAAGAATATTTCGTCCTTTGATGATTTTTGAAAAACCTCTTTGTTTCGAAGATACAGGGGAAACAAAATTTTAGATAATAACATTTTATTATGAAAAATTACATGGAAATTTAACTTAACCTACAAAAACTGTTGAAAATGACCACCTCTATAGCGATTCATAATAGTCAAAGATAAAATGTTAATTGCTAATACATCACAAAACGAATTCAAATGAAAACCGTGTCTAATCTGTATTCCTTCACCATCTGAACTTATCAATTTTAAGTAAAAAAACTGGCCGTTTTTAGTAATTGGAATGTTGTTAAACAAATTTAAAAATAAATTGTACCTACTTAGTAAACGCATTTTTATTTAAACTATTATTAATTTTAAAAATATGAAAAATGTTGTTCGCCCTGTATCTTCGAAACAAAGAGGTTTTTCAAAATTCATCAAAGGGCAGAACATGCTTAAAATAGTCCAAGGAACAACCCCCTGAATTTTTGCCGCATGTTTTGGAAACACCCTGTATAATGAAATAAACATCCGATCATTTATATTGAAAAATGGCATTTTGCTTTGAATATCAAAATAACACACATCTTATTGGAAAACTCTTTATTCTCAGATCTCGTTTCCATTTGGACGAAATGCGACACAAGGTACAATGAAAAAATCGATGTTTTCGCTGACGTAAAAGCGATAAACAGAAACAGCTAAAAAAAATTTATTTGTATCTACAATTATACGGTTTATTATCCACGTGTTCAGAAAAAGGATTGTAATACTCTGGAAGCATAATTGAATAGCAATAATTTTGTTAACAGGCGCTGGAGGAAGACCTCGACTGAATCACTTGCAAAATGAGAAGGTACATTTCTGTTCATAATAGGCTTTCTCTTAAAACTATCTTGAAATTATTCGAGGTCGACTCATATAAGGATGTATTAGGAATGTACACTACATTCATCTTATCGTCCTAAACGAGAGTAACTAATATTTGTTTATAGGTAAGGACATTTAGTAAATTTTCATGTACTACTTATTCGAGATCGTTTTTAAACAATGGTTTGATGGTAATTTAAACTTCATAAATATGGAAGTGGAATGACGTTGTTTTCATTCCTTTTGAATACTTTCCGCAACGGTTGTAACGTAAATTGAATCTACATCAAGGTTATTTAATTTCCAACTTTTTTTTGAGGGTACACAAGCAAACGGCAGCTTTTGGCCGGTGAGCAAATTGGAAGTGGGGTTTTAAATGAATTAATAATATAAATGTCTAATATCAAAAACTCAAGGGCACCAATTTTTATCAAAAAAATGAGTTCTTTCATCACAAACCAATAAATGACAGAGATGTTAAAGATTTTCAAGTAATTTGTGCATACGCTTAGAATGTTCATAAAAAAATGCCTGAGGTACAAGCACTTTATTCAAATTTTCTGGTAGTCACGATACAGGGGATCTATTAATTGTATTGGGAATGAAATTGATGTAGTCCAGAATGGCAGGCGTAATCATAAATCCAAAACTTTTTATAACAAAACAAAAACCCTGAAAATTCATTTTCTGTTTTCTTTCGTTCAACTCACCTTCTAGAGAAGGGTTTCAATATTTTCAATTTAGTATTATGCCGTGATTCTGAAATATCGGCAATTGATTTCTTTATCGGGAAACAGTATAAAAATTGATCAAATCCTTCGAACAAGGCCATTGTTGGAGTGAAACACGTCAGATATCTGACTGATTCGAAAAAGTCTGTTACCTGTTCGGTTTTCCGGTCATAGTTTTTAATTGCATGAAGGAATTATTGATATGTGTAGCTCTTAGAAAAGCAAACGAAACAGGAAAGATTTTCTTTATATTTAAACACCCTGTTCATTATACTTTCTTCCAGTAATTCTCAATTCTTTTTCATCATGAGGAAAACAGGTGTAGCTATGTATGACCCTGTATATCTTGGGTTATCAGAATTTTTCGTGAATATTTTTTCGGGAGAAAACCATATCCTCCTCAGCTTTAAAAAAAATACTCATTGAATATTTGGAGTGAAGAAGTTTTCACGGATTTGATTATTTTCATTCATTAACATAAAATCGCCATATCTTCGTAATTATAGATTTTCGGACCATGTTTTATTAGACGTATTTTGCTGCAAATGACGTCTAGTACATTGCCTTCGAAGAATCACTTCGATTTACCGAACATCCTGTAGATTGAAATATTCCTCTAACAAAATAAAATCTCATAAATGTAAGGAGTTGAAAAATCAAAGATAGTTTAATTTATTCATTTTTATTCATCGTATTGTTACAATACAAAAAAATACAAGACCTGACACCGATCCAAATATTATTTAAAATCACAGCAAACTCAGAAATAAAGTTTTCTTCAGTCTCGATTTCCTTAGTTATTTATCACTTCTTTGATCCATGGTATATATTCAGAGACTCTGCTATATAGTCCGGGTAGAAAAGGCCTAGCACATCCTATACCGGTTGATACAACACCCACAACTACCATCTGATTAGTTTTTTCTGAGGCGATCATCAGAGGTCCACCACTGTCAGCCTTAAAAAAGTAATTTTTCGTAAAATGAAAACCTTGATTACAGAAAAAAATGCAGAATAAAGGGGTTATGAAGTTTTTCACTTTAGATCAGACATTTCCTTGAGTGGACAATTGATCAGTACCTAATCATTAATTTGCGGCCAAAAACTCAGAATGAATCAAACATTGTAGTCTATACTTAAAAAATTTTGAAATGCTTAATTTTTTACGGCACCTCACGCGAAAAAAAGCAGAAAAGGTTCTTTGTCAGAAATTTAACGAATAATTAAGAAATAATTATAAGTTCACAATAGTCTCAGTGGCGTACCATTTTTTCAATCAGTTTTTCAATAAAACACCCTGTATCTTAGAAACAATGCATTTCCGGATCTATATTTATGGAAACCTTTTTTCATAAAATGATCTGAGGATTCGGAAAAATTTGTTTCCTTTACAACGATGTATTGTTTAAAATGTTCAAAAGTTTCATTTATTCTTTAGCATTTCATGTTATTGTATTTGTAGTTATGAAATATGGCCTTGAAGTGACCTTTAAAATATAAAATTTTTATTACCCAGCAAGCATCAACTCCTCCTTGCTCGTGACCAGCACAAATTTGGGTCATTTGAATCTTCGTTTTCTTTCCTTGGGATTTATACCATGCTTGGCACTGTTCATTCACAATTATTTTTACTTTTGCTTTTTGCAACACATTTGCACGTCCTCCTGAAAATTGAAAACCAAATTTCAAACAGTATCAGTGTTCTAACACTGGATTCGGATGCTTCAAAAATACTGATTCAAACAAACAGTTGTCGGGAAAATTTTCTAGGATTTCTTACACAATTTCGATGATCAAAAAGTGAGAATCGAAAACATTTTCTACTCGATGCTATGGGAAAAGGAATACACCCACTTCAAAGTAAATACCATCAAAAGGTATACAGATGGTTCTAAAACCATGATAGGTGCCGGCGCTAAAGTATACGGGACAAGAACAAAATGTAAAGGGTTTTCCAATAGGAGGTATTATTTTGAATAGCCCGCTATTTCGGTAGATGTCACGTTTGAAGCTGTCATTTTTTGACATTTGACTAGTAGAAACTACGCCATTAATAAAAACGGAACGATACACGCTTCAAGAACGCATTGAAATTATTAAAATTCACTATAAAAATGGTGAAAATTTGGCAGAGACGGTTCGTAAAAGTCGAACATTTTGGGTCGTCGTGAAGCATCTTGTCAGACCGCAATAAAGAAATTGGTGGAGAAATTCGAGCTGTTGGGACAAGTTGGTGATGTGAAGAATAACACCCGTGCACGTCGCTCAAGAACAGCCGAGAATATTGCTGCTGCAGCCGAAAGTGTTGAAGAAAATCCAGGTTTGTACATTCCTCGTCGTTCTTTGGAATTCGGCATTCCACAAACGTCATTACACCGTATTTTGCATAAAGATTTTCTCTACATTGATACACCGAGTTCATAATAGTTTTTTCAGTAGATCTCAATTTTTTCGTCAAGATTTTATGAGGAAAACGTGTGCAGTCATCTAAAACCCTGTTTATCACGGGTTAACAAAAATTTTAGTGAATACTTTTTGCAAGAAATGAGCACCATCTCATTAGTATTGAAAAAACATTCATGGAATATTTAAAGTCAAGTTATTTTCAAAAAATTCAATATTTTGGATACCGAAGCAGAAATTTCAAGAAAAATTGAACATCGCCATAGATCTTCGGACCCATGCTTCACTAGGCGCATTTTGCTGCAAATGACTTCTAGTATATTCCCTTCGAATTACCAAGTACCTTGTATACAGGGTCCCCCGGTAAATGTGGGAAATCTCTCGGATTCAGATAGAACATAAAAAAATAAGTTGACAAGTTTCCATAATTTTTTTTCCTAGCGGCCCTCCCTACGAAGATACGACCTCCTAAATGACGCAACTGGAAATCCATTTTAGTGGAATAAGTTTCAAACTACACGATATAATTTGATTAATATTTGATATGATTAATAATATTAAGGACCTCTCAAATCACCGCACTCAAATTTCAATTAGCTTGTTCAGTTTACCAGGGGCAGACTCGGTTGTACATTTTAATGCTTACATTTTCAACGCCCTGTATGATAAGGTGCTAAAAAAATAAACTTGGATACCTTGAACATTAAGCTAAAGAAAAGGCACTCTGGTTCAGCGTCGATAAAATGAACCGTTTTCGAAAAAAAAAAATAATGAAAGAAGTAAGTAATTGAAATTTATTCCACTAAAATGAATTTCCAGTGGCGTCATTTAGGAGGTCGTATCATCGTAGGGAGGGCCGCTAGGAAAAAACTTATGAGAACTTATTCTTATTTTTTATGTTCTATCTGAATCTGAGAGATTTTCTACATTTTCCGTTACACCCTATATATTAATCCTGAATGTGCGACATTCCACTGAACACCTATTGATCATCAAGAACATATTAAAATGCCATAACACACATAAAGCTGGCTCAATAAATTCCGCAAATGCATACAACGTATTTAATGGCCGTTTTCGATCGAAATCGTGTGGTGTATTCCGACCTTTGACCCAGGAAAACTTGATCGCCGGCATCGAATTACCTGGTTTTCATGAATTCCGACGTGTGCAAGTAGTCGAGCCGAATTTACCAGTAATATTGTATACTTTCGTTAAATTGAACGCCACGAGGCGATAAACCTCATTATATTGATGTGAAACACGATTAATTATTGATCATTTATTTAAATCGATCGCGGATTACAGGCAACGAATTGAAGCGTTTAAATCAATGTGATCATAAGAACGTCTATCATTAATATACAGGGTTGTGAAGAACGAACGGTGGTCGGCGACTATTTGCAGTATTGTAGTATTTTATTTTTATAATAAAAAATTGTATTGGAAAATACACTACAGAACTAAAAAACTCAAATACGGTCGCCGTTCTAACTTTTTTGATTTGACAATCTTTCATTTATTTTTCATTTTTCTTGACGACCGCTTATTTGATTAAATTGTATGAAAGAACTGAAACATTTTCCACAAGGGTATTTTGTAATTCGACGCGATCCGTCGAAGGAAATGTACTATATGTCTAAAGAAAGCATGATACGAAAATCTATGGCGATTTTTCAACTCTTATGAAATGTTCTGCTTCGTTATTCACTAAAGATTCAGATAACCCCAGATATAAAGGGTCATGAATAGCTGCATCTCTTTTCCTCATAAAATCTTGATGAAAAAATTCAGGAAAAGCCCTGAGCAGAAAATGAACTATGTAAAAAATTAATAATTAAAAAAAAATGAATTCTATGGTTCTGATGATGCGATCCCCTTGAAATTTTGCATGAACAATCAGTATAGTAATTTTCATTCTCAAAATAAATATCACTCGAATCGGATATCTTGTTATGGAAATACGAAGATTTTTCTTTCAATACTCCAATTGAATTTTCTATGATTCTGTGAAAACTATGGGTACGAAATTTTGGGTGAACATTCAGAATATCTCCATTCACAAAAAAAATCACTCGAAGCGGATACCTTTTCATGGAAGTATAAAGTTTCTTCACTTCAAAATTTTGCATGAGGCCTATTATGACCATCTTGCATTTGACCGTAACATTTCATTCCGATTGGTTCCGTATTTTCTGAGTTATTGAGGAACAAAAATTTTGAATGACCATATTTTATGGAAACCCCTGTACGATGCATTTGGGACCCGAATTCTGAAAATTTTAAGTCTCTAGGACAATCCCATCGAAAGTTATTGTGCTAACGGCCGGACAGCCTAACGGGCATAATCGAATTTTACCACGAATTCGTCATCAGGCAGTCTAACCCTATCGTTCGAAAATTACAGACAGTTGGGCGAAAACCCATGGTCTAGAATCCAGTAGGTGAGAGGAAAAGTCTAATACGCCATATAATTTTAACTCTTCATTTAATGATTCATACAGGCTGACATGTTTCTACTGCTATGCCATTCTCAAAGCCATAATATGAACACAGACTTATGTCAGATATGAAACGAAGGTTTCGAAGTCCGAGAGTCACATAGATTTTTGCAGAACTTGTTTGTGTTTTATCTAATTGACTTCTTTATGTTGTCTCGACTCGAAACATTGTTTGAGGATTTTGTTTCATATCTGACATACCTAACTATGTATTCATGTTATGGCTTTGAGAATCGCATAGCAGCCGAAACATGTCAGCCTGTATAAATTATTGAATGAAGGGCTGAAATTATATGGTGTATTAAACTTTTCCTCCCTCCTCCTAAATTCATAGTAGTCTTTTCGAGTAATTCTCAATTTTTTCATCAAGATTCTATGAGGAAAACAGATGCAGCAATTCATAATACTGTATATCTCGGATTATCTTAATTTTTAGTGAATGCTCTTTCGCAAGATATAAGGACCATGTCCTAAGCTTTGAAAAAATAATCATTGAATATTGGGTTTCAAATAGTTTTCACAAAATGAATTTTTTTCGATAACAAACTAGAAAATTTCAAAAACATTCAGAAATTGCCATTTATTCGTAACCATAAATTTTCTGACCACTCTTTACTAGATGCATTTCTCTGCAAATGACGTCTAGTATACCCCCTTCGAAGGATCACGTCGAATTACCAAACACCCTGTATAAATAAATGATTATTTCCCGCTCCGGCTGATAGACCTCAATACAAGTCCTCAAGTGAGTATAAAAAAGTGAATGCGAAAACGAATCGATTGAGATCAAGTGTGAATGGTGATAGTTTTGACAAGTTTTCCAATTTTATTGCGATCTGAGCTCACACTCGAAATAAAATGGCAATATATAAGCTTGAAGTTGCACAGTGCAAAGCAAAAGATGACATTTCGATCAATTACTGAATACCTTAATCGATTGTGATCAATCTGAAGCCATCGAGAACGAAATCAAATTTGGTAAATGTCACCAGAGCTCATCGAATATAAAATGCTCCTTCATGTAATGCGATATAAAGAATTACGTATTATTGCAGAAGGTAATGATCAATCCAACTTTTCAAATTCAACAAAATATTATTATTATTATATTATTTAAAATATCAATTTCAATATCTCTATAAAAGTTAAATTATTTGGTCTGATCAACGATTTACTCAACAAACAAATTATTCTCTCTTTATTATTATATTATTTATTACTTCTTGTTTCTGCATATTAAACAATTACGCTTCAGGTGCGAATTAACGCTGTTCAAATGTCCACCGTTTTTTAATGGCACTCTTCGAGTCGAGCCCCCAAATTTAGAAAAACACGTCGCAAAGTTTATGGATCGATAGCTTGAATTTTCTGGTGTATATTTTCCTTCAACGCAATTAGAGTGCGGGGATTGTTGCGGTAGATTACACTTTCGAGGTATCTCCATAAGTAAAAGTCGCAAGGTGTCAAGTCCCGGCTTCTAGGGGACATGGAAGGTCTCCACGCCGAGATATCAATTTTTCAGGAAAAGGCGCCTGAATAACAGGTAGAGACCAGTTTGAAGTATGACAAGTGGCCAGTCTTGCTGTATCCATCAATGTCTTGAAGGGCTGGTTCAAAAAATTGTTCAACATGTCCACATAATGATCAGAATCCACTGTTACTGCTCGGCCGCATCCGTCTTCGAAAAAGTACGAGCCAATAATGCCTTATTCGTGTATTGCACACAAAATTGTGCAATTTAGTTTCATGTTTTTCTTTGGGGTTTTCTGAAGACCAATACCGGCAATTTTGTTAGTTTACATAGCCGGTGAGATGAAAACGGGCTTCATCAGAGAAAAAAATGTTGATTTTGGCAATAAGCTGGCACACAGAACGAACGCTCCTCACCCGTCCAGCAAACCATGGCGACTGATTTTCCATGAACCCCTCCTTCATTTAAGACCGACCCCACCTCTCTATTCCTATTCAAAACAATTTTAGAGCGTTTTTAAATCGGAATTCCTTAGTTGACCACCCAGTACTTTACCTCCTGCTAGATGGATAAATATAACTTTTCGATGATCCTCCCAATCGAAAAATGACATAATAACTGTAAAGGGGCCCACTCACTAAGAAGGAAGAATGCGCAGTCAAGTATCTGCACGTTTGCTGTAACGCAAACGTGTGCATTCATATTTCCCACACACATACACTTTTGCGTGTTGGTTTGGATGTGCGACAAGCGTGAGATGACGTCGAAAAAAGATCTGATGTTAATGGCAGTGGCGCGTGTTGTTATTAAGGAAAAAATGTCCAAGGTATAAATATCGAACCCGACACTGTGTTGCTAAACATATGAAACGTGCAGAGACTTGTTGCCCATACACAGTCGTTTTTGGTCATTATTCCACGTACGGTGAAAAATGCACACGCCACACGACGGAGATGATTGCTCATTCCAAATTTACGCCATACACACACTGTTTTAACTGTACCCCGTACAACGCGCATTCAAGTCTTCGCGCTTCCCTCTTAGTGAGTGGGCCCTTCAAGTTTAAAGCCTCAGTTCTCAGAGCTTCGTAGTGTTGCCTGCGACAATCCCCACTACTGCTCATCACATGAAACGGGACTATATTTTCTGTCTCGGTGTCGCAGAAATGCAAGTAGAGTTGATTTATTTCAACTACAAAAGAGACGTGTCGCGACAGATTTTGACAACCAGAAGCCAAAAGGAAGGGGTCAGGAGAAGTTTTGTTGATATCCTCTTATTGGTTGAATTGCTGTCGCTGGCGACGCTACGAAGCTCTGAGCACAAGGATTAAAAATAAAATATTTTACTGACCTTTCGAACTCAACTCGTTAGTCCAACCCCAACCGGCAACAGTAGCGACTGAGTTATCTATGTCACTGCTTCCACCAGCGTTACTAGAAACTGGAAGACAAGCTGGAGCAACACTCAGCGACCAAGTCAATTTCTCCGCTATTTCCAAAATTGCAATATCGTTGGCGACCTTGTTACAAACGTAATCAGGGTGAATAGTTACTTTTTTGATAGCTCGCTCGTATGCATCTCCAGGTTTCTTGGAAAGATCGTGTTGCGATAATGTTATCTTGATGCTGGATGCCCTCAGAAGATCAGTCCCTATACCTCTGAAATGTTGATAACAATTTAGTGGAACTGATATGGCTATTATGAATTTTTGCTCCACTAATTAATGACCTTTCAAAAGCATCTGGGGCCTAAGCACCAAATACTTTGCAACTTTTCACTTTGCACTTTTCACTTTTCAAACGAATAACGTTGCACGAAACGCTTTCATAATTGAAAAGTACACTGTGGAAACGCAAAGTGAAAAGTTGCAGAGTATTTCGGTGCAATAGGCCCCTGCTCAGGGCTTTTCTTGAATTTTTTAAATAATGGTTTCAAATTGTAGGTATATTGGAAAAATACTTACAATTCACTGCAAATTTCAGATCATACTACGAAAATAAACACAGACATGCATTATATCATTTCGAAGAAGGTTATGGATTGCTCAATACTTATTGCGTTTATTTGAGAATACATAGGTACCTGCTATTTAATTGGGATGAACTTACGTGCATAAGCAGTGTCCAGCAGTCAATACAAATTTGTCAGAGATCAATGTACCTCCACAGAAATGTCCTCCCCTTCTTGTTATGGAAACTAGCCATGGAAATTCAGCTTTTTCAGCATCTGCACCGCCAACTATTTTGGCATTTCTGGTGGTTGATCGCTGTCCACACTCAATGTCGGCAACTATCAAAATGAAGGAGATGATATTATGACAACATTATACACATAGGCGTATGTAGCCTCAGTTTTCAGGGGGGGCCGCGGCCCCTGGTTTTTTGTGATACCTATACGTAGTTTTTGATTAGAATATTTCAGGGGGGCCAGAGGTACATCAGGGGGGCCTGACCCTCCCTAAATACGCCAGTGATTATACAGGGTGTTTCATTGAGAAACGGAAAAAATGGACGATAAATAAAGCACCTCTAGGGTGGTTCCTATAGTTCCTAATAAACAGTATTTCATGGCTTTAACCATAGAGATAGGCTCTAACAATATTAATTACTGAGATACAGGTTGTTTTTATCCATTTGGCTGATTTCTTGCGTGGCATTAACTTCCGAACCACTCAAAATATTTTGATGATATTTTATATGAATATTAATACTATTTCTACACACGCTACCTAACTATCTTGGGAAATCCAGGTCCGGATTGATGAAAATTGTATATGCTTTCGAATAAATAAAATACCCTGTATTTCGAATTCTCGAAATACGGTTTGATGTTATGAAACATTGCGAAAAACTATAACTTTTCATTTTCGCTCTTATTCTTCTTCTTTTTTAGCGCTTGTCCTATACTTAAACAAGTGTTATATCGTTTCGCCAAATGTCTGTAATTTTCGAATTTTGAACCGACAATAGTCTCAAACGATAGGATTCGACTCCCTGATGAAGAGTCATCAATTCTGTCCGTGGGACCGGCCGTTAGCATAATAACTTTCGAAGGTATTGTCCTAGAGACTTGAGATTTTTAGGGTGAGTTCGGTTCCCAAATGCCTCGGTGGTATTCAACATTTTATCCTTAAATTCTCAGACAAAACGAAACCAATCGAAATGAAATGTTGTGGCCACATGCAAGATGCTTGAGTAAGCCTCATGCAAAATTTTGTGTCCATAGTGTGTACAGAACCATAGAAAATTCCATTGGAATTTTGAGAAGAAGAAACTTCATATTTCCACAAAAAGATATCCGATTCGAGTGAATTTTTTTTATGAAAGAAGATTGATATACTGAATGCTCGTGCGAAATTTCGTGGCCATAGTGTTAACAGAACCATAGAAAATTCAATTGGAATATTGAAAGGAAGAATCTATTTATTTCCTTAACAGGATAATCGATTCAAGTCAAATTCATTTTATGAATGAAGACTGATATACTGTATGTTTATTTAAAATTTCAAAAGGATCGTATCATCAGAACCATATAATCCAATTTTTTTATTCTTAATTTTTTACATATTTCATTTTCTAAATAATTTCCAGAATATAATTCCGATTGTGCTGAGATTCTGCATTCATATATTTGGTATCAATCTGAAGTATCATATACAATTTCTAGGCAATAGTCTTATTGAAAAATTTATGGTTTTCTACTTTTAGTGCTCATTACGAACTACAGGGAATATTTTACGATATTTGGTATAGTCTGTTCACGAAAGGTTGCGCCGTCGGTTGGCCATGGAAATTTGGCATATTCCACTGTGTATATTAAAATTTTAGGTTATGTTCTTTCTTTTCTTGTCAGATTGAAACGCAATGTTGTCAATATTGCATAGAGTTGTCTAATAACTCGCAAGCTCGTCAGACGAAGCCGAGTACATTCGGCAACGTTGACTTTATTTTACTTTATGTCAGCAAATACTGCCAACTTCAGATAAATAAAGAAACGCCTACTGTGTGCTCAACCTTTCGTGAACGGACTATACACACATTCAAAAATTTCAAAACCAGTGACCTAATATTCAGTCACTAGAAAAATCCAGGTCCGGATCAATATTGTAAATGCATAAAAATATTTAAAAAACCTCTGTATGTTCGGATTTTTGATATTTGTAAAAAAAATAGTACTTTTAATTTTCTAGAATATTCTTCATCAACAAACTTTCTTGATGAAATTCGAAATTTTTCATTTTCAGTGAATTCGGGAATGATAATGATATTTTGAAGATTGTTGCTTATACTCACAGTTGGTGAAGCCAAAAGCCTCCGCTATATTCAACACCAAAATCCAGTGTGCAATCTGCATTTCGAATCCGACAAATAACTACACTGGAAAAATCCCCAATTTGTTTTTGAGTGGTGTGAAGCCGAATGCTTACTTCTGTTTCCACAATATCGCCATTATATACATTTTTCCGACATTTAAATATCGAGTGGGAGTAGCAGGTAGACTTCAAGGGCCCTCTAATCACTTAATAGAAATAATTCTGATGGTCTAATCCTCAACCTTGCCTGCAACTCAAAGCTACCATTGTTTTATTACTGATATCGATCGAAAATTGCCTGTGTTTACATTTGTTCGACATTGAACTTGATCTTCAGACGAACAACAAAAAATTTCTGTGTTGTGCTAGTCGTATAATTATGGAAAATCTTTCGTGAGATGAAGAAAGTTAAATAGTTGGGGGTTTTCTGTCAAAATAGGTATTTCATCAATACATGATAACAAAATGCTGATTCATTTCAATGAATCATTCTTTGGGAGGTCGGGTTTGTTTCTGAGAAACGATACCTATCAATGAATAGGAAATTACTATTTGTGCATTCGTAGAAAACATTGAATATTGATTATTATTTATGTCGAAGGTACCAACTTTTCAGATCGAGATGAATTCTTGGTTTTCGTAGTTATTTCAGGAAAAATGATCGATCTTAAGTACAATAATCAATGATATAATTTATAACGTTTTCCAATCATTATTTTTCTCCTTCTGAATTTTTTATATGAAAATTGAATTGTTACAGGCTGTGTTCATCTATGGGAGATGATTACCCTTCAGTAGGGTCCTGTTGCTTGGAAGGCGAAACTAGGGGGGAGTTCTCCTATCAAAGAGTTCATTGAAGGTATTTTGTTTTAGGTTTTAAGTTTGTAAAAACGGCGCGACAGGGTTTTCTTACTGAGGTTTTTATCTGAACTCTCGTATCATACGTAGAAAAGTAGAAGTAAGAGTACCCCGTTCTGTACCAACCAAAGCTAAGGATTTTTTGAGCGCTCGTTCTACTTAAATGAGTGCTTGACGATAGTTTTGTCCAAATGTCTGTAATTTTCGAATTTTGAGCAGAAAACGTTCGACTCCCTGATGACGAATCCCTAGTCAAATTCAATTCAGTCTGTGGGGCCGCCCGGCCGTAAGCACGATAACTTTGGAAGAGATTGTCCTAGAAACTTGAGATTTTCAGGATGAGTTTGGTTCCCAAATGCCACGTTGAGTTCGTTTACCATCCAAATCGTACAGTCCTATACAAAATAGTGAGGTAATAGCATTATTTATTATTACCAAAATTTTGTAGCCATAGTGTCAACAGAACCATAGAAAATTCTATTGGAATATTGAAAAGAAGAATTCTTATATTTCCATAACAGGAGAACCGATTCTAGTGGAATTCACTTTGTGAATGAAGACTGATATACCGAATGTTTACGCAAAATTTCAAAAGGATCGCATTATGAGAACCATATAATAATTTTCTTTATCAATAATTTTTCATATATTTAATTATCTGAATAATTTCCAGAATATAATTCCGATTGTGCTGAGATTCTGCATTTATACTCGTATATGTATTTGGTATCAATCTCAAGCCTCATATGAAATTTCGAGGTAATAGTCTCATTGCTCCACCAATGAACGATCGCTCAAAAGCTCTTGCTCAGTGCTTTTCTAGAATTTTTCATCTCAATGAGGTGAAAAGCTGGCCACCCTGTGCATAAACTGATGTTTAAAATGAAAATCTCATTTCAACCAAATATTCTAGCTGTCGAAGGCCATCCGACGACATAAGGAGCGCAGTCTATTACAGCTTCAAAATAGAGCAAATTTAGCTTCGGAATTTTTAAACTTTCTAGTTGTTATCCTATTAGCCATGATATTATGGCGGAGAATGAGCAGCTAGCACAAAAGTTGATAATTATGTCATTCGAAAGTACACTAATAATGAGGTATTTTTTAATGAAAAGAAAACGTGTACATAATCATAAATATTTCATCGAAAAAACCATTGGAAAATTGGACTAATTTTGTTAACTTCAGAATCGTGATATTCTTCTCCTTACCACGCCCGCAATGAGAGTTTTTTCGCACACAGACTGTATTATCTTGTAGCAAATTTATTGCGCCTTCCGAATATGTGGTCGAATTTGATGAGACCACAAGGAAAAGTGAATAACGATCATTTTAGCGAAAAATCCAAAATATTTATTAAAATCAAGAAATGTTAAACTAAAGAATAACCGTCAACATTCCGACCATGCGTTATATGACATTTTTTGTTGCAAATCACTTGTTTAATCACCCCTTGAAGTTTGGCCACCTTAAAATTAGACATTATTGAATAAAGTTAGGATTTTGGCTTTTCATCTTATCAGAATTTTTCATCTATATAGTCCGTTCACGAAACTTTGAGCTGTCGGTTGGCCATGAAAATTTGGCATATTCCACTATGTATATTAACATTTTAGGTTATATTAAAACTCTTTTTCAGGTATTTTTGGACAATGTTTATTTATATTCCTAATTTTCTGACATGGTTTTATGAAATTAGGAATATAAATAAACATTTTCCAAATACCTGAAAAAGAGTTTTAATATTTAAAGAATATGGACGAGAGTGGAAATCAAAATTTTAGGTTATGTTGTTTATTTTCTTGTCAGATTGATACGCAATGTTGTCAATATTGCATAGAGTTCTCTGATAACTTGGAAGCTCATCAGACGAGGCCAGGTCGACTTCGTTCATCGTTATGACAGCGAATACTGCCAATCTCAGATAAATAAACAAACGCCTACTTTGCGCTCAATAATATGTGAACGGAGTATACCTCTCTCGAAAATCCTTTTTTCAATCGAATCATTCATATTCAGAAGCAGTACAACGTATATTATTATTATGATGCCCTTGGTACCGCATTTTCCCTTCAGTTGACAAGAACAAACGAAAATGATTTATAAACACAAGGCTCATTCGAGAAATTATTCCATGCAGTATTTCCGCGGTAATTAAAGCCTCGCTAAGGTGAATCTCCATTCGGAACGTTAGAAAAATTGTCAGCTAAGGTTTTCGGCAAGGTAACACGGCGCAATCTTATATAACACGCAGTTGAGGCGTTTCCGAATACCCGCATATATGTGTGTCACTAGGTTATTGTCAACTCAATTTAATCTGATAATGGAGAACTCGACTAAGTAGCTTCAAGTTCAATATCACCTGTAGGTATCTGTTTGGAATACTACCATATCCGTTCTCATCAATAAGCCCGTTCGGCAATGACCTCCGCGAGCAGACCGATTTTTTAGTGCTCTGTTCTGCTTGCATAGATTATTCAATTTCAAAGATCACTATTTTGGGAAATGTGCTCATCTTTTATCGATACTTTCACCCTTTTCGTAGCTCTACAGAAAAATCTTAATTAATTAGGTGCAAAGGCACTGAATGCAAAAGAAAACAGGAATGCAATATCCCACTACGGCGATAGTTATACCGAAAAATCCTAATTAATTAATTGATTACATGCAAAAAAACGAGTAAGCAATATCTCTACCTACCCGTTCACAACAATGATAGCTATATCAAAAAATCTGAATGGATTAATTAGGTTTTAATGGATAAATGAAAACATAAAAATAAAAGTGTTGATAAGTATTAGAATTTTTCAATCTGGCGATTGTCGCATTAGGAATCTCAAAATAAAACACAAAAAATATATAATAAACATAAAAAGACCTAAACTTCATGGATAAAATCGGTTTTATAAGTCGAAAAACACCGAGCAAAAAAGATCGTAATCCGATTGCTCAGATTTCTCTGCCGAACGGTCCAGATGTGCACTCCCCTCAATCTGGATGTAATAAACGAACGGTTCAGAGCGATCCGACCTTTCTCGACAAGTGATCTTTCTGAGAGTATACGAACTTCATTGCGCGGTGTGCATTTTTGCAGGTAAAAGAGAGAATCGCGCGTTGTAAGATCACTTGTCGAGAATACAGGGCCAGTCCGATGTAATTGCCGAACGTCCCTTATAATAAGTGGTTGCTTCATAGGTAGAAGCGATAGTGTAGTGTAGTGTAGTAGCTTCAAGTTCAATATCACCTGTAGGTATCTGTTTGGAATACTACCACATCCGTTCTCATCAATAATAAGTGGTTGCTTCATAGGTAGAAATGTCTGGGCGATAGTGAAGTGAATGAAGAACCAATTGAATTCCGGAATATGCGTAAAGCCAAAGATTGTTCTTTGCTAATAGCTTAATGCACATATTATATCGGGATCGGACGGTACCTACGCTCGGCACGGAATGAGCTCTTCGGAATTTTTACTAGGGTATCGCATATACGAGTATTATCCTGCCTCAATTACACTCAGCCCTTCCTACTGCCACTCGCGTTCTCGGCGATAATTCCCGAAATACTTATGCGGCAGTATCGAAGGCAGTGAGCATTTACACTCTGCTGCAACATTTCTCTCGCGACCAAGTGGCGGCAATGACGGAAAAAGAAATTCCTCAACAGCCTAGTTAAATTTAATCACTTACTGCCGGTCCTTTGACATCCGTACGAAAAGCCGTCAATGTAGCAACACGAGCAGCAGCGGCTGGGAGCAGGGAAATGTAGTGATTACATTCTCGTGCTGCCTGCTTCTTGCTGTGGCAGCGAGCTCTGTGTAATCGGGGTGTTTTGGCATCGTCGAAAGAATTCAAAGTTACTTAGCGAATATGTCCTCTAGCGATCAGTGGCGGCTCGTGAGATTTCAATCAGAGGAGGCCCGAGACCACGCAACCAACAAAATAATTTATTCCGAACTGGGCTTCCTGTCAGTCACTGGCATTTATTATACCATTCTACGCAGAACGAACGATTATGAGCAGAATTAATAATTGAATTTGGCATTGTTAAAAGTAAACTATGTTAACAACCAATGTGTTGATTTATAGTTGTAAATAAATTGGTAAATAAAAAAAATTGGCATTGCTGGTCGAGGTGTCTTAATTACTCGAGTTATGAAAATTTTATCATCGTTAGGAATTTTACTGAATTTATTTATTATTCAAAATAAAATCTACAGGATCTTGAGTTTCTTTAAGTTCACTACTTGCATTATAAGTCTCATTTCTTGTTTCCGTTTCCATCTTTCTTGCTGAAATATTAAAATCTTACCTACAAAAATTTCCGAAAAATGTCACAAAACCACAAACCGCACGTTGAGAGGTTTAATATTTCGTTAATAAAAAGGGGGGGGAATTTAAACAACAGCTGATCTCCATCCACGATCGCCGGGTTGATTCAAACGTTCAGTTTCGGCTAAGCTCGTTCGCCTAGAAGCGAAAATAATGCCGCGGAGCCGGGCCTCCGACACGTGATTTACATCTTGAATTTTGAGTGGTTCCCGCACCGTTCATTAGAAGAAGTTTGAAATGTTACATTCCAACGAATATCGACTGGTGGAGGCGAGCCTCCTTCGCTAAGCTGTTTGCGTGCTATCCGTTACGCTGTATTGTGTGTTGTGGATAATGTATGAATCATTCTCGATAACAAAGCAGAAGACTCCAAAAAACTTGAAAAATCGCGATACCTTCGTAACCATAGATTTTCGGACCATGCTTCACTTGACCCATTTCGCTGCAAGTGACGCCCTGCATATCCCCTTCGAACTACCGAACACCAAGGGCGTAGCCAGGAATTAATTTCGGGGGGGGTTTTGACATTGTGGCAATTGATTTTGTAGGTACCGGAAATTGTGAGGGTCGCTTTCTGTAGCAAGTATTAAATGAAAAAATAACTCTGAAACATTTCGGGGGGGGTTTGAACCCCCAAAACCCCCCCCCTGGCTACGCCCTTGCCGAACACTGTATATTTGAACTAGCTTTTTTGTTGTTGGATTGTTCAGAGAGAAAAGAAAAATATTGTCAAGTATGAGTGTTTAATAATAGTAAATTTTAACAATATTACATTATGAGATGAACATACATACATAAAGTTATTGACTGGACAATTTAACAGTTTAAATTTACAATGAGCCTTCTCTATGATACATTTTATATAATATACAGAATATTTCATCAGAAATGTTTCGTTGATCAGTCAATTGATTTGAGAAAATCTGTTTGAAAATCTTTAATGTCTCCGCTCCAAGGAAAATAAAACAGAAAATAAATTTTATTCGAGGATTTACTTCACTCAAGAAATGAAATTCAAAGTATTCGAATGAAAATAATATAGATATCCAAATGGTAACAATAAAATAAAAAATGCATACGATATTTCAACGCTTTTCACAAATAAAAATATTTTCCATTTTTTCCTATTATATTATGTCCATAAGAGGAAAACAGTTGAACTTAACAAAATGAATTGAAGTAGAAGAAGCTCATCCAATAGATAAACAGACAATAAACAAAAATGTTAAATGAAATATTCTGTTTGTTCAGTACTTCGTGCTTAAGATAGCGTATAGAGTACATTTAATGATTGTTAAATATTTACATAAATGAATTAACGGAGAAAAGAGCGAGATATTGAAAACACTAGATTATAATACACGGCAGATTGTATCTTAAAGGCACTTTCAAACATTTATTCCTCTTTACTCTCTACATCATTGGCAAAATTGGAAGGTTCAAATTTCAAATGTTTCACGATATTTACAATGTTTCACTTTTCATCAACATATTATTTACAATTCGGATATATCATAAATGCTCTATGGATGATTGTTTTGGCTATTTTACATTTTTGATGAATAAAAATAATGTTCAAGTCCTTTTTTTATTTTTATTCATGTCATACCCTATTTGTCCATCAACTTGGAATCGAAAAATGAACGTTAACATTTCTATATGTACAAAATTAACAGAAATTTTCTCTAATAAATATTCAAGATGAAATATACATAAAGAAACTAAGTGATTAACAAATAAAATTAAGAGTTAACTTTGGTTATTTGATTGGACTAGTAAATACTGAGAACAAAACTGAAAGATAGAATTTCTCTATTTACAATTGAAATTTACAAAACAACTCATCAATTGAAAACTTAAACAACTCCATAATTAAAAATGCACAATATAAAAATACTTCTTTTATCATAAAATTCATAATCACAATAATTATTATTATTTCAACTTCGCAACTGATTATCAGTTAATGGTTTATTTAGTCTTTTTACCAAGTATCAATGCTGAATTGAAGTGTTCTGGGAATTCAAAAACGCAGAATAATATCAAAATAATGCATTGATGTTATTTTCCTTCTTCTGATTTCCCTAAACATTCATATTTCAACACTAACATTCTTGATTTTTAAACACCTAGTAAAATCGTTTTTGTCCACATTCAGACAGCAAAAACATATATGCATAAAATCACAAGGAATTTTTAAAACGACTAAAATTATTGAATTTCGTTCACTCGAAGTGTTTCTCACAGTTCATCGACACTAATAACTATTTTAAAGCACGTATAAAATATCGTCCGTATCTCATACAAGGTGTCCCTCCTGCTCATTAACGCCGTAACCATTACCAAAACTGGTGAGTTCGCGTTTTTGTGAAAGATTTTGCGCCTGTAATATCTGCGAGCCTTGGTTAGTGTTGTGAAGTACATCTGGAGGTGGTACAGGCGGTCTCTGTCGGTGCAGAGTTCCATTAGAGGGCAATGGAGGAGTTATAGGTGCCATTGTATGCGCCATGTGAGGATGCACCGGTATTGGTGGAGGATTTTGAAAGTTGAGTGGCGGGGGGTAAGACAGGTATCTGTCAGACATGTTGAAGTATGAACCGTCAGCGGGAGGTGCTGGAGATGGAGCACTTACGTACGACGATTTGGCTGAAAATGCGATAAGGACTGTTACGAATCATTCAAATTATATCCATTCCTAATAACACGCTTTGCAATATGCGTCCTTTCAATGCAAAAATATACAGGTTAGGACATTCACATGGGAAACATACGATATACAATGCATCAGACAGAGAATTTTTTGGCCAGTTGAACAGTTGGATATTCGAGAGATTTACGTGCTTAGTGCTTAGTTAGTAACTCTCTGATTAAATGACCGATTGCAATAATTCAGTTTTGTCTTTCTTATCGTTGGGAGTGCCTTAACTTTACTGGAAGGAAACCTGCAGTACTCATATCGATTAATTGTGTCAGGGTGCCCGTAATACTCGATTCAAGTAATTTCGGTTGTCTGCCATAATGCTTGTATCAAGCCACTCCCAGAGATAAGAGAGAGACAACAAAACGTTATTGAAAATCAGTCTTTCATTCAGAGAGTTACGCAGCACGTAAATCTCTTGAATATACAACTGTTCAACTGGACGGAAAAATTCTCTGTCTGATGCATTGTATATCCTATGTTTCCGATGTGAATTTCCAAACCTGTATGTCATGAGAGTAGATACATATAAATGCTTTAATCAATCATGAAGTATTCGGATTAACAGTGAATTACAGTAGAGACTCGATAATCCGAATCAATTAATGCAAGGGATGATCCGAATTAATGAGGAATCCGGAATACCGCGTCTTACAATTTAGTAAAGATGCAATTTAAAAAAACGGTTGAAATAAATATAGTCTTTATTATCGAAATCATAAAACGAATATATTATTTGGAATAATTAGATATTTTACGTTTTCTACTGTAAGGGAAAAAGAATGTTGAACAATAGCTTTTTCCTGTATATCTTTCAGAAGCTGAATATCAGTAATTGCCATGAGTTATGGAATAAACAGACTGCATCGAATTGATCTATGCTCTAAATGCATTTGCTAACATTATCCCCGTTTTCGAGGACCGAAAAAATATGTGCTAAAAGGACTTTTCGGTATTTCAGTTTTGTTAATGAAATATCATTATAATCCATATGCTGTATCAAAGCTGTATGGTTTGGAGGTAAAAACATTCCATTCCATTTCACTAATTAATTATTCTTGTCTGACTTTTTTGTCTTATACCATTGTGTACTATTATATACCAAAAGAACGCCCGATCGTCGTCATAGAAATTGAGTTACGACAAGTTAGAACCGTAAACCACGTATGCAACGATCGGAAATTCGGATTATTGAGTCTTGCAATCCGGATTATAAGGACATAATACAATCTTGACGTCAATCCGGACTAGTAAATATCCGGATTATCGAGTCTCTACTGTAGATTATTTTCCATCGTTTCTGTAATCTCCAGCACACTTAAGGTTTTTTTGATGATGTTTAATTGGATAAATATAAAATTTAGATAAACAACAGTTGCAAGCAGATTCCAAGATGCTTGAACTCAAAAAATTTCTCTGTTTATCCCCTTCGATTGATTAAAGCAGATATTACCGGGTCTGGCACTCGAAGTGTAACCTGTTTCAAGCCATCGACGCACCTGCCACAGTGACATCAGCTATTTATAGTTATAAGTATTATTTACAAGCGTACAAAAGCATTCTGCTAAAAGTTAAGGCAAAAAAAGTTATAAGACTTGAAAGAGCGAAGGATTTGCTTTGTTTGGCCGAAAGCGGTAAATTTCCGAACATTGTGTTTTCTGACGGAGAAATTTTTTCACTTTAGCAATTTGTAAACTCCCAAAACGTTAGAATTCACCTGACAAACCGTTCATATCAGAATCTGAATCATCGGTTGGCTACCAGGAACTAGCACCCGCCACAAATAATGGTTGGGCGCTCCCCATCGTTTTCATCGAACCTGCCGTCAAAGTTAATGCGACATATTATCAAGAAATCGTTCTTGCGGCTGCTTCGAACCCGTGGGCAGACAAACATTTCGGTCGCAGACCATAGACGTTCCAACAAGACTCTGCACCGGCTCACAAAGCGTGAGTGGCCCTAGAATGGTTGGAGAACAACGTTTCGAACTTCATTTCGACCACACAGTGGCTCTCGAATGGACCAGACATAAATCCAAAGGATTATTCTCTCCGAGTCTTTTTGGAACGAAAGGTCCGAAGTAAAAAATATTCCAGAATCGAGACGTTGAAGGAAGCCATCGTCCGAGAATGGGCTAAAATACAGCATGTTACGTTCAGACAACTTGAGATTCGTTTTTTGACCGTCTCAAGGCAATAGTCACAGTGAAAGGTGGTCATATCGAGCCAAAGAGAAAAAATCTAAAATTTTCACATGTTCTGTACAGGGTATCCCATTTTGGGCACTTTTACGGGCTATCTCCGTTATTTTTAACGTTAGCGGGATGCGGTTTTCGCGACAGTGTGCTACTTTTTTATGAAACTAAAGATGGCGCAATCAGTTTTTGTATAGCCCTCTTAGTTTTTGCTATACAGGGCTGAAATGAAAAGTATCACTTTTTAATCACCTCCCGTATCTCAGTTGTGCTTGAACTTGGAGAAATGGTTGAAACGTATTCCTATAGATTTTTTTTTTCCGTAGAATCCAGTGGCGTAGTAAGTTTTTCAATTAAACTTTCCGTTTTTGAGTTATTGAGCAAACTTTTTTTTTTAAATTGGACACCCTGTATATTATTTTTTATTCTTATTAAGCACAATCTCAGCTTTTCAAAATCATATTATTTTATGCATTTATTTTCAAAAAACCAAGCTCAGAATTCAAGATTTTGTAATTCAATTGTCAATAACTAAGTAGTAGGCTATGACTGTTTATTAAAAACAAAAAATAAATGTCACGACTTCCTTAGAAATGGAAAATAATGTTAACATAATATCTAGATCACAAACAAGCATGTCATATTTCTCGTAATTTTCGTAAGCAGCCGTAATAAGAAAAACTTAAAACTGAATCATTAATATAATATAATAAATAATAAAAACTGAGAGAACTGAAAACTTTTAAACCAACCGACAAAGCTTTGACATTTTTTTGTTTTTAATGAACAGTCATAGAGCCTACTACTTAGTTATTCACAATTGAATTACAAAATCTTGAATTCTGAGCTTGGTTTTGAAAATAAATGCATAAAATAATATGTTTTTGAAAAGCTGAGATTGTGCTTAATAAGAATAAAAAATAATATACAGGGTGTCCAATTTAAAAAAAAAAGTTTGCTCAATAACTCAAAAACGGAAAGTTTAATTGAAAAACTTACTACGCCACTGGATTCTACGGAAAAAAATCTATAGGAATACGTTTCAACCATTTCTCCAAGTTCAAGCACAACTGAGATACGGGAGGTGATTAAAAAGTGATACTTTTCATTTCAGCCCTGTATAGCAAAAACTAAGAGGGCTATGCAAAAACTGATTGCGCCATCTTTAGTTTCATAAAAAAGTAGCACACTGTCGCGAAAACCGCATCCCGCTAACGTTAAAAATAACGGAGATATCCCGTAAAAGTGCCCAAAATGGGATACCCTGTACATAAAAATTACTGAAAATCATTTTCTTTAACCGACTTTATGCCTTTTGAATAGGTTACACTTTGAGTGCCGTACCCTGTGAAGTCCATGTTCCACCTAAGTTCAAATAAGGAATAAGTAGAAAGTTAGTAATGTTAGTGTTACCTGACATGGTGCCGTGATAACCAAGATGCTGGTCGTCTCTAGCACGATTCTTATCGTGAATAATATGCTGGTGGTTATGATGGTGGTGGGGATGGGGTAGTGTGTGAGTTTTGTTAACCATTGTGGGTTGCATTTGTAGTTCATAACCAGGATACGCACCAGGATAATCAGGTTGGTCCATTATATAAGTTGTTGCTGTTTGTTTTCTACTATCCTCCTGTTAAATAATAACAAAACAATGAGCAATAATGAAAACTATCGGTGAAATCAAAACGTGATAATAGTATATTATGCAACGATGCAATGATAGCTATTATACACGAAGTGAAGTTTAGCCCAAATCACCGAGTGAATAATAGCTTTTATACTCGAGTAGCATACTATACTTTATCCACGACTACTGAATATATTTATTGATTATTTCAACATTTGGCGACCGCGACAAGACCCTTCTATGACAAGCGTGGAAAAAGTCAAGTTGACACATGAGAGAATTTTTGGAGAACGTCATTGTATATTTTGTAATAAAAAATGCTTTAGTTGATATAATAAAGTATATTTGGCCCTCGATTGCCAAGGTATACCCATATTTGTTAGTTGGAGTACTTTAGAATACTGAAGAAATACAAATTCAAGGAATGTCATATCAAGGCTAAATCTATGAAGGATCTGACAGCAGTGATTTATATCTCATTATTCCCTTGTGATTGATGGGTATTATTATGGCCGATCACAGAGACGTACAATGAACGGATTTTACAATAGTCGTGGATGAATATTGTTTATCCACGACTATTGTATAACTATTGTGTAATCTACCCATTATAGTCTGTTCGCTCAGCTAAAATGATACCCATTAATCACTAGTGAATAATGAGTTATTATTCACTGCTGTCAGATGCTTCATAGCTTCAATATTATGTTCTTTAAGTTGATATTTCTTCAGTATTTCAAAGTACACCAACTAATAAATATGGCTTAACTTATAATAACTATCATCATACGCTAGTTACATAATATACTTTTTTTGATTGTTACAATTGTTCTCAAATTGTTATATTTGTAAGGAATAATACTAACCGTATAGTCATTATGGCTGCCTTCATTGCTGTATGTCTCGCTCTTTTCACTTACAGAAGAAAGAGTTTCCCCAGTTACTGTGTCATTATAACTGCTAGGGGCGTACATTTCTATGGTTGCTGATTTGTTAGATTGGTTGTTTTGTTCTGAGGAAAAATAGAAATAAATCTCATTATGAACCTTTGATGAAAATGTGATTATTAATACACTTTACAGTAACAGAAGCTAAACTAAACTGATTTATTTATTTCAGATTAACAAGCTGCTTAGACATAGCACGCAATTGTTTTGTAAAGGGTTTTCCAATAGGAGGTTTATTTTGATAAAATGCCATTTTTCAATAAGTATAGATGATCGGATGTTTATTTCATTAAAAAGAAGAAGCTATGCCGTTAATAGTGGAAAATAACATCAGGCAACTGACCACCACGACCACGCTTACAGGACCATATCCTTTTAATGAATTTTTCCATAACGAAATCGCAAGGTGGCTGCCGTATGTCCTAGCTAGCCTCACGAATTCCATCTTTGAGGTCTTGAATCGACGCTGGGCTATTGGCGTAGACCTTCTCTTTCACGTGGCACCAAAGGAAGAAGTCGGAAGGAGTTAAATCACAAGACCTCGGTGGCCAATTGTGATCACCTCTTCGAGAGATAACACGGCCCGGAATCCTTTTCATGCATTTCAACGACCCAATCAGCGACGTTGTTGATGATCGGCTGGCTTGAGTTCTTGTTTTAACTGAACTTTAAAGCCTTAAGACCCAAATCTTTATAAATACGGTGTAACGACGTTTGTGGAATGCCTAATTCCAAAGAACGACGAGGAATGGACAAACCTGGGTACACTTTCGACTACAACTTTTTCACATCACTAACTTGTTCCAACAGCTCGAATTTTTCCACCAATTTTTTATTGCGGTCCTATAAGATGCTTCACGACGACCCAAAATGTTCGAGTTTTACGAACCGTCTTCTGCCAAGTTTTCACACATTTTTGTAGTGAATTTTAATAATTTCAATGCGTTCTTGAAGCGTCCGTTTTTTAAATGGCGTCGTTTCTACTTGTCAAATGTCAAAAATGACAGCTTCAAACGTGACATCTACCGAAATAGCGGGCTATTCAAAATAACACCTCTTATTGGAAAAACCTTCACTAATTTGAGCCAAGAATGGTGTTACATGACTAAGTTAGGTTCTAACCGATTTCTGAAATAGTTAAACAAAAATTTAGATCATTGAATTGTCTGTTAGTTGTTACTGTTTTCTTTCATTATGTAAAAAATTATCTGACAAACCTCTCAGTTTTTTCGCTCTCTTCTTGAAGAGGCATCCTGCTACCAAACCGATATTGATCAACAACAAAATCACACCAATGATAGAAATGGAAATAATAACAGTCCTAGGTAAATCTTGCTTTTCTCGTATCACCGTTGGTATATCGGTAGATAGGGAGGGGTCTCCAACAAACACTAAACAAAAAAAAACAAAAAATGTAAATGGCAATTACCTGTTGACGATCTTTTGTTAGTTCTCCTATGCAAGCAACATCCGATTATTAGTACATTCATGATAATAAGTAGAGTTCCCACAATTGTCCCTATGATAATCAAGAACCCAGGAAAGTCCTTTATGTCTCTTTCGTCCAAGCTTGGAGAGGTGTAAGATGGAGGGACCTGACCTAGGTTAGTTTTGGAAAATGTTAGTTTATGGAAAATTAGGAAGAATGAAAAATATTTCTACAAAGCACAAACTTATTAGCTTATTTGAAACAAAGCATCTTAATTTGAAATTAGGGTTTATATACTATAAGTTTCTACAGAAATTGGTGCCATATGTAGGTTAAGTGATGAGTCATAGTGGTATTCAGTGTACAGGAAAAAAAAACAATATAATCGACAGGTATTTATACAAGGCGTTTAAGAATAAGTACCGTAAATTTGGGATCTTTTAATTTAGTTTAGTTTGAAAAGGGAAGTTCACTGCGACCTCAAGGTCTTTTGTGCCTCTTTACAGAGCTGTTCTGGCCACACGCTTCACAGCTCGTCTTCCAGTTCCAGATCTAGTGAAATCTAATACCTGTGAAGGCTCGCAATGCCAAAGCATTCCGTGACTAGGTGAATGGGGGTTTCCTCCTCCTCCCTACAGAACCTACACTCGTCAGTGTCCGATAATCCCATCCTCAACAGGTGTTTCCTGAGGCGACAGTGTCCTGTGAAAAAGCCAGAGAGGAGGTGTAATTGCTTCTTACCAAGATCCAGATATCTTTTGGATCCCGCTGTCTCAAAGTTCCAAAAGAACTTAGTGGAATGATCCATTCCTGGGAGATTCCGCCAGAGTTTTTCCCTCTCGGCTTTTTCTTTCTGCAGAAACTCCTTCTTATCGGTACATTGACCAATGAGCCAATGAGTGACATTCGTGCGCCCTCTTTGGCAAGTGTATTGGCCTCTTCGTTTCCTTTGATTACCGAGTGGCCGGGAAGCCAGATTAAAAAGACTGTCCGTATAAATTCAGTAAAAAAATGGTACGCCTATGTTTTTTTCAAATTTGAAGTCCTTTTCACAACCACCACAGCGGTCGAAGTTAAAATGGTATCCTGAGTTTTTCACCTGCTATGAATACTTTCAGAGATAAAAAATTAAATGCTATTCATTTAAGAGAATAATGAAATTCTTTAATAACTTCTAAAATAGTCTAGATACAAATTGAGGTAACTACAATTCTCAACTTGATATGTTATGTATTATGTGGTGATTACGAAAATGATTTCAAATTCGAAAAAGCATTGGCGTACCATTTTTTCACTAAATTTATTTGGACAGAAAACTGTACGAACGTCACTGGTGACAATTAATAATTATTTCAAATTAAAAAAATGTGTTCTGATGCGTACTCACAACCTACCAAAACACACAAAAAATCGTGTACGGTGTCGAAAAAAAATTTTCTTTAAATTTCAACACCCCAAAGTCCACAGAACTTTATGCCATAAAATCCCTTTAGTATCCAGATCCCGAATTTATGGAACCTCATTGTGAAACACCCTGTATAACATAACTGCTTTATATATGCCACTCTGAAAAACTATTTTCCTTACTTGAAAGAACCTATAGTTAATCAATAAGAAAGAAATGAAGACGAAAGTTACATAGAATAGCTTAATAAATGACGCAAGGCTTAATAATTGAAGCATTAGAGGAATAAACGAAATTGAATATCACTTTTAAGAAAATATCAAGCCAAGAAAAAAGATCAAACATTATATATAGTCCGTTCACGAAAGGTTGAGCACATAGTAGGCGTTTCTTTATTTATCTAAGTTGGCAGTATTTGCTGTCACAACGTAAAATAAATTCAACGTTGCCGAATGTACCCGGCCTCGAACGACGACCTTGCGAGTTATCAGAGAACTCTATGCAATATTGACAACATTGCGTATCAATCTGACAAGAAAATTGACAGCATAACCTAAAATTTTAATATACACAGTGAAATATGCCAAATTTCCATGGCCAACCGACGGCTCAACCTTTCGTGAACGGACTATAATTGAAGAGCTCGGAGCAATAACCGGGTAACTCCATTTTCTAATGATACCGATATATCATATTCAATCTGCTAATATCCAACGTACGCAACTTTCGGTGCAACAATGGGGCAAATCCAGCGCTTTTGTAAGGAGTTTCAATCAAAATGGACTTACTTGAATGTATTTTCGGCGTAAAAATCAGGCAAATCCTGAAGTTTTTCCTCATTTCTCAACATTTCATGAAAACGGAGTTACCCGGTTATTGCTCCGAGGTCTTCAATTATTATTAAGAATTCATTGCCACCCATTATGTCATGAAACATGCAGAAATTATATCAGTTTGCAGCTACTAAAAAAGTTGATTCACTTACTTGAAGTCTGCGCTGCTGTGAGATCAGGCAAAAAATTACTATTTCCCAATTTATTCATAGCCATTATAGAGAAAATATAGCGAGTATTGATAGCCAATCCTTTGACAGTATAGTTTATGGCTTCAGCAGGATGGACATCTTCATATTTGTAGTTATCAGAGTCCACTTCTCTGTATCTTATTTTGTAAGCAGCCTTCATTCCACCGTCGAAACCTGGCGTCCATCCTAATGTGATCGAATCATGGGTGGCGTTGATCACGTGTAGCCCAGATGGTGGGTCTGGTGGTGCGGTAACTTCCAAACGTGGTGACAATGTATCAAAACCTAGTTCGTTTCGGGCTACACATTCATAGTTGCCATAATCCGCCGATGTTATATGCGTTATGTACAGCGTAGATTCTGAGGTAAGTACATCAATCTGGAATGTTTACATTTATAAAGTGATTGAGTGAAAACATGGATCTGAGATGTAAGTAGGCATGGAGTTATAGAATTGGAGATGAGATGGTATGTATTCAGCTGCCGGCACTCGAAGTGTAACCATTTTCAAGCCATCGACGCACTTGCCACAATGACATCAGCTGTTTAGAGATTTGCTTAGTGACAGTTATAAGTTTTTTTTTCATGTTCAGGTTTCCACGAAAGGAGATATCCTGTAATGTTTAGAGAAGATCGGCAGAACCAAGGGAAAGAAGGTAGGAATTGGTGTTCTTTTGAATTTCTGTAGGTTATATGCCTCGGGGAACACCTCCCTAGGCAATGTGTTCCAGAGCCTCCCTGTTCATTGGATGAACGACTGAACGAGTCTTTGAAAAGGGATGTTCTGCAAGTCTCTAAATTGACCACATAGGGGTGCGCAGATCGAACTTGACGTGTCAACCTCGAAGAGACTGTCAAAGAAGGAACGATTGATGATATTTCAGAAGAGCATCGCCCATGAAAATATCGATAGAATAGAGACAGATCGCCAACCCTTCTACGGTGTTCCAGAGAAGTAAGCGAGTTAGTGAGCGATGCATCACCGACGAGACGAATTGCCCTTTTTTGGACAGAATCCAACAGCTTCAGAACATGTTTAGGTGTCGCACCCCAAACATGGGAACAGTACTCCAAGACAGGTCGGATCTGTTCCTTATAGATCATAAGCAGCTGACTGGAAGTGAAATAGCTCCTCGCACGAGAGTATTATTAACAAGAGTACTAAAGCATTTTGCTGAAAGTTAAAGCAAAAGAAGTTATAATACTTGAAAGAGCGAAGAATTGGCTTTGTTTTGACGAAAGCGATGTGAATTTTTGAACTTCCAGAACTAAACAGTTTACCTAACAAGCCGTTCATATAAGAATCTGAATCATCAGTTGGTTACCACGCTACCAGGAACCAGCACCCGCCACAAATAATGGTTTGGACCGCAGTAACCGCAGATGGGCGTTTCCCAATAGTTTTCATTGAGCCTGGCGTCAAAGTTAATCCGACATATTATCAGCAAAAAGTTCTTGAGGCTGCTTTGAAGCCGTGGACAAACAAATATTTCGGTCGCAGACCATAGACGTTCCAATAAGACTCTGCACCGGCTCATAAAGCGCGAGTGAACCAAGAATAGTTGATTTCGACCATACAGTGGCTCTCGAATTGACCAGACGTGAATTCAATGGATTATTCTCTCTGAGCCTTTTTGGAAAGCAAGGTCTGAAATAAAAAAAATATACCAGCCTCGAGACTCTGAAGAAAGCCATTGTCCGTGAGTGGGCTATAATACCGGCAAGTTACGTTTGGGCAACTTGCGATTCGTTTTTTGACCTTCTCAAGGCACTAGTAGCAATAGTCACAGTGAAAGGTAGTCATATGAAGCCAAAGTGTATTGATTCTGAAATTTCGATTATTTTCACATGTTCTGTACAATAAAATAAATGGAAATCATTTTCGTAACCGAATTAAAGGCCTTCTGAATAGGTTACACTTCTAGTGCTGAACCCTGTAGAGAAATCTCTTGACACATACAATAAGACACTATAATTATTCTTTTCATCATTCAAGAAATGAGATTAATAATTACCTGTCTGAAAGTTGCGTAGTATTTACTGGTTGCATTTGGAGCGATTGGCGAACCATTTCTAGCCCATGAAAACTTAGCTAAAGGGGAAGCTTGAGCTTTACATACAAGTTTTCCAGTATTTCCAGCATCACTGGCAAATTTTAAAAGAGTGGGGTGCTCATCTATTTCGGGTTTATCTGAAAAAACGAAAAACACATTCTTATATCCTCAAATTCATTCCATTGATATCTTGCTTGGGGCCTATCTATGTCTTTTATTGACCTGAGTTGAAGACTCTTAATAGTTCATCATTGTCATTGTCATATGAATTAATCAATATGTTTATGGAGATGAAAAACACACTTTTTTACGCTAGTGAAGAAAGTGGAATGAAACCTACAAAATAATAAATATTTTTATTGATTTTCTCTAAAATCCTAAAACCAATATATTATGCGAAACAGTTCTAACCATCGAGATATAATAGAGAAGAGACGCTATGACATACAATTGAGTAAGGAAAAATAGTACCACTGGGCGGGGCTAAGTCGGGGACCAATATGGCGGAAAGTTCAGGGTTGAATTAAGTTGCCAGTTTTTTCTTTTTACAAATTTCACCCAAAAAATATGACGTGTTGGGTCTTTAAGAATCCGGTTCAAATAAGGTCAATTGAATATAAAATACACAATTTTTCTTCAGGCGATAATATACACATATAAAAATATCTCAGATTTCAAAGACAGACTAGGAAAAATTTCGAATGCTGTTCAGATCTCACCCCTTCCTGTGATATGTTTTTCCTCTAATTTTCTTTCCATCTGTCTCTTCTTTGCTTGAAGAAAGCCTTACAGTGCACTATATCATTTTATTGTATATTATTAAGCAGAAAAATCACAATTGACTAGAAAGGCGCAAGAATCATAATTCCTCCAGAAAATTCAACGATTGTCAAATTTGACGTTAGGTGGTAGTAATATGGCGCATCTGATACCACGTTCATTTCAATGATGGCAACTATATACTATCCAATCTCTATGGTTCTAACCAATTTATCAATTACTAGCGGACCCAACAGACGTTGCTCTGCATACACAAAAATTCATTCAATTCGATCTAGCCGTTTAGTTGCAGAATAGATGAATAACCTAGATAACGACTACAGTGCCATCTGACTTGTGATCATAAACATCATCAATCATCAGGCAATCCAAAATACATTCATACGTCATAGGTTTAAAATTTGTAAAATATGGCATAAGTAAAAAATTGTTGTATAATATGTTAGTTCATACGTTATTTCTGATTAAAATTTTAAATTTTCGATTCACTCGATGTAACTTCACTTTTTGTCCAAATTTCAAAATCATTATAACCTATAAATATGTATTCTATGACTGCTTGATTGGTCGTGAGAAAAAGGAAAGCCTTTTATTTTTTTCTGAACAAATTTTTTGGAAATATTTTGTTGTATAAACCTTGCCCTAGCAATTATGAACACAACAAAAAAAGAATTATCCAATTTAGTGCAGCCGTTTGAAAGATATTGCATTTTGACGGTAACCAAAGATCCTGTTTTATTAATATAGATACAAATATTTACAACTCAATTCATTTATGTTAAGAAAACTTACGTTTCACTATCAGCATCACATTTCTTGAAGTAGAATTATTTCCGACGCCATTATTCACTATGCATTCGAAATTTCCCAGATCTTCTCGCGTCACACTCGATATTCGAAGGTAGGAAGTGCCATTTTTGTCATACATAACAGAAGTTCTAGCATTGAAGTCTGGAAAGTCTTCTCGCTTCCACTGAATAGAATCATCAGATAGGGGATTGCCTTCTGCTGAACAAGACAGTGTTGCATCTTCCTTTGGGCTTGCAATCACGTTTTCACTTGTTGCTACAATGGCAGCTGGATCTGAAATTGAAAAAGAGATTTAATGGCTGATATAGATTCAAAATATCAATAACTTTAAGAAAGCCCTGAGTAGGTGCTTTTGAGCAATCGTTCATTGGTGGAGCAATAATGCTATTACCTCAACATGTTGTATGCGACTTGATATTGATACTAAATATACCGGAAAATGTGGGAAATCTCTCGGATTCAGATAGAACATAAAAAAATTAAGATGACAAGTCCCCATAATTTTTTTTTCCTAGCGGCCCTCCCTACGAAGATACGACCTCCTAAATGACGCCACTGGAAATTCATTTTAGTGGAATAAATTTCAATTACTTACTTCTCTCATTATTTTTTTTCGAAAACGGTTCGTTTTATCGACACTGGACAAGAGTACCTTTTCTTTAGCTAAATGTTCAAGGTATCCAAATTTGTTTTTTTAGCACCTTATCATACAGGGTGTTAAAAATGTAAGCATTAAAATTTACAACCCAGTCCGCCCCTGGTAAACTGAACAAGCTAATTGAAATTTGAGTGTGGTGATTTAAGAGGTCCTTAGCACTATTAATCATCAAATTATATCGAGTAGTTTGAAACTTATCCACTAAAATGGATTTCCACTGGCGTCATTTAGGAGGTCGTATCTTCGTAGGGAGGGCCGCTAGGAAAAACAATAATAGGAACTTGTCATCTTCATTTTTTATGTTCTATCTGAATCCGAGACATTTCCCACATTTTCCGGGACACCCTGTATAAATGCAAAATCTCAGCACGATCGGAATAATATTATGAAAATTATTCAAAAAAGGAAATATGTAAAATATAAATAATAACAAAAATTAAATTCTATGGTTCTGATGATGCGATCCTCATGAATAAATTTAACTCGAATCGCATATCTTGTTATGGAAATATGAAGATTCCTCTTAACAACATTCCAATTGAATTTTTTTATGGTTCTGGTAATACTACGGCATGAGGCTTCTTATGTGCATATTGCAGGTGGCCGCAAAATTTCATTTCGATTGGTTCCGTTTTGTTTGAGATATTGAGGAACAAAAATTTTGAATTGCCCTATTTTATGGAACACCCTGTACGATTTGGCTGGTTAACAAACTCAACCGTGGCATTTTGTAGCCGAAACCTGAAATTTTCAAGTCTCTAAGACAACCCCTTCGAAAGTTACCGTGCTTACGACCGGCCGAACGGGCCTACGGGCCGAATTGAATTTGATCACGAATTCTCCCGTCAGGGAGTCTAACCCTATCGTTTAAGACCATTTTCGGCTCAAAATTCGAAAATTACAGACATTTGGCAAAACGATATAGCACTCGTTTAAGTGGAACGAGCGCTCAAAAAACAGAATAATATTCTCATCAACTTACAGTTCACCGTAACATTAATGTTGAAGACTGAACTTCCTTGAGAATTGATTGCTTCACAGATGTAGGTGCCAGCATCATTCCTACTAAGTCTTGTTATATTCAAAGTTGGTCCATCTGAAACTATTCGTTCTATGCCAGAGCTTGAAGAAGATGGAGTTATGGGTAAACCATCTTTTGTCCAGGTGTAAGTGATACTCTGCGGATTGCCCTCAGCACGAAGAGATATAATTAAGGGTTCATTTTCAATACCAACTATGTCCTCTTCATTTTCTTTGTCGAAATTTGGTTTATCTGGAAAGAAATAATTCTTAAAATACTTCATTTCGTAATGTGATATTTCTTTTTTATATTTTTTTCTGCGACTGTCGCCTATCGGGCGCATTCCGCAGAGGAGATTGTTGAAGAACAGTTACCGATATTCAATGCTCTTTCTGCTGAAAGCATCGCTACCTGTTAAATATGTTGGGGAGCGGACGCCATTTTTGATAGCGGTCAAACATTATGCTCACTTTTGGTAACAGTTCAATATTTATGCGACAGAACTGATTCTTATGCCGCCAAATTTGTTATAACAGTCGTAGAAAAAGTATAATGTACAGGTTGACGCTCACTTGGGCGAAGAGGCGCGTCAAGATACGGAGCGTGATTTGCCGCCGAAGAAGTAAGCATTGAATCAAATGGAGACCCGCACATCTAGGCGACGCGAATCGTTAGTCGCAGCCATAGACTTATGAAAGAATGGGCAGGACTTGTGAGAGAATATTGACCTCAGACAAGGATAGAAGAATATTAGTGGGAATATTAACAATTAATAATAACCATAAGAGGTGTTATTTCGGATAGCCCGCTATTCGAAGGATGTTAGAAGCTGTCATTTTTTGACATTTGACAAGTAGAAACTACGCCATTGATAAAACGGAACGGAACGTATTGAAATTATTAAAATTCACTGTAAAAATGGTGAAAAATTGGCAGAGACGGTGCGTAAAACTGGAACATTTTTGGGTCGTCGTGAAGCACCTTGTCGGAACGCAATAAAGAAATTGGTGGAAAAATTTGAGCTGTTGTTACAAGTTGGTGATGTGAAGAATAAAACCCAAGCACGTCGCTCCAGAATAGCCGAGAATAGTGTTGCTGTAGCCGAAAGTGTTGAAGACAACCCAGGTTTGTCCATTCCTTGTCGTTCTTTGGAATTGGGCATTCCACAAACACCGTATTTTGCATGAAGATTTGGGTGTTAAGGCGTATGTAGTTCATTTAGGACAAGAACTCAAGCCAACCGATCATCACCAACGTCGTGTCTTTGCTGATTGGGTCATTGAAATGTAGGAAAACGATCCGGAATCACAATTGGCCACCAAGATCTTGTGATTTAACACCTTGCGACTATTTCCTTTGGGGCCACGTGAAAGAGAAGGTCTACGCCTATAACCAAGCGTCGATTCATAACCTCAAAGATGGAATTCATGAGGCTATCGGGGACATAGGGCAGCCACTTTGCGATTTGGTTATGGAAAATTCCATTAAAAGGATATGGTCCTGTAAGCGTCGTCGTGGTGGTCATTTGCCTGATGTTATTTTCCACTATTAACGAAATAGCTTCTTCTTTATAATGAAATTAACATCCGATCATTGATAAATGCCATTTTTTTTAATATCAAAATAACACCTCTTATTGGAAAACCCTTGTCATTTACACAATAGCATATAAACATATTACTTACATAATACTTGAAGTGTTACAGCATCGTGCACAGACCTTTCCAGTTTTTCATTAGTAGCTTGACAAGTATAGACTATGCCATTCAGTTGTTCAGTAACATTGAGTTTAAGTTCTATTGTTGATACTGTGCCACCATGAAGTCCAGGCTTACTCGTGTTGAATACTCCTTGTACCGGTATACCTTCCCTCCACCATGACAGTTTAGCTGGGGGATTGCTGGAGCTCGAATCGCAAATCAATGTAGCTTGCGAATTGGGCTTCAGTTCGAGAGGGTCCTGCCGTATTCTGACAGTTTCAGGCGGATCTGAAAATTAATAGTGATGATTTTATGAAAATTTTAGAATTACTTTTGAGGGTATTCGTTCACTGGGACTTGTGACCCTTTTCGCTTCGAGGTGACTTTGATACTTTTCCCAGTAGATCGAAATCTCATTCCTAAGTTTCTTTCAACTTCTACATCTACTGATCAAGGGTTGCCCATGAGGCTATTCTTTAAATATCAAGGAAAGGTACAATAAATGAGAGAATCAAAAGTCAGGGAGCCCGGTCCTCCCTGACCAAGTATATCACATCAGCGAACCTACCAAGTGATGTAAAGATCAAAAAAGTGAGCATTCAAAAAATTTTTTCAAAGTAAAAACCGTCAAATGGTGTACAGATGGTTCTAATACCACGTTAGGTGCCGACGCTGGAGTATATGGGCCAAGAACCAAGTGTACCCTACTATCGTTAGGCTCCTACTCAAGTGTTTATCAGGAAGCAAGTAGAAGTACTTGCAATCCAAAAATGTTTAGACAGAAACTTGGAAAGAAACTATCAAAGGTGTGACAAAGTCATTCATTCTGATAGTCAAGCTGCAATTAAAGCACTGAACTCCTACGTGATCGACTCGAAGCTGATTTGGGAGTGCCAAAAAAACTCAATGAAGAAGGCAAGAACAATAAGGTCTCTTTACTATAGGTTGCCGGTTACCAATACACTAGCCAGAAAGGCAGTACAAACGCCACTTCCTAGCCCAGACCCTTTCTGTGGCATAGGCAAATGAACCTATAGGGAAGAGTTTCTGGTGAAGAAAGAAACCAAGAGAGAAGCACTCTGGAGGAATCTTTCGAGAATGGATCATTCCAAGAAGTTTCTTCGGAACTTTGGGACTCCAAGGTCCAAAAATTACTTGGATCTCAGTAAAAGTAAGTTAAGCCTTCTCACTGGTTTCCTAACAAGTCATTATGTGTAAATTCTGTGGTGAGGAGGAGGAAACATTCGTTCACTTAGTTACAGAATGCCTCGGCCTTGCAAGCCTGCGCAAAGAATGTCTTGGACAAGAGAATTATGGGAGAAGCGCAAATCTAGCCGCCTTGAAGCCCTTTCAGGTATTATGCCCGATTGCACCGTTCGTCTAAGCAACGTTTAAGCCCTGAAATGACGTTTCATCAATGGAATAAACGTCACTTAAGGGCTTAAACGTTGCTTAGACGAGCGGTGCAATCGGGCATTAGAGTTCATTATTTAGAGTTCATTACAGCTCTAGAACGGGAGGGAGAACTGTAGAGTAACGGTTGCGAAAAACAGCTCTGACAGGGGAGACACAATAGATCTTAGGGTCGCAGTATAAGGTAACCCCCTCAATAATCTACACCTATCATCTCAACCCATAAGAATTCCACAAAAACTATTCGCGTTGAAGGAAAGAAACTTACAATAAACTTTCATGGCGATGGTTTCAAAAAGTGGTATTTCCGTGGCAGAGTTTGCGGCTTCACATCTATATCTTGCGTCATTATCAGTTACATTCGTCAAAATGGTAATCTCTGCTGTTACTGACTTGTCTGTAGTTTTGGTTATTGAATTGATCTGAAAAAAATATATAAATAATAATTATCTTTTATATCTGTGGAGCTACAAGAATTTCAACACGATGTGCTGTAGTTCTTATGTAACATACCTTTTTGTCATTTTTATACCAAGTGAGGGAAGCTAATGGGTTACCACCGGAAGATGTACATGAAATTTTCTGTACTGTGCCAGCAGCTATTATTGAACCTTCTTTGTACCCATGAATGAATGGTGGACTTGGCGGATCTGTAAATATTAAAAATACAATGATCATTCTTAATAGTTATTAATAATCTAGGTTATTAAAGACAGCGACCAATGGTCAAGATATTTTAATGCGTGAGAGCGGAGCGAACGCGTTATAGTTCGAGACCATTAGTCGCTCGATTAATAACCGAGTTTATTACAAGATTTTTCCGACGATCTAAACATGAATGGTGTATAAATACTTGATTGAAATACATTCTCAATTCGCACAAGACATATAATCCGTTCACGAAAGGTTGAGAGCATAGTAGGCGTTTCTTCTATTTATCTGAAGTTGGCAGTATTTGCTGTCATGACGTAAAATAAAGTCAACGTTGCCGAATGTACCCGGCCTCGTCCGACGAGCTTGCAAGTTATCAGACAACTCTATGCAATATTGACAACATTGCGTATCAATCTGACAAGAAAATAAGAACATAACCTGAAATTTTAACATACACAGTGGAATATGCCAAATTGTCATGGCCAACCAACGGCTCAACCTTTCGTGAATGGACTATACATTTGACGTAATGGTTTCTATGTATAGTCCGTTCACGAAGGTTGAGCCGTCGGTTGGCCATGATAATTTGACATATTCCACTGAGTATATTAAAATTTAGGTATGATGATTATTTTCTTGTCAGATGATACGCAATGTTGTCAATATTGCATAGAATTGTCCGATAACTCGTAAGCTCGTCGGACGAGGCCGGGTACATTCGGCAACATTGAATTTATTCTACGTTATGACAGCAAATACTGCCAACTTCAGATAAATAAAGAAACGCCTACTATGTGCTCAACCTTTCGTGAACGGAGTATATCTATGTTCCAGTAGAGTTTTGACATTTCTCGTAGTGCTTTGAATACTTTGTTGTACGGTTGCCATGAGGATGCACATTAAATGGCTAAAAAATTGAGCAGTAAAATGGGTCATTAATGCTCAATTTCGTACACATTAAAAGCACCTTTTATTTCGAGGTCGGCGGAAAAAACTATAAAATAATAGATGGTTAATATTCAGTTTACCGCCCAGAAACCGATCTATAAAATATTTGGTAGTTTAGGTCAGCATAGGTTAGGTTAGGTTAGCTAAGATGCCAAGTAAGAAGAAGTTTTACCCAAGTTCCTACACTTAGATAGTCAAGCTGCTATAAAGCACTTGATGATCTGGCAGTGCCGGAACGAACTCAATGAGATAGGCAAGAAAAATGAGGTCTTATTAATCTGGGTTTCCGGCCATTGGAAATCAAAGGAAACCAAGATGCCAATACACTTGCCAAAGAGGACGCACGAATTTCACTTATTGACTTAGAACCCTTCTGTGGTATTGGTAAATGAACCTATAAGAAGGAGTTTCTGGAGAAGGAGAAAGCCGAGAGGGAAAAACTCTGGCGGAATCTCCCAGGGATGGATAATTCCATTGAGTTCTTTCGGAACTTTGAAACAGCAAGATCCAAAAGATATCAGGATCTTGGTAAGAAACAATAACACCTCTTCACTGGCTTTCTTACAGGACACTGTCGCCTCAGGAAGCACCTGTTGAGGATGGGATTATCGGACACTGACGAATGTAGGTTCTGTGGGAAGGAGGAAGAAACCCCCATTCACCTAGTCACGGAATGCTTTGGGATTGGAGCCTAAGGAGAGAATGCCTTGGGCGAGAAACTAGCCTCGTTGAAGCCTTCACAGATATTAGATTTCATTAGATCTCTGGAACTGGAAGGCTAGCTGTGAAGGGTGTGGCCAGAACAGCTCTGTAAGGGGGCAAAATAGACCTTGAGGTCGCAGTGAATTGTAAACTAAACTAAACTACCCAAGTTATATCTACCCACCCACATTCACTCCCTATCGCGTGGAATTCTGGATAAATATTGAAATGCTACCATTGAAAACTATTGGGAATAACTCACTTATTTTTCACTAACAAAAATCAGCCTCGTATTGAGAGAAATGGCAATTGAATTATGAATGATTTATATATATTCTTTTTCGGTTTTCTCGGGAAATATCGATTTGCCGGTGCTCAAATTTAAACTGTGGCATCTCAACATAATAACGAAACATTATGCCAAAAATTTTGAAAATCGGTTACTGGGGGGTAAACTAGATACATATTAACAAAAAAAACTTACAAAGTACGTTGATTGTATGTGTAGACACCACATTTTCAGTTAACTGCATATTCAAACCATGACAGATCACCACTAGGCTTCTTCTGTTTGGTTCCACGACAGCCGTTATGTTGGATGTTGTTATCCAACCACCCTCTGGAGATATGACAGTTCTCGAAGTTGCGTTTCTGACTTGCCTGCCGGCAACCATCCATTTTATTTCGGCTGGAGGATTTGAATTAGCAGTTGTGCAAGTTAAAGGAACTGGATCGCCGACCCTGGCTTCGGTTGGTCCAGATATTGTCACATGGGACGGAGAAACTGTAAAGAAAGATGGGGTTTAATTCTTTCTGTGACCATTAAATAATTTTATCATAAAGGGTTTTCCAATAAGAGGTTTTATTTTGATATTCAAAGAAAAATGATATTTTTCAATATAAATGATAGGATGTTTATTTCATTATAAAGAAGAAGCTATGCCGTTAATAGTGGAAAATAACACGACTACACTTACAGGGCCATATCCTTTTAATGAAATTTTCCAATACCAAATCGCAAAGTGGCTGCCCTTTGTCCCCGATAGCCTCACGAATTCCATCTTTGAGGTCTTGAATCGACGCTGGGCAATGGCGTAGACCTTCTCTTTTACTTGGCCCCAAAGAAAGAAGTCGCAAGGTGTTAAATAACAAGATCTCGGTGGCCAATTGTGATCACCTCTTTGAGAGATAACAGGGTCCGGAAATTTTTCCGCAAAAGATCAATGGTTTCGTTGCTTGTGTGGCACGTTGCACCGTCTTGTTGAAAGTAAACGTTGTCTAGATCAAAACTATCCAATTTCCGTCAGAAAAAAATATTAATCATCTTTCGATAGTGCAATTAATTCACCGCAACTGTTGTTCCAACACTTTCGGCTACAGCAGTAATATGCTCGGCTGTTCTTGAGCGACGTGCGACGTGTTTTAATCTTCACATAATTAATTTGTCCCAACAGCTCGAATTTTTCCACCAATTTCTTTATTGCGGTCGGACAAAGTGCTTCATGACGACCCAAAAATGTTCGAGTTTTACGAACCGTCTCTGCCAAATTTTCACCATTTTTCAGTGAATTTTAATAATTTCAATGCGTTCTTGAAACGTGTATCGTTTCATTTTTATCAATGGCGTAGTTTATACTAGTCAAATGTCAAAAAATCACAGCTTCAAACGTGACATCTACCGAAATAGCGGGCTATTCAAAATATTATCTTTTATTGGAAAACCCTTTGAATCTCTAATACCCGGCCGTTCAATATATAGTGAGCATTCCGGGTGTCAATTCTCGGGATCACTCGCTCACGAACGTATACGTTCGTGAGTGAATAAAATCGAATAAATAGTTCGAAACATGTTAATTCCTGAGCATATCGTCAACTCGGACGAAAGTGTACATTCATTTTGAACGGATAAAATCATTACAATTTCAAGAAATCTACTTTCAAAATGTCACGAACGAGTCGTCGAACGAGTGATCCCGAGAATTGACACCCCGATAGGTTGGTTCATAGACAAACGTTTAGTTAGTCTATGGGTTGGTTAATTCAAAAATGAAACACAGAATTTATTTTTGGCATTTGTCATCCTTTAAACGTCAAAGTTAAAATCAAATCTATTAATAAATTCATTTGTCACTTGTTAGGACGTCTGTTATTTGGTATATTTGCAGTACAATGTACCAGCTCACAAATCAATGAAAACTTGGCAAAAATCCATGGACTACGCCACAAATTGCTTCCTCATCCTCCATATACTCCAGATTTAGCCCCAAGCAATTATTATTTGTTTCCAAACTTGAAGTGATGGCTCAGGGGAATGAAATTTGAGACGGATGAAGAGGTCAAATGGTAAACTGAAGCATATTTTGGGGACGTAGACAAATCTTACTATTCAAAAACCATCGCAACGTTGGAAAACTGTTGTATTAAGTGCCTCCAGCTAAAAGGGGACTATATATGAAACGCCCTAGTATTATCCATCCCATTTTACTCAAAGGCCTTAAGCTGAATATAACTTTACTGTATCAATAGTTCATATTCTCAACCAGTGACTGTTGACTCCGAGCGTACTTAAACAGCAAACAAGTAAAAAACGGTTATCATAAGAGAGGATCGAGGAACAAGCCAAAATATTTCGGGTAATAAAACCGGACACAAACAACATTATGTCTGAAGTAAACCCTACTGTCCACATGCACACGACTGTTTTATGTAAGTTTTACGAACCTTTTCGTCTGGACGACCAGCTAATTGATCATGGAATCCGGCAGCTAGGGTCTTCGATGGTATGACTTAGTGGATGTTATCTTTCGTTATGTCGTTTTCCCCTTTTCAGTACATTTCCAAATCGATAAAAGGACGTGTCTGATGAATCTTTCTGACCCTGCTGACTTACATAATTTTTCGATATTCACGGACGCTACTGAAAAGCACTTACATTGGATTGTCATGTGGAAGTTTTAAGTTGAACAATTCTATATTGTAGATTATAAATGGGGATATTCTTAATAATTTTCTTTAAATAATGTGGTATTCCAAGTTTAGATTTACAGACATCACATAACAATATTCCTTCTGATCCCAACAAGATTCAACATGACGGCGCTACGTGCCACACAAGCAACGAAACTATTGATCTTTCGCGGGAAGAGTTTCCGGACCGTGTTATCTCTCGAAGAGGTGATCACAATTGGCCACCGAGATCGTGATTTAACACCTTGCGACTTCTTCCTTTGGGGCCACGTGAAAGAGAAGGTCTATGCCAATAGCCCAACGTCGATTCAAATAGGACAGCCTCTTTGCGATTTGGTTATGAAAAATTTCATTGAAAGGATATGGTCCTGTAGGCGTGGTCATGGTGGTCATGGTATTTTCCACTATTGACGGCATGGCTTCTTCTTTATAATGAAATAAACATCCGATCGTTCAAATTGATAAACGGCATTTTTCTAAGAATATAAAAATAACACCTCTTATTGGAAAACCCTTCATAATGCTATTGTCACAGGCCATGGATTTCCTGTCCCTGATCTACTCGAGTATACCCATCTCCCCTTACGAAGCACACGCAGGGACAAAATTCCATCATCCCATTTTACCAATGACCGAAAATTGATCAACTTACACAGCACGCTCATGTCCACGTGAACTTTCAGCGGCGTCTTGGACATGATGTTGTTGGCCTCGCACTTGTATCTCGCCTTGTTGTCGCTGGCCTCCGCAGTGAACGCGTACACGTTCTCAGACACCCGGCCCGCCGTCCTGTAGGCCATCCTTATCTGCTCCCCGTTCTTGTACCAGATGAGCTGCGCCGGGGGGTTGCCGCCCCTGCTGCGACACACGAGCTCCACGGATTGCCCCCTACGTATCGTCTCTCCCTCGGTGTATCCCTCTATATACGGCATTCCTGGAGGATCTGAAAAGGACAAAGGTGAATGAAAGTTCGGCGAATAGTGGCGGCGACAAAAAGAAAAGAACATTTGGAAAACAGCGAATTGGGATTTTATATCTTTGATGAAACGATTTCAGTTGATGTTACTATAATCAAAGAAATTTCATTCGCTCAATTTTAATGAAAGTTAACTATACTAGAGCACTAGAAAGATAGGTATGCCAGACAGGCTGACTGGGTCCAACCATAGACTCGAAAATTACAGATGGTAATGTCAATTTCTCAGTTATTGTGCTCTAATGTTAGTTGCGTGCTTCTTTTGAAGAATAGTTAATAGAAAGAATTGATTTTTTATTCAAAACAATAAAGTTGGAGACTAGACAGGTAAGCATAAGCATTTATTCGATTAAGTACAGATTTCATTTCATTCGAATTTTTCTGTATTTTTCGAGTCTGTGGTTGGACCCAGCATGGCTGTCTGGTATACTCCCCTTTCCAGAGCCTTAACTATACATTAACCTTATAACTTATTTTTTATGTTCTCTCGGGGAGGTTTTAAACGAAACAAGACACATTAAATGGAAGAAAATTTCAGGATTTCACCGAATCTTATGTGAAAGAAGAAAAATAAACAATTTTCAAAATAATGGAATGCTGATAAGTGATTTAATACTTGTGCCCGTACTCATAGTCGATGCTCCGTCAGTTCTCGTACTCAAGCAGTTCTCAAGCATTCCTTTTCATCTCATAGTACTCAAGCAATACTTCGTCGATGCTCAGCTACCGACCAACCTTGAGACGTGCTCGGATGTCGAACTGTCATACAAATTGTCAATATTCAAATTTCAAAATGTAAATGGCGGTTCTCCATGGCAACTAAGCAGTGATACCACAGAAAAAAGTGAAAATAACGAGATTCCGACGATGTTCGAATTCTCCGCCGAGTTTTGTCGAAGGTTTGTTTATGAGATACGACCGTCGCTAAGCATGCGAGCTCGTCTCCGCCGAGAACGGCTTGAGTATGAGATTGAGATCTGACGGAGCATCGACTATGAGTACGGGCATTAGTATTTTCACCCCTTGCGTTAATTACAGCTCGGCAACGACGGTTCATACTCGAAATGAGTGATCTTGAAATGTTCTGATATAAGCCTTCCCAGATTTCTCTGATTCCTAAGTCATTAAGAGTAGCTGGATGATTTTCTGAACTCTTCAGCCTTCTATTGAGGTTGTCCCAAACCTGCTCCATCGGATTGAGATCTCTACTTCTTGCTGGCCAGTCCATTCGAGAGACTTCAACCTCTTCAAGGTACTCGATGCGCGTACGATGGGGTCTGGCATTATCGTCCATACGAATGAAATTTTCACAAATGTATATGGGGCAAATGGCACTACATGCTCTTCAAGAATGTTCCTTATATACCTATGAGCATTTATAGCTCCATTATCAACGACCACTAGGTCTGTGCGAGCAGTCAAAGATATTCTACCCCATACCATAATCGATCCTCCCCCGAAACCAGTAGTATTCAGGAAATTGCACTGAGCATATTTTTCATGTGAACGTCTGTATACAAGGGAACGTCGATCACAATGGTAGAGGCAGAATCTAAACGCATCTGTGAAGAGAACTCTTTCCTACTTAGCCTCTTCCCAATGGATATGGTCTCTCGCAAAATCCAAACGCATTCTTCGATGGGCTGGGGTAAGAGCTGGGCCTTAAATCATATTCTCTGAGGCGATTTCTTATTGTCTGAGTGCTAATTTGCACCCCATGAGTTTGCTCAAGCTGATTTTGAAGGAGGCGAGCGGTTGAAAACCGTTGTCTCTACGAAAAAACTATCAAGTAACGTTCTTGAATGGCAGTTGTTACCCGTGGTCTACCCTGTCCTCTTCGGACATTCATACCTGTCTCCCTGAATCGCTGCAACATTCTGGACACACTTGTTAGGGAAACTCCAAACCTTTCTGCAATTCTTGTGTATGTTTCCCCTTCTTCTCACAAAACTACCGCTAGGGCACATTCCTCTTGGGTCAAATTGCGTGTTTCGCGTTGCATAGCGATCGAGTGTAGAAAATCAAACGAAAGAAAAACTATTGATCACTAGAATTGATCGAGAACAACTGATTTCAGAATGGAGCCAATACATTCAAAATCTGATAATTTCATCTTTTTTTATTCCTGCTGGGAAAAACATCTGTATTGAAGAAAAACGTTGAAAGTGCATGCATAATTCTGATAAAAATAATTATCATTGAGAACACCTTCAGTTGTAGAATAAATTTGAGATTTCCATAATGTGCGTTAATTTTTTTGCGCAGTGTATTTATCAACATTCAAAGTATTTATCGGTCGCAGTTTTAATTTTTTTAACGAATGTTCATTGAAAAAGGTTAATAGATATAGACAAAATTTCTTCAGCTATATACTTGACATATAAAAGTGAAACATTAAATGCAAAGAAGCTAACATGACTATTTTCAATATTCAAGCACTTGAAATCCCTTCCCGTTGTTATAAAAAATGAAATCGTTCAATAAATTCATAGAATTATTGAAGAACACTTCCCCATTGTGAGAAATGAATCGGAAATCCCCTTCACGAATGAGAGAAAAGTTCCAAAGCAAACCAAAAAAGTACCCCAAGCAATTTTCCGCATTATTCGTTAATTATTCAATCGCCCTTGAGGAAACCGCGAGACAGCGGGTTAGAATATCCACGAAAAAAACAAATTGGAAAACACACCCTTCAGAGCGAAGAAAAATCACCCCTGGTTGCGTGAAAACTTTCGTGAACTTCTTTATAAATATTTTACCATCAAGCAATCCAAACAAAACCTTGTTTTTCCATCAATCTAGCTTGTTTTGACGTATAATGATTAATTGCCTCGAAACCTAAATTGAAAAATTTGCAGTAGACCGTATTGACGATATTAAAAATTTAGTTGCTGTAAAACAAATTCTCATTAATTACTCGAGAACCTCGGTTTCGGTAGGAACACCGTTAGCGAAAGGGAGAAGATGTGAATGTAATGGTAAACAAACAAGAAAAAAGATCATTTCCTTGCCATCTTCTGCGTTTTCTTTCTGAATTATTAATGCTAGTCACCCTTTTATTGACAGAGAAAACTTTGTGCGAATATTGAACTTTACAAACTCAAGAATTTATCAGTTCTTGAGTAACAGCTTGAAAACAGTTATCTGAATGAATAATTCTATGTGTTTCGCTGTGAGTGTCCCACGAAAAAAGTAGAAATATATTTGGCCCTCTAAAACCCTATATAGGAGTTGGTCCAATGAACATGATCCAATCTTCCTTTAAAAAAAGCTGTCTTCAACGCGTTATCTGATTTTTTTCACTATGGGTAAATCAAAGATGAGGAGAAGTTACTTTTCTTCTGAGGTATTTTTATTCAATGGGACCTATTGAAAAAAATTGAAGAAAAACCCTGAGCAGGAGCTTTTGAGCGCTCGTTCATTGGTGGAGCAATAAGACTATTGAATCAAAATATTATATGGGACTTGAGATTGATACCAAATATATAAATGCAGAATCTCAGCACAATCGGAATTATATTCTAGAAATTATTCTGAAAAAAATTAAATTCTATGGTTCTGATGATGCCATCGTCTTGAAATTTTGCATAAATATTCAGTATATCAGTTTTCATTCACAAAAGAAATTTGACTCGAATCGGATATCCTGTTATGAAAATATAAAGATTCTTATTTTCACTATTCCAATTGAATTTTCTATGGTTCTGTTGACACTACGGTCACAAAATTGTGCATGGAGATTTAATATATCAATCTTTATTTACAGAAACTATGGGCACGAAATTTTGGATGAATATTGAGAATATCGATCTCCATTAACAAAAAATATTTCACTCGAATCGGATATCCTTTTATGGAAATATGAAATTTCGATTTTTTTCAATATTCCAGTTTCATTTTTTATAGTTCTGTTCACACTATGGCCACAAAATTTCGCATAAGGCTTGTTATCAGCATCAATGGCCATATTTTATGGAACACCCTGAACGATTTGGCTGATTAACGAACTTAACCGAGCAATTTGGGACCCGAAATCATCCTGAAAATTGCAAGTCTCTAGGGCAATCTCTTCGAAAGTTATTGTGCTAACGGCCGGTAGGACGGCCCCAAGGACAGAATTGAATTTGACCACGAATTAGTCATCAGGGAGTAGAACCCTATCGTTTGAGACCACTTTCGGCTCAAAATTCGAAAATAACAGACATTTGGGCAAAACAATATAGCACGCGTTTAAATAGAACGAGCGCCCAAAAAGCTGAGGAACTGGCTATCGTGAACAAAGAAGAGAAAATGCAGAAAGAACAAATGAATCATCGATCGTATGTTCTCGGAATTCTCGAGTTGATGCAGCTGTTTAGAATATTCACGAATATACGAAAAAATGGAGTCGCGTTTCTGACATCGAAAAAGGAATATAAAAAGAATATATAATACCCTTAGTTTTGCTTCAGATCGACTGATAGAAGTATCATTAGTGAACCTTGTGCAATTTTGGATTCGTTGACGCTATGATTATATTCACAATCGTTCGAATAGGAGTGATGTGAATTCAAGATAGGAAATTATTTTATTTTGGACTAATTCCGTTCTTCAAGATAATATGGAGATAAATAAAATAGTTGGAAATCATTTTCTTAATAAAGAAGCCATACTTTTATAATTTTGAGAATCGGGAATCGAAAACCCAATTTATAGGTTTAATAAAATAGAACAAAAATGTGTGGGTATGACGATTTACAACGAAGTGGCTAGTTCGCATCATTTTAAACTGTGATTTAATATTCAACCAATGAGATTAATGCTAGCGCGTACGTCACACACATAATTCTGATCGTTGAAATTCGCTGGCAATCCCGGTGATTTCGATTTTTTTTTTCGAAAACCTGACTATGAAACGAAAAACGCATAATTATTATGATTTTCTGAGGGTCCTAAAATAATTTTTTGTACAACGATATAGCATTCGTTTAAGTAGAACGAGTATTCAAAAATATTGTCTTTTACTCGTTGCAGAGGGCCATTCCAAGACTACTTTTGCATTTGTTTTCAAATATACTATTAACCGTGTATCTGATTGAACAATGTTAGAAAAAAATAACTTACACAGCACACTCAATTGAACAGATGCTCTCATAGAAGTATCAGGTGCAAGTGCCTCATGCCTAGCTTCGCAGGTGTACTCAGCGTAGTCGTCCTCAGCAGTGGGCTTCAGTGATATTCTGGAATGTGTGTCGAACCTACTGATCCTCCGACCACCGGATATGGAAGGATTTTCGACGGTGTTGTCTTCACGATTAGCTGATGGTAGAAAGAAATAATATGTTAGGTACAGAAAAACTATGATAGTAAGTGGAACTTCCCTATAACGAATATCCGCAAAAAAATTCGTTTTAAAGAAATTTCGTTCTATAGTCGGCAATGTCGCGGTCGACTTCACTGATAAGTTTAAGTTAATCATTCAAACTTTAGCACATTTTTTTAGACATTTTCGCACAACTTTCACACTAGCGTAATGGTATTTTTAGTTGAAACTTTTTTAGCTTTCATTATTTCGCGAGATTTACATCATATTCATTAACTCTGATGTTTTTTCTTGTAAAGAGATGCTCTTGTATAATAACGCCCAGATGCACCATTTCTGAAAAAAATTGATTTGAAATTTTCTCTCTTTTCACTAAGTACTCAATGTTCACTTTTGTTTTGAATTTATTATCACTTGATAATGGTTAGGCATGTTTTTTCAAGAAAAAACATCAGAGTTAAGGATTATGATGTAAATCTTGCGAAATAATGAAAGCTAAAAAAGTTTCAACTAAAAATACTTTTCGCCCCCCCCCAATGATATGATTGTGCTTGACATGAAAGAAATGTACTCAATCTAATCGATGCGTATTTTTCATATTAGCCAATGTGTAAACTTTCAGCACTTTATGTGACTCCGTTTTGCGAATATGTGGCAAAAAGTGTGAACAGGACGTCATCTTCAAAGGGCACTAGCTCCTTAACGAAGCAATTTTGCATTATATGATTTGGGTCGAATCTGTCTAAAATATGATCTATAATGTCCACTAGAAGTTTGTCGGTCTAATTACGGGACACCCTGTATTTTGGAAGGAATGTTACAAATTCCTGCTGTCTTGTTTCATTTTTTCTGTTGTAATTGTTTTCAACCAGTAAGCAGGAGGCATGTTCCAACTCACGAAATAACCGTTCAATGATCGTTCATGGACCGTCAGGATTCTGCGCAATGTATAAAAATGTGTTCATTTTATTCATTGCGCTGAATCCTGACGATTCATACATGGTCACTGAACGGTTATTTCGTGAATTGGAACAAACCTAGGATATTATTTTGTGAATACTTACGAATATTGAGTTCGACGTTTCCCCGATACCAAACGATTTTGGCTGCTGGCTTAGCGTTTTTCACCCTGCACTCGAGATGAAATTCTTCATTTTCCTTTATCTCTATCTTCGTATCTACCTGGTGATCCAATATCTCCACTGAGGATGGAGGAGCTGAAACAAAAAAAAATGTTATCGAACGAAATTGTATAATTGGAGGAAATGTTTGACTCGAAAACCGATGGAATCATTGATGAATGTAGGTATATTTCTATTTTGATACTGAAGATGAAAATTTTCAGTATTCCTATACAGCATCAGGTATCTGAATTAAAGAGGTGATTCCTGAGATCATTTTATGAAGAAAACTTCTCATAAATGTAGGTTCGCAAATGTATGGTTTACAACATAAGTTTTACTCGAAAACTGACTAAAAAAGTGGTATGCCACTGAGACATTTCAAAATATCAATTAATTTCGAATTCTTCGTTGAATTTAGAACAGAAAATCTCTCCTGCCTTTTTTTCGCGTAGGGCGCCGACCGCTTTTATGTAAGAAAATAAAACATGTTTGACAAATTAGGTGTTTTCGAAACCTTACTCGATCCATTGGGTCACGTGACGGATCTAATCGGATTACGGACCCGGGTTCTAAGTTTACGAACACATCAGGTTTAGGACTTGAAATGACAACATATCAATAACTTAACCAAATATTTTATGGATTTATTTTTTGAGTCCCAGTTTATTTTCGGATTGTCTCTAGCTTTGCTTGCATTTATTGGCTTTTGTTAAATATTTCTTATAATTTCTGGTGTGCCCTTCCATGTTTAATGTTATTTTTGAGTACCTATGTTAAAGAAGTAGAGAATTTATTTTTTCAGTTCCAGTTTATTTACTGATTGTCTCTAGCTTTGCTTGGATTTATTGGCTTCTGTAAAATCTTTCTCATGATTTCTGGAATAAAATATATTAAAACACTAAGAAAAGAGCAAAAGGCTCATTCCTGCCTTTTTCAAATACAAAATTGATCTGCAGTGCGCATGCGGTGACTCTACGACCCTGCTCTCGTGTAGGGTTACGATAGATAAACCTGAGTCAATGATCGAGTTAATAGCACCGTACTTTCCGAACTCGGGTTGGATGTTCGGGTAAGATAACCGAACGCTAAGGTTAGCGATCGAGTTAACCCGAGTAAGTATCCGAAAACGCCTATTATGTAGTGGAGACGCTACATAAAGATGTTATTTTTCACTTAAAACCTGCGCCCGACATGAAAAAAGACAAGAAGAAGATAAAACAATCTGAGAAATCACCCCATTCATTTTTTCCGGTGTTATTCAGATACACCTTGTATAATCAACGATTTTTAATCTCTCCTCTATTTTCAGTTGAAGTTTCAGAGTTCTCATCTGTTATGTGCACGTTTGAAATCAGAGTATAAAATGTGAGCACCATCTAAAATATGGAAACGCGCCAGAAAAAGAAAACAGAGAGAAAACATCATCGAGTCAAACCAGGCCGTTTGCAATATTAAATATCTCGAGATGTCGGCGTTACGGGTATTCCAATTACAAAACTCCTCCGAACTATGCCAAACTTTAATTAAAGTTTCGTTGTAATACGTTTCTTGGGTGTTTTTGTTCCCGAGTATATCAACAGCGTCTGGAGCACACAATACGTAACTGGCAACACATAATGCGGTATGATAAGGGGCCCGTATTGTTATTATCATTTCATCAGGAGATATTAGAGGACCATAGAAGAGTATCGTGAAACGCTCGAACTGTTTTAAAGATTCAATAACAGAGGGAGTATTGTTATAGTCTTCAGGGGATGTGCGTTCGGAAACCTAAGCTAGAAGAGTGGGAATATAAAAATCATACTCTCACTTTCAAAAGTTTTGCACCTCCTATAAAGGCAAATCAAACTGAGCGATACGCCCTCTGGTGAAGATTTGAGTAACCTTTAATATTGACAAGATTCTTTTATTTTACATTGTGTTGTCGTGATTTATATGAATATTTAACATTATTTATAATTTTTTGAGTATAATTAATTCAAATAGCTATTGTTCAGTTCCTCAGTGTTTTTCCTGAGAAAAAAGAAACACATAATATACATTTCCATGCCTTTCCTCAAGTTAATGATGAATTTCGTGTTTGGGTAGAAGGAAAATCGAGGAGTAAAGTGACAAAGTGTTGATGGATCTACGAAAAGCCTGGCAACTGAAACTTAAAATCCGTAAACCAGTCACAGAAAATATGAAACTTTACTCCTTGCATTTTGTAGATGACGATTATTTTTATCGATGTTATTATAGTACGGATTCACAAAACTTGTAGGTTAGATTAGAATCATGAGGTTAATCGTTAACAGTTCATAACAAAGCTGATTTTTGAAAAATACTGCTGTTACTACCAGAAATCTTCCTGTTGGATTTACTACCAAAAAGGAGGAACAACCGGAATGTTCTAGTTCTAGTAGTAGAACTGAAAGATTGAGACAAGGAAGTCTAAACAAAGAAAACCCACTGAAGAATGCTCTTGTGAAGAGGAAAAGTACTGTTTGAATATAATTAAATGAAGTTAATTCAACTGTTCAACAAAATTAAAATTTTTCCCTTAATTTCCTCAACACCCTTTCAACCTAATTCATCTTTCACTATGGCTGAAATAAATTGAAACAAATGATGACACCCACCGTCTTCACAGAAAATAAAAATATAATATACACAGTAATACACTCGTTCACTATAGATTTCTGAAATTTTGATATATTGATGAAAAATCCAAATTTTAATGGAGCAGATATACACATAAACAATACAACCAAATCTTCCATGTCAATATTAACAGTTCTACGAATGCCCGCCGTGGCGCTGCATTCTTATTTTCAGATGCCTATAGTGTAGATAAAATAATGAAGATTCACAACATATGTATTATTACAGTCAACAAAAGGAACTTGTTGACAACCATATCAAACGATAACATTACATGCCTAGAAATTAGTTGTCTGAGTTTGACAGAACTAGAATTATTGCTCTCTGGAAAGAAGGGTTCTCACGCCAGCAGATAGCCAATAGACTGAACATTATTCGAAGCACGGTAAGCAGAAAGATTAGGCGCTATGAAGAAACTGGTGGAGTGCAAAGTAGACCTCGAAGTGGTCGTCTCCGTGTTACCGCGATTCGAGAAGATCGGTATATTGCCCAATCAGCTTGTACAGATAGGTTAGTGAGCGGAAATGGAATCAAAACTCATCAGCGTACAAAATATGGCTAAGTTAATTAAAAATTTGTTCAGACTTCATCTGTTTTCATTGAGAAATCGGATATCGCGTTTCTTCTCAATATCCGATACTTGCAATGATAAAAACCAACTCGTCCTCATTAGAAATTCCATTTTTCAAGAACTGATATGGAGTGCAGATGTGTTAATTTCGTATTTTTTTTTTCAATTGCCCTGTCACTCAAAGTACGTACTGAAAAATTACGAGAACTCGGGGCTTGAATTCCGCAAGAGCGAACACATTAGAATAGGCCCGTTTACACGGACAGTTTTCCTGGCAGTTTTGGAGCGTTCGCTCCATTCCTTAACTCCAATCTTGTGCGTGTGAATGCTAGACCATCGTGAGTCCAAAAGTGTCGATTTGATGCGACGTGCCAGATGTGCTGGTTTGTGATATCAACGTCGTATTCACACGCACACTCCGATCTACCGAGATATGTAGCAGAAGATGCTTATCGTTCTCTCGAATTTTCGCAGTTGGAAATGTTTATTTATGTTTATAAACTTGAATTCGGCTCATTTTCACCAGTACCTACATACACAATGAGGAATAGGGATAATTCAGAATTATTCATGAACATGTACAAAAGCTATCCGTGTTTATGGAAAATAAAAAGTTATGTCATCCATTCTTAAGTAATTTCTGTAGTCTTCTGGATAATTTTCTCGGAGTTCCCTTAATAGAGGCATATGACCAAAACGCTCTCTATTCAACCTCCACTGCTTAACCCAAATTTTCCGAGGAGTTTTCTTCTCATCTTCATTGATGACTTACAGGCCTAAACAAGCAATAGCCTTCCTTTTTCTCGAATTCATGTTCACCACACTGTCCACTTACGGGTATTCGAATCAACTGACTGGGTTTAAAAGAGCACGGAACGTGGAGTTTCCGCCACAGCGGAAAATCCACGCTCCACTCCAAAACTGTTGTATTTTGCATTCACACGGAGAGTTTTGGAGCGTACAGTAAAATCTGCCGCATCGATGCGCGATCCAAAAGTGTTGCTCCATTTGACGACCATGCATCAATCCTCACGCTCCTGGAATGCCGTTCCGGAGTGCCGCATCGGAGCGACGCTACAGATGCGTCGGTTCGGAGTGTACGTGTAAACGGGGCTATTTCCTTATGGCCTCCTCCACTCTTACTTCCAACACCGGTGTCAAGTTCAGCAACCAAACTACTTGTAATTAACAACCGGAGGCAGTGTTTGTGAACTGGCAGTAACTCCGTCGAAATATCGTGTTTACTTATAATCACACAGATTCCTTTGAAAGCAGCGTTCTGCAGACTAGGCAGACCGAATTTGCAACTACTTAACTTTCGAAAGGCTCGCTTTATTATTTCTCGATTTCTTTTATTTCCGTTCAGAATGCTGTTTCGAGAAAACAGGTTATTTGCTGTTTGTGTCGCCGAGTTTTCCTATTTTTAGGAAAGTAGTGGTTTCATTATAACCAGCGACTTTTTCGATGAAGTTCTAGCATATTTATATACAGGTTTGGAAATTCACACCGAAAACATACGAAATTTAATGCATCAGGCAGAGTATTTTTCTGTCCAGTTGAAGAAATGTATATTCGAGAGGTTTACGTGGTTCGTAACTCTTTGATATAAATGCGCGATTGCAATAATGTAGTGTTTTCTTCTTCTATCTGTCTCCCTCTCTCTATTATCGTTGGGTGTGGCTTAATTCGAGCAATATGTTAGGAAACCTGCAGTACTCGCATCGAATTATTCAATATTGTTTGAATTAAGCCACATAATTAAATTTCTATGTTTATCTGTTCCAGTAGAGTTTTTACATTACTCGTATTGCTTCTGGATGCTTTGTGTTCTGTTGCCCATGACAATTTCACATTAAAAAAGCATAAATTAAACATTAAAATGGGTCAACAATGTTCAATTTCGTACACATTGAAATCACCCGGAAGATATATTTTCACTGCGATGTGCTGTGGCAGACGTATAATGTGAACTTTTATGAGCGCTCGTTCTACTTGAACGAGTGCTATTCAAATTTAAAGCCGTCCGGCAGTAAACACGATAACTTTCGAAGAGATTGTCCTAGAGACTTAAGATTTTCAGGGTGAGTTCGGTTCCCAAAGCCGTCTCGGGGCTTTTCTTAAATTTTTGACTTTGGGTTTGCCATCAGAATTTAAAACCGAGTAGTTCGAGATCACTACCGGCTCAGAATTCGGAAATAACATAATTTTGGGACAAACTATAACGCGTCATTTCCATAGGCAAATCAAGCTAAGCGATACGCCCTCTGGTGACGATCTGAGTAACCATTAATATTGACATGATTCTTTTATTTTGCATTGTGGTGTCGTGAATTATGTGAATATTTATCATTACTAATCATTTTGCAAGTATGAATCCATTTAAACCGCTATTGTACAGTTCCTCAGTGCTCTTTCCTCAGGCTGGGGATAAATTTCGTGTTTGGGTAGAAGGGAAATTGGGAAGTAAAGTGCAGATGGATCGACGAAAAGTCTTTCAATTGAAACTTGAAATCGGTAAACCAGGCACAGGAAATATGAAAGTTTGCTTCTTGTATTTTGTAGATGACAATTATTTGTATGGAGGTAAGTACTGATTACACAAAACTTGTCGATTAAATTACATTCATACAGGTTCCAGTTTCCAACAGAGGAAGCTTTTGAAAAAGACTGCTGTCTTCCTGTTGGATCTACTACCAAAAACGAACAACCAGAATGTTATAGTTGAAATGTTGCGACGAAGAAGTCTAAACAAAGAAATACCCAGCGGCCACCAAAGAATGCTATTCTGGAGATAGAGAAAGCCGAGTGGGAAAAACTCTGGCGGAATCTCCCAGGGATGGTTCATTCCACTAAGTTCCTTCGGAACTTTGAAACAGCAAGATCCAAGAGATATCTGGATCCTAGTAAGAAACAATTGCACCTCATCACTGGCTTTCTTACAGGACACTGTCGCCTCATTAATCTACATTATTTGTAGAGAACACTTTTCTAGTGATATGTTCTGTATCTGTCGACTTATTCAAATCTTTTTCGTTTATTCCTTTCATTTCTTGTCTCTTTTAAATAATTCTTCAGTGAATACGCCTCTTTTTTCAAGCCGATAATAAAAGTAAACGTATTCCTTCCAATCTCTTATATCCGGAAAATCGGCTGACATTATCTGAATATCCCGCGTACGTGAGCCAATGAGTTCGACAATCCGCCTAAATAGAAAAACCGTCCAAGTAATGACGACCATACGTTTCAAACACGCAACCTTTGATCCAGCATCCGGCGTAGTCCGCTTCCATTCACCCTGATTTAAATCCAGCATCAAAGAGTTTTTCCGAGTGTCATCCAGTTCGATACGACCGGGGAAAATCGACACAATACTCCTACGTCCTATCGCTGCAAACCACAGATAGTGGTCGAAAGTAGCGTTTTCTATCCGTGACGCAACAGTAGTTTTCGCGGAAATGGACAAATTACGAACTGATAAAAAGACTGTTCGTCAAAATAGACAACGTTGACGGATTATTCGGGCTTTCATTAAAGCGCCATTTTCATTTCACGATAACGCACTCGTTCCCATTCATGTCCTTCCTGATCCGTGATTTTCTGGATTTGTGTTTGATTTCTGAGTATGTTATACAGGGATATCGGATGTTTATTTCATTATAAAGAAGAATCTATGCAGTTAATAGTGGAAAATAACATCAGGCAAATGACCACCACGACCACGCTTACAGCCTCACGAATTCCATCTTTGAGGTCTTGAATCGACGCTGGGCTATTGGCGTAGACCTCTTTCACGTGGCCCCAAAGGAAAAAGTCGCAAGGTGTTAAATCACAAGATCTCGGTGGACAATTGTGATCCCTTCTTCGAGAGATAACACGGTCTGGAAACTTTTCCCGCAAAAGATCAATTGTTTCGTTGTTTGTGTGGCACGTAGCGCCGTCTTGTTGAAAGTAAACGTTGTCCAGATCAATATTATCCAACTTCGGCCATAAAAAATCATTTATCATCTCTGGATAGCGCAATCCATTCCACGTAACTGGTACTCCAGCCTCATTTTCAAAAAAGTAAAGTCCAATGACTCCGCTGGACCATAAACCGCATCAAACAGTCACACGTTGAGGATAGAGAGACTTTTCAACAATAACTCTTGGGTTTTCCGAGCCTCAAATGCGATAATTTTGCTTGTTGACGAAGGAACCAAGGTGGAAATGGTCCTCACTCAAGATGATTTTTCGATGGAATTTCAGATCATTTTCATGCATTTCAACGACCCAATCAGCAAAGACACAACGTTGTTGCTGATCGGTCGGCTTGAGTTCTTGTGTTAACTGAACTTTATAAGCCTGAAGACCCAAATCTTAATGCAAAATACGGTGTGATGAGATTTGTGGAATGCCTAATTCCAAAGAACGACGAGGAATTGACAAACCTGGGTTTTCTTCAACACTTTCGACTAGAGCAGCAATATTCTCGGCTGTTCTTGAGCGACGTGCCCGGGTTTTGGTCTTCACATCACTTTTTTGGCCCAACAGCTCGAATTTTTTCACCAATTTCTTTATTGCGGTTCGACAAGGTGCTTCACGACCACCCAAAATTGTTCGAGTTCTACGAACCGTCTCTGCCAAGTTTTGACAATTTTTATTGTGAATTTTAAAAATTTCAATGCGTTCTTGAAGCGTGTATCGTTCAATTTTTAGTAATGGCGTAGTTTCTACTTGTCAAATGCCAAAAAATGACAGCTTCGAACATGACATCAACCGAAATAGCGGGCTATTCAAAATTACACCCCTAATTGGAAGACCCTTTATTAACTAGTAAATTTCTGGAACCAAATTTGAGAAATTCAAATATCATTTTGTCATTTATATTTTCCAAACTTTTCGAAATCTCAAACGTTTAATCTGCAGGACAATCAGTAGAGCACAATTACCCGTTATCATCTCAAAATAATTGAATCTGTTTGATTGTAGCAGAACTCGTCCGCCTCGAGCGTTTGCTCCCGGAACCGTTCCAAATGGTGTTTACAGTTCTGAATTGTATCAGTCCCAACTTGTATTTTGACACAAAATTGCATCAAAACCCAAGTGGTCAACCGGCCGGCGTTTGCCTATTTGCGCCAGATACATACAAGATTGTTTCGGGCCAATGTTATCACAAAGGGTTTGTACTGGTCCGTCCTGTTTCATGGTGCTTTTCAAGCGATTATGGATTGAACAGTTTTAGACTTACCGAAGAGTCAATGGATATGAGTCTGAATATACAGTTTTGCTGAATGGGAATTCGTGACAGTAGTTTTGTTATTCATTTTTGCTTGTCTCTATAGGCATCTGAAAATAAGAATGCAGCGCCACGGTGGGCATTCGTAGAACTCTTAATATTGGCATTACATGGAAGGATTTTGTTGTATTGTTTATGTGTGAATTGGCTTGATTGAAATTTGGATTTTTTATCAATATATTAAATATATTAGTGAACGAGTGTATTACTGTGAATATTATATGTTAATTTTTCGTAAAAACTATAGGTGTCATCAGTCATTTCAATTTACTTTAGTGAAAAATCGATTAGGTTCAAAAAGATGTTGAAGAAATTAAGGAATACATTTTTTTTTGTTGAACATAGGTACATTTACCTATACCACAGAAGGGTCCTGGGCCAATGAGTGACAGTTGTGCGCCCTCTCTGGCAAGTGTATTAGCCTTTTCGTTTCCTTTGATTCCAGAATGGCCGGGAACCCAGAATTAAAATACTGTATTTTTCTTGCCTACCTGATTGAGTTTGTTCCGGCACTACCAGATCATCTTTGAATCGAAGACGTAGGTCGTTAGTGCTTCAATAGCAGCTTGACTATCTGAGTGTATGGATATATCGCACTTCTGATGGTTTCTTTCTCGATGTATATCTAGACATCTTTCAATAACAAGGATTTCTGCTTGAAAAACGCTCATTCAGGAGCCTAGCGACAGTGCACACTTGGTACTTGGCCCGTATATCCCAGCGCCACTCCTGTAGAGGTTTTGGAACCATCGGTTTACCATTTTACGGTATTTTCTTTGAGGTTATAGTCGGTGTATTCCCGTTCCCATTCCTCTCTTTTAATTTTTTACAATCATCTTCGACAAGGAGCTTTATTTTTTTTATCTACCGCATCGCATCGCAACTGCTCTGAAAGCCAACTTCACAAACCACAGACGATATTACAAGAATGATATCTGGATGAAACTCTCCATCGACCATGAGCGCAAACCCTGCTCCAGATATTTCCTTTGACGAAGTCCCAAGAAGTCCAGGTGGAAGTTACACAAGATCCCTCATGCCGTCACACAAGATATAATGCGGTATTAGAACGTAATACGCCTGCCTGGATAAAGATGTGTGAAATATCTTTATATTACGGAAAACGATATGTTAGCCCAAGTACATCTTATCCAGCGGTTAGGGTCAAAAGAGATTGAAATGCCTTCATAAAAAGGTAGAAAACAATAATCATCTTCGACCAGGAGCTTTAGTTTTTTTACCCAACCGCACTGCATCGCAACTGCTCTGAAAGCCATCTTCACGAACAACAGACAATATTACCAGTGGCGGCTCGTGAGATTTTAATCAGAGGAGGCCCGACACGCAACCAAACAAATAATTATATACGAACTGGGCTTCCTATCAGCCACTGACATTTATTTTACCATTCTACGCAGAACGAACGATTATGAGCAGAATTAATGATTACACTAGGCATTGCTGGTTAATTACTTTGATTAGAAAGTTATCATCGTAAGACATTTACTGAATTTATTATTCAAAATAAAATCTTCTTTAAGTTCACTACTTGCATTACTATAATTCTAATTTCTTGTTTCCGTTTCTATCTTTCTTGCTGAAATATTAAAATCTTACCTACAAACTACTCCGAAAATGTCACAAAACCAAAAACCGCACGCTTAGAGAATTAATACTTCGTTAATAAAAAGGGAGGGAATCAAAACAACAGCAGATTTCCATCCACGATCGCCGGTGTTGACTCGGGCCGATCGGACGTTCAGTTTCGGCTAAGCTCGTTCGCCTAGAAGCGAAAATAATGCCGCGGAGCCAGGCCTCCGACACGTGATCTACAGCTTGAATTTTGAGTGGTTCCCGCACCGTTCATTTGAAGAAGTTTGAATTGTTACATTCTAAAGAATCTCGACTCGTGGAGGCGAGCTTCCTTCGCTAAGCGATTTGCTTGCTATCCGTTACGCTGTATTGTGTGTTGCGGATAAAAGTGAATGTTGAATGTTTTAGATCGCTGAGTAATAAACATATGTTCATTGCTTTGAGATTTGGATAGTAGATATATTGATGGAAATAATACAGATATAGAAATGTGATTATTTTTTATTTGAACTTGAATTTAAAATTGGATAAAATGCGGTGAAATTAGGGGAGGCCCGGCCTCCTCTGCCTCCACTGAGCAGCCGCCACTGAATATTACAAGAATCATATCTGGATGAAACTCTCCATCGACCATGAGCGCAAACCCTGCTCCAGATATTTCCTTTGACGAAGTCCCAAGAAGTCCAGGTGGAAGTTACACAAGATCCCTCATGCCGTCACACACAAGATAGAATGCGGCGTTAGAACTTAATCCGGCTGCCTGTCTAGGCTCATTCCGACGTATAATCCGACCGGAGTAACCTAAAGCTTTATGGGTGGCTTCAAAACTTTCCGCAGAGGGAGGCACCGGCAGATACGTGATATATGTACAATCTGGCATACACGCGCTTACATATTCCGAAAGTTAGGACCGCGATAGGGTTGAGATACTCTTGTTTTCTCTGGCAGATTGTGCGAATCTGTCTCGAACCGAAACGATTACTGGTGTGTTTTTGTTTCACTTTTGGTTTGGACTGGTTTTACGTTTTATTTTGTTCTTTACTTTTATTCATCATCTCCTTAGATAAATAAAAATCAATTGCTGTTCGTAAGTCTTGGCTAAAACTCAAGAACAGCGAACGGATTTAAATGAGTAAGTTTGAAATGTTCGTTTCGTGGAGGTCTAGGAAAGGTTTTAAAAGGTGAAAAAAATCATTATCGGCCACAGAAACCACAACTTTGGCCATAATAGGGTGCGTTACGATAAATATCACTTGAATAATTTCGACACTTTAAATAACTATTGTCAAATTTTAAATTTAGGATTCTCCTGACTGAACCGTGAAAAAAGTAAAGTAAAGAAGCAATCGTAGATAAAATTTAGTATTGATTTATTAGTACAGTCAAAATGTTAACAACGCAGAGGGGCAAATTTGAGTCCTAGAAGAAACCATTTCTGAGTCCTGCGAGTTTGAGGAGCAAAAAATCAGGCAAATGAATCGAACAGGAAATGCAGTAGTGCGTGTTAACATGGCGCAGATTTGTGCAACACAATCGCAAGAGACAAGGAATGAAAGGAATCAACGAAAAAAGATTTAAACAAAGGAAAAGGCGCAGATTCGTAATCGACAGACGCAGAACACAAAAACCAAAAAAGTAGTATTTTCTACGAATAATTTAAATTAATGGCAAAACAACGTTAGCAGGGCCAGCTAGTTATTTTAAATTATTACATCCATTTTTTGTGTCTAACGTTTGGTAATATACAAATGCATGGCTCCGTTGCTAGTAGAAAACACTGTCAAAGATATACAGGGTGTTTGTAAACAAATGCGAGGGACTAAGGGAGATGATTCCTCGATGAAAATAAGCATTAATAATAATTTAGCATATTCCACTGTGTAAAATTTTTTCTCCAGAATTGAATGGAAAACCTTAAGAGAATTCTATTTTTCGAGAATCTATCCCACGAAGACAATTTCCGAAGGAAAATCATATGGGGTCGTTATTTTAAACTCCTAATAATGAAGTTAAGGGATAAAAAATTGTGTGCGTAAAATCTACTCAATGAATCATTTTATGTATAAGTAGTTTAATGACTCAGTATTTTTGAGTACTCCTAGAAGAAATTAAAAACTTTCAACTCGTCATCGCCTTCAAAAGGCTGAATCTTGGAAGGGTGGGGGGGCGGTTTTGAAAAAAAAATATATGAACCACTCCTACTTATTTCCATCGAAGAATCAAATCCTTAAATCCCTCGCATTTGTTTACAGACACCCTGTATATGACAGGACTTGGCATACTGTTGACGAAGGTCACGATATCCGATCTTCGAAATTGGGTTAATTGTTGAACTGTATAATAACTTATCGTAGTATTCAGCGTTTACCCTTCTTGTTTGAGGCAGACAGTTAACGTACCCGAATATGAAATGCGAGGATCAGAAAGCACAGATCGATTACAGCTAGGAAACTACCGTCAGGAAATTTCTCGTTTCATTCGTATATGTATATTAATTCAAATTGCAGAAATACAGAATATTCGCGAAATTTTTCCGCCGTAGACCGTGGATAAAGTGAGGAAATTCATGATACGGCTTTCGGGGATTCTGGTAAATCAACATGTGTTTCATGAACTGAAAAAACCGGCAATGAAATGATTCAATTCGTATAGTACGTAAAATGGACCTGATAATCGGAATTTTGGTTTAAATGTATGACCGTCGTTGGCAAGCGAATATTTGCATTCTTTTACGCGAACGATGATTCAATACGAAAACCTGGTTTTATATATTCGAATGAAATATTTGATATTTCGTAAGGAAAATTTGATGACGAACAATTGTTTGTATTTTTATTATTCTTAAATTTCGTAATTTTGCCATAACTATAATAACCGCAATACTCTAGAGCCAAGGCAACAATAAACTGCAACCAAATCAGTAAAATAATTCAGTTTATGGCCGTCAATTCCAAACGAAAATGTAAACACAACGCATCAAATAACTGAACAGTTACAGAACGATGTTGCCAAACTGACAGAATTGTCTATAGCAGACTCTAACTGTTAGTACCATAGTTATGTAGCCGTAGACCGAGTATCCCAATACGGAATAAAGATACGGCACAAGTTCGCAACGCCGAATGTTGTTCCCATTCATAAACAGATTCTACTTGGCTGCGTCAACAAATGCGTGAGAGCATATTTAGGTTTACTTATAACTCTGAAATAAAAACCTATTCACAAAAAACGACACATAATTTAAAGGGTTTTCCGATAAGAGGCGTTATTTTGAATAGCTCGCTATTTTGGTAGATCTCACTTGGTAGATGTCATTTTTGAAATTTGAAAGTAAAACTACGCCGTTAATAAAAGTGAGGCGATACACGCTTCAAGAACGCATTGAAATGATTAAATGGAATTCGTGAGGCTATCGAGGACATAGGGCAGGCACTTGCGATTTGGTTATGGAAATTTTCATTAAAAGGATATGGTCCTGTAAGCGTGGCCGTGGTTGTCATTTGCCTGATGTTATTTTCCACTATTAACGGCATAGCTTCTTCTTTATAATGAAATAAACATACGATTATTTATAAAGAAAAATGGCATTTTTCTTTGAATATCAAAATAACACCTCTTATTGGAAAACCCTTCATTACCATTATAGTATGCAATGCTTACATAAAGATATTCAAACTGAAAATATTCCCAAAATTCAACGATACCGTTAGAATATCCCATTGTATGCCGAATTCGGCCGAACCTTAAATTGCGGTTTTATCAGTTCGAAACCCTTCAGCAGCCGCAAATAGGCACGTTCTTCCTAAGAGCCCAGACACGTTCAACATTATTCCAGTCTTGAAACGTCCACCAAGGAATACGCGACACGCCATTTTCGTCTCGTTACAGATACGATCGCCGGAGTGATTCAGATATTTTTATACGGGGTGAGAGCAGGGCGGGGGTGTAGGGAATCGCCATCTCCGATAAGGCTGATTTAATTTCGTGGAGGTTCGACGACAGGATGTGCAGAGCGCCGCGACGCATATCAGTAATTCCGTTTGATGGGTCCGGGGAGATCCGTAAAGTCCGGCGCTTGGCCCGTTGCCAACGGCGTCTGGGGACGCGTTCCCAGTCATGTGTAATGTCATGCAGTCCTCTTTATTAGCCATAACAAGCGATTCCTAAAACTGAATGCATTCCAGATGCGCGCCTTCGGGAACGTTTTCCATTTCATATCGGAGGAAGATCGTCAGGATGTATAAACGTGCTTGGCTGTCGATAAACGGTCCGAAATTTCAGATTCTTGTGGGGTGAAAATGGGAGAGTTTTGCTTGTAGGAAATCTATGAAGGGAATGAATTTGGTAATAGCTCGGTAGTGAACATAGAGATGCCACTACTCGTGAGTAGCACTGCATTGTAATCAACCAAGCTCTATCTTTGAATTGATATATTTCCATCCAAATTCCTGAAATCACTGACACCCGTTTAAGGTAATTTCACGCCTAAAAATTTTATCATCAAGCCAATCCGAATTATGAGATGAAATTCGTTCTGGCACATGTGACGTTGTTATATTTCGATAAGCCTTCTCATATGTGTTAACGACATCTTCGAATGGAATAAATTTTATAGCAACCGATGACCTACTCACGTCTTCACAACCCAGGACCTCTCATTAAAAAGAACATCCATTTATACCAAAGTATAGACATATTGTCACTGATAATTCCAAAATACAACATATTTTTGAGAAGCACTCATGACACTGAAGTTTGCAGTACAAAATCATGCGACAAGGGGTCTGCTAACTTCAGTGTCATGAGTACTTCTCAAAAATATGTTGTATTTTGGAATTATCAGTGACAATATGTCTACATTTTGGTATAAATGGATATAATACAAACCCATATTCAACATAGTTTCTAACTAGGAACCTAGGAAGACTATGAAAATCAGTACAAATAATGGATTTTTTCTTTATTTCCCGTTTGGACGAACGAAAATGTACGGCATATGAAAAATATTATATCTTCATAAAATACTTTCAAAATAAATTTATTTCATGTTGTGTCAAATAACCCCCTGGACTACGGAAAGAAAGGGGATTGCAACCCTAGAAAATGCAGATGTGCGTGTTAACATGGCGCAGTTACGTGCAACACAAACGCAAGGGGCAAGAAATGAAAGGAATCAACTATGAAGATTCGGCGCAGATTTGTAGTCGACAGACGCATCAAACCAAAAAAATTTAAAAGTATTTCCTACAAATAATGTAGATTAAAGGCAAAACAACGTTAGCCGGGCCAGTTAGTTAAATTATAGATAACATTCGACAAACCGTCGTCTGACATATCTATATTTCCCGTTGCCCGTATGCTAGTTTCTGCTCGACCTCTAGAATCGCTCGTGCTTAGCTGTTGAAAACCCGGAATTATGAAACTGTTTGAGTTTTACACATAAGAATATGAATGTTCCATTACCGGAGACCGGGCTGCCTCAAACGAGCTGCCTTTGTATTCAGCGCGAGACATGCCCCGGTTGAATATATGTTTATCTTTTCCTTCCTCCGCATTTCCATATCAAAAATTGCGGTATTTCGAACGTAGATTGGCTGTTCGTTATTCGAATTTTGTAAACATATTGATGAACTTCATATTTCCCAATATTTTCGTTTCGGTTCGCGTTCGTCGAAGATGGGAAACACAGTTGCGAGACCGTATTTGCCGACAACGGTCCGCAATAAAGCTGTTTTCATTCCATTACAGATATCAAATTCCCCACCCGAAAACCCATAATATTTTTATTCGGGCTGTTACGGCGAAGACGTGAGTAGGTCATCGTTTGCCATAAAATTGATTCCATTCGAAGATGTCGTTAACGCATATGGGAAGGCTGATCGAAATATAATAACGTCACATGTGCCAAAACGCATTTCATCTCGTGAAGCTGTAGGTGACAATACAGAACCCTGCGGGACGCCAGCATCGAGGGTGATGGTATCTGAACCTCAGAGTAAAAAGTAAACATAGAGATGCCTTCGCGCATTTGTTGACGCATGAAGTAGAATCTGGGACTTTTCTATTTGACTGATTAACTGAAGAAATCACTCCACTTCTACCGAATCGACCAATAGGAACGCTGCGTTACTGATTTTGCATCAACATTGGTTTATTCGACAGATTTACGTGCTATAGGCACGTAAATCATATATTCATATATTCTATTCCTAAAAATTATGTTGAGAGAAGAGAATTGGCTCAGTGTAAAATGTGTGGTTCCACGAGCCGAGAAAATAATATGAAACATCTTCTCCATAACTTTGTATGCTAAAGCCTTCTCTAATTCTTCGATATAGGTATTCAAATATAACATTGAACATGCGAAGGCTCACCAGAAATTATAAGAAAGATTTTACAGAAGCCAATAAATCCAAGCAAAGTTAGAGACAATCGGTAAATAAACTGGAACTCAAAAAATAAATTATCTACTTCTTTAACATAGGTACTCTAAAATAACATAAAATCATGGCACACCAAAAATTATAAGAAATATTTTTAAAAAGCCAATAGATGCAAGCAAAGCTAGATACAATCCGAAAATAAACTGGGACTGAAAAAATAAATCCATAAAATATTTGGATATGTTATTGATACGACTGTCACTTCAAATCCTAAACCTGATATGTTCGTAAACTTAGAACCCGGGTCCGTGATCCGAGTAGATCCGTCACGTGACTCAATGGATCGAGTAATGCCCAATTCAAAATAGACGTAATAACCTTAAGACGTAATTTTCAAACTTGAATTATACGAATTACACGAATCTGTTCACAATTAAAATTAGGTCTGCATAATATTTACATTCCTCAAATGTAATATTTGTGTTGAAAATTGTGAAAATTTTTATGCATTTCGTATAATTCAACTTAGAAAATTACGCTTATGTTACGTTACGTCCATTGTGAATTGGGCATTAGTAACCCTAAGCAAGTTTCCGAAAACGCCTTATTATGGCCACGTTATGGTTTCTGTGGCCGAGAATGAATTTTACTCAACTTACAAATCTTCCCTAGATCGAGTTTTGCGAGACTAACGAACAGTAATTAATTTTTTATAGACATCGTTAATGCATTTACTTGTATTTAATCTCAATTTACATTCTACTGATGCACCTTAAACTGCAGATTGGATCAAAGCATTGGCCATACTAGAAATGTATAGCAAGCATAATCAGTTTTCATCGAAATCAAACCTCATTGTTATCGTGGTAGTAAAATATCGATGAATTTTCGTTAATTCCGCACTTTGATGTTACCCTGTTTGAACGCACATCGTAGGTGCTCCATTGATTCAGTTTGCAGCGAGCAAAGGGCCGAATTAACTCAGAGAAAATACCGCGTTTCAGAGTCAAAATTAGACCGGAACAAACAATTATGGCAATGGAGGGATGGAGAAACGGGATTTTCCGATCAGGGCCGTAGCAAGGGGGTAGGCAGGGTGGGCGGTCGCCTAGGGCGCCAAGATTCCAGGGCCGATTTTTCAAACTAGGTCAACAAAAATATTATGTGTGGAAATTGAAAGTAACCGAATGATAATGCAATTCAGTCCGTAACAACAGAAATATAGACAAATTCAACATCGAAAGGTACATCAAAGGTACCGCTTTTCGTAATATACGCACGCCAATATAATATATGCCAATTGATTCTTAATTCCCCTCACAAGTCGCCGCCGGTCGCACCTTTTTGGGCGCTTGTTCTATTTGAACGAGTGTTATATCGTTTTTTCGAATTTTGTGCCGAAAATGGTCTCAAAAGATAGGGTTCAACCCCCTGATGAGGAACCGGGGTCAAATTCAATTCTGTCTGTGACTCTGTGGGGTCGTCTGTTCGTAAGCACGATAAGTTTCGGAATTGTTCTAGAGATTTTCAGGGCGAGTTCGGTTCCGAATGCCGCGGTAAGTTCGTTAACCAGTCAAATCGTACAGGGTGTTCCATGAAATATGGGCGTTCAAAATTTATGTTTCTTAATATCTCAGACAGAACGAAACCAATCGAAAAGAAATTTTTTAGCACCATGCAAAATGCTCATTATAAGCCTCTGCAAAATTTGTGACCATAGTGTAAACAGAACCAAAGAAATTCAATTGGAATATTGAAAAGAAGAAACAAGATATAAGATTAGAGTGAATGTTATTTGATATACTAACAGGGTTTCACAAAGCTTGATCGGGCAATCAAATCGTTGATTTTGAATTAAGTCGATGATTTGCGTCAAAAATTAACTGAAAATTGCACAGAATTGATGCCATTTCAAAAATCAAGCTGATTGGAGTTTTGTGTAATCGGGCTTTAATGTTTATGCAAACTTTTCGATATTAGAATTCTATTCTGAAGTTATAGGAAGTGTTTCATTTTGTACCATATTAATTAATATACTTACCTTCATATTGTTGAGTCTTTATGTGTAAAGGGAGAAGTGAGTGTTTTCACTCACATCCTTTATTTTCCCAATTGCCTTCGGATTGAAGGACAGTTTTTGAAGATAAGTTTTGTAATTTGGTATTTTGAAAGCTTTTTTCGTCACTAGGTGATATCTACGGTTGAACCTCTGATGATAAAGTGAAACAGGCTGATCAATAATCGATCACATTCATTCGTTCTTTGGTTCGATATACAGGGTGTCCCGGAAAATGTGGGAAATCTCTCGGATTCAGATAGAACAGATGACAAGTTTCCATAATTTGTTTTCCTAGCGGCCCTCCCTACGAAGATACGACCTCCTAGATGACGCTACTGGAAATTCAATTTATGTTTTTTTCGAAAACGGTTCATTTTATCGACACTGAACAAGAGTACCTTTTCTTCAGCTTAATGTTCAAGGTATCCAACATTTTTCTAGCACCTCATCATACAGGGTGTTAAAAATTTAAACATTAAAATGAACAACTCAGTCTGCCCCTGGTAAACTGAACAAGCTAATTGAAATTTGAGTGCGGTGATTTAAGAGGTCCTTAATACTATTAATCATATCAAATTTTCATCCAATTATATCGAGTAGATTGAAACTTATTCCACTAATATGGAGTTCAAGTGGCATCATTCAGGAGGTCGTATCTTCGTAGGGAGGGCCGCTAGGAAAAAAATTATGGGAACTTGTCATCTCCATGTTCTATCTGAATCCGAGAGATTTCCCACATTTTCCGGGACACCCTGTATAATGACCGATCATATTCGTTATTCCTTCTCGATTGGTGCCATTCAAGATCCAATTCGATAGAAATATATGGAAAAACCGGATATGATATGAGTAGTACAATATTAGAAACACTTTCAATTCATGTGTCATGACATCTTCGTTATTCACGGATAAATCGGTTAATTGCTGTTTACTACCCCCTAGCTGTTTTTCAAAACATTTTTTCGAACGACTATACGATGTACTGATACTACAGTTTTAGTTTAAGCATTGGAAAATGATTCGTTTCGGAAAAAAAAATGAAAAGTGGAAAGAGCAGGATAATTTTTTTCAGACATTCAACATTTTCGTACATGTAAAATAAAGTTTTTCTCAGAATTCTCAAAATTATATATAGTGAAAATAACATTTATGATCTCCCCGTTTTTTCTTTCCAACTAGGTACTTTAGATCACAAAAAACTTCGAAAAGGAAGTTTCTGACGATTTTCCTAAAATTCTTACCAACTTTGTACACCGCTATTAACCCCAAAAACAGTTTTGATACTGAAAAAAAATATCCAGCTTTTGCATTCTTCAGACGTAACTTTCGTTAGGGAGGTAAAATCAGTTTCTGCCTAGGGCGGCAGTTTGGCTAGCGACGTCCCTGTTTCTGATAGACCAATGGTATAGGCAGTTGTTTGAAATTAATACAACGAATTAACGACAGTACTCTAGTTTAATGAGAATTTGAAACGTTTGGCGAGGACCGAGGATTAGTGGATAAACATTGAGGATGCCGAATGGATTGTGGACACAGAAATTGTAGGACTAGCCTGACAAAATTAATCAGGAAAGAAAAAAATTATCCGCTGAAATGGGGGAACTGATTGATTCATTCGTGGTAGATGATGAGTGGTATATCTATAGGTATGATAGCGGAAAATTAGAGTATGCTCAGTGAGTGCTTAGGAAGGACGAATGGTATTATACCTAATGATTAAAGCAACATGAAGTAGTTGATGGGGAAAGGCAATTTCCAACTGATATTGCATTGAATTATTGTTGTAAAACGTTTTCAAAATGAAATGAACGAAATAACAATTCAAAAGACACTCTTTTTCAACTGATATTTCCTAAAAATGTGTTTTATGAACAAAACGGTTAACGGCAGATCCTCGAATTCAATTTTGAGATTCTGACTAATGAAACTGATAACGATCTTTCGAATAAGGGTAATATATTTAGGACTGAAAATATCCTAATGGAATGAATGGAACATTCTACGAAATATAAAACTCACCAATAATCACCCATAATTCACAGAGTTAATCAATAAGTATTTGGTATAGTTCAGGTGAAAATTAGTAGGAAAATACTTCTTTTGGAGATGTAGCAAACCATCAAAGCCATTGAGTGTGACTAAAGAACATATTTGTTTTTGTAATGAAATGAGAAACATGTTTAGTTCTAGTACAGCTGGTACAGCTACTGACCTATTTCTACGATCTGATTGGGCTATATACCGATCTTCTAATATCGTGGTAACACGACGACGACCACTCTGAAGTCTACTTTGCTCTCCACCAGTTTCCTCAAAGCGCTTAATCGTTCTGCTGAGCGTGCTTTGAATAATGTTCAGTTTATTGGCTATCTGATGGCGTTAGAGCTCTATATGCCAGTGAACAATAATTCTAGTTCTTTCAAACTTAGACAACTCATTTCTAGGCATATTGCACAGTTTTTGAACTAAACTGTACTCAAAACGAGAAACTAAAGAGGTTTTCAATAAGAGGAGTTATTTTGAGTGGCCCCTATTTCGGTAGATGTCACGTTTAAAGCTGTCATTTTTTGACATTTGACAAGTAGAAACTACGCCATTAATAAAAATGGAACTATAAACGCTTTAAGAACGCATTGAAATTATTAAAATTCACTACAAAAATGGTGAAAATTTGGCAGAGACGGTTCGTGAAACTCGAACATTTTTGGGTCGTCGTGAAGCACATTTTTGGACTGCTATGAAGAAATTGGTGGAAAAATTCGAGCTGTAGGGACAAGTTAGAAATGTGAACAATAAAAACCCGTGCCCGTTGCTCAAGAACAGCTGAGAATATTGCTGCTGTAGCCGAAAGTGTTGAAGAAAACCCAGGTTTGTCCAGTCCTCGTCGTTCTTTGGAGTTAGATAAGATGAATAATTTTTTATGGCTGAAATTGGATAGTTTTGATTTGGACAACGTTTACTTCCAACGAGACGGCACTATGTGCCTCACAAGCAACGAAACCATTGATCTTTTGAGGGAAAAGTTTCCGGACCGTGTTATGTCTCGAAGAGGTGATCACAATTGGCACCGAGATCATGTGATTTAACACCTTGCGACTTCTTCCTTTGAGGCCACGTGAAAGAGAAAGGTCTACGCTAATAGCCCAGCGTCGATTCAAGACCTCAAAGATGGAATTCGTGTGGCTATAGAGGACATAGGGCAGCCACTTTGCGATTTGGTTATGGAAAAGTTCATTAAAATGATGTGGTCCTGTAAGCGTGGTCGTGGTGGTCATTTGCCTGTTGTTATTTTCCACTATTAACAGTATAGCTTCATCTTTATAATTCAATAAACATCCGATCATTTATATTGAAAAATGGTATTTTTCTTTGAAACCCTCTTATTGGAAAACCCTTTAGTAAGGCAAGTGAATATAAAAAATGGAAACAGAGAAATCGAATAAAATCACCCAATACTCACTCACTGTCAAAATAACACCTCTTATTGGAAAACCCTTTACTGCGTAGAAAGACACACATTCGACAAAATCGATATTTCAAACGTTTCTTGTTTCGTAATGTTTTCGTTTCATTTGATTGCCAACAAGTTGCTTTCGTTGTCAGTAATAATATGTTGTGAAACTTGATTATTTTATCTCCACTATCAAGGTAGGTTCAGCACTTTTGAAAGTTAGAGTACTTAGAAAGTGTTATCTTCAATTAAAAATTAGAGAGCACCGTTCAGTTGAACAATAATCGGATTTCATCGAAGTACCATATTGGCTCCATCAACTTCGAAACTTCGTATATAAATTAACTAAACTATAAGGAGCCTTATTGCGCGAAACAATGAACAAGTCCCACTCGAAATACCGAGTTGATTGTTCGGTATCATAATCGAGGATCCGATATGTGAACAAGAACAGACCTCGAGTTCTGAGATTGGCACAGGTGAATATCATTACGGCAGACATATTTCCGGAAGTTTCGGGGGATACTTTTCAGTTTGGGGGTTGTTGAACGCGACGGATGAACCCCACCTTCCGCCCGAACACTGCACATTTCGAATATCTGATCACTTCGGATGATTGCGAGGCTGGAGTTGTTCGGGTGATGGCGTGCTCTATATTAATCTGAATAATGACAGAAACACCTTCAAACATTTTATTAAAATATCGATTGAAATATATTCTGGGAGTATTCTGCATTTCTTAAAAACCTTATAGGTTTTCACTCCCAGTCTCTGAAACAGAAATGATAAAAACATTTTTAATTAAGATGAAGTGCTCCTGCGAGAATCTTTGCACTTATTTGTCAGGAGCAAATTGGTCTTGAAAAAATTGTTGCCTAACAGTAAAACTAAAAAAGGAATTAAATGAAAAAGGTAATGTAACGTTTCGGTGTCTATATCAGACACCTTCTTCAGACAAACTTGTAAAATCTTCAGAATTGTGTGTTTTTTCATTTGCCATCTGATTGACATTGAAAGTTGTCAATATATAAGAGATGTTGATTTATTTAATTTTGAAATTCCCTGAAGTCATTTCTTTCGCATTAAATCAATCCAAATACGATCTATTCCAACAGAACAATTGGCCAAATTATCTACTTCATCTAACAAAATACATGTGGATTCCTTAATTTTCCTTTTATAATTATCAGGTTCCGTCATTAGGATCTTTGTGTTGTTCCAGTTCATCATATGATCTCAGCTATTTGAACATACATGATCAGCGATTTGTGATCTTGTAATGTCTCTATTTTTGATGTTGTTCTTATGTTCCCGTTTTCTTATCTCTAAAGGTCTTGATATCTCTCCTGTATAAGATTTTCCACATATACAGGGAATATTGTAAAAACAATTTTTTGATTTTTGTGTCTCATTCATTGGTTTCGTTCTGGTTAGAATGGATCTCAAATCATTTTGTGTTTTGAAAACAGTTCTAAATCAATTTTTTTTAATTATTTCTGTTTCAGAGACTGGGAGTGAAAACCTATAAAGTTTTTAAGAAATTTTATTAAAAGTCTACAAAAGAATCTAAAAAAGTACATTGTAAAACAAGTTACAGATTAGGATTCTATTACAACACGAATGCGGAATTCGAGAGCAGGATTGTCGGAATGACATTAGTAACGAGTATTAGAGTATTCAGTCAAGTTTTTTCGAAATACTATCGAAATTCGATAAAGAATTCAGAATATACATCCTAGTGACTTTTGTATTGTACCTTGGCAGTTGGTATGACGAAAATTGATAGATTTGAATGAAAATTATAATGGGTGGATTACATTGAGATACTTTACAAGCAGCTACTGAGCGAATTTAGTAGCTGATTGTAAATTCGCTCAGTGTAATCGTGTTCACAAGCCAACAATCTGATTGTAAAAAAGCTGGGCTACTTTACAGGATAAATCGCTGGCGTTTTGACTTGTTGGCATGTGAACAAGCAGTGTGTAATCACAGTTGCTACTAAACAATCTGTGAGTTCTCATCTACTCGGTGGTTCCTGGTTCTTGAATTTGAAAACGTATTTTACATTTATCTTAGATCCTTGACAACGATATAAACATAAACCTCACGTGGATCGCTAGATTGTTGGCTACTCAGCGAGTAGACAGTTTTGTGTGTCATCCTCACAATCTCACAAGCTAATTCTCGCTTCTAAATTCGCTCAGTAACAGCTTGTACAGTATCTCAATGTGATCGACCCATTCGGTTCGAATCATTGATTATTTCTTGCGGAATTTTCATCTACAGTCAGAATAAGTTCTTTTGAATTACGTGGTAGATTATTTTGACGGAATAACAGCACTGGAGACAATATCACATATATGCTCTATGGGATTCATGTCAGGAGACATCGCGAGCCATTCTAATATGATGTTTTCGATTTCCAGGGTTTCTTGAACACCCTAGTGCGATGTGGCTTCGCATTATCGTCCATAAAGATATATTGAGCCCCTATTTCATTATCCATGGGTATAATTACAGAATTCATTATATTTTCGAGGTAATATGCACCAGCCATCGTCCGGGGAATGTTAAGTAGTGGTGTGACCCATCTGTAAATAGCACATTCCTCCATTCTTCTAAATGCCAGTTTTGATGAGTTCGAGCACACTGCACTTCTTAACTGTTCGTATCAGTTAATAGAGGAACTCGTAGAGGCCTTCTGGATCGCAATCCTGATACGCCATACGAATTGTGGCACATAAAATTACATGGAATTTCGACCTGAGTATCGGTAATGTCACCGACCTATTTCAACTGACTAATTGTGCAATATACCGATCTTCTCGAATCGTGGTAACACGACAACGACCATTTCGAGGTCTACTTTGTACTCCACCACTTTACTCATAGCGCTTAATCGTTCTGCTAACTCGTTCTAGACATATTACACAGTTTTTTAATTAACCAGTACTTGAAACGAAAATCTATTGATCTGCAGAAAGGCACACATTTGACAAAATCGATATTTTAAACACATGAACATCTTTTGTTTCGTGATATTATAAATTTATTTGGTTTTCAACAAGTTTCTTTTTTCGTGAGTAACAATATGTTGTGGATCTTCTATTGAATGTCCTGATATCTAGGCAGTTAAAAGTAAGGTGAATAAAACAGTTTTCCAGATGTTTCAAGCTATAAGTAGCTCATCTTCAGGAGGAAAAAACAAGAAAGTGAAGCTAAAAAACAAAAAACTCATGGAGAAACAGCAGCAAAGCCAAATATAAAACATCAAAAATTAAATTAAATACATTACCTAACCTTAAAAAGACAAAGAAGGAAAAGTTAAAACAATTAAAATAGATATAAAATCAGTTGATTTGAAGTCAGTTTTGAAAAAAATACAGAAAACCGTGACATAACAAATCGAAAAATTGAAAAAAGGCAGAATGTCACCAGAATAAACTCACAGGAAATCTTCAAAAACAATTCACTGCATGCTTGCTAAAGTCATGCAAATGATCTGAAAATCAGTTCTGGATGTTAATTATTTTATTTCCACTACAGGGGTTCAAAACATTTGAAAGTGAGAGTAGTTGTAGATGCTGACGTCGCTTCGGTGTCTATGAAATTTTTTTCCATTCACGACTGCTTTTTTCAGGATGATTAGTTCACATATATCATTCAAATTTGAGAGAATATTTTATTATTCATGAAAACGTGATTTCCTGCAGAATTTCAGATTGGCGATTCTAGTTTAATTCGCTGTTTTCGCCATGCGTTCCGTTCAAGAATTGATGGGCGAACCCTCGCAACCCAGATCTGTTGTCGATCCCCAGATATTCGATGGAAATGAAAGGAAGATCCGGTTCCGGTGCGGATCGTAAATCCTCCCCCGTAAGTAGATTCTGGAAGTTGACCTTCCTTCGTGTCGAACCAGATTTCCAAGCGAGAACGCTTTGAGGAATTGTAGCATCGCTGACACGAAAAACAACCAAATATTTTCAGGCGAATTCAATCTTCCATTCAGATGCTACAATTATCTAAGTTAAACTTATAAAGGGTGTCTACTTTTGAAGTGGATAAACTTGAAGGAGGGATTATACGATTGATTTGCAACAAAAAATGTTATATAACACATGATCGAAATGTTGACGGTTGTTCTTCAATTTAACATTTCTTGATTTCACGAAATATTTCAGTTTTCCTTGTAGTAACATCAAATTTGACCACATATTCGGAAAAAAAAATTTGTTACATGATAAGAGAGCCTGCGTGCAGAAAAAAACTCTTATTGCGGGAGTGGTAAGGAGATGAATATCACGATTCTGAAGTTAACAGAATTAATCCTATTTTCCAATAGTTTTTTCGTAAGTAATATCATAAGGACATTTAATTAGATGCCCGAATGGTATTTGACAACACTATTTCATGAGAGACAAATTATTCTGCATGCATTAAGTTTAGGTATTGATTTGACAATAACTGTCAAGTTTTGCCGCGGGTAAACGCGAATAAACTGCTGACAGGTCCTGTGAAACAGTTTTTCCACCTAGAAATCATTTGTACCAGTGTCTTTCCGATTGACATATCGATTTTTGTGCTAGCTACTCATTCTCCGCCATAATATCATGGCTAACATGATAACAACGAAAAAGTCTAAAATTTCCGAACCTAATTTTGCCCTATTTTGAAGCTGCGCGTGATCGAATTTTAATGTAGTTTTATGGAAATCATCAATTTATCTTGAATCAAAATAATAACGGAAAACAGAACCTCCTTCTTCAATAATTTTGATACATCGTTTCCGTACAGACTGTACAACTCTGCAATGTTCATAGCGTTCTGACGCAGTTCTGCACAACACAATTTTATTTTGTCGATGAGAATCTTCCGAGTCTGAAAGCGAATAAGATATACTTTCTCTCTCAAAGTATTCTAGACAAAAAATCCAAAGGCGTTAGGTCGGTGTTCTTCAGCGGCCACCTGACCGTATCTTCCAATCCATTATATCCCAATATATCCATTCAATCGATATTACCTAGAAAATGTAAGTCTGGTCTTATCATCTACAGATGAGAGTTGAATTGATGATTTCCATAAAATTAGATTGAGATTGAATCACGAAGGGCTTTGAAATAGAGCAATTTTAGGTTCGGACTTTTAGACTTTTTCGTTGTTATCAGGTTAGCTATATGGCGGAGGAGGGGCAGCTAGCACAAAAGTTCATATGTCATTCGAAATTACGCTAAATGAGATATTTTTTACTCAAAAGAAAACGTGTACATAATTATTGATATTCCATCGAAAAACCCATTGGAAAATAGGACTAATTTCCTCAACTTCTGAATAGAGATATTCCTCTCCTTACCACGCCCGCAATAAGAGTTTTTTTGCGCACAGCCTCTCTGTAGCATATTTATTGCCCTTTCCGAATCTGTGGTCAAATTTGATGAGACTACCAGAAAAACTGAATAATGATCATTTGATAGAATGATTGATTGAAATCAAGAAATGTCAAATTGAAGAATAACCGTGAACATTTCGAACATATCTTATATGACATTTTTGTTACAAATCATTCGTATAATCTCCTTTTGAAGTTTGTCCACTTCAAAAGTAGAATCCCTGTATATTGAACGCCCGGCTATGTCAGTCCAACATTACCGATTCTACACCTGTCGTCATTAGCCAATGACAAGTGTCGTAGGACATATCCACGTCCTGATTTGAGTAATGGCCGCGTCGGTGAAGCCCCAGGATGCCTGGCAAGGAGTAGTATCGACGGCATCGTCGTGTATTACAGGCGCGCCACCAATTAACCAGCGGATTAGGCTCACAATGGACGTTGAAATAATGGGAACGCCGATAACGTCCTTGGGTTCCCCGCGGCCCATTGTCCGTTATAAATGATCTGCTGACCAGATTTACGATTCCTGGAGAATCGGGACCGAGAAATATGGAAATGCGTGACAATGGGAACGGCCTCGATAGGTCCTCCGAAGATAATTAAGATCCTCGATAGGCCTATCTATTAAGTGTCGCCACCACGAGCTATACCTGGAAATAGATCATTTAATCACAGAAACGGATGCGACGCAAAGCGCCTACGATCCCTGTGTACGTTATGAATTTCGTTATTGGGAAACATGTGCAAACTAATTTGGGTTCTGTACGGTTCCCAGCTCTGCATGTTTGTTTTCGGTTAAGTCCTGAATAACGCTATCACACTGGTGGACAGTGTGTGGAAATTTTCATGTTAATAGGTCTATTTAATCGATAACGTCTAGTCAACTATTTTTAAATGAGTTTTCCTTAATCAGATTACAAGGAAACATCGTTGAGAGAAATATATCATATCAGATTTATATGTGGAAGTGTAACAAATTAACAAAATCGGATGAAGAATTCAGATTCTACATCCTAGTGACTTTTTTATTATACACTGCGCAAAAAAATTAACTCACATTATGGAAATCGTAGAGGACCCCGCACATTTTGTATGGGAATTGGCTCCCGGCAGATTTGGCTGAAAATTTGATATGATGTTCTACTAATCCTTCTGATCAAATGTCTCCACGGTCACGAAGCTGAAAAAATGCATACTTCTAGGAGTTTTCAGCGATTTTTTGTATCCATTATGGCTTACGTATTACCGTTCACACAGAAATGTTTGAGAATATTTCGTGATTATTGAAAGCAGACTCTGTCAATTCGAAATATTTTCAAATATTTCTGTGTGAACGGTAATACGTAAGCCATAATGGATACAAAAAATCGCTGAAAACGCCTAGAAGTATGCATTTTTCAGCTTCGTGACTGTGGAGACATTTGATCAGAGGGATGAGTAGAACATCATATCAAATTTTCAGCCAAATCCACCGGGAGCCAATTCCCATACAAAATTTGCGGGGTCCTTTATTCTAAATGTTCTCAATGATAATTAATTTCATCAGAATTATGCATGCATATATTCACTTTCAACGTTTTTCTTCAATACAGATGTTTTTTCCCAGCGGGAATAAAAAAGATGAGATTATCAGATTTTGAATGTATTGGCTCCATTCTGAAATCAGTTGTTCTCGATCAATTCTAGTGATAAATAGTTTTTCTTTCGTTTGATTTTCTACAATCGATCGCTATGCAACGCGAAACATGCAATTTGACCCAAGAGGAATGTGCCCAAGCGGTAGTTTTGCGAGAAGAAGGGTGGACATATATGTACAAGAATTGAGAAAGGTTTGGAGTTTACCATACAAGTGTGCGATTCAGGGAGACAGCTATGAATGTCCGAAGACCAGGACAGGGTAGATCACGGGCAACAACTGCCATTCAAGAACGTAACTTGAGAGTTTCTTCGTTGGGACAACGGTTTGCAACCGCTCGCCTCCTTCAAAATCAGATTAAGCAAACTCATGGGGTGCAAATTTACACTCAGACAATAAGAAATCGTCTCAGAGAATATTATATGATTTAAGGCCGCGTGTCGCGGCAAGAGGCCCAGCTATTACCCCAGCTCATCGAAGGGCGCGTTTGGATTTTGCGAGAGAGCATATCCATTGGGAAGAGGCTGATTGGGAAAATGTTCTCTTCACAGATGAGTCTCTAGATTCTGTCTCTACCATTGTGATCAACGTTCCCTTGTATACAGAAGTCCACATGAAAGATATGCACAGTGCAATTTCTTGAACACTACTGTCGAGACGTTTATTCTGAATGTTCATGCAAAATTTCAAAAGGATCGCATCATCGGAATCATAGAGTTCAATTTTTTTTATTTATATATGACATAATCATTTTCAACTATAATTTGAGCCAAAACGAGTTATCGATGAACAAGTTGTGGTAGTACAATTTGAAGGAAATTTAATGTACATACTTGTATGAAAATGTTTTTCACGAAAAATTTATAGTTTCCGAGTAATAAGCAAAAAACTGACCAAGAATGAGATCTGTTTTTGTATTTTTTTCTATGTTCCGTCACGAAATTTTGTTAGAAAATCTCAAATTCGGATTCAACACCCCAAAAAACATAAAAAATAAAAGGAATCAAAACTACCCCAAAACTTTCCTGTTAAAAGCACAATTCGACTGGATAATTTGTCTGAAAGCTGAGATATTAGTGAAAGATTATAGGTTAGGGGCTGCGCTTTTCCTCGCAATTCCAATAACAATAATAAATTTTGCATTGATGTTACGTGCGGTGACTGGAAAAATTTTCTACGATATTCCTCTGCCGCTTGACGGTTATTCCACCCCTAGAAATTATATAACTGCAACATACTTCACAAACACAAAGAAGTTGTTGCCGGTTGGAACCGAAATAATCAGCAGTGTAAATCGCCAGGGACAAAGCAAGCCATAAAGTACTCGTTTTGTTCTTTTACCAAGTAGATTTCGTTTCAAAGGAAACTCTCCTGTTTGTTTTACCATACGCTGCTACCGCCATTCGCCGATAGGGTATTGTGCTCATTATAAATTCTTCTAATACCGACGCTAGTTTGTACTTGAAGGATTCGTTTTTTTCTCCCGTATCCAACAAAGGATCGGAGTCGAGTCCTGACAGATGTGCATGCTTCTCATGTATACCAGCATGCTATAAGCATTATATTCATCGTCGTTTTGACCGGGTTCACGATTGGAGAGTGATGTTTGAAAGCACTTACAATGACCATACCCTTATTGAATGTTTTGACACACGATAGTTACTTGTACACCCACTTCAAAAAGTTTTGCACCCCCCTTTTGGTGGAGATAAAATAATCCAGATTGACAACATATTGGCACTGACAACAAAAGGAGATTATCGACAACCAAATAAAAGGAAAATATTACGGAACAAATAATTTTTTTTAATGTGTGCCTTTCTGCGGATAAGCGGTTTTTCGTTTTGGGTACCAGATAGTTCAGAAACTGTGCTCTCTTGCCATCAGATAGCTAATAGACTGAACATTATTCGAAGCACGGTTAGCAGAATGAGTCTGCTATGAGGAAACTGGTGGAGAGCTAAGTAGACTTAAAAGTGGCCGTCGTCGTGTTACCAAGATCCGAGAAGATCGGTATGTTGCCCAATCAGCCGAAGAAATAGGTCAATGACGGTACCGACACTCAATAATCAGCAGTGCAAATCGCCAGGGCAAATCAAGCCATAAAGTACTCGTTTTGTCCTTTTACCAAGTAGATCTCGTTTCAAAGGAAACTCTTCTGTTTGTTTTACCATACGTTACCGCCATTCGCCGATAGGGTATTGTGCTCATTATAAATTCTTCTAATACCGACGCTAGTTTGTACTTGAAGGATTCGTTTTTTTCTCGTATCCAACAAAGGATCGGAGTCGAGTCCTAACATATGTGCATGTTTCTCATGTATACCAGCATGCTATAAGCATTATATTCATCGTCGTTTAGAAGTTTTGACCGGGTTCACGATTGGAGAGTGATGTTTGAAAGCACTTACAATGACCATACCCTTATTGAATGTTTTGACACACGATAGTTACTTGTACACCCACTTCAAAAAGTTTTGCACCCCCCTTTTGGTGGAGATAAAATAATCCAGATTCACAACTCTGATACTGACAACAAAAGGAGCTTGTTGACAACCAAATAAAAGGATAATATAACGAAACAAATAATGTTCATGTGTTTAATATATCGATTTTGTGAAATGTGTGCCTTTCTGGGGATCAGTGGTTTTTCGTTTTGGGTACCAGATAGTTCAAAAACTATGCTCTCACGCCATCAGATAGCTAATAGACTGAACATTATTCGAAGCACGGTTAGCAGAATGAGTCTGGTATGAGGAAACTGGTGGAGAGCTAAGTAGACTTAAAAGTGGCCTTCGTCGTGTTACCAAGATCCGAGAAGATCGGTATGTTGCCCAATCAGCCGAAGAATAATCAGCAGTGCAAATCGCCAGGGACTAATCAAGCCAAAAAGTACTCGTTTTGTCCTTTTACCAAGTAGATTTCGTTTCAAAGGAAACTCTCCAGTTTGTTTTACCATACGCTACCGCCATTCGCCGATAGGGTATTGTGCTCATTATAAATTCTTCTAATACCGACGCTAGTTTGTACTTGAAGGATTCGTTTTTTTCTCCCGTATCCAACAAAGGATCGGAGTCGAGTCCTGACAGATGTGCATGCTTCTCATGTATACCAGCATGCTATAAGCATTATATTCATCGTCGTTTAGAAGTTTTGACCGGGTTCACGATGGAAGAGTGATGTTTGAAAGCACTTACAATGACCATACCCTTATTGAATGTTTTGACACACGATAGTTACTTGTACACCCACTTGAAAAAGTTTTGCAACCCCCTCTTTTGGTGGAGACATAGACCTAATAAGAATGGACACCGCATGAGAAAGATAGGTCACTTGGTCGAATGGAGCTATTGTGGGCAATGTCAGTTGTCAAAAAAACACCAAATAGATCATTCCAAATGAAATATATAAAAAAATATATGACATTAATTCAGAAATTAGTATAACTTGAATTATATTCAACGCATCATCTCCTTGTGGGCAAAGCAAAGCCTTTGGTCAAATAAATATTTGTTTAGCTGCCCACACACTTGTTTCATCTCTTTTCTTTTCGATAAGATCGCATATGTCTTTCTCTCACTAATGAAGCCAAGTGTTCGATTTTCTGTTAAGTCACGTGATTCTGCATCCATAGTAATTACAACAAAAGGAGCTTGTTGACAACCAAATGAAGAGAAAACATTACGAAACAAATCATGTTCATATGTTTAATACATATATCGAATTGTGGAATGTGTGCCTTTCTGCGGATCAGTGGTTTTTCGTTTTGGGTACCGGATAGTTCAAAAACTGTGTAATATGCTTAGAAACGAGTTGTCAGAGTTTGACAGAGATACAATTATTGATCTTTGGTAAAAAGAACTCTCGCGCCATCGGGTAGTCAATAGACTGAACATTATTCGAAGCACGGTTAGCAGAACGATAAGGCGCCATGAAAAACTGGTGGAGAGCAAAGTAACTTCAAAGTGGTCGTCGTTGTGCGACCACGATTCGAGAAGATCGGTATGTTGCTCAATCAGCCCGAAGAAATAGGTCAGTGGCGGTACCGACACTCAATAATTAGCAGTGCAAATCGCCAGGGACCAAGCAGGTCAAAAAGTACTCATTTCGTTCTTTTACTACGTAAATTTCGGTCGAAGGAAACGCTTCTGTTTGTTTTAGGATCGGAGTCGAGTCCTAATAGATGTGCATGCTTTTCATCAATATCAGTATTCTAGAAGCATAAAATACATCGTCCATCAAACGTTTTGACTGGGTTCACGATGGGAGAGTCATGTTTGAAAGCACCTACAATAACCATACCCTTATCGAAATATTATGGTTAACCCAGAAAATAATGAGTTTCCAGAATGAAAGTTTTGATTTGTTCAATATAGAAAAACGTTTTATTTTTGTGAAAAAGGCACTATTTGTTGATGATGGAAAGGAGTATCTTCTGAATTGTTTTCGAAGTATGTGAATTAGCGGCGTTCTTCTTCCAAACATTAAACCTCCCCAAAACATTTCAGTGCCACCGCGAAAAGGAGCGACTTGAATAGCTCTCTAAGGTCTATTTCGACATCCTGGTTCCCTCCAAACTCTTAGGCGGTAGTCATCATTTATTTACCCAAACCGTAACTAATTCGTAAAGATTCGGTGGAGAACAGTTAACCCATTACTAGCCAGAACTCAAATATAATGAAAACGAGTATTTTTTTTGAATAAACTGAGTTTTGAGTGTTCTCTTATGAAATATTTACTAAAATTTTTTGAAAAAAAATTCCCAATCCGTAGAAATTTTTTGTGTTGGTGTCCCATTTTGGACGATGGCTGAAAGGGAATGAATTATAAAAAAGATTTATTTAGACAAAAACAAAAAAATGGAGCGTCCCAAAAAAGGGACGTTGGCTGGTGTTGGGCAAAGGAAAGAACTTGTACAGGCTTTTTGGACCGCAATCCTGATGCTAAAACTCTTCTACGAATTGTATCACATAAAATTTCACGACCTGAGTGTTGAAACCGTCACTGTTCTATTCTAGGGCCGATTGGGCAATATGTATACCGATCTTCTCGAATCGTGTGGTAACACGAGGACGACCACTTCGAGTCTACTTTGCACTACTCCAGTTTCTTCATGGCGTATTATTGTTCTGCTAACAGTGAGAGCAACAAATCTACTACTGTCAAACTCAGACAACTCATTTCTACACAAATTACACAGTTTTGAGCTAACCGGTACTTGAAACGAAACACTATTGCTAAATAGAAAGGCACACATTTGACAAAAGCGATATTTTAAACACATGAACATGCAAAACTTTCGAAAGAGAGTGCACTAGGTATCCCTCATTTCATCAACTCGCCGTCAAAATTTCTTACAACGAAATAAAAAAAACCATCGCTTTTCAATTTCAGAGACGTCCGACAAAGCGTCGCGACGACTACAAAAAACAGCCAACTTGCTTACCTCGAGATGAAATTTCCATTTAGTGAAAATCGTGTTGGGATCTGGCTTATTACCGGTATATATGGCCAGAAAGTCCCAAGGAAAGCCGCGAAACGTAAAATCTATTCAGATTCCTGACAGTCGAAAGTAATGAGAAAAAGAAACCGCATATTGGGAGGAATTTAAAATTCGTGATCTCCAGTGTATAGCAGATTAGGTGTCGCTCAAATAAGTGAGAAACGGCGCTTATTCGTTCCGCTTCCTATAAATAAAACAATGTCGATGGAGAGTTTGAGTTAATTTACTTTATGGCGGCTGTAAAACTTGGTCTGAGGAACTTTTTGGTTTCTCCCTCGGAACCTATATTATGCCATAGTAAAGTTCCAACAGTGATTTCAGAAGTGCCTGGTTGCTTCGTCGACAAGAAACGTTAGTAACTGTAGCTAGCAGGACCGCATTTATGAAAATCTCTCTCAATCATAAATATTGCTACCATCAAGATTTAATAGCGGCTTCACACTCGAGTGTTGAGTGCGCTTTGAAATACGGGATATGACTGTGGTAAAAAGGTTTTATAACTTCACAACACACCAACTTTCACGATTTCGGTCAATTTGTAAACTCCCATAAGTTTGGAATTCAAGAATGCTTTCACTATCTTGGAAACATTAAATAATTCATCATATTATCCTGATCAAATTGATCATTCTCACGAATAAGTAAGTAGGTAAGTCATTTTTAATTTGCAGAAAGTATGCATTTTACATGCCACTAAAAAGAAACATATAGAAACATAACTTGTTTTTGTTTCTGCCAAATGATACTGACGACAGTTCGAAACTGATTATTAGTAAGTTCCCAAAAACTACAAAATTCAGTCGAAGAAAAATAAACACATTCCTACACGTGGCAGATTATTCAAACTGAACCTAAAGGGTTTTCCAATAAAAGGTGTTATTTTGAATAGCCCGCTATTTCCGTAGATTTGACGTTTGAAGTTGTCATTTTTTGACATTTGATAAGTAGAAACTACGGCATTAATAATAATGGAACGATACACGCTTCAAGAACGCATTGAAATTATTAAAATTCACTGTAAAAATGGTGAAAATTTGGCAGAGACGGTTCGTAAAACTCGAATATTTCTGAGTCGTCGTGAAGCATCTTGTCGGACCGCAATGAAGAAATTGGGGGAAAAATTCGAGCTGTTGGGACAAGTTAGTGATGTGAAGAATAAAACTCGTGCACGTCACTCAAGAACAGCCGAGAATATTGCTACTGTATCCGAAAGTGTTGAGGAAAACCCAGGATTGTCCATTCCTCGTCGTTCTTTGAAATAAATGATTTTTATGGCCGAAATTGGATAGTACTGATCTGGACAACGTTTACTTTCAACAAGACATCGCTACGTACCACACAAGCAACGAAACTATTGATGTTTTGCGGGAAAAGTTTCCGGACCGTATTATCTCTCGAAGAGGTGATCACAATTGGCCACCGAGATCTTGTGATTTCACACCTTGCAACTTCCTTTGGGGCCACATGAAAGAGAAGGACTAAGCCAATAGCCCAGCGTCGATTCAACACCTCAAAGATGGAATTCGTGAGGCTATCGAGGACATAGGGCAGCCACTTTGCGATTTGGTTATGGAAAATTTCATTAAAAGGATATGGTCCTGTAAGCATGGACGTGGTGATCATTTGCCTGATGTTATTTCCCACTTTTAACGACATAGCTTCTTCTTTGTAATGAAATAAACATCCGATCATTTATATTGAAAAATGCCATTTTTGTTTGAAACCTCTTATTGGAAAACCCATTAGTTAGGCAAGTGAATATAAAAATTGGAAACAGAGAAATCGAATAAAATCACCCAATAACATACTCACACTTCATGACTAATCACGTCAACCTCCAAGAAATATGCAATGTTGTATCATCATTCAGATCATCAATAGATAGCGATTTCATTTCTACAATTTCTGAATTATACAACATTGTCGTTATTTTGCCATAGCTATAATTAACGGAATACCCACAAGCAACCATAAACTGCCACCTAATCAGTAAAATAATTCAGTTCATGAACGTCAAATCGAAATGAAAATGTAACCACGACGCATCGAATAACTAAACAGTAACAGAGCGATGTTGCCAAACTGACATAATTGTCTACAGAAGATTCTAGCTGTTAGTATCATAGTAGGGGAGCCGTAGACCAATTATTCCAATACGGAATAAAGATACGGCGCAAGTTCGCAACGCCGAATGTTGTTCGTGTTCATAAACAGATTTTACTTGCTGCGTGAAGGCATCTCTAGGTTTACTTTTTACTCTGAGATCTGAATTCTCAAGTCCATCTCTGTCTATGGTCCAACGACACTCGGAGGCGGCAATAAAGAGTGCTTTTAAGAGATGAGAAACGTCTGTTGCAATAACAGCCACTGTACGGGCAATGTCACTAGGCGGTCACGGCAGACGCGATTTGGGATTTGCCAGTTAAAAATCCTTACGTCGTCATGTGACACCCACACGTCGGATTTTGTAAGAAGATTGAATTATTTCCGAGATATGTGAGAGAACCATGTACGTTCGAAAGAGACGAAATCCACAAATCTGGGTGAGATATAGGGACGTGGGTTTATATCAATTTGATGATGCGATCCTCCTAAAATATTGCATCAATATTCAGTATATCATTCTTCATTAACAAAATGAATTTCACTCGAATCGGATATCTTGTTATGGAAATATAAAGATTCTTCTTTTCAATATTTCAATTGAATTATCTATGGTTCTGATAACACTATGGCCACAAAATTTTGCATGCTTATTACGAGCATCTTGCACTTGGCTGCAAAGTCTCCTATGTGATATCGAATAACAAAAATTTTGGATGACCCAATTTTATGGAATACATTGTATGATTTGGCTGGTTAACGAACTCAACCGCGGCATTTGGAAACCAAACTCACCCTGAAAATCTCAAGTCTCAAGAACAATCCCTTCAAAAGTTATTGTGTTTACAGCCAGACCGCCTTACGGACAGAATTGAGTTTGACCACGGATTCGTCATCAGGGAGTGGAACCCTATCGTTTGAGACCATTTTCGGCACAAAATTCGAGAAAGACATTTGGGAAAAAGCACTTGTTCAAGTAGAATGAGCACTCAAAAACAAATAGCAGTAAGAAACCTTCGAAACAAAATTAATTTCTACCATTCCTATTCAATTTAGAATGAAACGACATCTGCGTTTTCTTCATAAGATACACTAAGTTTCAGTTAACATTGAAAACTGTTTGTTATTCAAAAAATTAATCGAGTGGCGCAATCAAATAATGAATATATTAACAGCAAAAGCTTCTCAAATACATAATAAAAATGATTGAAAATGATCGCCCATATCTAGAATTCTCCTAATGGAATTGTGGCGTATATATCGATGTTTTGGTTTTACCAATTGGCGTTAACGTTAAAAAAAAATAACAACGTGAACTTTTTGCAAACTCTATTTATGTTAATTAATCACTTTCCGAAGACATTTTTCTCAAATGTGTTTCCAGAAACATTGCTGAGGAATGAAGGAGAACGAAGATAAGGAATTTGCCTGCCTTTCTAATAAAGGTGAGTTCTGCTCACAAACTGGGGAGTCAGTCATTAATAACCTCTGAAATATGCGAATCTAGTGATAATATAGTTTTATTAAACCGTTGGGGTGATACAAATTGAATTTATCTTCTTAATTATTTATACCCTTATGCCTAGGGTTTCCGTACTCTGTTTACGAAGAAGCATTTGGGAGAAAATTTGGAATAACTATAAATTGTGGAGCATTCACCATTTTGCGGTTCGAGTCGAACCAATTTTCGTAAAAAAAACCAACACAGAAGCCACTTTGAAATATAATAAAACAACTTAATAATTAAAACAATTGAATTAAATTAGGTGTCAAAATAACACAAGGTGGATATGCACAAATTTATGAATATTATTTTTGAGGGTTGAATCTACGTATAGGTAATGATCAACAATTGTAGGAACAATTTTAATCTCATTTTGGTCTTGAAATGTTCGTGATTTTAGAATTAATTAGAAGAGCACAAAGATCAGGTGAACAAATCCAACAGGAAAATGCAGTTACGTGCAACATAATCACGAGAGGCAAGAAAGGCTCAGATTCGTAGTCGACAGAAGCAGAATATCAAAGCAGAAAATCATAAAGGTATTTTCTACTAAAAAATAATGTAGACCAGCTAGTGTAAAATAAAGATACAAGAGTGGTTTTTTAGGGGAGATAATCAGAAACAAAATTTTAAAGACAAATTCTGATAGATGTTTTGCTGCCATTCAAATAACTTTCTGTTTGAAATTTTAATCATGTCTAGGGGTCGAGATATTGGCTGTATGGAATATCTTATCTGATAAGAAAATTTTGGAAAATCTCATCTGAAACATACGATACACAATGCATCAGACAGAGAATTCTTCCCTCCAGTTGCACAGATGAATAGTCGAGACAATGACGTGCTGTAACACACTGAATTCCGTTGTCTTATTGCAATATTCTAGTCTTGTCTCTTTTATCGTTGAGAGGAGCGTTATTCATTCAGGGTGTTAGGCAACAGTAAATACTTGAATCGATTATTACGGGTAGCCTGACAAATTAAATAATTCTATACGTGTACTGCAGGTTCCCTACCATACTGCGATAAGGTAGAGACAAGACTAGATTATTGCAATAAGGCAATGGAATTCATTCAGTTACATCACTTGATTATCTCGACTATTCATCTGTGCAACTGGAGGGAATAATTATCTGTCTGATGCATTGTACATCGTATGTTTTCGATGTGAATTTCTAAATCTGTATATATGTATATGGTGTATCAGTTAGGTTATTCGTCTTTAGCAACCCTTTTCGTACGCGTAGACAAATTCCCTCAGCCCTATAATTTATCCCATCTGGCTTTATACCTCATGTTCGCTGATAGCGCCACCTATTGTAATTACTTTCAATTTACAATTACCGTAAGATGTAGCGAAATTACGGTTCGGAATTTACGAGTCCCGATTATCCGGCTACAAGCAGCAGCGCGACCTGCTCCTTACCGACGTAACCGTCAGGGAAATAACATTAAACACCCTCTTTGGACAGGAATTCCGTCATCGTTTCCTGGGAGTATTCTTCAATTTAATACTTTTGGGAGTCCTTGTTTGAAGTAGGGAACGAGTATGGCGGTAAAACGTAAAGCACTGAATCTCATAAGGTTAGAGAGTATCCGAACTCATAACGGATATTATAGGTTTCACTTGAATACAGCAGCAGCAGTCAATTCTGTCAGTCTTGGTGTACTCGGTCATAAAATGTCAGATGAATGTAAATTTGAAATTATTACGAATTCTTTGCTCATCCTCAATCAATCACCAGTTTTGCATTTCAAGAAAACTCGGCATACGTAAAACAAAATCTGATTTTTTACTCTAACTTTAGAACCATCCCTGGTGTGTTCCAGTTGTTCCACGGTGTGATTTCTCATTCCATCATCAAGATGCATTTTCTCTTGAGGATTCAATTCTTCATTATAACAATAGCTCAATTTTGTCAAAGATACAGGGTTTTCAGTAAAACATTAAATTTCGCTGAGGCTTCAACAGTACTTCAACAAATTCAACCTAAAGAAAATAAACTGAAATCTAAGTCATAAACATAACGTTTTTTCCGCCCAGACTCGCATAAGAGGTGCAATTCGTCTCGGCATGTCCTCATTAAGGTTTTGAATCAATTAGAGCATCACTGAGCTGCTACAAATTTTCACGAGTTGGTTCGCGAGATCCAATTTTCCTCCCAACAGCATCCAAACAACCCCAATTGGTTTCAAATCTGGGTTCAGAGCAGGCCAGTTGAATTCTTGGATATCAACCTTTTGTAAATACTCCCTGGCAATCCTAGCCACATGCGGTTGATGCGGTAGGGCCTTACAAAGCACTAGTTGACCCGGAAAACCTGATTTTACAACTCGATAAAACTTCACTTTTCGTCCAAATAACCTATAAGTTCTCTATGACTGTTTGATTGGTCGAAAGAAAAGGAAAAGCCTTTTATTTTTCTGAACAATATTTTGATGTATAAACCTCACCCTGGCAATTATGAACACAACAAAAAAGAATTATCCAATTTTATGCAGTCGTTTGAAAGATATGGCATTTTGACGGTAACCATAGATCCTGTTTTATTAATATATAATGATATAGATTAGCACGAAATCGTCTCCAATAAACGGTGCATACGGAACAACATGTAGCACTAAAACTTTTCTTGTTTTATGTTTTCACTCCGTTTTCAGTTTATTTTCATAACGTTCGGATTCAAGGTTAAATCTGTGAGTAAGTACTTTCATAGCCATAGCGAAATTGTGGAGTTTAATGGTGCTCTGAAAACCCTGCAGCTTTACCAAAAATTGAGTTATTGTTATAAATGAAGAATTAAAATGTCAAGAGAAGATGTGTCTTGATGATGGAATAAGAAATTACAAAGTGAAACAACTGGAACACACCAGGAAAGTTCCCAAGTTAGGGTAAAAAAACAGATTTTGTTTCACCCTGTATAAAATGACGTACGCCGAGTTTTTTTGGAATTCAAAACTGGTGATTGATTAAGAATGAACATACCTACAATTGGAAAAAAATTCAATCGAATCGGACTTGAAATAACATATTTATGAATTAACAAACTTCATCGATTTTTTGAGTGGATGGATTATTTTGCCGGTGAGTGTATTCAAAGATTTCGGTAAGCTACAAATCCCTAAAAGAGGTCCAGAATTGCAGTTTCCCTGTAAGCCTATAAAAAGTTTTCAGATTGGCTTACAGATGAAAGCAGAGTGCCAGCATTAGTGTGAGATTAAATTGCAGTATTCAGATGCCGACAAGTTATGTTAACATAAAAATGAACTATAAGAAGAACAGAATATCCGACTCGTGAACACCGTGGTAAATATCATAACCACACCAACATTCCACCTTTACTTCTACCAGATGCTGGTGTATAAATATATGTTATTTCACGATTATTTCAAATATTCAAATGAAACATTTCTATGTATAACAGTGCAGAGCTCCAATTAACTCTCCTAGCTAGAGGCCGCTCATGCACACCAGACATTTTTCAACATTTTTTCAACTCGAGTGAGATCACGAAGCAAAGTTGACCATTGTCTTCGCCCTTTGTACAGGCTCTTCACCTTGACATTCCACGATTTTACATTACTCTTTTAGCGGAGGAACTGAAAAAAAAAACGGTGAATTTATATCGATACATGTTCCGTGCCAAGGTTGATAAGTGCAACCGATAATTTCTTCACCTCCTGGTATAACTCTAAACGATCTGGTCATGGTAAATGGCAGTTAATGCGTGCTAAATCGATTCAATTAAAGTTCTTAGTTCATTTATGGCGATAATATTTCTGCAACGGCTCGGTTGTTAACTTGTGTATGAATAATTGAGCAGCCGTTTATATTTTCATGCTGATTTAGTCTGGGAAAAAAAGCGAAGATCAAGATGGGGTGGACAGGTTGTATTTTAGTGATTGAGTTGGTGATATCTACAGAATATTTATATGACGGTTGAATGTCATAAATTTCAGTTCATCAGAACTACTAGTTCTAAAGTTTTGCACCACCTTTAGTGGAGATAAAATAATCAAGAGTCACAACACATTGTTACTGATAACAAAGGGAACTTGTTGACAACCATAATGAAACGATAACATCGACAAAAATGTCTTCAATATATCGATTTTGTCAAATAAGTGTCTCTCTGCGGATCAGTAGTTTTTCGTTTCAAGTACCGGTTCATTCACAAACTGTGCAGTATGCCTAGAAACGAGTTGTTGAGTTTGACAGAACAATCATTATTGCTCTCTTGCAAGAAGGGCTCTGACGCCATCAGATAGCCAATAGACTGAACATTATTAGAAGCACGGTTAGCAGAACGATTAGCAGCTATGAGGAAACTGGTGGAGTGCAAAGTAGACCTCGAAGTGGTCGTCCTCGTGTTACCACGATTCGAGAAGATCGGTGTATTGCCCAATCAGCCCGTAGAAATAGGTCAGTGACGGTACCGACACTCAGGTCGGAATTCCAAAGAGCCCACAACAGTGTGATTTCATGTGCTACAATTCGTAAAAGAGTTTTAGCATCAATATTGCGGTCCAGAAGGCCTATACGAGTTCTTTATCAACTGTTCGTCTGCAGTGGGCGCGAACTGAAACTGACAATTAAAAGAATGGAGGAATGCGTATTCATACATGAGTCACCATTTGGGTAAGTAAGTGACGACTACCGCTAAATAGTTTGAAGGGAACTAGGATGTCGAAATAGACCTGAGAGAACAATCGAAGTTGCTCCTTTTCGCGGTGGCACTGAAATGTTTTGGGATGACACATTGTTTGGAAGAGAACGCCACTAATACACATGTCCGAAACGATGACTGGTGCATAGTACCTCGGAAATAGCACAAATCCTATAATTATTCCCATGGGTAATGAATTATGGGCTCAATTTATCTTTCTGGACGATAATGATAGGCCACATCGCATTAGAGGTGCTCAATGCAATAGCTTCATTGTCTTTTTGTATAGAGTACCCATAAACCTTCCGTATGATTTTTCATGACATTCGTTTGAATGCAGTTTGACTTTTATTTCATATATCACATCTATTGATGTATCTTGATTCAAGAAACTAATTCCGACATTAAAATAATTCACAGATTATATATCTAACGATGTCTCCTGAAATAATCACGATATTGCCTTAAACTAAGACAAAGTCGTATCAGATTGATCGAAGTAGCTAGAATATCAAAGTCAAGTAGTGTATCTCTAATCACACCTATTGATTTTTCTTGATTCAAGAAAATCAGAGAACATTATTGAGACTTTGAAATAATTCAGCATGTGTCCAAATCAACTTAACATTCGTATGTCGAATTCATCTTCGATTACATGGTTCGCTAAGTTCTGATTTACGATTTCACGGTATGAATACCGACGACGCGAAAGGATTTAGACCGAACAACTTGCACGAGTTTGAACAACGATCAGAGTCCTGAGGGTGCTCGAATCACAGGTTATATATCTAACGATGTCTCCTGAAATAATCACGATATTGCCTTGAACTAAGACAAATTCCTATTGGATTGATCGATGGGCTTGGCTTCGGTAAATTCTAATCATCCCGACATTGCGAGCAAGAACTAACCTCAAACTTGTACAAAAGTTGGGAGATTAAACTGGGACTTCTCCTGTCGTATTTAGGGGATGATTTATCCGAAAGGGGGATTCGAATGTAACGCATAAGCCACAATTTGTTTATTTAGTCGAGTTTCCGGGATTAAATCCCGAAAATTGAGTGTTTCGCCAGAAATAATAATGTTGAATAATTGCCTTTCCGAAGAAACAACTTTGAAATTACAAAGTTCTCGAAACAATACCCACTTTACCGCTTCGAAATTGAACGAGATTCCAATGCTAAGGTGGGTGGTTTAGGCCTGATTAAATTTCAACAATATTTCAGGAATAGATTGACAAATTACTCCTCCATAAAATAGGACAAACAGACAGAAATCCTGAAAAATCAATCAATCTCACGTATTTAATGATTATTCATGGTAATATCATTGCATACAATAAGAATATAAAGTAAAGGATTTTCCAATAAAGGTGTTATTTGAGTAGCCCGCTATTTCGGTAGATGTCAAGTTTGAAGCTGACATTTTTTGACATTTGACAAGTAGAAACTACGTCATTGATAAAAAGGGAACGATACACGCTCCAAAAACGCATTGAAATTATTTAAATTCACTATAAAAATGGCAGAGACGATTTGTAAAAATCGAACATTTTTGGGTCGTCGTGAAGCACCTTGTCGGACCGCAATAAAGAAAATGGTGGAAAAATTCGAGCTGTTGGGACAAGTTAGTTATGTAAAGAAAACCCAGGTTTGTCCATTCCTCGTCGTTCTTAACACGTTGAGCGCCACGTGCACACCGGTGGACATTTTGAATTTTCAAAGCAGGACCAAGTGTTCACTGTTGGCCATTGTTGATTTTCATCGATCGGACATCATGACCACCCGTGGTCACATATCCAGTATTAGTACACATTGCTGGACAAAACTACAAAGTCCAAGTGAAATATGCTCACACCCTGGGACCAAACCTTACATTCCTAATGTTATAATGAAAGAAAACGTAGCCTCCGATGAGCACGCGGTCCCCAAATAAAATACATAATGTGACCACGGGTGGTCATGCTGTCCGATCGATGAAAATCAACAATGACCACCGGTGAACACTTGGTCCTGCTTTGAAAATTCAAAATGTCCACCGGTGTGCACGTGGCGCTCAACGTGTTAAGAATTAGGCATTCCACAAACGTCATTACAACGTATTTTGATCTGGACAACGTTTACTTTCAACAAGACGGCGCTACGTGTCAGACAAGCAACAACACCATTGATCTTTTGGGAAAAGTTTCCGGATCGTGTTATCTCTCGCGAAGAGGTGATCTTGTGATTTAACACCTTACGACTTCTTCCTTTGGGGCCACGTGAAAAGGAAGGTCTACGCCAATAGCCCAGCGTGGATTCAAGACCTCAAAGAGGGAATTCGTGAGGCTATCGAGGACATAGGGCAGCCACTTTGCGAGTTGGTTATGGAAAATTTCATTAAAGTGATATGGTCCTGTAAGCGTGGTCGTGGTGGTCATTTGCCTGATGTTATTTTCCACTATTAACGGCATAGCTTCTTCTTTATAATGGAATAAACAACCGATCATTTATATTGAAAAATGGCATTTTCTTTGAATATCAAGATAACACCTCTTATTGGAAAACCCTTTATATTTCTCGATGAACTAATAATTGACCTAAACAAAGCTTCCATATTAGATTTTCCTCGAAAATATGAATTAACAAGTATTTACCAAAAAGTATAAGCGATAAGAGTGATTTATTTCCTTGCATCAATGAAAGAAAATTTGGTACAGAAAACCCGTAACCAAATAATTAACGCTTGAGTATGTATTGTATTTTATCTGTGCATTAAAATTTCGCCTCATATGATCAATCAATTATTATTTGTTAAATTATGTTACACTAGTAAGTACAGTGACGGCAAGCGAAATGTGAACGACTCTATAGAGCATATTAGGCTTTTTTGAGTTGATTAAATCATGCTTTGGCATAGAATATTCTGTGAATTTTTGTGACCTTTGTTTTTTATTACTGCGCGAAATAATCATATATTTATATGAACATAATATTAATGAAGCCGAATTCATAATAGGACAAAAAATCGTTCACATATCGCTTGCCGTCACTGTACATATTCCAATACCTAAACATTATTTGAATAGCGATAAAATCATTTTATTTGTATTTTTCTGATTAAAAACTAGGGTCAATTCGAAATTTCTCCAATGCCTTAATCCATTAATATGAACACAATTATTACACAATATTATGACAACTCCTTAAGGGTAACTGATTTGGAAAAAGTCCATGGGATTTCTATAAAAGCATCTGTTTCTCCCACACGTGCTATGTTCCTTAAAAAAGTAAACAGTCTCCCATAAAATGTTGACAATCAAGGCCATACGTCCAGATGGGCATCGCTAAAACAAGTCAAAATAAGTTTTTTTGGGATTTTAAATGAACTTCGTATAGTTTTGGTTCGATCGACATAATATATATAACACATGGCCGTGAAACTTGAACTGACTTTCAACGATCACAAAAATAAAGATGACGCAATCAACTTTGCATAGGGAAAGACATATGGGTACCTTCATACTGTATATTCGAGAAGTACGACCGATTGGGACACGTGCAAGATACCCCATGCCAATATTATTTTAGCTGAATAGGTTATTATTTTGAGATCCCTGCATTGAATAGAGCAAGACCAACGCAAAGAGTAAAAATAAATACTCCAATAGACTGAATAGCACATAATTTATTTTTGAATTCAGTTCAGGTGATTGAGGTTTGAGGTGCAGCTATTTATGACTTTTTTGTACAACTGTCAAAAAAACTTGACTTTTCTTCATCACTATGGATGCGTAAAATATTACTTTTTTTCACCGTCAAAAAAAGTCTTTTTTTCACCGTTAAAAAAAGTCTTTTTTTCACTGCTAATAACTAAAATTAGAACAACTTAAAAATAATGAATATTTAATTACAACAAATTCACAAAGTTATGATTGTATCTGTACCTTATAGAGTAAATTACTTTCGTCATCAGCATCTCTGAGAAATTTATTGATTTTATCGCTCCATAACACTTTAGATTTCTTTCCTCGGTATCCGACGCTTTGTTCTTAATAAGCGAGACCAATTTTGAAAAATTCCTTATACCAATATTTTCCTTGACATTCGATGTTTTTTTAACATTGAGCTCCATAACTTGGAAGGTTTAAAAATTTTTTATTTTTCCTCGAAATAGCATGTGAGCACATTTTCAGAAACCTTTTTTACGTTGTTCTTGTTGCGCCATTCTCGAAATTGGTTATTCGTTTTCTCATATTATTAGCTTGATTTGGCTGGTAACATATAAGATACAATTGTATTTGCTTCTTCAGCCATATCTGCGGGGGTATCACTACCACTATCATGTTCAACATCCATCTTCTTTAAAATAATTCGAAATTGAAGCAACTACGAGCAAATACTGTCAAAGATTCAAACAATTTCAACAAACTGTTTCTATAGTTACGAGACAGAAAGATCACTGGATTCATTTTAATATTGTACTGAAAGCATTATCTTCAATGATTATACGTATTTCAGACGATGTAAATTCACATTCACAGTTGTACAAAAAATGTTGTTTGTATTTCGTGCGTATAAAATTCGTGTTTTCATGGCACATTCGAGTGAATTTTTGGCCTCGACCTGCGGTCTCGGCCAAAATTGACACTCTCATGTGCCATGAAAAAACACTCATTTTACGCACTTAATACAAAAATAACTATTTTGTTATGCACTGTCAGTGAGTACTTTAAGTTTATAGAAATGGTATTATATTTCTCAGTTGAATCGACAGAAAAAACGACGATGTTTCTATATAAAATCATAAATAATTTTTCTGTAACAGAAAGGCAATTTGAAAACGAAATGATGACAATCAAAGACGGTCTAAATATTATAGATGAAGATATATTCAACAGTTTTAAGATTGTTTCTCGTAGTTATAATTAATTATAAGCATATCATTACTGTCCTACTATATTACAATTATATAACTTGACCATGATCTCAACATCTCGAAAAAATTACCTGTCCGATTTTGCGGCCATAGTTTTCGATTGCACAAGGGAATTATTGACGTATGTAACTTTTTGAAAACCTGATGAAACAGGGAAGCTTTTCCTCACATTTGTACACCAAGTTTATAATACTCTTTTCGGGTAATTCTCAATCCTTTCATTCAGAAGTTATGATGAAAACAAGTGCAGCTATTTATGACCCAGTATATCTCAGGAAATCAGAATTTTCAGTGAATTCTTTTTCTCAAGAAATGAGGATCATATCATTAGCTTTGAAAAAATATTCATCGAATATTTAGAGTCAAGTTGTTTTCAATAATTAATTATTTTCGATAACGGAGCATAAAATTGTAGAAAAGTTGAGAATTCGACATATCTTCGTAACCATAGATTTTCGGATCATGCTTCACTCGACGCAATGACGTCTAGTTTATCCACTTCGAACGATCACGTCGAATTACCAAACACCGGTAGATATGTTATATTGTTATTTCGGTGTGAATACCATGAATGTGTGTTGCTAATATTTATATCTGGATGATTCTAGATTTTTAGTAACTCATACATAATCTGCCGCCACAACAAACAGAATATGTGTTTACGAAGCGATACACAAACACAAGCTCCGCAATAAATATCGAATCAAAAAATAAGCATTACACCGAGAATCGGGCGAATTTCCAGTTTGCGGTTCAAATCAGCTCCGGGCTTTGTTGGTGCTTCCCTAAATTGCTAAACCAACAACCAACATCAGTTTAATATCCTGCTGAATTGGCTAAGGCGCACATCAAGCTCAATATTGAGATACACCGCCACTAGACATAATCTTTATCATGAGGAAAAAAACGTGTTGTGATATGTAATAAACTAATATCGATTATTAAAAATACAAAATACAACAACAACACTCAATAGACACAGACAGAATAGACAAAATTTGAGCCAGGAGATTTCATACACTCGTTATTATGCTATTTACAGAACTGAACCATATGAGTTCTGAAAACTTCAAACGTTGTTATGTTGTTCATCTCAGATATGAGGTAGAATCTGCTTTCGACAGATCGAGATATGAAATTTTATGAACCCATTTATAAAACTTTCTACACTCACATCAAGAGCTTTGCACCCCCTGTAGTGGTGATAAAATAATCAAGATTCCCAACATATTGTTACCGACAACAAAAGCAACTTGTTGACAACAACCGGTGAGTTAATAAACTGTGTAATTTGTCTACAAACGAATTGTCTGAGTTTGACAGAACTAGATTTATTGCTCTCTGACAAGAAGAGCTCTCATTCCAACAGAGAGCCTATAGACCGAAGATTATTCGAAGCACGGTTAGCAGAACGGTTAGGCGCTATGGGGAAACTGTTGTGCAAAGAGATCTAGAAGTGGTCGTCCTCGTGTTACAACGATTCGAGAAGATCGGTATATTGTCCGATCAGCCCGTAGAAATAGGTCATTGACGACACCGACACTCAGGTGGGATTTCCAAAGAGCTTACAAGCGTGTAATTTCATGTGCAACAATTCGTAGAAGAGTTTTAGCATCAGGATTGCGGTCCAGAAGGCCTCACGAGTTCTTTATTAACTCTTCGTCACCGAATCGCTCGTCTGAAGTGGGCACGAACTCATCAAAACTGGTATTTAGAAGAATAGAGGAATATGCTTTTTACAGATGAGTCACGGTTTGGCTTAGTAAGTGTTGAGTACCGCTTAAGAGTTTGAAGGGAACCATAATTTCGAAATGGACCTGAGAGAGCTATTAAGGTGCTCCTTTTCGATGTGGCGCTGAAGTGTTTTGAGGAGGCATAATGTTTGGAAGAAGAACTCCACTAATTCACATACCCGGGACGATGACATTATATATTATTATTATTATTCCGAAATAAAATTCGATATTTAGGATGAAATACCACTGTTCAAATCTATGGGAGATGATTACCCTTCAGTAGGGTCCTGTAGCGGTCTTAGAAGAACAGAAGATTCGAAAATCATCACTTGGAACGCCAGACCTGGTTTAAAACACCCTCCTGGCCCAAGAGCAAGAATTTACGTATTTTGTATCTGAATATTGAAGGTATTTATTCGAATAGTTTTAAGTTTCAATTTTGTAAAAACGGCGAGGCAGGGTTTTTTCTTCTGAGGTTTTTCCCTGTGCTCTGGTATCATACGACAGAATAGTATGGTACCCCGTTTTGCACCAACCTCAGCTAGGGACTTTTTTGTTTCATGTATTGTATTTTGTTAGCTCTCAATTCAAAAGAATATATATATACCTAGAAAATGTCAAAAAACCTGTAATTGTACCCATATGTAATGAATTAGAGGCTCAATTCATCTTTATGGATGATAATGCCGCATAAGAATTATCGGTTTCATTCTATTCATCTACGAATTAAATATTCCTATCCAAAAATCTAAATCTAACTCGAAAAATTCAAGTTGTCTTTTCGGTAGTTATCGTGTTAACGGTGGACCAATAGAGATAGGATAGTATAGAGTTGCCATCATTGAAATAAACGTGGTATCAGATGCGCCATATTACTACCACCTAACGTCAAATTTGACAATCGTTGAATTTCCTGGAGGAATTGTGATTCTTGCGCCTGTTTCTAGTTAAATTGCCATTTTTTCTGCTGAATAATATACAATGAAAAGGTATCGTGCACTATTAGGCTTTCTTCAAGCAGAGAAGAGACAGATAAGAAGAAAATTAGAGGAAAAACATATCACAGGTAGGAAAGAGTACTGAACAGATCCGCGCGCATTCGAAATTTTTGCTTGTTTATCTTGGTATTCTGATATCTTTTTATATGTGTATATTATAGCCTGAAGAAAAATTGTTTATTTGATATTCAATTGACCTTATTTGAACAGTATTCCCAAAGACCCAACACGTCGTATTTTTGGGTGAAATTTGTAAACAGAAAAAACTGGCAACTTAATTCAACCCTGATCTTTAGGCCATATTGGTCCCCGACTTAGCCCCGCCCAGTGGTACCATTTTTCCTTACTCAATTTTATATCATAGCGTCTCTTCTCTATTATATCTCTATGGGTGGACCCTATGCTCGGCGTTAACGCGATTCTAAAATCCAATATGGTACAAATGAGACAAAATTTCATTTTATCCGATCCATTGTTACACAATCACAACTTTGAAATAATCCGCTTTAAACTTTTTATTAAATCGGAAGAGCCAAACGATAAACGAATCAAAATTTGCAGCTAGCAATACTCTAATGGAATTTTTTCGTTCGGTTTGTCGAATAGTTAAAATTGTGATGTTAAAAGTAAAAAAAAGTTTTCAAACGGCGATATTTCATTACGATTTTTCAATTACATCTAGTTAGTACGATATGAAGTCATGCGATAATGGAATTTTCAGCGTGCACTTCATGATCTAATAATGCAAACGGATTTCATATCCCCGTCAAAATAGGTGAATGGTTCAATACTGAAAAAATTGTTCGATATTCGAAAATAAAAGGGAATAAAGGGAAGTGGAGATAATGATAAGCATGAGGTTAATTACACCAGATATACATCATCTGCTTGTTTCTGATGACATTGATTATGTTACTATGTATTTGGACTATCATTTTTCGATAATCTCAAATTTACCAATTTATGACATGAAAAAGTTGAAAATGGTAACGTTTCATTCCGATGAAAGTGAGTTCCCGAAGTTCATGATTACTAGCAGAAGAAAGAATTGAATGAATCAGAGAGTTTGGTCCTCTCTGAACAACTACACTTCATCTGTGAACCTCCCTAGTGATGTAATGATCAAGAAAGTAAGCAATGAGAAGACATCAGGACATTGCTAAGTAAAAGAGAAGAATGGGAACGGGAATACACTGACTATAACCTCAAAGAAAATACTGTAAAATGGTATACAGATGGTTCTAAAACCCCTATAGGGGCAGGCGCTGGGATATACGGGCCAAGTACCAAGTGTGCACTGTCGCTAGGCTCCTGTATGAGCGTCTTTCGAGCGGAAATCTTAGCTATTGAAAGATATCTGGATATGAATCAAAAAAGAAACGATCAGAAGTGCGATATAGCCATACACTCAGATAGTCAAGCTGCTATTAAAGCACTGAGTTCCTACGTTATCAACTCTCAAATGATCTGGGAGTGCCGGAACAAACTAAATGAGGTAGGCAAGAAAATAAGGTCTTTTTAATTTGGGTTCCCAGCCATTTGGAAATCTAAGCAAACGAAAAAACCAATACACTTGCCAGAGAGGGCACACGAATGTCACTCATTGGCCCAGGTGCCGTATTCTCGAGAAGTGATATGCGAAAACGTATACGAACTTCATTGCGCGAGTCTCTGTTTTACCTGCAAAAATGCACACTGCGCAATGAAGTTCGTATACGTTTTCGAATATCACTTCTCGAGAATACGGCACCTGAAGCCTTCTGTAGTATAGGTAAATGTAACTATAGGAAGGAGTTTCTGGAGAAGGAGAAAGCCGAGAGGAAAGAATTCTGGCGGAATATCCCAGGGATGGATCATTCCACTAAGTTCCTTCGGAACTTTGAAACAGCAGGATCCAAAAGATATCTGGATCTTGGCAAGAAACAATTACATCTCCTCACTGGCTTTCTTACAGAACACTGTCGCCTCAGGAAGCTCCTATTGAGGATGGGATTATCGTACACTGAAGACTGTAAGTTCTGTGGGGAGGAGCAAGACACCCCCATTCACCTAGTCACGGAATGCTTTGACATTGCCAGTCTAAAGAGAGAATGCCTTGGGCGAGAATCTTGTAGGAGTGAGGAACTCGTCTCGATGAAGCTTTCACAGATATTGGATTTTACCAGATCTCTGGAACTGGAAGGCGAGCTGTGAAGGATGTGGTCAGAGCAGCTCTGTAAGGGAGCACAATAAATCTTGAGGTCGCAAAGAACTGCGCCCCTTTTTAAACTAAACTAAACTAAGAATTGAATGACTCGAAAAAGTCTGTTACCTGTTCAAGTGGCCTGCTATAGTTTTCCATTGCATGAAGAAATTATTGACGTATGTACCTTTTTGAAAAACTAACTTACAGGCTTACAGTTTTTCCTTAAATTTTAACCTCAAGTTTATAATACTTTTTTCGAATTATTCTGAATACTATCACCAAGATTTTACGAGAAAAATAGGTCAGCTATTCATGATCTCGTATGTCTGGGCTATCTAAATTTTTCCTGAATACTTTTTCGAAAGAAATGAGGACCATTTCCTCAGCATTGAAAAAAATATTCATCGAGACAAGTCCTTCTCACAAAATTAATTATTTTCGATGATGAAGTAAAAACTTTCAAAAAAACGTCATATCTTTGGAACCATAGATTTTCGGACGATGTTTCACTAGACACATTTTGTGCAAATGACGTCTAGTATATCCCCTCCGAAGGATCACGTCGAATTTCCAAACACCCTGTATGTTCATCCACCTGAGAATAAACCATAAAATGCAAAGTATTGATTGATCGAAGACGTCTCCTTATATATATTATTACTTCAGAACCATGCCCGTTTTTTCCTAAGTAATAAATCCTCTTATTCATTTTCCTTCGGAATAGATTTCACGGTTGGATCGCAAAAAGATAATAAGCAAAACCTGTCTGTCTCCCGTTGAAATCATCAATATCTTTATAGGCGCTAGGAAAAAATTTATCATATCTAGATGCAGACACATTCGAATTTATGGGCCATAAACTAACACCATCTCGTTCGGGAGATGCTCTTAATCCCAGGATCCATTATCGCAGATATGATTTCTCTCATCCAGGCTTTCTTCCGCGAATTGAATCATCATAAATATTTCCCTTTAATTAAAAGGAGTGAAGGATTTCTTTGCGGTGGTGGAAATCGAAATATCCTATTATACTCCAAGGGTCGTAAATAATCAGGAAAAATGGAAGAGATTGGCATTGATTAATTAGTGCGTTTCAATGATAAGTTACGGTTAAATTAAACTTATTAGAAACTAGTTTTTACTCGCGACTTCGTCCGCATAAGTTTTTTTGTTTTCTCCCGGCTGTAAGTCCCACTGCAACAATGTCCCACTATCGTGTTCCAGTCCTCAACTTCACATCAAAATTTGTTCAAAGCAACCTAAGCTACATAATGGATAGCTCCGAATGTTTTCTTAGTAAATATAAAATGTAAATAATGTAAATCGGTTTAAAATACTACTAACTACCTACCTGCCAACCCCCGATGTTAGACATTGTGACATCCGTAACATCTTCTGCGTAGGAATTACTAAATTATGGCGCCTACCGACCTCTAAGTTAGAAAAGTGATTAAATACTAACTTGAGGTCTTAGTAACACTCAGTTAAAAAAAAACATCAAAATCATTTCAGTAGCTATGACGTCATGCGCTTCTTGACACGATCACGCTAGATTTCCGCGGGAATGAGGTATTTCCCGCCGTAAAAAGTAGCCTGTGTCCGTGCCTAGGATCCTATTTTTATATTAACCAAGTCTTATAAAAATCCGTTCAGACGTTAAGGCGTGAATGAGGTAAACTTTTAACACAAACGATTAAAAATCACTAACTTAATTAGTTTTCTGCCTACTGCCTACGCCTTAAGTACGATAGCATGAATATTAATAGCCCATATCCTTTTCTAGGTTACTATCTATCACCTTACTAAATTTCATCAAAATCTGTTCAGCCGTTAGGCATGATAGAGCAAAACTCCCAGCAAAAACCATGAAAAAATCACTAACTCAATTCAGTTTTCTGCCTACTTCCTACCCCCTAAGTATGATGACGTGATCATTTCGATCTTATCGTTTTTAGGTAACCATCTATTACCTTACTGAATCTCATCAAAATCTGTTCAGCCGTTTAGACGTGAAAGAGCAAAGGTCCCAACAAAAACGACTAAAAATCACTAACTCAATTTAGTTATCTGCCTACCCCCTAAGAACGATGGCGTGATTATGTATAGCCTATGACCATTTCTAGGTTATCATCTATCACCATACCGAATTCATCAAAATCCGTTCAGCCGTTTAGGCGTGAAAGAGTAACAGACAGACAGACAGACAAACATAATAGTAGTATGGATTATCGATTCATGGTGTATTCATCAACATACCGGGGTTCCCGGAAAATGTGGAAAATCTCTCGGATTCAGAGAGAACATAAAAAATGAAGATGACAAGTTCCCATAATTTTTTTTCCTAGCGACCTTCCCTACGAAGATACGACCCCTAAATGACGCCACTGGAAATCCATTTTAGTGGAATAAGTTTCAAACTACTCGATATAATTCGATGAAAATTTGATATGATTAATAGTATTGAGGACCTCTTAAATCACCGCACTCAAATTTCAATTAGCTTGTTCAGTTTACCAGGGGCGGACTGGGTTGTACATTTCAATGCTTACATTTTTAACACCCTGTATGATTAGGTGCTAAAAAACAAATTTGGATACCTTGAACATTAAGCTGAAGAAAAGGTACTCTTGTTCAGTGTCGAAAGAATGAACCGTTTTCGAGAGAAAAATAATGAAAGAAGTAAGTAATTGAAATTTATTCCACTAAAATGAATTTTCAGTGGCGTCGTTTAGGAGGTCGTATCTTCGTAGGGAGGGCCGCTGGAAAAAAAATTATGGAAACTTGTCATTTTATTTTTTTATGTTCTATCTGAATCCGAGAGATTTCCCACATTTTCCGGGACATCCTGTATAAGCTCGACTCCCAGTACAGAAGCTCTACCGTTTCTATGAAATGTCTTTGATGTTTACTTTTGAACACGGTATCACACGATGAGGTGACCGTCACTGACAAAGCACCATTGGTTCAATAGATATCTGAAAATTCATAAAAAGTTGCATGAGGGAAAAAATTGTCGATGTTTTTCATAAATTCAAACACACACTAAACGAGATTAAAAAAAATTACACAGAAAATTTAAACAAAGGCTTCAAAATCCTTTGTTTCTGTTTATTAACGTCCCAAAGGTCAATGAACAATTCTGAACATATGGCGAAGTTTCGTAGTTTAGTTGACCAAGAACTGCACTAATTGTAAACGTTGGGTTACTAGACAACCAATATAATACCCAAATTGCGACTCTAGTTGCCTATACGACCAAAGCTGTCAGGTTGGTTTACCCCGTCAAATGGAGGTTATAAAATGTCAATATGATTTGTTTACATTTTATTTAAAAATTGGAGCTGATTGAACTGTTTTTATTAATGAGAGAATCGATAAAAAATTTTGTCCTATCCTAGTCATTATGGATTGAAGAATTGAAATATCACGAAACTATGAGGCCAATAACACAATCGGATTGACGTTAATGATACAAACGTGATCTTTGCTCGATTTATGCTCAGTTGCAGGAACGTCCATTAAAATTTAAAGGTCCATTAAACCCTTAATCCTCCATTAGTTCCTTGTAATAATGGAGGATTAAGAGTTTAATGGACCTTTAAATTTTAATGGACGTTCCTGCAACTGACACATAATCTGAAAATTTTCTTCTTTACTATAAGAAAATATTTTTCATTTGGGTTCGTGAATTTAATAACTTTGAGGAAGTTATCGACACAAATATAATAAATCAGTTTAATTCGATATTTCTCATTGTATTCAAGTTTGCTTAAGCGACTAAGGGAAAACGTTTTCAAGTCAGGTACTTCAATAGAAAATCTCCACTGGTTAAAGTTGAGTCCAACAACGTTGTCTCTGAATTGAGACAACGTTGTTTAGATAACTAAAGTTCCCTAATAAACGTTATAATAACGTCGTTCCTAATCCCAAAATAATAACTATAGTCCGTTCACGAAAGGTTGAGCGCATAGTAGGCGTTTTTTATTTATCTGAAATTAGCACTATTTACTGTCATAACGTAAAATAAAGTCAACGTTACCGAATGTTCCCGGTCTCGTCCGACGAGCTTGCGAGTTATCAGAGAACTCTATGCAATATTGACAACATCGCGTATCAATCTGACAAGTAAATAAAGAACATAACCTAACATTTTACTATACACAGTGGAATATGCCAAATTTCCATGGCCAACCGACGGCTCAACCTTTCGTGAACGGACTATAGTTCGTATGCAGTTGCTTCAACGTTGTCGCGACGACTAGTGCAACTATAGTCATGCTCAGCGTCACGACTACCTTGTAAGGTGATCATAGACAAACTAAAATAATAGATGAGCCACTCGTATATGTCGCGCCACCTGTCGGAGGAGGGTATTAATACACGAAAAAATTATTCTCAATTGATAGTTAGATGTCGTTGATGCATTCATGGAAATCCTATCGAGAAAATAGTAAGTATGTAAAATCGTTATTATCAAAAAACCTTTGAACTCTCAACTGACACAAGGAGTGGTTTGACACGTTCTTTTTGAAATATCATGAATTTCGATATGCCTGCAAGAGTGAAGATGTGTTGCGTTATTGGATGTGAAAATCGAGATGCAAAAAGGTAATTTCGAAATATATATTATATATATTCTGTTACCTATAAGAATTAAGATAGTTTTCAAAAAAGTTTTTCATGTATTGAATAAGTTTAGTAGGTAAATACTCATATTTTGTATTATTGAATTCATTATTGTTAGTTTTTGAGAATGTTTTCAATGCAAATATTAGTTTATTGATTAGATATTTATGAAATGAATCTGTATTTTCAATTGGTGATACCTATTTCAGTTAATAAATTTTTATTCTATCCAGAATTTGATTATTGATCCTCACTTCTCGATTCCAAAAGAAAATCAAATGAAAGTTTGTTGCAGGTATTATTTTTATGAAAATAAATTTCCTCACTCATCGATAACTTGCACGAATCCATTTCTGATTTTTTTTTGGAAATTGAATTTCAAAAAACTTTTTGCACCTTGTATATGGGTGTACCTACCTATTCAAAAGGTGCACTACAGAATTCTTTCTGAGGCAGCTTTACGATACAGATTCCTTTTTCAATTGAGCTTTTTTCACGAATTAGTAATGTTGTACAAAAAAAGATGTCGTTGCAGCTTGTTCTACTAGTGTCTCATCTATTCTCCGTTTAGTTAGTCTATGAAGGTGACCTTCAATGCGACGTTTCAAGAACGACGAATTTCTAAACGAATAACAACGTTAATTTCAGTGCATAATGTGGCTGTCGTCGTTAAAATGTTACTTTCTTTGGAATAATTAGGGGTGCAGGATATGCGAAAGCTGAGTGTATAATTGGATTTTTACATCCGCAGATTCCTCTGGCCCAGCATGTGTATAACACAGCACTAAACTTCGAAAAAAATCTAAAACGACTTACAAATGACGCTCAATCGGGCGTTCGCCCTGATCGCCTTGTGCATCCTAGCAGGTCCCACCTGGCACTGATACTCAGCGTCGTCCTCAAGAGAGGCGTTGCTCACCCTCAAGTTGTACACGCCGTGTCTTCGGTCACCGATAACGGAGTATCTTGGGAATCCAGGGATGACGTTGGAAAAGCCTGCAATCGAGAAGGAAGAATTAAAAATCGGCACCCGGGGGAGACCTGAAAATCGGGAGGCGAGCGGACGTGAAGTACTGGGTGGTCCACTAAGGAATTCCGGTTTAAAAGAGAAATAAAACAGAAACTAATTTGATCAGGTCAATTTCAATTTTTTTTACGAATACTGCTCAGCTCTTTGGGAATTCATTTCTTAAAAATTGCGCTGTCCACCGTTTTTTTGCTGGAACTCTTCGAGTCGAAAACACACATTCAGAAAAACACGTCGCAAAGTTTCCAGACCGATGGCTTGAATTTCCTGGCGGATATTTTCTTTCAACGCAATCAGAGTGCGGAGATTGTTGTGGTAGACTACACTTTTGAGGTATCCCCATAAGTAAAAGTCGCAAGGTGTCAAGTCCGGGCATCTGGGGGTCCATGTAAGGTCTCCACGCCGAGAAATCAATTTTTCAGGAAAAAGCGCCTGCATAACAGGTGAAGACCCATTTGAAGTGTGACAAGTGGCCAGGCCTTGCTGAAAACAAGTGTCACGATTGTATCCATCAAAGTGTTGAAGGGCTGGTTCAAAAAATTATTCAACATGCCCACATTACTATCAGAATCCACTGTTACTGCTTGGCCGCGCACGTCTTCGAAAAAGTAATAATAATGCCAATATAATGCCTTGTGCGTGTATTGTACACCAAACTGTGACCTTCACACTATGCAATTGAGTTCCATGTTTCTCTATGGGGTTCTCTGAAGTCCAATACCAGCAATTTTGTTGGTTTACATGGCCGATGAGATGTTGGTTTTGGTAATGAGCGCGCATACCGAATGAATCCTTCTCACCCGTCCAGTGAAGCATAACGACTGAATTTCTATGAACCTCTCCTTCGTTTAAGACCAACCCCACTTCTCTATTCCTATTCAAAAAATTTCAGAGTGCTTTTTAATCGGAATTCCTTAGTTGCCCACCTAGTGTGAGTAGAGATCTCAGAGTAAAAAATTAAACCTAGAGATGCCTTCACGCATTTATTGACGCGGCCGAGTAGAATCTGTTTATGAACGCGAACAACATTCGGCGTTGCGAACTTGTGCCTTATTTTTATTCCCTACAATGCAGTGCTATTTACGCGTAGGAGCATCTCTATGTTTATTTCTTACTCTAAGGATGAAGTATACGTTACCTAATGCGAAGCCATCTTTGGTCCATTGCACTTGTCCGGCGAGGTTGGCAACTTCGCATTCCAGCATGACCTCGCCGCCCTCTTGAACTTTGACGTTTCGCGGCTGAACCCGAAAATATTGCTGCTGCGCCTGTGTCGTCGCGATGAAGAGTGCCAGAAAAACTGAAAAAGATAAAAAGAGTTAGTTACTGGTAGATATAAAAAACAGCTTATAATTGATGAATTTAATTATATTTTCAGATCCAGAACCGATTCTGAAATCAACTAAAACACAAATTCGGAACTGCGCATGTGACAGTTCTGAACTCGGAATAAAGCTAAAAGGAATTTAATGAGAATTGTTGCGTGATAAAATGGATCCTTTTGAAATGCCGGATGCCCAGTTTGTGAAAATTTGCAGACTTAAGAAGCAGTGTACTATAAATTCAATGAATGCTCTATAATTTTTTTCACTTGTTTAGCGTTAAATACGACGTCAATGTCGCCAGAATATTTGCACAATAATGTCTAATGACACACTAATGACAAATTCGATGGAGTACAGTTATACTCAAACAAGAGAATACAGCAGAATTTAGCCGATGTACTCTAATAGGAACAAATCGTCCACATTTGATTGATGATCTCCGCTGCGAATGTCAATTATTTCAAATAAACGCCGCCATATAGTCGATTTCGCAACGAGAACGCGAAAGAATTTCGGCTCGTAACTTTGCTATACTGTCAATACTGGTCTGCCTGATGAAAGCATCGTATCATTTCTATATTGCTTCAGCTACGCCGTTGATAAGTTTTTGTAAAAGTCCTTTTGCAGTTTCATATTTCTGAAAAATTAGCTGATTCAATAACACGATGTCTTATTTTTATTGAAGAATAAGAGAGTCTTTTAGAAAAGGAACGTTCGTCCTAAATGGTACAAAATGAAAAATTAATAACAGAAAAAGAATATCAGCTATAATGAATAACCATAAATTTGTTGAGCTCTCGTTCTACATAAACGAGTCCTATAAGTCCGGTCTATTTAGACATTCGAAGTTACATAAAGTCCCAGCAAGCTGAATTTCTGTGAAGTTGTTCAAAACATAATTATAAACAATGTCTAAAAGTTCCTCGTCATTCCCCTGTGAGGAAAAAATTTAATTCGAGGTCAAATGTCAAAAAAATAAGTTTTTCGCGATTTTCAGCAAAACGGTAAGTTTTATCATAAAAGTACCTCAGACAAAAATTGTAGATCATAAAATTATCTATAAAAAATGTATCGATACTTTTTTTCTTACGAGCCACCCTTTCTGAGATATCGTCATAATATGCACACGTTTCCATGCCACCTATGAGGTACCTACATTTTTTATAGATAATTTTATGATCTACAATTTTTGTCTGAGGTACTTTCATGATAAAACTGACCGTTTTGCTGAAAATCGCGAAAAACTCATTTTTTTGACATTTGACCTCGAATAAAATTTTTTCCTCACAGGGGAATGATGAGGAACTTTCAGACATTGTTTATAATTATGTTTTGAACAACTTCACAGAAATTCAGCTTGTTGGGACTTTATGTAACTTCACTCTCATTTTTTGGTCCAAATAGACCGGACTATATATCCATTTGCCCAAATGTCTGTAATTTTCGAATTTTGAGTCAGAAATGGTCTCAAACTTCTGTACTTCTGTACAGCTTGAGGGCTCATCGTGTATACGACGGTTATCGGATAAAAGGGAGACCATTTTGTATACACTCATAACAAATTGGACAAATAAACAAAATTCCATATATCCTTGTCTAATAGGGCGGCAAGCGCATCAAATCCAAGAAGAGACATATATCTCCTGGTCATTAAACCGATCCATATCAATGAAAGTCCAAACATGGGGAGAACCAACAACAGAACGACCCGGGTTATATATTTCAGTTAAGAGATAAAGCGAAGATATGCCATTCTGGCAGAGCCGGAATTCGGATATGGAGTTATATATGGTTCTATTTACTTTAATGTTGTTTCAACTTCCTTTCCAGTTTTTACTTTTCCAATTTTCGACGAGATGAAACGAGCTCGTATAATAGCTTCTGTTTTCCAGTTGAAGACTAGAAAAACATTCGGCAAATTAAAGGGGAATTTGCCTTATTTCCCAGACAGAAGTTAACGGACGTCTTCCGTGAAAGGCCAAACGCCCATAACTGGAATCCAAAACTTTGGGGTGCTGTGAGAAGTTTCTAAGTTGGAGATAATATTATACACGTCGTTTCATTCGAGAATATACTTTTTTGTGCAAACGCATTTGAAATTATAGATATTAACAATGACAATCTGCAATTCATCAAAACAAATTATGAAGTTTTTGAGGGAATTTGGAGGTCCAATTAAATTATAAAATATCTAATAATAATTATAATATAGAAGACTCAATTTTAACCAGCAGAAGAAGCTTAAGACGACCAAGACTAAGACTAACATCATACCAGTAATATATAATGCTAAATCAAAAAAAATCAAGAAAACCCTGAGCAGGTGCTTTGGAGCGCTCGTTCATTGGGTGGGGGCTATTACCTATTCATATAGGACTTGAGATTGGTAGTGAATATATTAATGCAGAATCTCAGTACGACCGGAATAATATTCTGGTTGTCATTCAAAACTGATGACTGAGGGCGCACGAATGTCAATCATTGGCCCAGAACCCTTTTGTGATATAGGTAAATGTACCTATAAGAAGGGGTTTCTGGAGAAGGAGAAAGCCGATAGGGAAAAACAGGGCTAGATCATTCCACAAAGTTCCTTCGAAACTTTGAAACAGCAAAATCCAAAAAAATATCTGGATCTTGGTAAGAAACAATTACACCTTCTCACTGGCTTCCTTACAGGACACTATCGCCTTAGAAAGCACTGTCGGACACTGACGAGTGTAGGTTCTGTGGGAAGGAGGAAGAAACCCTCATTCACCTAGTCATTGCTAGCCTAAAGAGAAAATGCCTTGGGCGAGAAACTTGTAAGAGTGAGGAACTAGCCTCGTTTGAAGCCTTCACAGATATTGGATTTCATTAGATCTCTGGAACTGGAAGGCAAGCTGTGAAATTTGTGGCCAGAACAGGCCAAAATAGACCTTGAGGTCGTAGTGAACTGTAACCCCTTTTCAAACTAAACTAAACTACACCCCTAGTTTCAAAACGTTAAAACCTTGTTTCGTGTAGTTAAAAAGGTATCGCCATACCTTCCCAGATAATGCCGCCAAATCCGTGAAGTATATAGTTTTGCCGTTCCCAGATAAAACCGAAAGATTTTGCGATACATTTTAATGTCGCCATATAACTTCTTATAAATTGACTCTCCCCCTGGTGGTTTTCTAATTTACGGTTTCACATTTCCTACGACACGTCCCGTAAAAATCCCACAGGTTTCGAGTTCGGGGTGCTCAACGAGATCTATCACGCTCTCACTATTCATACAGTATTCAGCTAACGGAAAAACTATTCGGCTATCTTAGACCGTCTCCGGGCTCATCATAAATTTAAGATCATGAAACAGTGGGGTAGTTACCGGGGCTCTGTGTTAAAGAATATTAGTCTAAATAAAAAACCATAAATATAATAAAAAAATCGGATTTCACAGTAGTCAAAGAACTAAACATTTGCATGAATAAACACCTAGTTGATCGGAAAGATATGACGTTTGCATGCTGCTACTTGTTTGAAAAAGCAGGCGATTCGGCCTACGATTCGGCCTTCGATTTGACATGCGATCCGGCCAGCAGTTCAGTTTGTGATTCGGCCTATGAATTCGGTTCGGTCCGGCCAGTACAGCCGGATCGAAAAATTCGGTCCGGTTTGAAAATGGCGTTTCGTTACACCCCTAGTTTCAAGAGCTTATAAACCTTGTTTCGTGTAGTTAAAAAAGTATCGCCATACTTTCCCAGACAAATCCGTGAAGTATATAGTTTTGCCGTTCCGAGATAAAACCGAAAGATTTTGCGATACATTTTAATGTCGCCATATAACTTCTTATAAATTGACTCTCCCCCTGGTGGTTTTCTAATTTACGGTTTCACATTTCCTACGACACGTCCCGTAAAAATCCCACAGGTTTCGAGTTCGGGGTGCTCAACGAGATCTATCACGCTCTCACTATTCATACAGTATTCAGCTAACGGAAAAACTATTCGGCTATCTTAGACCGTCTCCGGGCTCATCATAAATTTAAGATCATGAAACAGTGGGGTAGTTACCGGGGCTCTGTATTCATGGACGAAATTTAAGTTATTGCCGCTCTTGTGATTCCATTGTTCTACACTCTTAGCTCCAAGGCGTCGCTTTAACCGACAGTATAGCGCTCAATAATTCAGAACGGCTCTTTGTTACGCTCATATTGATCTTTGATTCCTGCAGAACGACCGACGGTGCACAAATTGAGCATAATAAAGGATTTTGAACGAATTTGGATGTTTGAGAGTTTAATTTGCTTTTTTTTTCATGCCGATAGGGGTTCGAATTATTGCATGATATTTGTGGGATGTCAGAGGACTGAAACATAATTATGACATGGAAAAATACAATTTCTGCCAACCTTTCAATGATACACACAGAGAACAATTTCATTGACTGAAGTGAAATCGAACTTCTGTCAACTCAATATGAGTGTTGATAACGAGCAATTAAATATTTAATTTACGGAATGAAATGAATTTCTTGAAATCAAACTGAATAGCAATCACTATTTTATTCCTCCAAACTAATGAATATATTTATGGTAATTTGTACACCACTTCTGGGAATCAAAATATTATTCATCCAAAATGCTTGATTCACTTCAAGGAAATCGAAATATATTGTTCTAAAGCTTTATTCGATTGGAGAAAATAAAAGAGTTGTTGTGTCAATTAAATTATTATTCTCTCATTTAAACGATTAGATTATCTCAAGAATGAATTATTTGTTTCTATTTTACGTTTAATTGTCTCAAACAAATTATGTTTCAAACAATCCCAGTTCTGTTGTTCAGTGAATCTGAAAATAATTCCTCTGAACAATATGATATGGTTGTACATGGTGTCCCAAATTCGATGCTTGGGTACACTCAAAAGTATCTCGAAAACAATAAGATTTAGAGACAAAAACTTCAAGAGCCGCTTGATTTCTTTTTCGATGGAATGAGATATGAAAAGCAGATCACATAAAATGTCGATTTGTTCTTGAGTTACAAGGTGAATCTAAAAAGTAGGTACCTAATTGTTCCAAATATTTCGCTCTTTTCTATTTTCGTTTTTATACTTAAAACGTTTTTCAGTGGTATATATGTTATCATGGTTGCAGCGAAATATTTTGAACAGTCATTTCTCAGAAATAATGTCGTGTAACTAGAGAATGGATATATCTTTGATCTATTCTCTGATATCTTATTATTCAACAAGGAGATCGGCGATGCTTGAAGGTTTTTCCTCAGAGTCTTATGGTTATCTAGATATTTCTAGTGAGCTTCGAATTTGGAACACTTATACATATTAATTTCAGGCTCACTTCAATAAATAAATAAATGCACTGCATGTATAAAAGGAGAGAAAATGTTTGGGATGGCCAATTAAAATATTCCATCTCATTTTTAAGTTTTTAATCAATATTTAATGCAAATATATAAAAAAATAAACATTTATATCAAGGTTGAAAATCATGAACGCATTCTATTATTATAAGTTATTATATAAAATATAAATAATATAATATACAATTCACAACACAAACATAGAGTGAGCTGGTTTTAAAATATGAATCTCATTACCAAAAAAAATAGAGTATAATTTATGAGTATTACATTATCATAATCCGGAAAAGAGGAGCAGGAGAAAAAAATAAATCTGCAAATTTCAGAGCCTACCTTTCGGATTGGTAAAGATCTCATCCAGCCCCCCAGCAGGCATCCATTATTGTGTATGTCGTCGTATGAATTCATATCACTTCACAAGAAATCACGTTCATCGAATAAACAATACAATTTTCAATAATCTGCACATTCACTTTCACACCGAAGAAACCCTTAACTGTCTAAGTCGCACCCTTGCATTTTATATGAAATATGAGATACATAGTTCGTTTCTCGAATCGAAGAGGTGGTTATTCATTCGTGTTCAAACAAGAAAGATTTCTGGATCAATCTGAAATCTTGATGGTCGAGAAGCGTCACTTTTAGCGTCCATCAGGTTAAATTCGCACGTCAATAATAATATAGTTAGCGCTACCAAAATAAACTTGCCTGAAGAAATCAGTTTATTTCACGGAAGGTAGTATTTTGTTTGAATTGATATTCGACCCTAATCTTGTATGAATTCAAACAGTACAATCACTTCAAATGAACTATTACTTGAACCAATCCTTCAAATATAATACATTTTCATGTTGCTTGGGAGAATACCTTGTTTGGTTGAAATAATTAAATGAAGGATTCTTAAAAATGATTTGCTTCCATGGTTTGAAGACTTTGATTTATGAGAATAACTATCTGTTTGACTCAATGAAATAAGCTCCAATAAAATTATTTTATTCAAGCAATGATGAAAAATTTCACTGTTCAATCGAAGATAGCTGTTGATAATCATTTATTGGTTGGTTGCAGTATGAAATGGTCAATTCTACCATTTAACTGACACAAGAATATTTTTTCTCTGTGTGTATTGTTGTTTATCCACGACTATTATAAAATCCGTCCATTGTACGTCTCTGTGCTCGGCCATAATAATACCCATTAATCACAAGGGAGTAATGGTATATTAATCACTGCTGTCAGATGCTTCATAGATTTAGCTTTGATATAATATTCTTTAAATTGGTATTTCTTTAGTATTCTAAAGTACTCCAACTAACAAATATGGGTATACCTTGTCAATCGAGGGCCAAATTTACTTTTATTATTTCAATTAAAGCATTCAAGAAATATATTCAGTAGTCGTGGATAAAGTACACTATGCTACTCGCGTATAATGGCTGTTATTCACTCGGTGATTTGGGCTATACTCGCCTACGGCTCGTGGCCTAAACTTTACCTCATGAATAATAGCTATCATTATACGCTCGTTGCAAAATAAACTATTTTCACATTCGATATGAAATGTGTATAAAATTCTGAATTGAAAGTATTTAGTTAATAGAAAAAATAATCATTTTTGTACAACTCCATTGAAAGTGATTTTTTTAATGACAGTCAACAGGTTCCAAATAATCAGAAAACCTTAACCATCAAGTATTTTTCATCTGATCTTTTGCCTATGAACTTGTTAACTTGTTTATGTGTGAGAATCTCTGATTTTTTGGGACGATATCCTGCAATTTTCCGTTTTGAATATGACTCCATTCTTAACAAGGGCGCTTGACTTTATCATTGAAAATTTGGTCCGCAAAGTTGATGAGCTTTTTTTTATTTTCCTTGTATGTTAGGAAAAAGGTTCACTGAAGTTTCCTTCTACATTTTTCAAATTACACCAGGCCAGTAAATTGGTATATTTAATATCGTACTGCTGAGTTGATTTTTTAGGTAGGGAGTTATTGATGTTACGAACCTTCAATGAACAGGAATGTTCCAAACTTATTAAGGTATAAGGTAAAATATTGTTATGCCTGTAGAATATTCGTCGGTTTCAGGTCATTCCGATGTGATCTACTCTCGGATCTACTTTTATGATTTCTTTGCCACTACCTCATTAACAGAAAAGAAGGTAAGAGAAGAAATTATAATGAGTAAGCTATTAATAGTTCCATAATTATTCTCTTTATCATTGTTGCGATTTGAAAGCAGATCATTGTGCGAAGAACAGAATTGGCATAACTTTGTTCAACTCTGAAACCTTGAACTTGCGTTAATTACGCCCTCGATTACGCCCTGAAAGCTAGTTTACTTCTCAAGATAATCAATTTTTTTGAAATAAACAGGGTGTATCTGAAAAACACCGAAAATATGAAAGGGGTGGTTCCTCAGATCCTTTCACGAAAAAAGGTTTCTATATAAGTATAGGTCATTGTTTCCGAGATACAGGATGTTGGAGTTTTATTTATAAACTGACTTAAAAAGTGGCAAGGCTCTGAGATATTTTAAACTAACAATTACTTATTGTTAAACTGCTAGTATAACTTGTAACAAAAAATCTCTTCAATTATTTCGTGTGGGGCGCCGTTTTCAAGTGAAAAAATTTAACATATTAACGTAATGTCTTCTAACAGTAAAGTTTTTTCATTTTCTTACATAAAAACGGCGTCTCGAACCAAAAAAGGCAGAACAGAATAATTGTTATGGGTCGATTACATTGAGATACTTTACAAGCTGCTACTGAGTGAATTTAGTAGCTAAATCGCTGGCGTTTTGGCTTGTTGGTATGTAAACAAGCCGTGTGTAATCACAGTTGCTACTAAACAATCTGTGAGTTCTCATCTACTCGGTGGTTCCTGGTTCTTAAATTTGAAAATGTATTTGACATTCATCTTAGATCTTTGACAACGATACAAACATAAACCTCACGTGGATCGCTAGATTGTTGGCTACTCAGCGAGAAGACAGTTTTGTGTGTAATCATCTCGATGTGATCGACCCATTAGTTCAAAACATCAACAAGTTTTGAAATAAAACTTCAATAACTTGTATATCCGAAACAATGCATTTCCGGACCTACATTTATAGGAAACTTTTTTCATAATATGATCTAAGGAATCACTCCTTTAATTTTTTCTGTGTTATTCAGATGCACCCTGTATAAACGATATTTCAGTGTTTCCTCAACCTCGCTCCTAAACACACTAACATTAATTATTCAAATTATAAAAATCCAGGCATGGAATGACCTTTGCGGTAATATATGGGTAACCACACACGTGGCGAACGAAATTGGGAAGCAAACATAACAATGCACCGAAATATTCATATTGTTCATACACTTTTTCATTTTTCATCGTGGCTGATATTCCGGGAAAACTCCATGCTGGTTTCATTTAACATCGTAACCGAGAGAATAGGTACATGCTCGAGGACGAATTCGAAGCCAGAATTTCCTGCGGGTGTAATATGTTTTGTTTGGAAAGCAGGATACGTCCTTAACCTTAGGAAAAGGAGAAAGAAGTCCCCTGTAAAATTTTGATAGTCGATACTTTTCTTGGAAAAAATAAAAACTTACAAGCAGATATGATATCGATTGAAATATAATCTGGGAGGATTATGCATTTCTAAAAATCTTTATAGGTTTTCACTCCCAGTCTTCGAAAGGGAAATAATTAAAAATTTTTAATTAAGATGAAGTGCTCCTTCGAAAAGTTTTGCACTTATTTGTCAGGAGCAAATTGGTTTTGAAAAAATTGTTGCCTAACAGAAAAACTAGAAAATTAAATAAATGAAAACGATAATGTTACGTTTCGGTGTCTATAACAGACTCCCCCTTCAGACAAACTTGTAAAATCTTCAGAATAGTGTGTATTTTAATTTGCAGTCTAAATTAGACGTTACATTGTCATTTTCATTAATTTTATTTCTTAGTTTTACTCGAGGTTTTACTGTAAGGCAACAATTTTTTCAAAACCAACTTGCTCCTGACAAATAGGTGCTAAAATTTTCGCAGGAGCACTGATCTTAATCGAATTTTTTCAATTATTTCTGTTTCAGAGACTTGGAATGAAAACCTATAAAGTTTTTGAGAAAAGCAGTTATGATCACTGTTCCTTCCATTTCATCGTATAAAGTGTTCCCTGGAATGAATATTCTATGATATTGTATGTCTATGACAGGAGATAAAGATGTTCTATAAATCTTTCTGAAGGTTCATTTACTAATTTCCAGAATAAAATCGTATCCGTAATATTTTAATTTCACGAATAGACCTTATTTTGATTAATAAGCATAATTGAAAAAATCAATTTTGTGCACAAATATTTTAAAATATTCATTCTAGGAACATACGATGAAAGGGAATGAATATTGATCATAACTGCTTGTAAGTTTAAATTTTTCCCGAGAAAAGTATAGACTGTATCGAAATTTGCAAGAGACTTTTCTCTCCAGAATTGAATGGCAAACCGTAGGAGAATTTAATTTTCCGAATATATATCCCACGAAAACAATTATTGAAGAAAAATCATAAGGGGTTGTTATTTTTAATCCCTAATAATAAAGTTATGGGATCAAAAAATATGCGTGAATAACATCTCCTTATTAATTCATAGTATGTATAGTTTATTGACTCAGTGTTCTTGAGAAGCCGTAAAAAAATTAAAAGGCTGTATCTTAGAAGGGAGGTCGATTTCGAAAAAAATCAATATGAACTACCCCAGCTTATTTTCATCGAGGAATCATCTCCCAAAGTCCCACGCATTTGTTTACACCCTGTATGTATACACAGGGTGTCCCAAAAAATCTGGGAAATCTCTCGGATTCAGATAGAACATAAAAAATGACGATTACAAGTTCCCATTATTTTTTTTCTAGCGGCCCTCCCTACAAAGATACGACCTTTTAAATGACGCCACTGGAAATCAATTTTAGTGGAATAAGTTTCAAACTACTCGATATAATTTTATGAAAATTTGATTTGATTAATAGTATTAAGGACCTCTTAAATAACCGCACTCAAATTTCAATTAGCTTGTTGAGTTTACCAGGGGCGGACTGGGTTGTACATTTGAATGCTTACATTTTCAACACTTTGTATGATAAGGTGCTAAAAATAACAAAGGATACCTTGAACATTAAGCTTAAGAAAAGGTACTCAGGTACTCTTGTTTAGTATCGATAAAATAAACCGTTTTCGAAAAAAAATAATGAAAGAAGTAAGTAATTGAAATTTTTCTCACTAACATGAATTTCCAGTGGCGTCATTTAGGAGGTCGTATCTTCGTAGGGAGGGTCGCTAGGATTATTTTTTTATGTCCTATCTGAATCCGAGAGAGTTCCCACATTTTCCGTGACACCTGTATAGTATATAAGTATTAATTTGACAATAGTCAAGATTTGCCGCGGGTAAATTCGAAAAACTGCTGACAGCGCTGCTGCCAAACAATTTTTCATCTAGAAAACATTTGTCATTCAAAGTTGCGCGTTTTTGATTGGCGGAAATTGAGACGAGGGAAAAAATCGGTGTAAAATTTGAAATAACAGACACAAATAAATGCAAAATCCATGTTGATAAAGAAACAGCAAAACAACACGAATCAATATTTCTCAAATATCTTTATATTCCTCTGCTGTTGTGGTTGTTAGAAAATAGGTTTATTCAAACTCTAATGCATTGACGCAATTACAGTAATGGAAAGGGCGAAAAGCATTGTTAAAATTCAAATCCTCACATATCTCAATGAAGCGGAGCAGAGAGCCCATCCAACATCCTGAATAGAGTCCCTCCTCCTCCATTTTCTTATCTTTGTCGATCTCTGCATTGAGCAGATAAGAAAGATGAATGAGCGGCGACGCATCTTGGCTGCCCTCCAAAGATCTCCGCTATATTACCATTAATTGGCTGCACACTGCGCTTGGTTAATATTGCACACAGCAACTGTCCATAAGGTTGCTCGGAACGCAATGATTTATTGCATTAGGAAGGATGGTATCCGAAATATTAATGCCTCGCGAGGGTTCCGAATTAACTGCTATCTCTTTCGATATTTACTGTTTAGACCAAGGGGTGTTTGACACCGAAAATTTTGTATACATTCCGAATCAGTCGATAATTCCAAAAAACACCAAATAATCCCAAAATTGGCAAAAAATTTCCAGAACTCAAAGTAATTCCAAATACAGTGGAACTTAGCGAAAGCGTTGAATCCGTAAAAAAATCGTTATTAAAAAATTTTGTTACACATCAGAAAATTTGTTTCTATATTCGGCAATGTCGCGGTCGACTGACTATTTCGCTCGTCGTAATTTGCACCAATCAGAAACGCGCAATTTTGAATTACAAATGGTTTTTAGGTGAAAAAACTGTTTGGCAGGACCTGTCAGCAGTTTATTCGCGTTTACCCGCGGCAAAACTTGACAGTTGTTGTCACTCAGGAAATAGTCTTGTCAAATACCATTCGGGCATCTAATTTTTCCTGTGAAAAAAATCGAAAAAACACATTGCAAAGTAATATTTTTTGACAAAAAGCATTCGTGCAGGTGCAAAAATCCTCGTCTTCGACTCGGATTTTTGTTGCCACCAGCACTCATGCTTCTTGTCAAAATATTACTTAGCAACGTGTTTTTCCGATTTTTTTCGGAAAAATTAGATGCCCTTATGATATTACTTACGATAAATTTAAGCACTTCCTTTTCGATATTTTCGCACAACTTTCACACTAGCGTAAGATTGAAACCAAACAGCCAGAGGTGTATTTAAAACTTAAACTTAAAACTTCATCAAAAGCTGCCATTATTTACTTCAATAACTTTAATTTTGTCCTCTTGTCCAAGGGTACCTAAAAGCGTGCTATCATTTTACACAAATGTCTGTATTTTTCGAATTTTGAGCCAGAAGTGGTCTAAAACGTCTCAGGTGGACTAACTGATGAAGAAATCTTGGTCAATGAAAATTCTGTCCAGATACAAGGTGTTGACTACTTGAAAACTGACTAAGAAAGTGGTACGTCACTGAGATATAATGAACTCACAATAGCTTGTAAATTCTTCGTTCTAATAGTAACAAAAACATCTTCTGCCTTTCGTATGCGCCGTCGTTTGTGAGTAAAAAAATTAAACTTTTTACTACAAATGCGCGTTAAGATGTTTCATTTTCTTACATTGAAACGGCGCCTCACACGAAAAAGAGGCAAGACATTTATTTTTTAGTCGCAAATTTAACGAAGAATTGAAAATATTTGATAGTAAAAAATACCTCAGTGGCGTACCACTTTGAAGTCGGTTTTCAAGAAATATTTATGGGAACCTTTTTCATAAAAATTCCTTATTTTTTTTCGGTGTTATTCAGATACAAAGAACCGAGCAAAGAACACAGATATACAGAAAAGGGAAAATGAAAAAGAGGAAAAAGTTTCACCAGACACAACGCAGATTGTCACAAAATTCCATTTAAATTTAAATAAACTACACAATTCGTTGAATAATTATAACATTAACAAGACTAATAAAAGTAAAATAATAAAAGCGTAATGCGAAAATTAAATAATTCACTGAGTTCACCGAGGATTTTCCCTTGTACTCAAACCAAGCATAAACCAGTTTACGAGGCTTTTGCCTCGAATGACACCATTAAAACCGAAGGAATACAGTTATGAATCCGGTGCTCAACAGATGTCGCCATCGATTATATCCAGTGATGTTCCAGTTGTTACAATTGTAACATTCGTGTTACATTTCAGATTTGGTGATTCGGTGTTATACAGTGTGTTTGGTCATGACTTAGCGATAATTAAGGTCATCAAATATACCTAATATTATCGACACAAACATCCAAACTTGGAAGTTCATCCCCTTAGTTTGGGAGTAGCCCCCATTTTAAATTTACTTTTTTATTTTGTTGACCCTTCCAAATAATATCGATTTCTTTGGACATAAAGGTCCTACAGATGTTTTTGAAAGATGATTCTACCACCTTTCATTGAAGTATAACAATACAAAAACATTCGACTTGAAAACGCCATAAAAAATTCTTTGAAAAAAGTTCGTAGTGAGAATATGTACTGATTTTTTCAGTAAATCCGCAATAGTACAAGAACTAGCACATTGAAGTATAATTTTTTTTCAATGATTAAACAAGCAAGGACACAAGCTACAAAACAACACTCACATCATTTCTGTAAGTTAAATAATTTGAGAGTGATTGCTGTTCGAACATGACCCTTATGAAAATTGATAAAATTAAAAAAAATAAGTACTGTACTTTCCATAATTTTCAATGATCAAACAAACAAATTAATCATAAAAATTGCTCGAAATGGTCGCCTTTGCTCTGTGGACAGGCAGTGGCCTTCATAACGACTTGTCTTGTGTCTTTTGCTCGCGTAGTGATCATGCTCGAGCAGCAATAACTCTTAAATTATGTAACTTACAGATATGCTGTGAATGTTGTTTTGTAGCTAATATCCTTGCGTGTTGAATCATTGGAAAAAAATATTACTTCAATGTGTTAGTTCTTGTACTATTGCGGATTCACTTAGAAAGTCAGTACATATTTTACTATAAACTTTCTCAAAGAATTTCTTTATGGCGTTTTCAAGTTGAATATTTTCATATTGTTATAGTTCAATGAAAGGTGTGTAGTATCATCTTTCAAAAAATATTTTTTTTCACATCTGAAGTATCTTTATGTCCAAAGAAATCGATATTATTTGGAAGGGTCAACGAAAATGAAAAAGTTAATTTAAAATAGGGGCTACTCCAAAACTAAGGGGGTAAACTTCCAAGTTCGGATGTTTTTGTCGATAATATTAGGTATATTTGATGACCTGAAATTATCGCCAAGTCATGACCAAACACATTGTACCTATATAGTCCGTTCACGAAAGTTTGAGCGCATAGTAGGCGTTTGTTTATTTATCTGAAGTTGGCAGTATTCGCTGTCTTAACATAAAATAAAGCCACATTTTCGGAAAGGGCAATAAATTTTCTACAAGATAAGAGAGAATATGTGCAGAAAAAACTCTTGTTGGGGGCGTGGTGAGCAGATGAATACCACGATTCTGAAATTAACAAAATTAGTCCTATTTTCCAATGATTATTATGCACATGTTTACATGTTTTCTTTTCAGTAAAAGTATCTCATTTAATTTACTTTCGAATGACATCCTCATCCTCCGCCATAATATCATTGCTAACATTATAACAATGAAAGTCTTAAAATTCCGAACCAGAATCTGCTCTATTTTGAAGCTGTTTATGATCAAATCTTAATGTTATTTCATGAAAATCATCAATTCATATTGAATCAAAATGATAACAACAAAACTGAACCTCCTTCTTCAATACATTTGACACATCGTTTTCGTACTGAATGTACAACTATACAAAGTTCATAGCGTTTTTGACGCAGTTCAGCACAAAACAATTTTATTCTGTACGAGTCTGAAAGCGAATTAGATATACTTTTACTTTCTAAGTATTCTAGACATAAAAATCTAAAGGCGTAAGTTTTAGGTTCCTCGGTGGCAATATGACCGTATCAATACATCATTGTATCGCAATATATTCATTCAATAGATCTTGACATTACGACTATTATGTGCTGGGCAGCCATTCATTTGAAACCAGACATTTTATCTGTAAGACGAGTGCAGTTCATCCAATATGGTTGTGAAGATGCTTTGTATTAATCTAATGAATGAATTATTCAGCATTAAAGTGATCGGTAAGTACAGGGTGTCCCGTAATTAGACCGAAAAACTTCTAGTGGACATTAAAGATCATATTTTAGACCGATTCGACCCAAATCATATAATGCAAAATTGCTTCGTTGAGAAGCTAGTGCCCTTTGAAGATGACGTCCTGTCTACACTTTTTGCCACATATTCGCAAAACGGCGATACATAAAGTGCTGGAAGTTTACACATTGGCTAATATCAAAAATACGCATCGATTAGATTGAGTGCATTTCTTTCATGTCAAGCACAATCGTATCATTTGGGGGGCGAATGGTATTTTTAGTTGAAACTTTCTCAACTTTCATTATTTCGCGAGATTTACATCATATCATATCCTAAACTCTGATGTTTTGTCTTGAAAAAAGATGCTTTTGTATGATAACGCCCAAATGCACCATTTCTGAAAAAAGTAGATTTGAAATTATTTTTCTCACTAAGTACTCAATGTTCACTTTTGTTTTGAGTTTATTTTCACTTGATAATGGTTAAACACCTTTTTTCAAGAAACACATCAGAGTTTATCTCGGAGTTAATGAATATGATGTAAATCTTGCGAAATTATGAAAGTTAAAAAAGTTTCAACTAAAAATACCAACCGCCCCCCCCCCCAATGATACGATTGTGGTTGACATGAAAGAAATGTACTCAATCTAATCGATGCGTATTTTTCATATTAGCCAATGTGTGAACTTTCAGCACTTTATGTGACTCTGTTTTGCGAATATGTGGCAAAAAGTGTGGACAGGACGTCATCTTCAAAGAGCACTAGCTCCTTAACGAAGCAATTTTGCATTATATGATTTGGTCGAATCTGTCTAAAATATGATCTATAATGTTCGCTAGAAGTTTGTCGGTCTAATTACGGGACACCCTGTATAACTGGTCCAAAAACCTCTCATGACTGCCAACCTTACGTTGATACTTAAAACTGATGCTGTAAATGAGGAACAATAGTCGCATGAGAAACAGATGAGGAACAATAATTGGTGTGTTCTTTTATTCACCGATGGATTCACCCGGATGGAAACCAGATGAAATTTCAGATGGCTCATCTGATGTCGAATAAAAGAACGAGTTGATGGTTATCTGCTGTTTAGTTGAGTCGTGACAGATAACATTGACGTTTCTGCCATACAAATTTACCCCCTCCACTTGATTAATCAGAATTTCATCACATTCACCGGCTCTGAATGTCGATGGATCCGATGAGCCACCGATGAAAACATCGGTGATTAAACGAACGAGTGACACTTTCCATCGTTGAATAAAGGAACGGTTTGATGCAACCGTGATGACAGCGGTGAATCCATCTGGTGAATAAAAGAACACACCTAATGTGTGAAGGCATCTCTGGGTTTACTTTTTACACTGAGATCAAACCTATGAACGTTGCGAAATGTTACAACTTAAAATTTTTGTGTGTTACAAGTTATGGAAGGCAAAGAACAACGCTATATACGAGCAGCTGTCGAAGCCACTTCGATAATAACATGCCAGACCGCGCTTGTCGGCAACACGTTTCCATAAACTGTAGGCATGTTTTATCCCGATTATAATGTCACCTCACTTCTGATTCTGGTCCCCGGGATCTGACGGGACATCACACATAGACATTAACGCGTCCGCACTGTGTGTACACGGGTTTTCTGCTTGCGGTCACATATTGGTATCGATGGCATCTAACCTGACACCGAGGCGACCTGATGAGGTTTTAATTTGAGGTTATGTTACGATTCCGGTATGTCACTGGTTGAACATGGTGGTTTGATCAAACGATATTGGGTCATGCCATGTTTGACGCTCCTTATTGATGGAACTTCATCAATTAAATTTTTCTTGGTGTTTTGCAGGTAATTTTAACCTTACTATATACCAAGCAATAGAGCTATCGAAAGGTCGATTTCGTGACAAAAATACTAGGTACCTGAAATCTGACTGTGCAGTCATGCAATAGGTAGTTTCTACTTTTTTTTCATGATCAATTCCATTCCTGAATCGTCTTAGGTTTTTTTTGAGAAGCGAAAAATAGCCAAAAAATCCAAAATTTTGCTTTTTCGCTTATAAAACGTGAAGTATTGATTTGATCGAAAAGCTGTTAGGGCACTTTTTGTAGAGAATTCAAAAACAAAAAAAATGAGAGGTGACACGTCTCAAGCGGATAATTACTTTCGAGAAAAGTTCAAAAAACTGGAAAAAAACATCAATTTTTCGAAAATTCATAACTTGGTCAATTTCTGAGATGAAGCGTAGTTGCTCTGAATTTAAGTAGTTATTAACATATACTTTATTGGTGCACAATAACAAAGCTGTCGGATAAATAGTTTTCGCACAATCGCAGTTTTCCGAATTCGACGTACTTTTTTCCAGAAGGTCGTGATACTCGGCTACTTGTCGGATTTGAATTTTACAAAAAGCATTTTGAAGAAGAAATAACATTTTTCAAATCGTTTATTATGTCGATACCGACCGATAATGTTTAGTGGGTGAAAAACGGCGTCAAACAGGAGCAAAAAGGCTCGAATGCATCAAACTAGTCGCGGAGTGGGAGTCGCCCGCTATGCGACGCGCGAAAGATACAAGGTATACAGTTTTCCCCTCGCGTAGCGGGCGACTCCCACTCCGCGACTAGTTTGATGCATTCGAGCCTTTTTGCTCCCGTTCTTCAACCACTAAACATTATCGGTCGGTATCGAGATAATAAACGATTTGAAGAATGTTATTTCTTCTTTAAAATGCTTTTTGTAAAATGAAAATCCGACAAGTAGACGAGTATCACGACCTTGTGGAAAAAAGTACGTCGAATTAGGAAAACTGCGATTGTGCGAAAACTATTTATCCGACATTCAGGAGTGGAATTTATCATGAAAAAAATGTAGAGTCTACCTATTGCATGACTGCACATACAGATTTCAGGTAGTATTTTTGTCACGTAAAAAACCTCTATTGCTTGGCCTTCTACGCTATACAGTGTCTATCTGAATAACACCGAAAAAATAAAAAGGATTAGTTATAGTTTAAAAACGGGATACATGTATAAGAGGTCATTTCGGCTCTGGACGGCGAGCTGTAGAGTATCAGTTGACGAGGGACACAATAGATCTTAAGGTCGCAGTGTAATGCAACCCCCTTTATAATCTACAATCTACATGTAAACACAATGAGATCAATAATAATAATATCCCCGCATAGAAAAAAGTTGATTGTTAAACTTCCTTCCACAAACAAAACAGTATAATTCAGAAACAGATTAATCTGCAAATTAGTCCGAAATGCCGAAAGGTACCCGAAAGGGCAAGATCGGAGTCGCGATATGCAACGTTGCCGTTGTCGTTCCGAATCAGGATAACGCATCGTGTCGCGGGCAGTCTTTTCGTAAATATGGTAATTCCGAGCATAATTTCGTGGCTCATTTAATCAGATACGGACCTACGGAGTCTACCGAACGAAAATAATGCCGTAGAAAATTACCGAATAAGGGGAAACGACAGATATAAAGATAAAGGGGAAAGGCAGAAAGCGGAATTTGATTTTTGGTACAACGAACTTGGCCGACTTTGCGGCTTTCTGTCCTGACTGGTTAGGTCTCTGCATATTTAGGTTTGTTGTTTTTATAATACCGTACATTCGGAATTACTACAATCTTCAGGATTTATACTGGGTGTTTGGTAATTCGACGTCATTCTTCGGAGGAGATAAATACTAGACGTCATTTGAAGCAAAATGCGTTGAGTGAAGCATGGTCCAAAAATTAAGAAGATTTGGCGATTTTTCAACTTTTTTGAAATTTTTTGCTTCGTTAGCAAAAATAATAAATTTTGTGAAAAATACTTGAACCTAAATATTCAATGAATATTTTTTTCAAAGCTGAAGAAATGGTTCTCATTTCTTGCAAAAATATATTCACTATAAATTCATATAACCTAGGATATGTAGGGTCATAAATAGCTGCACCGTTTTTCCTCTTAAAATCGCGATGAAAAAATTGAGAACTCGATGGAGAATTACTCGAAAAAACTATAATAACTTTGGTAAACAAATATCCTGTTTCGTTTTTCAATAAGGTAGATGCATCAATAATTCCTTCATGCAATCGAACTATGGATGCAAAACAGATCCTTCAGATATACTCTATTTCACACGTGATTCGTGAGCAGCTCATGGTTCGATCACTAGAGGTCTAGTGATTAATAGGGTAGCCCATGAGGCTATCCTCAGAATATCTAAGGAAGGTACAGGTAATGAGAGAATAAAGAATCAGAGACTCTGATCCTCTCTGAGCAACTACATCTCATCTGCGAAACTCCCAAGTGATGTAATGATCAAGAAAGAAAGCACTGAGAAAAACTTCAAGACATTGCTACCTCAAGGAAAATACTGTAAAATGGTATACAGATGGTTCCAAAACCTCTACAGGAGCTAGCCCTGGGATATACGGAACAAATACCAAGTGTGCATTCTAAGCTCCTGTATGAGCGTCTTTCAAGCGGAAATCATCTTAGCTATTGAAAGATGTCTAGATATAAATCTAGAAAGAAATTATCAGAAGTGCGATATAGCCATACACTCCGATAGTCAAGCTGTTATTAAAGTACTGAGCTCCTACGTCATCGGCTCTAAAATGATCTGGAAGTGCCGGAATGAACTCAATGTGGTAGGCAAGAAAAATAAGGTGTTTCTAATTTACAGGAAACGAAAAAGGAACTTTGAAATAGCAAGATCCAAAAGATATCTGGATCTTTGTAAAAAAACTATTACAACTCCCTTACTGGCTCTCTTACAGAACACTGTCACCTCAGGAAGCACCTGTTGAGGATGGGATTATCGGACACTGGCGAGTGTAGGTTCTTTGGGGAGAAGGAAGAAACCCCCATTAACCTGGTCACGGAAAATTAAAAATGAAGAACTAGCCTCGTTGAAGCCTTCACAGATATTGGATTTCATCAGATCTTTGGAACTGGAAGGCAAGCTGTAAAGGGTGTGGTCAGAACAGCTCAATAGACCTTGAGGTCGCAGTGAACTGTAACTACCTTTTTAAACTAACTATAACTATAGTACCCACAACTTTTGCAACAATCTTTTTTTAACGTTTTCGTGTTTTAAGGAAAGCCGAAAGGAATGACGTCTGAAAAAAAAATATGCACCGTTTGATACATTATTGCACACTATTGGCAGGAAGAGTTCTGTCGAGGTTAAAATACTTTGGATTATAAATGAAGACAGTTATCTTAAAAGTGGGTTTGGCGCAGTTTTGTGCTCACGTACTCTAGTCCGATCAACATTTTGGTACTGACTATTGACAACCCGTGAGCAACTAACAGTGGGTTTCATAAAGCTTGATTGGGCAATCAAATCGTTGATTTAGAATTAAGTCGAAGGTTTATGTCAAAAATGAACTGAAAATTGCACAGCAATGATGACATTTCAATAATCAAGCTGATTGTAGTTTTGTGAAACTCAGTTTAAGTGTTTCATCTCAACTATAGAACACAATGAAAAAAATTCACAGTGCTTTTACGTCTTGTTAATATCTCTAGCTTATTAATTTCATACAATGCCAGCAGTATGAAGAAATCAGGACAGATTGTATATAATCTCAGTCTAAATCCGTTACCCGACAACGCCAACTCGAGCGCCAACTTCTTGGTCCAACAGTAGTTGATTATCTATTTATTGAATGGAATACTCGAGGTTGAATGATCTTGAGAGGAAGGCCGGCGAGAATCGAAGCAAGAACCAGATTCTAGAACCTGAGAGAACTCATTAAAGGCTAAAGGAACAGGTTACGGGCAGGTAGGAGATGAAAACAACGGAAATGGGACCGTAGAACCTGATTCGCATCCGGCGCTGGGTCTTTCGATGGGTTCATTCAGGGTATGGGAGGACCGCGTGTCGCTAGCCGATTCGATACGCGTTTTATTGGTTTCGCGTGACGAGCTGCCCGTCTTTTCTGATTGAAACAGGTTCCTGCTAGGTGATTTAAACACGGAAATTGGAAATCCGAATTTGTTCTTCGAGTCATCATATCTCAATCTTATTGTTGCTTTCATTTAAATTCGAGTTAGAGCCGTTTCATGCAACGCCACAATAATAGTCATTCAAGTTCACGAAATGCTTCAAAACACGTGTCGAATTTGCCAGGGAGGAAATCTAAATCAACAAACATTTCTATTTTATCTGTCCTTTTTGATTTGATTCTTTCGCCTGTGCATAATGAGTTTTTCGTAAGTAATATCATAAGGGCATCTAATTTTTCCGAAAAGAATCGAAAAAAACACGTTGCTAAGTAATATTTTGACAAGAAGCATGAGTGCTGGTGGCAACAAAAATTCGAGTCGAAGACGAGGATTTTTGCACCTGCACGAATGCTTTTTGTCAAAAAATATTACTTTGCAATGTGTTTTTTCGATTTTTTTCACAGGAAAAATTAGATGCCCGAATGGTATTTGACAAGACTATTTCCTGAGTGGCAACAACTGTCAAGTTTTGCCGCGGGTAAACGCGAATAAACTGCTGACAGGTCCTGCCAAACAGTTTTTCCACCTAGAAACCATTTGTAATTCAAAATTGCGCGTTTCTGATTGGTGCAAATTACGACGAGGAAAAAAAGAGAACGGCATTGTGTCATTCATTTTTCTCTATCCCACAGGCAAATCAAGCTAAGCGATACGCCCTCCGGTTAAGATTTGAGTAACCTTTAATATTGACATTATTCTTTCATTTTGCATTGTTTTGTCGCGATTTATGTGAATATTTAACATTATTAATAATTTTTTAAGTATCTTCTTCTTCTTCTTCTTTTTTTCAACCTGCATTCGTCCACTCCTGGACATAGGTCTCTTTCAACCGCTTCCATGCCTCTCTATCCTGTGGCTAAGTTTATCCACCTCCTACCAGCTAGCCTCCTTATATCATCCACCCATCGTTTTTGGGGGCGACCAACACTTCTTTTTGTTTCTCTAGGTCTCCACACCGTTATCCTATGAGCCCATCTGATGTCGGACATTCTTGCCAGATGACCAGCCCAATTCCATTTCATCTCTGCCACTTCCTGAAGGACGTCTCTGATTTTGGTTCGTTGTCTGATGCACTCGTTACGTATTTTGTCTCGCAGGGAGACGCCCAGCATGCGTCGTTCCATAGCTCTTTGAGTTGTTGAGAGTTTGTTTGCGAAATTTTTAGTCAGACTCATTGTCTCTAATCCGTATGTTTGCACAGGCAGTACGCATGTGTTGTATACTTTGCGTTTCAAATTTATAGGAATCAGGCTGTTTTTTAGGATGTGTCCTAATTTACCGAAAGCTGCCCATGCCATCCTTATGCGTCTGGTTAACTCCGCATGCTGATTGTCCTTCCCTAATTTGATGGTATGGCCTAGGTATATATATTCGGTAACGCATTCGATGGTATTTTTCCGGACATTGATAGAGGTATTATCCGGACTCATGATTTTGGTTTTATTGAAATTCATTTCAAGTCCTATTTTAGACGCTTCTAGTTCCAGTTCAGCCAGCATTTCCTTCAGTTCTGTGATGTTACTTGCAATCAGGACTATGTCGTCAGCGAACCTCAGATGGTTGAGTCTAATGCCATCCACGACTATGCCTCTAGTGTCCACTTCATTTCTTGAATAGGTCCTCCAAAGCTAGTGTGAACAGCTTGGGCGAGATAGTGTCTCCCTGTCGTACACCCCTACCCAAAGGTATCCGTCCGGTTACAGATGATTCATCTAATCTGATCTGTATGGATGCCCCCTCATAAATACTCTCGATGATCTTAGTGTACCTAGAATCCACTCTAGCATTTTGCAAAGCTGTGATAATTGCACTGATCTCGACAGTGTCGAACGCCTTTTTAAAATCCACAAAGCCAAGATGTAGTGGAACGTTATATTCTGTACATTTTTCTATGAGGGTGCGAACCGTGTGGAGATGATCTATTGTGCTATAGCCCTTTCTAAAACCTGCCTGTTCTGTAGGTTGGTAAAAATCTAGTTTTGAGGTCAAGCGGTTTGTTATTATTTTCGTGAAGAGTTTATATAGGTGCGATAATAGGGATATGGGTCTATAATTTTCTATATCTGTATTTTCGCCCTTCTTGAATAGAAGCACAACCTCGGAGTTACACCATGTAGTAGGGATTTTGCCAGTGGATAGGCATTTATTCAGAAGTGTTCTAATTTTTTCCCTAAGTTCACCCCCGCCACACTTCAGCATTTCAACTGTCACTCGATCTTCTCCTGGGCATCTATTGTTTTTCATTTGAGATAGCGTTTTTCTCAATTCATCCTCTGTTATATCTGGAAGGTCTTCAGAGCCGACGTTCATTATGTTTGACTTTTTCGCTGAATTCCGTGATCTAGAAGAATAGAGGTCAGTGTAGAAGGATTCGACGGCTCGGATTATGTCTTCTCTATCGTGTACTATAACATCATTATTGTTGCGTATTCTTGTTATTTTTGTTGTTCCTTTGGATAGTTTTCTACGTAGGACCCTCATTTTGCAGTTGTCTTGTATCGTTTCTTCTATAAGCTTCGTATTGTATTCTCTATTATCCTTCCTTATAGCTCTCTTCACTCGCTTATTGATGTTTTTATATTCGTCTGTTGTTTTGTCAGTTGCAAGTCTTCTCTGTTCCAACAGTCTAATTGTATTCTGGCTCAAGCGGGATTTTTTTGTATCCTGCGTCCTTGAACAGATTTTTCTTACCGCTGTATTTACCGCCCCTACGACTCTATCAGCCAATTCATCTACGCCTAGTTCTTCAGCATCAACCTTTGATAGTTTCTGATGTAGATCATTTTGAAATTCTTCTTCTTTCTGTTTTATAATGTCCGAGGTTGGATAGCGTTTTCTCTTCATAAGTTTGTTTCTTTCGGCTTTGATGTTAATGACAAGCTTTGCTCTCACCATTCTGTGATCACTGCCAGTATCAAATCTGTTCAGTACCGTCACATCCTCGCATATTGTTTTGTTATTCGAGAGGATAAAGTCAATTTCATTTTTTGTTTGTCCATCAGGGCTTCTCCAGGTCCATTTGCGTGATTTTAAGTATAATTCATTCAAATCGCTATTGTTCAGTTCCTCAGTGTTCTTCCTAAGAAAAAAAGAATTCCAAATAATATAAATTCCATGCCTTTCCTCAAGCTAGGGATAAATTTCGTGTTTGGGTAGAAAGGAAATCGAGGAGTAAAGTGAAAAAGTGTTGATGCATCGACGAAAAGCCTGGCAACTGAAACTTAAAATCGGTAAACCAGTCACAGGAAATATGAAAATTCGCTCCTTTCATTTAGTAGATGACGATTATTTTCATCAAAGTAAGTACGGATTACACAAAACTTGTAGGTTAGATTAGATTAATGGGGTTAATCGTTTACAGATCCCAGTTCATAACAGAGGTTGTTTTTGAAAAATACTGCTGTGCCTACCAGAAATCTTCCTGTTGGATTACCTACCAGAAAGGAGGAACAACCGGAATGTTCTAGTTCTAGTAGTAGAACTGAAAGGTTGAGACAAGGAAGCCTAAACAGAAAAACCCACTGAAGAATGCTCTTGTGAAGAGAAAAAGTACTGTTTGAATATAATAAAATGAAGTTAATTCAACTGTTCAATAACAAAATTGTTTTCCTTAATTTCCTCAACAGACTTTTAACCTAATTCATCTATCACTATGGCTGAAATGAATTGAAACAAATGATGTCACCCACCGTCTTCACAGAAAATGAAAATATACACTCGTTCACTAAAGATTTATGAAATTTTTATATATTGATGAAAAATCCAAATTTTAATGAAGCAGATATACACATAAACAATAAAACCAAATCCTTCCATGTTGATATTAATAGTTCTACGAATGCCCATCGTGGCGCTACATTCTTATTTTCAGATGCCTATAGGGTAAAAAATTTGTAGGTCTTGGATCACCAGTTCTGACCACCCTGTACTGTGATTTGTTATATTCTATAGTTTTTCATGTCAAAGAGATATCACTCTCAAAGTAAGAAATAAACATTAAGATGACCCTACGCCTGAATAGTACTGCGTTGTAATCAACTAAGCTCTACAGTGAGATGGAAAGCATTTCACTGCCACAATAGGGTTCATTTCTTCAATTTCTAAATAACATGTAACATTTTCGTAATTTTGCCATAGCTATGATTATCGGAATACTCTTGAGCAAAAATGCCACCAAATCAGTAAAATAATTCAGGTTATGAACGTCAAATTGAAACGAAGATGTAAACTAAACACGACGCATCAAATAACTGAACAGTAACAGAACGATGTTGCCAAACTGAGAATTGTCTATAGCAGACTCTGGCTTTTAGTACCATAGTAGGGGAACGGTAGATCAATCAACCAATACGGAATAAAGATACGGCACAAGTTCGCAACGCCGAATGTTGTTCGCGTGCATGAACAGATTGTACTTTCGGCTGCGTCAACAAATAATGCGTAATGGCAAGTATTAATGTGATATTAGCTGCTGTTGCTAAGTCCTTCATGTAGGTTTGAGGAAGCTTAAATTCGATAATTCAAGTTGTCTGTTTTTAGAATTTCGCGTTCATTGCAGGTGTGCAGAAATCAAAGCAGAAAATGTCATACAAATCAGCCGGTTGTTAGCAAACTACGTAGTTATAATACTTTCCTGATCCTTGAACTGTAGATCCTCATATATTTCAAGAAACTTCATTATTCAGTGAACAATTCCAACAATATAACATTGTTACCTAAAACTGAGTTAGGGCCAACTTCTTACGTGCAAAACCGGTAACTTCGTACATCTCCGGAAATTCTACAATCTCATTATGCGCTAAATCGATTCCGTCCAAACGGAGTGTCCGGAATTCAAGGGACAGATCGAGATCCGGAATCCCATGCCCGATTTTATTTTGTAAACGTTGTTACCAAAGACGGGAGAAACGCCGATTAATATTCATTTTATAGATTCCAGAACTTTTAAAAGGTTTCTCGATAATTTTTCATCTGTGGCACAATCGCTTTCCAAAACTTATAGTTAAGTTGGTTTGAGTGATACTCTATAGTTTTTCATGTCAAATAGATATCACTGAATATATCAACTCAAGTTCGCGAAATACGGAACGTAGGGTGAGAGGTTCAGTTGTTGACACCCTGATATTGATTGACACTGTGCACATATATACCGATGTAATAACTATTGGTGCTATCTAGGGTTTTTTCATCTGTCTCACATATTTCAGAATGTTTCATTTCTATTTAGGTCAAGTTCAATTTCGTCAAGTTATCATTCTGAAAACGCCATCATTAGATATTTGGCGAGAGATTTTGCAGTAGTGTCAATAAGTGTATATGTTAGAGTTCACTTAGGGATAGCGACTGCATATCATTGTGTATATTTTTCGATTTAGTTCTCTTTTATATATGTTGAAAGTTTTATACTGTTTGGAAGATTCCAAAGAATATTTAATTGATGTAAGTAAACCCTTCAATGATTATATATTAAGGTTAAACCGAGGGTTAAACCATATGTCAATAACTGTGTTAATACTATTACAGTGATTGACATAGGGTTTAACCTTAATATATAAATCATTGAAGGGCTTACTTACATCCATTAAAATTTCCTTGGAACCTTCCAAACAGTAGAAAACTTTTAACGAATATGAAACAGAATATCAAAAAATATACGCAATTATGTGCAGTCGCTATCTTCAGGTAAATTCTAACATATACACTACTGCAAAATCTCGCTCCAAATATCTAATGATGGCATTTTCAGATGAATTGAGGAAATAGAACTTGACCCAAATAGAAATAAAACATTTTGAAATATGTGGAGACAGATGAAAAAACTATAGATAGCACCAAAAGTATACATTGGTATATTTGTGAAGATCGCTAATACCTTTTGTTACTTCGTTTTGTATGAAATAAAATTGTCTAAACCTTCTTATTTTTCCACTATTTCTATTATGAATGTCTTATTGACCTAATATAAAGAAGATGTATGAATGAGAGGAAGCAGGATGATATCATACCCAAAATTGATGCAGTAGTGAGATGAAATTATCATTTACTATCAAAGTATGTCAATGACTATCAAATATGTAACTTCGACGAAATTTTGTGTCTCCTCGAATATTCAATCGATATTTATTGCAATTTTGAAGATAATACCAAAATAGCAACATTCAACTAAGTTTGGTAATAAAACCCATAGTGTTACAGTAAAATTAGGAACCGAATTCGCCTACTGAAAGTATCCATGCACTTAATTTGTCAATCACTATAGCTTTTACCTCGGCTTTTACCCTACGTTTGATATAATTGATTTATTCACTGCTTTCGTCATTCACTAATTTTTTTATTAATAGTGTTTCGGAATATTCATAATATTGTGAAGTATGAATGTGATATCGGCTGCTGTTGCTAAGTTTTGACGCCCTTTCTATAGGTTTGAGAAAGCTTATATAGAAGAATATATTGTTACCTAAAACTAGGTTAGCACCAACTTCTTACGTGCAAAACCGGTAACTTCGTACATCTCCGGAAATTCTACAATCTCATTATGCGCTAAATCGATTCCGTCCAAACGGAGTGTCCGGAATTCAAGGGACAGATCGAGATCCGGAATCCCATGCCCGATTTTATTCTGTTAACGTTGTTACCGACGAGAGAACGCGGATGAATATTCATTTTATAGATTCCCGAACTTTTAAAAGGTTTCTCGATAATTTTTCATCTGGTGTTTTTCCATCGAATTCAAGTTTTTCGCCACCGGATCATGAATATTGAAGAGGTAAGTTTCCGCAAGGACGAAATTACTTCTGCAATAAAAATCATGAAATATGAGGTTGGATACGATCGTTTTCTCGTTCAACACGTTTTGCGAGAAGCCTTTAAAGGGGAGTTCATAATTAGAGAGGCGTCGGACGCAAGAGCTACCAATTAAACCTGAAGTGCGGATAAAAAATTGAAATAAAACATTTTTAAGACTTGAGAAGTCGAGGTTACTAGTAGTTTATGGCTTTTTTTTACATTCGCATTCATTTATGAATATCTTTCGAGGTCCAAAACGTTAGAAACAACTTGGTAAAACCTCTCATTTCCTTGCAGCTATCATTTGGCTTTGAAACACAGCCTAAAACTAATACGTATGAAATAAGCAGAGGTTCAACCCGTAACATCGCCATGAATACGAAAATAATGGAAGCTGAGATTAATATTAATCGATCGAAAGCAACCAATATTAAACTCATACTTCTGAGCTAATCTCGTACTCATTACTTACTACGGTGTCAACTGACGTTACCCTGAGCGCTCCGCGTCGTGGACTGAGGACGTAAAATTTGCAAACTGCAAGTACGCTTCGGTCAATGCGACAAATGGTAAACATCTCGCTACTTCGTTCAAGGTTCATGCTATGGAAGAAGGTTGTTCGTATGGATCTGGAGATGGCGTCTTCGGTATATTTATACCTGAAAGAAGGTGCCATTTCGTTTAAGTTCCAAGAAATACCTTGTATCATTCAGAGCTATCCTGTGCTGATGAGTCCTAATAAGGACGAAATGGCCATCCATAGGTGCTCTGTTTGATACCACTTCCTTGCATTTTGCCTTGAACGAGGACGAGATTAGCTCCGAAGTATGAGTTTAATATTGGTTGATTTCAATCGATTAATATTATTCTCTGCTTCCATTATTTTTCTAATAGGTATGAGTATGTTACACTATATCACATCTTCCATGCCAATTAATTGAGACGCTACTTGAATTTCACGGGTCATACATAGGTCAAGTCTCTTGCAATATAAGTTAAAACACAATATATTTATGGTATAAACTACGTCTTCCACTCGAATTGTAACCAGTTTCGAAACATCCACGCACCTGCCACAGTGAAATCAGCTATTTAGATTTTTAAGTGATAAATTATAGGCGAGGGGTATTTCACCCTGAAAATTCAATACACTAAAATTCCATATCAATCAATCCAAAAAATACCAAATAATTCCAAAATACACCAAATAATTGCAAAAACTCTAATACTTCCGAAAAATGCAAAATAATTCCAAAAATTTCCAGTAATTTAACTGAATTCTAGTTATTCAAAAACATTATGTTGTTTTTTGCATGCCAAAAATTCATCATACATTTTCGTTTTCTTCATGGTTCTACTATATTAGGGGCAGTCACAAGCTTTTATGCTTCCAATCGTTTTCACAGAGCCTGCCGCCAGAATTAATGCGACATATTATCAGGAGTGTGTTCTTGAGGCTGCTTTGAAGCCGTGGGCAGACAAACATTTCGGTCGCAGACCATAGACGTTCCAATAAGACTCTGCACCGGCCCACAAAGCGCGAGTCAACCAAGAATGGTTGAAAAACAACGTTTCGATCTTCATTTCGACCACTTAGTGGCTCTCGAATTGACCAGACGTGAATCCGATGGATTATTTCCTCTGAGCCATTTTGGATAGCATGGTCCGAACTAAAAAATATACCAACTTCGAGACGCTTAAGGAAGCCATTCCCCGTGAGTGGGCTAAAATACCGCCAAATTACGTTAGGGCAACTCGCAATTCGTTTTTTGACGTCAACGCAATGGTCACAGTGACAGGTAGTTATATCGAGCCAAAGTGAATTGATTCTGAAATTTCAATTATTTTTACAAGTTCTGTACATTGAAATAAATCATTTTTCCAACCGAATTAATGGCGTTTCGAAAAGGTTACACTTCGAGTGTACAGGGTCCGGTTATACAAATTGGAATCAAATAAGGCTCTATAACATCAAAAAACGAATAAAAAACATCATTTCTACGGCCATCGAGGATCCAATCGCGGGAAAATAATCTCCATTCCGTCAGGCTCCTTCCAAATTACCTGCATTCTCCACGAGAGCATCTTCTGGCTGTTTTTAACAGTCTCCTTGCCAGCGTATCAGCCATCAATTCAAGTAACCTCCGCTCCTGTCGGTAATTAAAGAGGTCCTCGAACACACCGAGCGAATTTTCGGATGTCGCAATTACTATCGGCAACATCGAAAAGCTCTCTGCCATCTTTTACGCTACCCTCGCGTAGCTGCAAACGTGTAGGAAATTCTTTACTGGGAAATCGAGAAGGCCTAGATACGTGCTGTACAGGCCGGACCGAACCACTGGCCGGATCGCTGGTCGAAAGGAAGGCCGAATAATAGACGTAACCGCAGAAATGAAGAACATATTCGACGACAAAAGATGGTCGTTGGAATCCGGATGGCTGAGAAATAGTGTTCATTCATGACAATTGTTAGGTATTTGACTACTTTAAAAACAGGAAAAGTTTTGTTTTTTATTCTTCGGTTATCAACCATCAATTCGAGTACCCTCCGCTCCTGTCGTAATCAAAGAGGCCCTCGAACACACCGAACCAAATTTATAGGCCGAATCACAAACCGAATCGCTGGCCGGATCGCAGGTCGAAACGAAGGCCGAACCGCAGAGAAGGTAAAAACATATTCAACGACAAGAGAAGTTCGTTGGATTCTGAATAGCTGAGAAAATAAAGTTTAAGAATTTTTTAGTTATATGACTATGGCCAAGTACCTACAATGAAAAAAGAAAAAAATTTCGTTTTTTATTCTTCGGTTACTTATTATGAGTGATAATCCCTTTCTTGAAGAATTTTATTTTTTATTAACCTGTAATAACTATGAAAGTTCTTTATCTAGGAAAATTTTCATTATTTGACTACTTTTGATTCGGAAATTTTTGTTTTCTCCTATTGTTATTTGTTATGATTAAAAACGTAAACCTTTTTGGTTAAATTATTCTCTGAACTCAAATAAATGTGATAAAGCAATTTGGAACATATGTATTATTCAGAACAAAGATTTAATAACTGATCCCTAGAATAAAGTTCCTGGATTTGATCTTCCAAGGAAAATATGGACTGTTTTTAATCGTATAAGAACAGGTCTTGGACCTTGCAATAGTATGCTTTCCAAATGGAATCCAGTTGAGAGTCCTATTTGCGAATGCGGAGAAGTAGAAGAAACGATTGAACATTTGATTAAAAATTGTTCCATATATAAATTTTAGGATAGCTTGAGAGCTATACATGAAATTACCGAGTCGTTTTTGAATTGGGTTGTTAATTTTAAATCGATTTAATAGAGTTTCAATCATTTTATTTTTCTGTTCCTTTTTTCTGCTTCGATTTTTTCGTTTCAGATTCAGAATTCCGAAGGCACCGTGGGGAGGATTTTCGGTTGGACTCAATAAAGAAGAAATCCTTCAATATTCAAATAGTTTATAAGTTTTATTTTTGTAAGAACGGCGAGACAGGGTTTTTTCTCGGGTTTTTTCTACTGAGGTTCTTCCCTGAGCTCTGGTATCATACGAAAAAATATAATGGCACCCCGTTTTGCACTAACCTCAGTTAGGAATTTTTTTTGGTATTATGTTAGCTCTTGATTTCGAAAGAATATATATTTATATGACTGATATTCCTGTTCTTGATCATTTTTTGATTTTTTTGTGATTGTGAGAACTATGACTAACGTCCCTTTCTAAAAGACTTTCATTTTTGCCAATACGTACACGGAAAAAAATCGTAATCTACATTCAAGTATAAGGATAATCTTGAACAATATTCTAAATCTAAGTTGTTTTAATATTGCGTTGAAACTATTTTACTTGAAACAAAAATATCATTCTTTCATTTCAAGAACACACATATACTTGTTTACCAAGATTACAATATATTTAACTGAAGATTTCGTGTTCTCGATTCAACAAGATCACTAGTATAAAAGCAAGAATAGCTATCAAGATCCATTGAAAATCATTTTGTTTCCTCTAGAGAAAATGTAATACATGAGTCAAAATTAATAGAAGTCGATCGAAGTCTAGTTTTGATATTGACTTGAAAGAAAACCATTCTTATAACTAGAATATTAATCCTCAATTGTAGTAAAAATTGTTTTGATGGAAGAGTTGCACTGATTATATTGAGAATATATATATTATCTTGGTTGAAATCTAAAATATCTTCCGCGAATTCAACTACTGCTCTTTTCAAGCATACACTATTCTTAATCCAAATACTAATATACGCAAGTCAAATACAGATACGCTCTACTACGGCTGGTCGTTGGTTCATGCGCAGATTGTGGTTGGTCGGAGCGAATGATAGGGCTTGCGCATGATGCTAGTCTAGATAGTTGGAACTAGTGGAAAGTTTATTGGCAGACATTTTCGAAGAACAGTCGAAGAGAGCAAGAACAGTTTTTTATAGTTTAGTGTTCATAATATTTTAGTGATTTATTATTATGGAGAAAATTCTAGACGAATGGGAATTGGCCGATTTGATTCCAATATTCAAGGGTGAGTACCTATATTTACATCAGATATTCTGAGAAATTGTTTTATGCACTTCGTTGGTGTGAATGAAAAAATTAACAGATTGATTGTTGGCCAGGTATCATTAGATTTTATACTGAAATTCACGCTTTGGGTTTTCAGAGCATGGAATTTGGAAGATTTGAAGGAGGCAATTCGTGAAGAGGTGGCACTAATCACCGAGGAGACACTACAGCTAGTATGGCAGAGCTTCCTCAACAGAATTGAAAACTGCATCAGAGAAGACGGCCGTCACCTTCCTGACATTGATTTTGCAAGTTAAATTAAATGGCATATCCTAATAAACATGTCAGAAAAGTAAATAAATTTTTTGTTTGAAAAATTAACACGTTTTGCTGTTTTCAAAATGTAAATACTTCCCGTGGTCACCCTGTACAATTCGAAACTAGGTGGTTTACAATTCTTCGGGATATTAATCGCTAGAGGTAACATTACCTCCGAGATTTAGGGTACTTCATTATGTACGATCACTGTAAAGTTGTACCAAGAACCTTATATTATATTCCTTACAATTCGTACAACTCTACAGTAATCGTACACAATGAAGTACCCTAAATCTCGGACGTAATGTTACCTCTAGCGATTAATATACCCAAAGAATTGTAAACCACCTTTTTATTTATTCTTATTTGGAAACTAAGAAAGTTTTGCCAGAAGATTGTTCTATGTTGGATCCAAGAAGTCTTATTCTTATTCGAAGTTTTGGGTAGGTTACTCGAAGAATGTTCTATACTCATTCCAAGAAGCCTTATTCTTAATCGAAACTAAGAAAGTTTTGCCAGAAGATTGTTCTATGTTTGATCCAAGTGGGATTATTCTTGGTTAAAGTAATCCTTCATCTGATATAAAGTTATTATACTATTCTCAAGTTTATTTTTCCTCATATGAAGTGTAGTGAACATTTACGTTTAAGAATAACGTGCATCTTGCATTGAGTCAAGTTATGCTTGCGGATATATGAGTCTAATATTGCTTCCAGTCAAGACTACTAGTCTTGGATATAGCATATATTTTTTCAGTGTAAATAAAATACGAAAATTGTCTTGTTGTTCTTCCATTTTTCACTTGGCAAATTTCGGCCGAATCTAAGTGAAGTCCGGCCGACAGTCCGGCCTGAAGTCCGGATCGGCTGTAATTGGTATTTCGATTCGGTTTCGGTTACACCTCTAGTATCAACCATCAATTCGAGGAACCTCCGCTCCTGTCGGTAATTAAAGAGGTCCTCGAACACACCGAGCGAATTTTCGGATGTCGCAATTACTATCGGCAACATCGAAAAGCTCTCTGCCATCTTTTACGCTACCCTCGCGTAGCTGCCAGCGTGTAGGAAATTCTTTACTGGGAAATCGAGAAGGCCTAGATACGTGCTCAGAAGTTGCGAAAAACAATCGACGACCGGTGTTGTACACCTGTTGCGACTTTGCATCAGCGCATTTGGAGGAATAATGTGGGTGATTATTTATTCATGCTATATCGTGGTGTGCCTTGGGTCATTAGGGCTCGTTTACACCCAATTGCTGTGTGTCTTCGGATTCTATTTTTCATATAATGCTATACAGAATGGTTTGGTGGGTTATCATCTCGGTTATCAAACACAGACGTGTTTGGATATTTAACATGCAATTAGATTTTTAATTTGGGAGGAGCACTTTCTGGAAGGGTCAAGAGATTTTGTGCACTTAAATAATAATAATAAAGGGTTTTCCAATAAAATTTTGATATTCAAAGAAAAATAACACTTTCAAGACAAATGATCGGATGTTAATTTCATTATAAAGAAGAAGCTACGCCATTAATAGTGGAACATAACATCAGGCAAATGACCACCATCCTTTTAATGAAAATTTCCACGACCAAATCGCGAAGTGGCTGCCCTATGTCCTCGATAGCCTCACAAATTCCATCTTTGAGGTCTTGAATCGATGCTGGGCTATTGGCGTAGACCTTCTCTTTCACGTGCCCCAAAGGAAGAAGACGCAAGGTGTTAAGTCACAAGATCTCTGTGTTCAATTGTGATCACCTATTCGAGAGATAACACGATCCGGAAATTTTTCCCGCCAAAATCAATGATTTCGTTGCTTGTGTGGCACGTAACGCCTTTCTTTTGAAAGTAAACGTTGTCCAGATCAATTCTATCCAATTTCTGCCATAAATCATTAATGATTTCTCGGTAGCGTAATCCATTCACCGTAACTGTTGCTCCAGCCTCATTTTCGAAAAGTAAGGTCCAATGACTCCGCCGGACCATAAACCGCACCAAACAGTCACACGTTAACGATAGAGAGGCTTTTCAACAATAACTCTTGGTTTTCCGTGCTCCAGATGCGACAATTTTGTTTGTGGACGAAGCCACCGAGGTGGAAATGGGCCTCACCACTCAAGATGATTTTTCTATGGAATTCCGGATCATATTCATGCATTTCAACGACCAAATCAGCAAATATGATGTTGATGATTGGCCGGCTTGAGTTCTTGTGTTAACTGAACTTTATAAGCCTTAAGACCCAAATCTTTATGCAAAATACGGTGTAATGACGTTTGTGAATTGCCTTATTCCAAAGAACAACGGGGAATGGACAAACCTGGGTTTTCTCAACACTTTCGGCTACAGCAGCAATATTCTCGGCTGTTCTGGAGCGACGTGCACGGCTTTCATTCTTCACATCACTAACTTTTCCCAACTGCTCGAATTTTTCCACCAATTTCTTTATTGCGGTCCGACAAGGTGCTTCACGACGACCCGAAAATGTTCGAGTTTTACGAACCGTCTCCGCCAAATTTTCACCATTTTCATAGCGAATTTTAATAATTTCAATGCGTTCTCGAAGCGTGTATCGTTCCATTTTTATTGATAGCGTAGTTTCTACTCGTCAAATGTCAAAAAACGACAGCTTCAAACGTGATATCTACCTGAAAAGCGGGCTATTCAAAATAACACCTCTTATTGGAAAACCCTTTACTTGAACATTCAATAAATTTTTTTCCTCACTATCTTCGATACTCATCATTCTCCAATCTCCGGCGCTATCCCTACGGAATTCGCCGAAGCGTAACCATACAAAGTTGCTACCATAAGCCACACATTGTAGCGCTAAAAATGCCAGGTTAGCTAATGACTTCTTCATATGCTCCGTCGGGCGTGTCATCTTCGTTGTTCATACAATTAGTAACCATGGCAACGAATAATTAAACGGGATTTATGGGGAGCTAATACGAAGTGTGCACGTTTGACGATTCAATGTTAATGTGGCGTGATGCGTTATAGATATACAGGTTTGGAAATTCACATCTGAAATATACGATATACAATGCATCAGACAGAGAATTTTTCCCTCCAGTTGCACAGATGAATAATCTAGACAATCACTGCTGTAACACACTGAATTCAGTTGTCTTGCTTCATTATTCTAGTCTCGTCTCTCTCTTATCGTTCAAAGGAGCGTAATGCTTTAGTATGGTAGGCAACAGTAAATACTGAATCGAGTATTACGGGCAGCCTGACAAATTAAAAATTCTATACGTGCAGTGCGGGTTCCCTACCATACTGCGATAAGAGAGAGACAAGACTTGATTTTTGCAGTGAGACAGTTGAATTCATTCAGTTATCGCACTTGATTATCTCGCCTATTCATCTGTGCAACTGGAGGGAAAAATTCTCTGTCTGATGCATTGTATATCGTATGTGTTCGATGTGAATTTCCAAATCGGTATATGCCGTGATTGTGATGTTTGCTTATGGATGGGGGATTTGAGGATAAAGGTATCAGGAGCAAACTCAGGAAGATTATCTCTGGGTAAACGACGATTCCGGTATGATGATACGGTTTCACACCATGTTATGGTGATTCTGTCCTCATCATCACATAGTTATAGTTTAAAAATGTGTCACAGTTCACTGCGACCTCAAGGTATATTGTGCCACCTTACAGAGCTGTTCTGACCACATCCTTCACAGTTCGCCTTCCAGTTCCGGAGATCTGATGAAATCCAATATCTGTGAAGGCTAGTTCCTCACTTTACAAGTTTCTCGCCCACGGCACGTGAATGGAGGTTTCTTCCTCCTCCCTACAGAACCTACACTCGTCAGTGTCCGACAATCCCATCCTCAACAGGTGCTTCCTGAGGCGACAGTGTCCTGTAAGAAAGCCAGTGAAGAGGTGTAATTGCTTCTTACCAAGATCCAGATATCTTTTGAATCTTGCTGTTTCAAAGTACCGAAGGAAGTTAGTGGGATGATCCATCCCTGGGAGATTACGACAAAGTTTTTCTTTCTCGGCATTCTCCTTCTCCAGAAACTCCTTCTTATACGTACATTCACCTACACCACAGAAGGGGTGAGGTGGGAGCTTTGCATTGACCAAAATGGACTTCACTTCGCACAATATTTATGAAAAATTTGTTATCTGTTCTTATCTAATAATCATTTGATGTTCACAGATTATCATATTTAGACAACCATTTGATTTTTCGTGTGAAAATAAAACTTTTGATGTTTTTTACAGTTTAATAAGAAACTTATATATTGAAAAAAAAAGACGGTTCAATCTGATATTCAAATACTTATGGTTCACATTTAAAAAAACACAAGTTTGTATTATACATATTATATATGTACGCAATAAAAAAAATTTTATTACATCAAAGAATTCTACGAAAAAAAGTGCCTGTATAATGTTTTCGTTTCATGTTCATAGCGCCAGTAATGAAGAAGTTAGGAGAACTTTTCATTTCACGCCATTTTCCACTTTTCGCTAATAGCTCGAAAACGGTTGAACTTACAAGGTTACGGTTTTCACCAAATTAAATCTCTCAAAAATCGAGCCCGAAAATGTGCCATTCATTTCCTTCTAGCTCCAAGGGTTTCTGAGATCCCCTCACTAGACAACGAATTCGGGACACCCGATACATATAGTCCGGTCTATTTAGACAAAAAATGAGAGTGAAGTTAGATAAAGTCCCAACAAGCTGAATTTCAGTGAAATTGTTTAAAATATAATTATAAACAATGTCTAGAAGTTCCCCATCATTCCCCTGTAAGGAAAAAATTTAATTCAAGGTCAAAGGTCAAAAAAATGAGTTTTTCGCGATTTTCAGCAAAACGGTAAGTTTATCATAAAAGTACCTCAGACAAAAATTGTAGATCATAAAATTATCTATAAAAAATGTATTAATACTTTTTTTCTTACGGGCCACCGTTTCTGAGATATAACGATTCAAAAAGTTATAACTACGCGCTAAGTACACTACCTCAGGTGGCGTGGAAACGTGTGCATATTATGACGATAACGACTTTTATAACTTTTTGAATCGTTATATCTCAGAAACGGTGGCTCGTAAGAAAAAAAGTATTGATACATTTTTATAGATAATTTTATGATCTACATTTTTTGTCTGGGGTACTTTTATGATAAAACTTACCGTTTTGCTGAAAATCGCGAAAAACTAATTTTTTGACCTTTGACCTTGAATTAAATTTTTCCTTACAGGGGAATGATGGGGAACTTTTAGACATTGTTTATAATTATGTTTTGAACAACTTCACAGAAATTCAGCTTGTTGGGACTTATGTAACTTCGAATGTCTAAATAGACCGGACTAATAAGACTGATGCAGAATTAAACTTGTCCAGGAGAATAATGACTGAAACAATAAAATCAACATCAACACCATGGTTACCAGTTCTTTCAAACATTGCTCCTCCACATATCGCAGACATTGGAAATTTGGAATGAATTTAATTATTCAACAAATTCATGTCAAATACTTTCAAATAGTCCAAATAAAAAGGTCCCAAGATTAAAATCACGTAAACCATTTTGGTCCAATTATTTTCTGACCTCGAATGAAAGCGATAAACAATTTGGCAATGCGAGTGGAACACATGTAATATTCAAAACAAGGATTTAATAGCTGATGCCTCCAATAAAGTTCCTGGATTTGATCTTTCAGGGAAAATTTGGACTTTTCTTAATCGTATAAGATCAAGTCATGGCCGTTGAAATAGCATGCTTTTCAAGTGGAATTCAGTTGAGAGTCCTAGTTGCGCATGCGGAGAAGCAGAGGAGACGATAGAACATCTGATGAATAATTGTACCATATTTTAATTTCAGGATGGCTTAAGGGCTATACATAAAGTAACATAGTCGTTTTTGAATTGGGTTGTTAATTTAAATCGAATTTGATAGAGTTGCAATTATATTTTCTTTCGCGACTTGTTGCTCCAGTCTCGACTCTAGTCAATTTTTCCCGGAACAATAATGTTGATACGCCCTCCTGGATCACCGAAGGTGTTGACATATCAGTTAACGGATTGAATAGTAACATAACCAATACGCGTTCTAATCTCTGAATTCCCTGAGAAAGGGCCATTTAGACCGCCGCAAAAATTCGCTACTCGGACCTGGGTCCTCGGCTCGGTCGTGGCAAGAAAAAGAAAAACTACGGGGCAAACACGAAGGTGGAACTTATGGCAATAAAAACTTCACTTAGTTCCTTTTCCTTTCCTTTTTATCGTTTTCGGCGCAAGAAATTCGGTTAGAAAGAACGCCCTTTGTAGATCGTCATTTTGCCGAGATTTTCCCGCGAACAACTTTCTCCCGAAATTATTGGGGGAATGTTGGGAATGTAGGTAGATGGGGGTTGTTTGGGGGCGTAAAAAATTGGACACTTTACGCGGCGAGTTGTAACCGGAACTTACCGGGTTGGAACAACTTGAATGGGGTTGTTTGAATCAAATGGGGGTTTGTATCGATTTTGCCGTTTTTTGTTGGCAATTTATGTCCAGTGCCGAAAAAAATTCACGATATGAAGTTTTACACTTGTGTGTGGTTAGAAACTGAAAGAAGATTTTCTTATTTTCATTCTCGAAATAAATTTCACTCGAATCGGATATTCTGTTATGGAAATAAAGGGTTTTTCAATTGGCGCGGGTAGATTTTGGCGGCCCGTGGCGGCCATTCTGTTTTGGTGACAATTGTCAAATCTTTTGCTTATTATTCAGTTGCTTATGCCAAATCACCATGGCAGGTTACACGATTGAACAGCGCGTACAAATGATAAAACTTTATTATCAAAATGAGTGTTCGTTAGTGCAAACGTTGCGTGCATTGCGTCCATTTTACGATAGACGTGGTGGCCCTTCACAGTCGACTCTTCAGCGTTTGGTGGCAAAATTTGAAACAATCGGTTCGTTAATCGATCAACCCACACCTGTACGTTCAAGAAAGGCAAGATCAGCCGAGAACATCGCGGCGGTCCGTCAAAGTGTACAGCAGAACCGAGGCAGTCGCTTCCTCGCCGTGCACAAGAACTTGGCCTTCGCAAACTTCAACTTGGCGAATTTTGCGACGGGACTCAGGGTTACACCCGTATAAGATTCAACTGACCAGAGGCTCAAAGTTCATGACCATAGACAACGTCGTTTGTTCGCTGCCTGGGCATCGAATCGTTTGGAAGAGGATCCCAATTTCAGGCGAAAAAATCATCTTTAGCGACGAGGCGCATTTGGATGAATGGCTTTGTTAACAAACAAAATTGCCGTATTTGGGACGACACAAACCCACACGAGGTTCACCAGGTGGTAATGCATCCTCAAAAAGTTACGGTTTGGTGTGGATTTTAGGCCGGCGGCGTCATTGGTCCGGAAGAGTCATTGAAAATTGGACCACTCGGATCCGTGCCACTGTGAGAAGCCGAGGCAGGTATTTGAATGATGTCATCTTCCATACTTAATGGCATATATGGGCCTCCAATTGAATTTTCTATGGTTCTATTAACACTATGGCCACAAAATTTCGCATGAATATTCAGTATATCAATCTTTATTCACAGAAAAAATTTCATTCGATTCGGATATCCTGTTATGAAAGTATACAGATTTTTTCTTTTCTATATTCCAATTGAATTTCCTATGGTTCTGTCAAAACTATGGCCACGGAAATTTTGGATGAACATTTAGAATATCGATCTCCATTCACGAAAAATGTTTCACTCGAATCGAATATCTCCTTATGGAAATATGAAGTTCCTTTTTTTATTATTCCAATTGAATTTTTTATTATTTTGTGGCCATAGGGCCACAAAATTTCGCTTGAGGCTTGTCATTAACTCAAAATTATTCAATATAAAGAAATTCTTCTGTTGAATATGAACTAAGTTGAATAATGTCATATTTAGCCAAGTATTCAGTTGAACCCTCGGTTGAACCTCAGATCAATGAAGAAACATAGATAATCCCTAAGCGAGATATTAGTAGGATGCATTTGAGGAGAAGATATACAAAGCAATTGTTTGTTTTTGTTTTGAAATTTGGCAGTTCGATATGAACGAAAGGCAAAGTCGTGCCTTTTTGAGGGGTAAACTGCGATCCATACGACTTGTTTTACGAAATAGGTCGCATCCACATCATAATGAATCTCTGAACTTTAAACTGAGCTCTCATCGAGGCTCTCATTAACTTTATGTGAATTCATCGAAAGAATACCTATTAATTAATATCTACCATATTGACCCTACATCATGTCATATGTCATTTGACCAACATATTACATATTTCTCTGTTTTTCCCTCGATAAAGGATCGAAACCACATTGAAACCTTTAGTCCATGTGTTTCCTCATTTTATAACCCAATTTTTTTTAGATGGTAACGTTTCTTCAGGGAAATTTCACATCTGAATAATTCTAGGAAAAATTTCTCATGGTGAGGTTAAAATTATATTCCCCATCATAAGTTATTTCGGTAACTATATTCACCTTGAAATTGTTGAAGATATTTCCTGAGTTGCCGCTCAATTAAATTAAATAAGGTTTCCTTCAATTGCGCAGAATATAAAAAAAGTTAGAGCAGTAGCAATGAACCTACAAAGGCTTAATACCTGGTGAGGGGTTTCGAAGAATATACGGAAACGTGGTTGCAAAATGGCGAATTCGCCGGCTAGTGAATTCGCCATTTGGCAAACACGTTTCTTTATATTCTATTCTATTACTGGTCACTAGAAAATAATATGATCATATACTTTCTAGAAGATGTTGACTTGTTACTGAAACATCTACTGAGAAAGTGTATGAACATATTATTTTCCAGTGACCAGTATATACGCGATCATCAACTGAAATACAGATTAACCGAAAACAAAGAATTTAAGAAACACCCTGAGCAGGTGCTTTGAGATTAATACCAATATATAACTGCAGAATCTCAACACAATCGGAATTATATTCTAGAAATTATCAAAACAATTAAATATGTAGAAATTGAATAATTAAAAGATTAAATTACATGGTTCTGATAATGCGATCCTCTTGAAATGTTGCATGAACATTCAGTATATCAGTCTTGATTCACAAAATGAATTTCACTTGAATCGGTCATCCTGTTATGGAATTATAGGGATTCTTCATTTCAATATTCCAATTGAATTTTCTATAGTTTTGTCGACACTATGGCCACAAATTTTGCATGCAGATTCAGTATATCGAACTTTATTCACGGAAAAAAATTCACTCGAATCGGATTTTCTGTTATGGAAATAAAAGAATCTTCTATTCAATATTCCAATTGAATTTTCAACAATCTGCATGAACATCTAGTGTATCAATTTTTTTATGAAATGCATTTTATTCGAATCGGATATGTTTTAATGGAAATATGAAGTTTCTTCTTTTCAATATTCCAATTAAGTTTTCTATTGTTCTGTTTACACTATGGCCACAAATTTTGCATGAGGCTCACTATGAGCATGTTGCATATGGCCGCAACATTACATTTCGATGGGTTTCGTTTCGTCTGAGATATTGAGGAACAAAAATTCATAACAGACATTTGGGCAAAACGATACTTATATCACTCGTTTGAGTAAAACGAGCGCTTTTCTTAAATTTTCACTACCTATTCTAGAGGCTTAGTTAATGACGCAAACCGAGTGCAAACTGAAAACAACGAGGAAAACTACCACTTTCAAAATCTGAATTCCGTTGATTTAATAAGACACGATTTAAGATAATTATAGGACTCGGAATGTGATTTCACAAAACTATACGTCGATATAACTGATATCCTAACCAAGACATAACATTCATCGTGGGTTCCAGCGCATCTGTTTCAAAATATCCACAGACATGATTAACGATCACATCATCCCTTGCCGGCGAAATATCGAAAAACAAGGATGTTTCAGGACAACCGCAGCATCAGCGATGATCAAACAAAGAGACGACTAGGACGACGAGATGACACGATATTTAATTGACGAAATTGGCGAATCATCAACGGCCTCCGGAGGTCTCCCTCCGGTTTTTCGGGAGCGGTGTGTTGTACGCTCTCTGGGGCCGGTTCGGAAGTGAATCTCTATCGATCCGGCAGCTGCGGGGCCCCGCACTTGTCCTACATAGCGCTTCATTCATATCTAACGGACGCCCGACGAGCGTATTTCGAAAAATGTTCCGCCGCGGCGTCGGAAAAGAATGCGACGGGGTCATTGGATTAGCACGGCTAAACTTACGTAAATGACGTGATATCGAGGAACATAGAGATAGAATAGTATAGAGTTGCCATCATTGAAATAAACATGGTATCAGATCCGCCATATTACTACCAACTTCACGTCAAATTTGACAATCGTTGAATTTTCTGGAGGAATTGTGATTCTTGCGGCCTTTTCTAGTTAATAATATACAATAAAATGATATCGTGTGCTGTAAGGCTTTCTGCAAGCAGAGAAGAGACAGAAAAAAAGAAAATTCGAGGAAAAACATATCACAGGTAGGGATGAGTACTGAACAGATCCGCATTCGAAATTTTTGCAAGTCTGTTTTGGTAATCTGATATCATTTTTATGTGTATGTTATCGCCTGAAGAAAAATTGTTTATTTGATATTCAATTGACCTTATTTGAACAAGTTCCTAAAGACCCAACAAGTCGTATTTGTTGGGTGAAATCTGTGAATAGAAACAACTGGTAACTTAATTCAACCCTGAACTTTCCGCCATATTGGTCCCCGACTTAGCCCCGCGCAGTGGTACTATTTTTCCTAACTCAATTGTATGTCATATACCGTCTCCTCTCTATTACCTATATCTCGATGTCGAGAAATGAACCCGATAATGAATGAAGAAATCTATACATTATTACATTAATTACTCTTCGGTTGTCTCGATAAAACTAGAGAACGACTGAACGCGGTATCTTATCCAGGGGCCTATTGCACCGAAACACTTTGCAACTTTGCACTTTGTACTTTGCATTCTAACAAATTTCAAAAGTGAAAATTAAGTAGGTATGTTGCTCAACATTTCTTCCAATATTCAATTTCTGTGAAGTGATTCTCACTTTGCACTTGACTTTTCACATTGCACTTTCAATTATGAATGCGTTTCGTGCAATGTAATTCATTTGAAGTGCAAAGTGAAAAGTTGCAAAGTATTTGGTGCAATAGGCCCTGGTCTTGAAATGTTCGTGGAGGTCTAGGTAGGTTCAAGGTGGAAAACATTTATTCTCTACCACAGAACCGACAAAATTGCCGAATAACATAGCCTGGCGCGTTCGCCATTCTGCGTCGGCGGGTCATTTCGTTTTTCAGTGCTCGTTCGTTCTCCTTAAACGAATGTTTTGACAAATGTCTATAATTTTCTAATTTTGAGCAGAAAATGGTCTGAAACGATAGAATTCAACTACTGGATGAAGAATCCATCGTCAAATTCCATTATGACCGTGGGGCCGTCCGTTAGCACGATAACGTTCGAAGGGATTGTCCTAGATGTTCCTCAATATTTCTGACAAAACGAAACTAATTGAAATGAAACTTTGATGCCACATGCAAGATGCTCATAATAAGCCTCAAGCAAAATTTCGTGGCCATAGTGTGAACAGAACCATAGAAAATTCAATTGGAATGTTGAAAAGAAGAAACTTCATATTTCCCTCGATAGGGATATCCGATTCGAGTGAAATTTATTTTATGACTGAAGGTTGATTACTGAATGTTCATGCAAGAAATAAATTTCCACTCGAACTTGCACAAGTTAGTTAAGGAACAATTTTTCATCTTGAGGTAGTCTAAAAGGTTTTCTGAATGAGCGCTTTGGCACTCTGGAAAACTGAGCATCAGATTATCTTCGAGTGTATTTTGGTTGAAAATCCACTAATTCATCAGGATAAAACGACACAGCTTTCCAGATGAGAAATATTCAACCTCAAACAAAAGATACCGAAACCAATACGGCCTGGAAATTCTGCGAAATTTCCATAAAGAAAACGCGGGGGTGAACATATCGTCTTTTATCCTTGTCGCACGACACATCCATCACGCAATTAATGAGGTATCTCGTAGTCTGTACATTTCGGTCCTTATTGATACCTCGTTGTGAACTATTTATCTCCCGGAATGATCCGGTGTCGTCATTCCGGGAATTGGCTATTCGGGCGTGAACAGAGGGATTCCGCGGCTAATGCGTGAGCGTATTTAGGAAACTTTGTAGAAAAAGACAAGGGTTGTAACCGAAACTGACACGAAATACTGATTTCGACCGATCCGGTCCTCACTTAGATTCAGCCGGAATTTTTCAAGTGAAAAATTAAAGAAAAACAGAAAATAATTTTCATATTTTATCTACATTATAACGAAATTGGAAAATGAGCAAGTCTTCTAAAGAAGGAACGTTATTCATACCTATATCACAGTTTCATGAATGAACACTATTTTCTCAGCCCATCTGAATCCAACGAACTTCTCTTGTCGTCAAATATATTCTTGAATTCTGCGGTTGACTCTACGATTCGGCCTTTGTTTCGACCAGCGATCCGGCCGGTGGTTCGGTTTGTGATTCGGCCTATAAATCCGGTTCGGTCCGGCCAATACAGCCGAATCGAAAAATTCGATCCAGTTTGAAAATGGCGTTTTTCTAAATTCTCCTAAATATTTCAGCCTCCAACAGGAGATACCGAAACCAATACGGCCTGGATATTCTGCGAAATTTCCATAAAGAAAACGCGGGGGTGAACATATCGTCTTTTATCCTTGTCACACGACACATCACGCAATTAATGGGGTATCTCCTAGTCTGTACATTTCGGTCCTTATTGATACCTCGTTGTGAACTATTTATCTCCCGGAATGATCCGGTGTCGTCATTCCGGGAATTGGCTATTCGGGCGTGAACAGAGGCATTCCGCGGCTAATGCGTGTGCGTATTTAGGAAACTTAGTAGAAAAAGACGAGGGTTGTAGCCGAAACCGACACGAAATACTGATTTCGGCCGATTCAGCCGGAATTTTTCAAGCGAAAAATTAAAGAAAAGCAGAAAATAATTTTCATATTTTATCTACATTATAACGAAAATGGAAAATGAACAAGTCTTCTAAAGAAGGAACGTTATTCATACCTAGTTATCACAGTTTCATGAATGAACACTATTTTCTCAGCCCATCTGAATCCAACGAACTTCTCTTATCGTCAAATATGTTCTTGAATTCTGCGCTTGACTCTTCGATTCGGCCTTCGTTTCGACCTGCGATCCGGCCGGTGGTTCGGTTTGTGATTCGGCCTATACTTAAATCCGGTTCGGTCCGGCCAATACAGCCGAATCGAAAAATTCGATCCAGTTTGAAAATGGCGTTTTTCTAAATTCTCCTGAATATTTCAGCCTCCAATAGAAGATACCGAAATAAATACGGCCTGGAAATTCTGCGAAATTTCCATAAAGAAAACGCTGGGGTGAACATATCGTCTTTTATCCTTGTCGCACGACACATCCATCACGCAATTAATGGGGTATCTCCTAGTCTGTACATTTCGGTCCTTATTGATACCTCGTTGTGAACTATTTATCTCCCGGAATGATCCGGTGTCGGCATTCCGGGAATTGGCTATTCGGGCGTGAAGACATCAGGGATTCCGCGGCTGATGCGTGTGCGTATTTAGGAAATTTAGCAGGGTGAAAGGCGCAAAAGCCTTAATATGACAAGGCACGACGGTGATAAAGAAGAAGAAAGGTTATTTTTGAATTTTTTCTATGGGCGATTATTCGAGAACTTGTACCCAAAAATTTCATTTCATTGTCGAAATACTTCCCTATAACGAAAACGCAAAATCCGAAAAAAAAATTCGTTATACAGAAAATTTCATTCTCTAGTCGGCAATGTCGCGGTCGACTTCACTGATAAATTTATGTTCATCTTAAACACTTGCTTTCAGACAATTTTGCACAACTTTTCATATTAGCGTAATGGTAAGATTGAAACCAAACAGCTAGGGGTGTATTTAAAACTGTTTCAGTAGGATCTCTCTGCCCGCCGTGATGATTTAGTTTAAGGTGGGGATTTATTACGTACGTCCGGAAAAATTTCTGGAAAAACCCACCCTTATACCTTGTTACCAATACCCATTCAAAGAGTATAATAATAATAAATTTAAAACAATCTGTCAGCAGATAATATCGGTAGAATAGGTATGGGTTAATCACTCGGTTAATCATTTGAAAACTTCCTCAGGAATTCTCCATTAATTTTTCAATATATCATTCTGAAATCGTACTGATTGTTGTTTGGCGTTGATGTTTTCCAATGTTATCTATTTTTTTAGAAAAGGAACTTGTTTATCTATCTGCCCTTATTAGATGTACTTAGGTAAAAACAATTGCCTTTTTTTCGCGAATTTGCTAATATCGAGGCTAATATAGGACGACCAATGGTTCAAAACGAAACCAACGGTGAATCTGGAATTCAGCAGAAAAACCTCGGGAAAAACAACAAAGTTCCTATCGTATTCATTAATGCTTTACGAAGATTATAAATCGAAATTATAGCAAAAAATTAGAATTCCGCCTACAGGAAATTTCAAATGAACATCTCGGTATTAACTGCACTGCGAATTTTGCGGGCATTCCAGAACTCTTGACAGAGCTCTTGACGAAGTATGAGCATTTGTTCTACATACTGGTTTTCTTTAAAGATTTTTCTTTTCAATATTCCAATTGAATTTTCTATGGTTCTGTTGAAACTATGGATGAACATTTAGAATATCGATCTCCATTCACAAAAAAAATTTACTCGAATCGGATATCTTTTTATGGAAATATGAAGTTTCTTTTTTTCAATATTCCAATTGAATTTTCTATGGTTCTTTTCACACTATGGCCAAAAAATTCTGCATGAATATTCAGTGTATCAATCTTCATTCACAAAAAAAATTAACTCAAAATTTTGCATGAAGCTTGTTATCAGCATCTTGCATTGGGCTGTAACATTCCATTCCGATCTCGATTTCGATTGGTTTCGTATTTTCTAAGATATTGAGGAACAAAAATTTGGAATGGCCATATTTTATGGAACACCTTGTACGATTTGGCTGGGAAACGAACTTAACCGAGCCATTTGGGTACCGAAGTCGCCCTGAGAATTTCAAGTCTCTAGGACAATCCCTCCGAAAGTTATTGTGCTAACAGCCGGAGGGTCCCACGGACCGAATTGAATTTGACTACGAATTCGTCATCAGGGAGTCTAACCTTTGGTCTAACCTTTTTGTTCGAAACCATTTTCCGCTCAAATTTAGTAATTTACAGACATTTGGACAAAATGATATAGCACTCGTTAAAGTAGAACAAGCGCTGAAAAATTTTGTAGCTGTATTTGGCGTTTATCAACTGACAGTTCATATAAAATGAGTTGTCAAAAGTTTGCATGTTTTCATAACAATTTCGAATAATTCATTAATTTCATTGTGTTTCTTCGCGGTTGCTACTCGTTCAAAAAAACCTCATTTTTCGGACTTTTCACACATAAACTATACCTACATATTTCAATTGGTTGAAAGAATCCATTCAGCAGATTCAACAAGGCGGATTTTCGATAAAATGTAAAAAAATCATATAAGATCCGTACATCCGATTGATTTTGGCAATAAATACTTAATATCCAGGATAATACTTTCCGGTCCATAATTCGAAAAATTATCATCGAAAAAAATTAAAAAGAAGATAGAAAGACGAATAAATTGCCAATTTGATCTCACCTAGATGAACTGAAAAATCCATTTCGATGTAATCCAAACTAAAATAAAATCCAAAATAATCCTCAGCAATACACGAACATCACTTATTATTCCTCATTCAACCGATACAATCAAAGATCGCACTTGATGCATCATTTAAATCTCCACAAACTATAAATGTCAATCACACAACCATCGAACAATGTTTCCAAAACAGCACTAATCGAAACAGTTTATCATCAACGGAAAATGTCGATTTTCCAAAAAACTGAAGAGATTAAACCAAGAACTGTCACTACTATCTGTGTTCCCTGATTTTCTGTGGATAGTCGGGGGTGACAACTGATCGGATCATAGATCCGCTTCACGGGGATGAGGGATGCTTTCCACACTTTCAGATCAGCTTTATTAGGGCGGGAATTCGCGAGATCTCGAGATTCTTGAGCGAAAGAGCGGCCGCAGCAGCACTCACACGACGAAACGGTTGAATCGGGCGCACTGAAGTAAAAACCGTAGTTCCGAACGGCTTGTGCCTCACGTGAAGTGGCCCACCGATCGAGGACGATGTTTGCCGACTGGGAGAGCGGCCGCCCCGGCACCTGCAACGTTGCCAATGTTATAGGTGGTATTCTGCTTGATCTGTAAGAAAATCTGTAACTGTTCATAAGCTTACAGGAAATTGCACTAGGTTTCGAGCAGTTCCACAGTCGTCTATAGAGACTACTTTAGGAGGTTATGACAGTTCTGGACAAGACTGGAGGACCAACATTAACTTATAATGAATTGTTCATAGCAATCTGAGAGCGAGTCTGAGTGCAATTTTTTGAGAAATTTTGTGGTTTTTCGATACTTTGAACTATCATTCATATTGAATTAGAGTAATAAATATAGTTTTCTGTCGATCTCAAAATAAAAGGTGATTTTTATATGCACAAATTGATCATTAATGACCCATTGTAATGCTCAATTTCTGCTATTCTAATGTGCAATCCACACAAAGTTTTCAGAAACACTACGAGAAATGTCAAAACTCTACTGGAACATAGATACATAGAAATTTTATTATGTCAATGTACTTAAGTCTTGTGCAAAATGAGTACTATGTATTTCAATCAAGAATTCATACACAATTCATATTGGGATCGTCGGAGAATCTTGTAATCAAATGGGTATTAATCGAGCGACTAATGGTCTCGAACTATTAACGTTAAAATATCTTGACCATTAGTCGCTGTCTTTAATAACCTAGTTGATTGAATAATTATTCACCTTCATTGTCTCAAAAGCAGATCAAATATTGAAAATATCAGTTAAACATGCCATACTTCTTATTGTAGTGAGCTGTGACAGCAAGGAAGGAACTGAAAATTCTACAAATTTTAGTTTCTTCAGGTGAATTGAAATATGATATTCAAATTAAAACAATGAAGAATATCACTGATACGAATTAATGCAGTGGTTTTGGTATTTTCATTTCAATACCGTAAAATTGTTTAGATGTACTCGACTTATTCATGTTGAGAATGAGAAAATGTTAGACTCTTATTCAGTTCCAAAAAAAATCATCCTTTTTCAAGGTCCGTTATGAAGTCTTGATCTATGCTGAATAAAACATGAAAATTTTAAAGAGAAGAAATCAGGATTGCGACATCGGATGAAGCAAGTGAGTACTTGTAAGTGGGTAGGTACCTATTTGAACCAGATTCATTCATGTTTAATATGAGAACAACGATTGTTATTGGATTTGGAGAAAAAAAGCTTTTCATTTGCCTTTTGACGGATAGTTGTCCGAATAAACTGGAAAAATATTACACCCCTGTGCTTTTTCAAATCCAAAATTATTTTCATGATCAACACATAGTTCACAGTGAAAATGGTATCTTTTTTTACCTGCGACGAATGCTGATTGAAATAAAATGAAAATTTATCTGAAAGAGGTACTCAATTCCTTTATTTCTTCTAAAAATCGTTTAGACACAGATGAAGGCAACTCAGTCTCTTTATTTTTATTTTTTGGACAGAGAATAATCCACACAAAATGAGAAGAATTCATTACCAGGACCCAATTCATGTTAATGTATGGATTAAAATAATATTTGCCTATTTGATCGGGCCTTTCTTCCTATCCAGTTGATCAAATGGAGAATCATATCTTAGCTTTTCGAATCAAAGTTCTTCAATTTAGTTGGAAGATGTCCTTAGTGTGGAAGTTTATGCACGACATTTTTTTCAATGAAGGGACTGAGCTGCCTTAATATGTGTCTGTAGTATTCTGGAAGTAATAAAAAATTTCGTTACTGTCTTAGTTGCAATACAATTTTAGTCTTTACCTCAGGAAGTATTCGTAACAGGTAAACAACTCAAGATACCATTTTCTCTGCCAATTATGTGATGATCACGAAAATAATATTGAATTTGAAAAAAAAATAGGCGTGCAATTTTTTTCACCAAATTACAGTGGAATTTACCTATAAGGAACGTCTGTATAACGAATTTCGTACCAGATATTGCACCTGGAATACAAATTCAATGTTAAAAACACCCTCTAAAACGAAGTAAATTCTCTCTTTAACGAAATATTCAAAGAACATCACTCTTTGAATGGGTATTAGTAAGAAGGTATAAGGGTGAATTTTTCCCCCATTTTTCCGGACGTACGTAATAAATCCCGACCTCAAACTAAATCATTGCGGCGGGCAGGAAGATCCTTCTGAAACAGTTTCAAATACACCCCTGGCTCTTTGGTTTCAACAACCTGCGTGTCACAACTAAAGTAGCCCAATATACTGACCGAAGGCCCACCGTGGCAACGTTGCATATTCACTTGTACTCTATCACCTGTTTCTCAAGCTACAAGATACTGAAACAGCGGCGGCCTACGGTGAGTAAAACTGAAAGAGGAGACGCGATGGTCTGAAGACCAGCTTGGGCAAAGATAGGGAGACTCCAACTGTCCGTATGTGTATCAATTTTGAGAATGCGGCGAGAGGCAGAATGAGCTAATAATGGTTCACCTGCCGTTCGCCTTACAGGTGCTCGAAGACCAATGGAAAGAGACCTGAGACCTGCTTTTCGGCGGAATATTCAGTTCTGTGCGCGGGGACACAGAAGGACGGTTTTGTTGTTGGGCAGGTTAGGGATATCGTGGGAAGGGTTGAATGAGGTTTTTTTAGGGCTGCGGGGGATTACCTGGTCACTTTTTGTTCTCGTTTTTTCGATTCAGATTAATTTTGGGTCGAATATTCGGTGAGATAGGTCGAATTCCATTTGAGTTTTGGTTTCCAACCTGTGGTCCTAAGAATACAGAATATGGTCCGCGAATTGTTTCAAACAAAGATAATTGAGTATATAATTTTTGATTTGAAATTCAGCGGGCCGAGCTGTTATTCGACGTCTAGTGAAAATTTGACATTTTTTGTGACTATATCAACAAAACAGTAATATGTCAAAATTCCAAGTCGATAATCTTCATAAGTTACTCCAAATAATGTGGTATTCCAAGTTTAGAATTCCAGACATCGCATAAAAATATTCCTTCTGATCCCATAGTACAAACTTCATACTCGACTTCATACAATAATTGATGTAGGTATTATGCTATTTTTGTGTGAGGAAATATTATGTACTTAGAAAACCAACAGGCTGGGCAGGTAAAGTAAGAGAATGACATTAACCTGAAATAGAACGCTGGCCCTCCAGGTTGGGGGTTGAAGTAAGCATCGGGCTAACTCCTCGATACTCATAAAAATATTGAAATGTGAAAAACCCAATAGGAGCCTCCGAAATAGGACTGGACACAACAATGAACGACTTAAGTGAACTAGAAGACTGCAACAATATAAGGCACTAGCAAATGGGTATCTAACAACTTCTTAGGATGTTTAAAAACGAATAAATAATAATTATTAAAACAATTTAAGAAACTGGATACAGTCAGAGAAACGCTCGTGAAACCGCATTTTGATCAAAGCCGCCGTACGGGGATATATTGAAAAATTCTTAGCCTACTATAAGCAAATCAAGCTAAGCGATACGCCCTCTGGTGAAGGTTTGAGTAAACTTTAATATTTACATGATTCGTTCATTTTGCATTGTGTTGTCATGATTTAGGTGAATACTTAACGTTAATTTTTTAGGTATAATTCATTCAAATCGTTATGGTTCAATTCCTTAGTGTTCTTCCTGAGAAGAGAAGAATTCCAATTCCAAATAAGTAATATACATTCCTTGTCTTTCCTCAAGCTCGGGATAAATTTTGTCTTTGGGTAGAAGAGAAATCGAGGAGTAAAGTGTTGATGGATTAGATTCATGGGGTCAATTTTTTACAGATCCCAGATCATAGCAGATGTATTTTTTGAGAAATATTGCTGTGCCTACCAGAAATCCTGTTGGATTAAATACCAGAAAGGAGGAACAACCGGAATGTTCTAATTCTAGTAGTAGAACTGAAAGGTTGAGACAAGGAAGTCTAAACAAAGAGAAAACTAAAATAAAGAAAAAATGACAAACAAAAAAATTCTTTGCCTTTAAGGAGGCTAACCTAACAAACTTTTGAAACATAGATAAATTGAAAATAGGATGTTGTCTCTGAGGGATATGGGACACTGACGAGGCCTAATGAGGCCGAAACCGGTCTGTCTCTTCCCTCATTGACAACATCTTGAATAAATCATCCCAGTCCGCATGAAGAAGGTTCTGTGAGCCTATAAATTGAAGATTGTATTCATTTCGATGATTACTATTTTCAATTTATCTATGTTTCAAAAGAGAAAACTCACTGAAAAATGCTCTTGTAAAGAAAAAGTACTGTTGGAACATAATAAAATGAAGTTAATTCAACTGTTCAACAAACAAAACTGTTTTCCTTAATTTCCTCAACAGTATTTTAACCTAATTCATCTTTCACTATGACTGATGTGAAGGAAATCTACACATAAACAATACAACCAAATCCTTCCATGTCAATATTAAAAGTTCTACGAATGCCTGCCGAGCTACTGAATTCTTAATTTCAGATGCCTATAGAATTTGACAATTTTCATTGTCAAAATATTTCATCATTTAACATATTCTCCTTTGAATACATTTATTACAGCGAACCTGAAACCTTTCAAAAAAATGTTTCTTCTTGCTGTGCATATCTAGACCTCTACAGCTTTCATTATACCCCTTCGTTTGAAAAAAATTTATGACTTTTTGAACTATTTTTTTCAGTTGAGGAAAGAGATGATAGTCCGATGGAGCCAAATCTCTTGAATAAGGGGGGTGTTATAGTAATTCCAAATCTAAATCTTCCGAATTTTTTGCATGCCAACATGAGATTTTTGTGCTGATGCGTTTTCCTGCAAAACAAAACACCTTTGGATAGCTTTCCGCAACTTTTTTCTTGAATTTTTTTCTGTAGAGTCGTCAATAATGTCAAATAGCATAATTTCCACTAATTTTTTTACCTGGTCTATTTTCTTGACATCAAACTCCACACTGACACTTGAAATAAGTTAAAGTTCGTTACTATATGGAATCGCAATATTTTGTTTATGTATGGAACTGGTCTAGGCTCACTAGATATCAATACACAAATTTTGTATGACGATTCAGTGTACCAATTTTATTAACAAAGAAATTTCACTTCAATCGGATATCCTGGTTATGGAAATATAAAGATTATTGTTTTCAATATTCCAACTGAATTTTCTATGGTTCTGTTTATACTATGGCCACAAAATTTCGCATGAGGCTCGTCATGAACATCTTGCAGTTGGCCGTAACATTTCATTCAGATTGGATTCGTTTTTTCTGAGATATTGAGGAACAAATATTTTGAATGGCCATATTTTATGGAACACCCTGTACGATTTGGCTGGTTAACAAACTCAACTGAGCTGTTTGAGACACGAACTCATCCTGAAATTTTCAAGTCTCTAGGACCATCCCTTCGAAAGAAGAATTGAATTTGGCCACGAATTCGTCATCAGGGAGTCAAACCCTATCTAATTCTAAAATTACAGACATTTGGACAAAACGATATAGCACTCACTTAAGTAGAACGAGAGCTTAAAAATAAATAACTACAAAAATTAATGGTAAATATCCAATTTCGCTGATCAGCAGATATCGACCAGATTTTGTTGTCATTGTATTCATTGAGTCTTACTGAACAATATAAGTGAAACGAACAGGTGAAGGACTGTCTTAGTTTAGAAAATATGGACCCCCAAAGCTCCAAAAATGTTAGATCTCCACGTCGCTTTTTGAGCGCTCGTTCTACTCAAACGTGTGTTATATCGTTTTGCCCAATGTCTATAATTTTCGAATTTCGAGCCGAAAATCGTCTCAAACAATAGGATTAGACTCTCTGATGACGAGTTCGTGGTCAATTCAATGCATTTCCTGAATACCAATCGAAAAACTCTTGAAGTATTTCGCAATTTCGCTAATACGGTGCCTTTCATAAGAAATAATGAAAATATCAACATTCTTTCATGACCTGATTTACATATTTTCAATGTCCTATACACAATGCCTTGTAGGATGATGAAGTAGGCATTATCTTACTCGTTCAGGATAAAAATTGGCGAACGAAACGAGGTGAAAGGGAAAACCGCTTCCATTATCCCATTCTGCGACTGTAAAGTGGCCATTTGTTTCCCGATAATCATTCAAGTAATTATAATTGACGTAAAGTCGGGCTCGCGCTTTTTCATAGCCTCACAATGATCTAATTAATATTTCTCTTGAATTGTGTCTACTGGGATTTAGTGTTCTCTACCGTTCGGTAGTATTTCTCCTATTGCGGTCATTAAGTCCAATTATTGCGTATAAAGTGGTGAAATAATGGTCGACCCGTACGGATAACGAATTGTATTACTCATTCTCTAGTTAGTCAGATTTGTTTCCCATAGACGTTGATGAAAATCCTACTTTATCGGGAATGAATACAAGAATTATGATTATATAGTTATTTTCTTGATTAGTAACTTCGATGATTGTATAGGTACTGAAAATTTCACATCAGGAATACAGAAAAATTCTATTCAATACATCGCCAACGTTTCGAATCGTGTTTGTTTTTTTTTCGAGACCTGAATTTATATTGTTGTGAAATTCCGACAGAAAGATCACGGATAATTTCAGTAACTTTCTCGGAACCAGAAATAAAGCTGCGCCTACACGTTTTGAGCCTACCCCGATGTGATTCATTTTTAGATGAACCATAAAAACAGTACAACCTTAATAATTTCAATATAACGAACCACAATCCCTCAGAGTAAAAAATTAACCTAGAGATGCCTTCACGCATTTGTTATGCAGCCAAGTAGAATCTGATGATGCACGCGAACAACATCCCAGCGTTGCGAACTCGTGCCGTATCTTTATTCCGTATTGGGATAATTGGACTACCGCTCCCCTACTCTGATACTAACGACTAGCGTCTGTAACAGACAATTCTGCCAGTTTGGCAACATCGTCTGTTAGTGTTTAGTTTCGCGATGCGATTATGTTTACATTTTCATTTCGATTTGACGTTAATGACCTGAATTTATTTTTTTATTTTGTGGCAGGTTATTGTTGCTTAAGAGTACCTTGGTAATTAATATCTAAGGCAAAATTATGAAAATGTTGTATTATATTCAGGAATTGTAGAAATGATGTTCTAACTTATTGTTTACTTCACCCCAGTGCTGCAGTGAAATGCTTTCCATCTCACTCTAGAGCTTGGTTCATTAAAATGCAGTACTATTCACGCATAGGGGCATCTCTATGCTTATTTCTTAATCTGTGCTCAATCCCCTTGAAGTGTTCATAAGAGTCCATGTAAAATATAGAACACTACCTACATTATGAAAATTTATCACGATTGATCTCTTTGTAAATAATTTTCAACTATCAAAACAAATATAGTTAAAGCAGAGAATAATATAAATCGATTGAAATCAACCAATATTAAAACTCATACTTCGGAGCTAGTTTCGTCCTCATTCAAGACAAAATGCAAGGAAGTGGTATCAAACAAAGCACCTGTGGATGGCCATTTCTTCCTTATTAGGACTCTTCAGCACAGGATAGCTCTGAATGATACAAGGTATTTCTTGGAACTTACAGCAAAATGGCATCTTGTTTAAGGTTTTATATATACCGAAAACGCCATCTCCAGTTCCATACGAAAACCTTCTGCCATAGCATGAACCTTAACGAAGTAGCGATATGTTTACCATTTGTTGCATTGACTGAAGTGGCAAGAACGCTTTTTTTTTCGTCAATTTCACGTCTTCAGTCCACAACGCGGTGCGCTCAGGGTAACGTCAGCTGACATTGTAGTGAATACGACGAATACGTTACGCGTTAAACCTTCTTATTATCAAACAAAAGTGTAAATACTTCTAATTAACGAATTCTCTCTACTCAAAACCTCCATAATGTTCCAATTTTCATTCTTGTGAGTTCTTTGGTTATTAGGAAAAACAATAAAAACTGTTTTTGAGACGCCATCCTTAGGGGGCTATAACGAAGCAGGAGTGCCTAGCTATTGTTGAACAAGGTTTTACCTAAAGTGTTCTCGACTTTTGATACAGGGTGTCTGTAAACAAATGCGAGGAACTTTGGGAAGTGATTCCTTGATGAAAGTAGGCAAAGGTAGTTCTTTTTTTTTTCGAAATCGACCTCCCTTCCAAGATACAGCCTTTGGAAATCGATGACGAGTTAACAGTTTTTGATTTTTTTAGGAATCCTGAAATACACTATACGCAAAATGATTCATTAAGTAGATGTTACCCCCTATGATTTCCGTTGGATAGATCTGAACCTCCTTTGAAATTTCTAATTTACGGTTTTTGGAAAAAATTTGATTCATCATCTATCTGAAGTTAATTGCAATGATTTCAGAATTTCTAGCGAAACAAGGTTTAGGGGTTGATTTTTCTACCTCTTACAATCATAGAGGAACAGCACAAGTTTTGTTATAACGCCTTTCCGCCTTCATATTATATCTGCTTGATTTCATACTTGATAGATCTTTGGTTATTAAAAAAAGTATAACTGATTAGGGGTGCCTCCGTGCCTCAGACAAAAAAGTTTATATCAAAGGACCAGCTTGTTCTTAGATAAAGAATAACAACCAATTTTTTTCGCAACTATTCATATACACCCGTCATATGTTTGGCAGGATTATTTGGCATATTCAATATTTTTTTAATTATATGAATATTTCAATAAAATTTTCGATTGACGTCATAAAACAAATACAAATGAATAATATACGTTCTGAAAACCAGACAGAAATTTTTTGGAATATCCTGAAATAAGCATCATTTTATTTTGAATTTCTGTGAAGGTATTATACTATAAACATTATTTTTATAATATTTGCATCTACTACCACGTATCTCCTGGTAAAAGTCTAAGAATAGAAAATTCAAATATTACACATTCATTAATTTTATGTTATCATTAGTTTCATCAAAAATATGTTTTGAAATCGTTGAAAATTCAACTTTGGTTAGACAGCGCGCTTTTTAAAAATTGAGTATTCCGTTTGATCAGCTATGAATAAATCACATGTAAACAATAATATTTTATTAGCAGTATTGGCAGTATCGAAATAAACCTCTTTTCCAATACCTCCCTAGGTATTGCCGCGAATACCGTCGCTCATACCCTGGAGGTTTTTCGTTCGGCTTCTACGGTGTGGTTACAACAATATCGAACTAATTGAGCAAACAGATTCTTCGGGGGCTTCATTTCTGATATAAATTAAGCCCTTAGGTACAGTATCGGAGATCTACGGAAATTTCGGCTGGGAAATTCTCAATTTGAGGAATAACGCGACATGGAATGTGGTCGGAAGTCTGAATTATTGGTTTTCTCAAGGAATATGTATACATAGAGAAAATTTTGAACACGAAATAATTAGACATTACGTGGAATAATCGATAGTGGCATCCGTTGATGATGGAAGGTACAGGTAATGATAGAATCAAGAATCAGAGAGTCTGGTACTCTCTGAACAACTACATCTCATCTGCGAACCTCCCTAGTGATGTAATGATCAAGAAAGTAAGCACTGCGAAGACTTCAGGACATTGCTTAGTAAAAGGGAGGAATTAGAACGGGAATACATCGACTATAACCTCAAAGAAAGTACCGTAAATTGGTATATGGATGGTTCCAAAACCTCTACAGGAGCTGGCGCTGGGATATACGGGCCAAGTGCCAAGTGAGCACTGTCAATAGGTTCCCATATGTGCGTCTTTAAGCGGAAATCTTAGCTATTGAAAGATGTCTAGATATAAATCTAGAAAGAAACTATCAGAAGAACGATATAGCCATACACTGAGATAGTCAAACTGCTATTAAAGCACTAACTTCCTAAGTCGTCGACTCAAAGATGAGTGCCAAAGAGGAGTGCCGGAACAAACTCAATGAGGTAGGCAAGAAAAATAACGTCTTTTTAATCTGGGTTCTCGGCAATTAGGGATTAAAAGAAACGAAAAGGCCAATACACTTGCCAAAGAGAGCGCACGAATGCCACTCATTGGCCCAGAACCCTTCTGTGGTATAGGTAAATGTATCTATAAGAAGCAATTTCTGGAGAGGGGAAAGCCGAGAAGGAAAAACTCTGGCGGAATCTCCCAGGCATGGATCACTCCACTGAGTTCCTTCGAAACTTTGAAACAGCAAGATCCAAAAGATATCTGGATCTTAGTAAGAAACAATTACACCTCCTCACTGGCTTTCTTACAGGACACTTTCCCCTCAAGAAGCACCTGTTGGGGATGGAATTATCGGACACTGACTAGTGTAGGTTCTGTGGGGAGGAGGAAGAAACCCCCATTCACCTAGTCACGGAATGCTTTGCCATTGCGAGCCTAAGGAGAGAATGCCTTGAGCGAGATACTCGTAAGAGTTATGTACTAGCCTCGTTGAAGCTTTCACAGATATTGGATTTCATCAGATCTTTAAGCCGAGATCACAGGTCGAGGCCAAATGTTCACTCGAATGTGCCATGAAAACACTAACTTTATACGCACGAAATACAAACAACATTTTTGGTACAACTGTGTATGTCAATTTATATCGTCTGAAACATAATTATTACAAATAATGCTTCCAAGACAATATTTCTATGCATCTAGTGATCTGTATGTGTCGTTTTTAAAGGAACTGTTAAGAAAAGAGTTTTTTTCTGTGACGGAAAGTTATATTTTGTGACCAGGTCACAATATACAACTTTTTACGAAATAACTTCGTCGGGAGACAACATAACCTAGAGCTACAATCTAATACTTTTCTCCCTTGTACCTATAATAAATAGCTATTTTTAACGGTGAAAAAACTGACTTTTTTTGAAGGTGGAAAAAAAAGTTTTTTGACAGTTGTACAAAAACGTGCCTTTTCCTATAATCTCAAATATGGCTTGGGATGAATAGCTGAAAAATTGGCTGATTTATTTTCATTCAATATCTAATCGATCCCCCAATACCCTTTGCATAGAAATGATATGAATAGTTAAAGAAAACTTAGCGTCCCAAAGAGAGAATCTAAAAACTCCAACTTTGTCAAGGACTGACTAAAAATTGAATAAGACTAATGGCTAATTGTTCTCACAAATTATGCCCATAATTATTTTGGGTAAATATCTAGTTTACCGCCCAGTTACCGATTTTCAAAATATTTGGCAAATTGTTTCGTTATGATGTTGTGTGGCATCAGCCACAGTTTCAATTTGAGAACCGGCAAATCAATATTTCCCAAGAAAATGGAAAAAGAAATTCTTTGAATCGTTCATAATTCAGTGCCATTTGTCTTAATACGAGCCGGACCTCTGTTTTGTCAGTGAAAAGTAAGAAAAATTACTTACTTTTAAATGGAAAAAAGATCTGCTCTGATTAAGAGTAGTGACACTTGAATAATGAACGACTTATTGAAAGTATTTTTCGATGTTCTCGGGAAACATTGATTTACCGGTGCTCAAATTGAAACTGTAGCATCACAACGTCATAACGAAACAATATACCTACCAAAGATTTTAAAAATCGGTAAACTTCACCTTTTACAGTTGTAATTCAGAAAATCAAAGTTCAATTTCAGAGAAGGGAACATGTATTTCAGAATAGGAATATGTAATTCAGAAAACAGAAATTGAATTTCAGAATAGTTAATTCAATTTCAGAAAAACGAAATTGAAATTCAGAATAGTGAATTGAAATTCAGAAATGGCAAATTCAATTTCAGAAAAGGAAAATTGTAATTCAGAAGTTATGAATTAGAATAGCATTGAAGGATGTGCCAGTTGGTCAATGAAAATTTATATAGATAGAATATCCCAAGATCACAAGATTTCTCTTCCTGAGAAATGATTTTGTATTTTTAAAGTTTGTTTTTTCCCGTCTTTGATTGTATAATATTACCTGGTACCCAAACCACTACTTTTCTTGGCAAATAAATAATTCATTACATAATATTATGTAGATATATGTACTATAAAACATAGATATAAATAGGTACATATTCATGTTCATTATATCTCGAGTATATGCAACCAATTCTGAATTACAATTTCCTTGAATTACAATTTCCCATTTCTGAATTTCAAATCACCAATTCTGAATTACAATTTATATATTCTGAAATTCAAATTACTTTTTCTGAATTACATATCACTATTCTGAAATTCAAATTACGCTTTCTGAATTACATATCACTATTCTGAAATTCAAATCACCATTTCTGAATATCAATTTACTATTATGAATTACGATTTCCATCTTCTGAAATTCAATTTGCTATTCTGAATTATATTTTACGTTTTCTGAATTACAATTGGAAAAGGTGTAGATATTAAATTGGGCGGTAAACTAGATATTTAATTATGCAACTTGTTCATATTGTGATGGGGCGATTTCTGAACACAGACTGGAAGACCTTGAAAGAATGTATTGGAAAAATAGCCACTGTGCAGAATGCCTTTTTGCAGATGATCTAATAAGTAGTTATTTGTATACGGGAGAAATTACCATAATTCCAACAATTATTTCGGTGTCTACATGATAATCCCAAGTTTCTCGTTAATTTTCAGTAATAGCTCGAAGTAACATTTGCGCTGTCATTGCAAATTTGAAAAACGCAAGTTGTTATTCCATTATTTTATGTTGAGAATATGGAATTATGTTCCCAACTTGCATATTAAAGACAGGTCGATATCTCGTTGCCTCCGTTAATATTGGGTTGATGAAAACGCCCAAGTTTCTCACAACTATTTATTATTTTCAGTTCGATCTCTGAACATCCTTTATCAATTTTCTCTTCGATAGAAGTAATTTTTTCGAATCTAATTATCATTGAACAAAATATACAGATTACAGGGTGTTTGGTAGTTGGACGTGATCCTTTTAAGGAGATATACTAGACGTCATTTTCAGCAAAAACTGCGTCTAGTGGAGCATGTTCCGAAAATCTACAGTTACGATGACATGGCAATTCTTTGAAATTTTCTAGTTAATTATCGAAAGTAGTTGATTTTGTGAAAACTAATTAACTTTAACTATTCCAGGAATATTTTTTTCAATGCTTCGAGAGACGGTCCTCATTTCCTGCGAAAAAGTATTCACTTAAATTTTGATAACCCGAGATCTACAGGATCATGCATAGCTGCACATATTTCCTAATAAAATTTTCATGAAAGAATTGAGAATCACTCGTAAAAAGTACAATCATACAGGTTTGGAAAATTCACTCGGAAACATAGGATTTAGCCTAACAATCTCCATATCGTTGTGGCTCCAATATATCAGTGAAAGAATCAAAACATTAGTGCGATGCCATATCAAATAATAATCTGGTCATCGCGAAATGCCGCTGGAAAGTGGTAGTGGGGATCTGTCGGGTCTCTCAACTCGACCTGCGTGCGCTAAGGTATCCGTCGCCATACATAGAATTTAATGTTTGTAATTATTTATTATAATATAACATATTTGATTTTTTGAATAATTACCAGAATACAATTCCGATTGTGCTGAGATTCCGCATTTATACCGGGTGGCCCACCACTGACGCGATGGTCATTTTGAGGGTGTAAATGAAGATACTTTGAAAATCTTTTTTTGGGGTGAGTGTAAGGTAACCAGAATCACAATTTGAAATTATTTCCATATATACAGGGTGCTCAAATACAAAGATACAGACCAGATTTACACTTTTTTGAATGTGACACCCTACATATGACCTCAAAAAAGGAAAGGCAAACTCAAATTATGATGAGTTTCTTCAAATCACTCTGTACATTTGATGCACTATTCATGAGAAAATCGCGAAAAATTTAAATTATGGAGTCATTTTAATTGGTAATTTATGAATTAATCAGTTACTCAAGCGATATAGACTATATTTTTTGAGTCAACATAAGAGCTAATCCCATAAAGAGAAAAAAATTTGAACTCTGGAATGTACAGAGTGGTCATAATTAATTCTCAAACATCTTACAAATAATGGTCAAAAACTTTCTTATTTCAAATGGCACGCCTGGTATTCCTTCGTCTCGTTGAACGCAAATTAATTTCGAAACTTGTTTTCCTTTACCTAAACCTGATAGTTCAATTCTCGATTTTAAATTCTCAACACATTAAACAGGCATCTGAGTAATTAATTTTTTCAGATTGTAACTGTCAAATCACTCATCATAGAAAATTTGTCTATGATTATCACTATACATAAAATTGTCGGTTTACTAGTTTTGAATGAAAATCAAAAATTGCAGGGAAACTATCAGGTTAAGGTATAGGAAAACCTTTTGAGAAAAGTTTCAAAATTAATTTTTGCGTTCAACGAGATGAAGACATAACGGGCGTGTCATTTGAAATGAGAAAGTTTTTCACCATTATTCGTAGTAGATGATTGAGAATTAATTATGATCACTCTGTACATTACAGATTTCAAATTTTTTCTTCTTTATGGGACTAGTTAATGAGTCTACCCAAAAAAATATTGTCTGTATGGCTCTCGTAACTGATTCCTTCAAAAATTACTAATTAAAATGACCCCATATTTCATATTTTTCTCGTAAATGGTTCATCAAATGTACAGAGTGATCTGAAGAAACTCATCATAATTTGAGCTTGCCTTTCCTTTTTTGAGGTCATATATAGGATGTCATATCGGAAAAAATTGTAACTTTGGGCTGTATCTTTTTATTGGAACACCCTGTATATATGGAAATAATTTTAAATTGTGCTTCTGGTTACCCTACATTCACCACAAAAAATATAAATATATGAATTCAAAATATCATCATTTACACCCTCGAAATGACCCTCGCGTCAGTGGTGGGTCACCCAGAATACAGGGTGTCCCAAAACTCGACGTCAACCCGGAACCGGGTGAAAAGGCAAGAAATGCTGGTTGCCAGAAAAATATAATAAAAAATCTAAGTTGCATATTTTCAAAATAATGGGCATTAAAAAAACACGCCAAATTCCACACCCTGTGACAGTCTTTTCGCTCCTGTTACCACAAATATCAACTTTTTCCAACTTTTTTTTTGCTGTGTAACCTTGAATAATGCTTGTCTGAACTGTAATCAAAATTTGGATACCAGGTGCTCTAGGTTTCATGAAAATAGGGCTAGTTTCAACTGACTGTATTGAAAAAAAATGTACTACGCAAGTTTGGCAAGTTTTGTCAAAAGTTGGCGCATTTAGTAAGGTTTCCAAAATGGTATAATACTTGTTAAACTGTAGCTGCCGTATTTCAAATTTATTTTCGATTGCATTTGAATACACTTTTCCTTAAACTGCTTCCCAGTAAAAAAGTCCAATGGATTCAAGACCGGTGAACGGCCCGGCCACCAGATTGGACCAGAACGTCCGATACATCTTCCGGGAAAAAATGTTACCAGAAAAAAAATTTCCAAAGAAATTTCTCAGGAGAAATTTTTTCTGGAAAAATCATTTTCTCTGGAAATTTTTTTTCTGGTAACATTTTTTCCCGGAAGATGTATCGGACATTCTGGTCCAATCTGGTGGCCGGCCCGTTCACCGGACTTGAATCTATTGGACTTTTTTACTGGGAAAAAATTTAAGAGAACGTGTATTCAAAAGCAATCGAAAATACATTTGAACTACGGCAGCTACAGTTCAACAAGTATTATACCATTTTGGAATCCTTACTAAATGCGCCAACTCTTGACAAAACATGCCAAACTTGCGTAGTACATTTTTTTCAATACAGTCATTTGAAACTAGGCAATTGTTTATTTTGAATTATGTTTCTGAGAAGCAAGCCCTATTTTTATGAAACCTAGAGCAGCTGGTATTCAAATTCTGATTACAGTTTAGACAAGCATTATTCAAGATTACACAGCAAAAAAAAAGTTGGAAAAAGTTGATATTTGTGGCAACAGGAGCGAAAAGACTGTCACAGGGTGTGGAATTTTGCGTGTTTTTTTTAATGCCCATTATTTTAGAATCATGCAACTTAGATTTTTTTTATATTTTTCTGACAACCAGCATTACTTGCCTTTTCACCCGGTTCCGGGTTGACGTCGAGTTTTGGGACACCCTGTATTTGGTATCAATCTCAAATACCATATAAAATTTTGAGGTAATAGTCTTATTGCCCCACCAATGAACGAGCGCTCAAAAGCTCTTGCTCAGGACTTTTCTCAATTTTTTTTTTCTGAATTACATATTCATATTCTGAAATACATGAAACGAAACTTTGATTATCCGAATTACAACTGTAAAAAGTATAGTTTATTGTGTTTCTATTGATCAACAGTTCAAAGACTCAAAGAAGGCGTTCTATCCGAATTCCTTTAAGAATAGTTTTGATGAGTTGATCGACGGTAATTCGCATCAATCTGACGTGTATCTTCTCAGTGAAGATACGCCAGCGACAATGTCATGTTTTCGTAATCAGTAAATTTAGTTTATCCCAATTTGTACTCAGAGTGTATCATCCGATCCTACGCCTTCCAATTTGCCGTACATGTCAACGGATGAGTCCAACGCCTACTATCGATTTAATTAGGAGAGGTTTAAGTAGGTTTAAGAGAGTAATTTGAGGTAAAAAGCAAGGAGATGTTCGCTTGGTAAAAGCGCCGCGCGAAGAGGAAATTAAATCGTGATTTGTATGTTGCTGCTAGTAGTACAATGTACTGGGTGATCAACTAATGAATTCCGATGAAAAAGCGCTCTAAAATTGTTTTGAATAGGAATAGAGAAGTGTGGTTGGTCTTAAACGACGGAGGGGTTCAGGGTTCATGGAAATTCAGTCGCCATGGATGCCTGAGCGCGCTTATGACCAAAATCAACATTTTTTCTCTGATGAAGCCCATTTTCATCTCAACGGCTATGTTAACCAAAAAAATTGCCGGTATTGGTCTTCAGAAAACCCCTAAGAGAAACATGAAACTCAATTGCATAGTCTGAAGGTCACAGTTTGGTGTGCAATACAAGCAAAAGGCATTATTGGCCCGTACTTTTTTAAGACGGACGCAGACGAGCATAACAGTGTTTTCATGATACATTCATTTTATCAATGTTCATTCAAAATATAAATTTCACTCGAATCGGATATCTTGTTATGAAAATATAAAGATTCTTCTTTCCAATATTCCAATTGAATTTGCTATGATTCTGTAAAAACTATGGCCAAAAAAACTTGCATTAACATTCAGTATGTCAATCTTCATACACAAAATTAATTTCACTTGAATCGGATATCTTTTCATGGAAATATGAAATTTCTTATTTTCAATATTCCAATAGAATGTTCTATTGTTCTGTGTACACTATGGCCACAAAATTTTGAATGAGCTTTATTATGAGCATCTTGCACGTGCCAGAGCAACATTTCACTTCGATTAGTTATGTTTTGTCTGAGATATTGAGGAACGAAAATTTTGAATGGCCATATTTTAGCGGACGTACGGCCTCACCGATAGAATTGAATTTCACCATGAATTCGCCATCAAGAAGTCGAATGCTATTGTTTAAGACCATTTCAGCTCAAAATTTGAAAATTACAATCTTTTTGGCGAAACGATATAGCACTCTTTTAGGTAGAACGAGCGCTGAAAAATTTTGGAGTTACTTTATTTGGTGTTAATCAACTGACAGTTTATATAAAATGAGTTTTCAAAAGTCTGTATTTTTTTATAACAATTTCACCATAATTCATTAATTCCATTGTGTTTCTTCGCGGTTACTATTCACCCTAAAAAACCTTATTTTTCGGAAGTGTTACGTAAATAACTATTTTATTTTTGTATGATTTTCATCCTCTTTAAGACCAGAGCGATGTTTGTAGATAACAAAAACTATACATATTTAATTGGTTGAAGGAACCCATTTAACAGATTCAACAAACCGGATTTTCGATAAAATGTAAAAAAATCATATCAGACCGTACCTACATCAGATTGATTTCGGCAATAAATACTTAATATCTAGGATAATACTTTCCGATCCATAATTCGCAAAATTTTCATCGTAATAAATCAAGAAGATAGGGAGACGAATAAATTGACTATTTTATCTCACCTAGATGAACTGAAAATCCATTTCGATGTAATCCAAACTAAAAATTAATGTTATGAATTAGAAAGGAAAGTTCTTATCGAAAATTATATAAAACCACTGAATTCCTATCAAAAAAGTGTCTTTTAATGTGTTTGTTTCAAGTTTATACAAACAGGAACGGAGATAATGACCAAAACTGAGATTCTCTAAACATCATTTTTAGATGAAAACAGAATAATATAGACCCAAACAATTGAGGGCATTATGAGTTTCTTGTAAAAAGATGACCGAAATGTGTCTTTCATGTTTTCTATCTCATGACCAAAGATTTAATAATTGATTCGTAAAAACCCATAGTGGTAGTATTGAAGGAGGTGAATTGAGAGTCTTAGAAACCACTATATGAGTGATAAATATCTTTATTTGAAGGCTGACATGTTTCGGCGTACTGCCATTTTCAAAGCCATACTGAAATAATTAAAGGATCGAATTAAAACGTTGAATTTAGTTGTAATCGAGTCGAAAAAATATGATTAATATGAGTTTCGTGTAAATTTGAAAATAGTTTTAGGTAAGATAAAAGAAAACGATGGGACATAAACAAACAAATAAATAAATATTCTCGTTTGCTTATTTATTTATTTGTTTGTTTATGTCCCATCGTTTTCTTTTATCTAACCTAAAACTATTTTCAAATTTACACGAAACTCATATTAATCATATTTTTTCGACTCGATTACAACTAAATTCAACTTTTAATTCGATCCTTTTATTATTTCAGTATGGATTTGAAAATGGCAGTACGCCGAAACATGTCAGCCTTCAAATAAAGATATTTATCACTCATATAGTGGTTTCTTAGACTCTCAATTCACCTCCTTTAATAATTGATCCTTCGAATAAAGTTCTTGGATTTGATCTTCCACAGGTCATGGACGTTGCAATAGTATGCTTTTCGAATGGAATTCAGTTGAAAGTCCTAGTTACGAATGCAGAGAAGCAGAGGAGACTATTGAACATCTGATAAATAATTGTTCCATACAATATAAATTTCAGGATGACTAGAGAGCTATACATGAAATTACCGAGTCGTTTTTGAATTAGGTTGTAAATTTAAAATCGATTAAATAGAGTTTCAATCATTTTATTTTTCTGTTCCTTTTTCTGCTTCGTTTTTTTATTTATTTATTTATTAAACAATTTACAGCTGTTTCAGATTCAGAATTCTGAAGGCATCTTGGAGAAGGTTATCGGTTGGACTAAATAAAGAAGAAATCCTTCAATATTCATATAGTTTTTTAGTTTTATTTCCGTAAGAACGGCGAGACAGGTTTTTTTCTACTGAGGTTTTTCGCTGAGTTCTGGTATCATATGAAAAATTGGTATGGTAGGTACCCCGTTTTGGACTAATCTCACTTGTGGATTTTTATTTTTGTTTTATGTATTGTAACGGGTGTTTTTTTAGGAGGTTTGTTTTTTCGATAGATGTCGTTTTATTTTATGACAGTTGTTTTGACAGCTAAAAGTGGCATTTCTACTCAGTATTGTTTGGCAAATCATTATGAATAGGTTAACTCCAGAACAACGTTTTCAAATCGTGGAAATTTATTTTCAAAATCAGTGTTCAATTAAAAATGTTTATAGAGCACTTCGTGAATTTTATGGTGCACATAATCGTCCGTCAGAGACCACCATAAAGAACGTAATTACCAAATTTCGGTCTACATTCAACATTCACTCTTTTGGATGCCAAGCCACCGACAGTTACTGTTTGGTGCGGTCTATGGGCTGGTGGGATCATCGGTCCATATTTCTTTAAAAATGAGGAAGGACGACGCGTTACCGTGAATGGAAATCGATACAGAACCATGATCAATGAGTTTTTGTTGCCAAATCTTGAAGATATGGATATGGATGAAATGTGGTTTCAACAAGATGGTGCCACTTGCCATACAGCACGTGAAACAATCGACTTATTGAAAGAAACTTTCAACGACAACATTATTTCGAGAAATGGTCCGGTGAATTGGCCTCCGCGTTCGTGCGATTTGACGCCACTCGATTACTTTTTGTGGGGATACGTGAAGTCATTGGTTTATGTGGGTAAACCTCAATCGATTGACGCTTTGGAAACCAATATTCAACGTGTCATTGCTGACATAAGCCCTCAAAGGTTCGAAAAAGTGGTCAAAAATTGGACCTCCAGAATGACATTAGTGAAAAATAGTCGTGGTGGCCATATGCCACAAATTGTATTTAAATGTTAAATGCCAATAAATTATCTACCAAATAAAAAAAAATTTGGTCATTTCATAATTTTATATGTGTTTTATTCAAAAATAAAATCGGTAACCTCTTAAAAAAACACCCGTTATTATGTTAGCTCTTGATTTCAGAAGAAAAAAATTATCTCATGGGGTTAAAAAGTTGTAGTTCAGGGATCACCAATTCTGGTCACCCTGTACGCAAACAACTTCTAGAATTCTTTTAACTTTCATTCAGGTACACTATCTGAAGAAATTCAAATCTATACTGGGCTTGTGATCTACACCGTAGCTTTTCCAGGCACGCGTCAGCCCGTTGATCCGTAAAGAATTTCTAATTAAACCTATGGACAAACCGAAACACCGAAACAACCCACTAACATGCCACCCCCTCCCCTAAGAGGTGAAAACTCCGAAATTATCAAAGTTTCCTCGCCGCTACGACTCGGATATGGAGAAATGTTTTGTTGTGTTTCCTGTTTTCCCAGTAGATTAAAATGAGAATGGCCATTTTCCGTAATAAGAAACTTCCTTTTACGCTGATAAAGGAATATTATTTCGCGATTTTCGACGGAAATATAGCCCAGTTTTTTTCCAATTCATTTTTGCTCTTTTTCCCCCGTTTCTAAATTCTGAAAGTATTGCTATTTATCTTGAGTTTCAATCTAGAAAACCGAGTGGGGGAGTTTCTTTGCTGACTGCAACCTCAATCATAGGAATTCGAGATATGTTTGAATGAAAGGGCAGTATAGGTCTCCGCCTTTTGCTGTAAGGGAGATAAATTGGAGGAACAGAAAATTTTGCACAGAGATAAAACAGCTTGGCAATCTCAAGATTATCTTTATATCGTTTCGAGTTATTAACGACAGATATCGATTGAAATATAATTATAACAATTAAAAAAAATTTAATTAAGATGAAATGCTCCTGCGTAAATCCTTGCACTAATTTGTTAGGAGCGAATCGGTTTTGAAAAAATTGTTGCCTAACAGTAAAACTAAAAGTAAATAAAAAGGATACCGTAACGTTTTGGTGTCTATATCAGACACCTTCTTCAGACAAACTTGGAAAATCTTTGAAATTGTGTCTTTTTTCGTGTTGTAGTCTAATTAGACTATACAATTCCAAAGATTTTCCAAATTTGTTTGAAGAAGAAGTCTGATATAGACACCAAAACGTTACGGTATCCTTTTCATTTATTTACTTTTAGTTTTACTGTTAGGCAACAATTTTTTCAAAACCGATTCGCTCCTTACAAATTAGTGCAAGGATTTACGCAGGAGCATTTCATCCTAATTACATTTTTTTAATTGTTATAATTATATTTCAATCATTTCATTCATTTATTTCCCCTTTTAGTGGGAAAATCTTTGGAATTGTATAGTCTAATTAGACTACAAATGGAAAAAAAAACACAATTTCAGAGATTTTCCAAGTTTTCTAGAAAGGCAGAATTCTCCCAGTAAAACTAAAAGAGGAAATGAATGAAAAGGATAACGTTTTGGTGTCTATATCAGACTCCTTCTTCAGACAAACTCGGAAAATCTTTAGAATTGTGTCTTTTTTCCAAAGATTTTTCGAGTTTGTCTCAAGAATGATAGAGTGGTAGACACCAAAACGTTACGTTATCCTTTTCATTTATTTCTTTTTTTAGTTTTACTAGGCCTTTCTAGAAAACTTGGGAAATCTTTGGAGTGGTGTCTTTTTTCGTTTATAGTTTAATTAGACTACACAATTTCAAATCTAAATGATCTCAATTGAACATTTTCAAAGACTGGGAGTGAAAACCTCTTTCTTGAAAACACTATGCACCTCCGGACCTACATTTTTTGAAATTTTTTTTCATAAAATGATCTGAGGAAACACACCTTTCATTTTTTCGGTGTTATTCATATACACCCTGTAGAATTAGTTACGGAATATCTAACTTCTGATAATAATGATATATTATTTGTGCTATTTCTATCATATTTAATTCATATGCTTAACTTTTTGGCCTATAGGTGGGAATAAACTTTAGACGTTCAGAAAATCAGCTTTCGTCGCTCTTTGAACAGCAAGGTTTGATAAATCTGAATTATTTGAGTTACTTTCATGATATATGTAAAGTATCTGCCGATTACCAGCTCAACAGACAAGGAAACATTGAATCGATGATTATTAATATCATATGGCGTCTGATGGAATTATATTACGTTTAAGGTAATAGATAATACCACAAAACCAATTATAGGTATGCGAATCGATACTAGACTATTTCGCAGATTATTATTGAACCTGACTGAAGGCATGGTCGATACTAATGCGCTTAGTTATCTAGTCACCAATAGAATAAGATGAATCATACAAAAAACCTGAGTTTTCTCAGTGGTGTACTGGGTGTCCTAAATTCGTTGTCTAGTGAGGGGATCTCAGAAACCCGATGAGCTAGAACAAAATGTAATAAAGAAAAATTGATTACTTCAATGAATTCTACTGAAAAAAGTACCTGTATAATGTTTTAGTTTCATGTTTATAACTTCAGTAATAAAGAAATTATGAGAACTTTTCATTTGACGCCATTTTCCAATTTTCTCTAATAGCTCGAAAACGGTTTGACTTAGAAGGTTGCGGTTTTCACCAAATGAATTCTCTCGAAAATCGAGCCCAAAAATTGCCACTAATTTTGTTCAGGCTCATCGGGTTTCTGAGATCCCCTCACTAGACAACGAACTTAGGACACCCGGTACAGGTGGCCAGAATTGGCACATGAATTGAATGTCACATTGAGGTCATCTTTTTTCGGGAAACTCATGTTGCCGTCAATAGCATGGCTCTATCGTCTTTTGTTTTCGAGTTATAAGCCAAAATTGACATTTAGACAATTTGGATAAATAAAAATTTAAGCCTGAAGCTCTAAATAGGTGCTTTTTAGAGCTCGTTCATTGGTATTTTGTGGGTTTTATGCATCGAGATATAATAGAGAACAGACGCTATGACGTAAAATTGAGAAAGGAAAAATAGTACCACTGGGCGGGGCTAAGTCGAGGACCAATACGGCGGAAAGTTCAGGGGTGAATTAAGTTGCCAGTTTTTTCTTTTAACAAATTTCATCCAAAAAATCCGACGGGTTGGGTCTTTAGGAATCCTGTTCAAATAAGGTCAATTGAATATCAAATAAACAATTTTATTTCAGGCGATAACACATATAAAAAGATATCAGATTTCCAAGACAGACTTGCAAAAATTTCGAATCAGGATCTGTTCAGTACTCATCTCTACCTGTGATATGTTTTTGCTCTAATTTTCTTCTTATGTTTCTTCTCTGCTTGAAGAAAGCCTTACAGTGCACGATACCATTTTATTGTATATTATCAAGCAAAAAAAAACACAATTTAACTAGAAACAGACGCAAGAATCACAATTCGTCCAGAAAATTCAACGATTGTCAAATTTGACATTTAGTGGTAGTAATATGTCGCATCTGATACCACGTTTATTTCAATGGTTGCAACTCTATACTATCCTATCTCTAAGGTTTTATGGGACTTGACATTCATGCTAAGTATATGAATACAAAATTTCAGCAGGATCGGAATTATATTCTGGAAATTATTCAAAAAATGAAAGATGTAAAAATTAATAATTAAGATGATGCAATCTTTTTTACACTTTGCATGAACATTTAGTACCTATATCAATCTTCATATACCTACAAATTTAATGTGACTTGAATCGGATATATTTTTATGGAAATAAATATTCTTATTTTCAATATTCCAATTGAATTATCTATGATTCTGTTTACAGTATAGCCACAAAATGTTGCATGAGGCTTATACAGGGTGGCCATTTGAAAACGAAACAGACGAGATTACAGACGAAATAAATTTTTTCGATAGAAATGCTCGGACAGGTCGATTTCTGTTTCGAGGGGGACAACTTAATATGTAGGTTACGGACGCATAGCGCTTCAACCCTTGCTACTACAACCCTCACCCCCAATTTTTGAATAGGGAAGATGGGGTGGGTGATACCTCATTTGAAAGGTATTTTTATACTGATTTCAGCACAGTAATTGTTTTTTCATTTTATGCATTAGTTCTCGAAATATTCTTAACTAAGTATTTGAAAATGAAGTGGTGTTTTCATGGCACTTGTAGTGTTTTCTTTGTGAAAAATCGACATTTTGAGCTTCAAAACAACCATGTTTATCTAAATGTCGTTGTCGTTGGCGAATATTTTCGGAGATATGAATTTTTCTATGTTAAGGGGGGCGTTTTAACCCCCTGGATCCCTTTGCAAGTGGATGAAATTTTCAGGGAATAATGATATTAATATTGTTAACCTACTTGCCAAATCTTATTATGCGCCGGCGAATATTTTCGGAGATATGAATTTTTCCATGTTAAGGGGGGCGTTTTAACCCCCTGGATCCCTTTGCAAGTGAATGAAATTTTCAGGGAATAATGTTATTAATACTTTTAACCTACGTACCAAATCTTATTATGCGCCGGCGAGTATTTTCGGAGATATGAATTTTTCTATGTTAAGGGGGGCGTTTTAACCCCCTGGATCCCTTTGCAAGTGGATGAAATTTTCAGGGAATAATGATATTAATATTGTTAACCTACGTGCCAAATCTTATTATGCGCCGGCGAATATTTTCGGAGATATGAATTTTTCTATGTTAAGGGGGGCGTTTTAACCCCCTGGATCCCTTTGCAAGTGGATGAAATTTTCAGGGAATAATGATATTAATATTGTTAACCTACTTGCCAAATCTTACACTACAAGTGCCATGAAAACACCACTTCATTTTCAAATACTTAGTTAAGAATATTTCGAGAACTAATGCATAAAATGAAAAAACAATTACTGTGCTGAAATCAGTATAAAAATACCTTTCAAATGAGGTATCACTCATCCCATCTTCCCTATTCAAAAATTGGGGTGAGGGTTGTAGTAGCAAGGGTTGAAGCGCTATGCGTCCGTAACCTACATCTTAAGTTGTCCCCCTCGAAACAGAAATCGACCTGTCCGAGCACTTCTATCGAAAAAATTTATTTCGTCTGTAATCTCGTCTGTTTCGTTTTCAAATGGCCACCCTGTATTATGATCATCTTACATGTGGTTCATATCGATTGGTTCCGTTTTGTCTGAGATGTTATTCATTACGCAAGATCATACGCGTTCTCTATTTCGCTCCTTTTCGAGCTTGCCTGAAAACTGACCAATCAGATTCATTCATTACCACCAAAACTGTTCAGCAAGCTCAAATCCAGAACTTTTCACAACAAAAGTTATTCAATTCCATTCGTTCAATCCTGATAACCAAATAATAATATTGTATCGGTACGTAAAATATGAATTTAAATTTTCAACTATAAACTGGGCCGCAAAAACAAATTCCATCGAAACGGACGCAGCAAAGTACGTAGTTGGATAAATAAAAATTGATTTTATTCGCGTATAACAGCATGCACAAAGTTTCGTCATGCAATTTCGACGGCAATTCGAAACTCCCCTTTTTGCTTGTCCAAACTTCCACCCTGTAATAAAATCCAAAGTTTCGAATGTCCGATTTTATTTCAATATGTTTATAAAGTGCAACTTTGGAACGCTGGAGCACGAGGGGAATAGGGAGGACTACATAGTGCTACTTGTTATTTTGCAGCATCCAGAAATGCGATTCGTTTTATTCGTTGGCATAACTGGGAGCCGTTGTACATCAATTAAACTATGTTGAATTAAATATTTGTCCCCGAGTTTTTCGTTACTTTTTGAAATTGTCTCGTATTTTGAAAATATTTTGATATAATTCTTAATAACTAACTATTTACAATGTTGACTATGTTACAGAACAGAACCATAAAAAATGCAATTGGAATATTGAAAGAAGGAAACTTCATATTTCCATAAAAAGATATCCGATTCGAGTGAATTTTTTTTGTGAATGGAGATCGATATACTGAATGTTCATCCAAAATTTCGTGGCCATAGTGTCAACAAAACCATAGAAAATTCAATTGAAATATTGAGAAGAAGAAAATTTATATTTCCATAACAGAATATTCGATTCGAGTGAAATTTCTTTTGTGAATGAAAACTGATATATTGAATGTTCATGAATAATTTCAAGAGGATCGCATCATTAGAACCATAGAAATAATTTTCTTTTCAATTTATATTTTTCACATATTTCATTTTCTGAATAATTTCAACCATATTATTTCGATTTTGCTGAGATTCTGCATTCATATATTTGGTATCAATTTAAGTCCCATTTAGTTATAGTCTTATTGCTTCACTAATGAACGAGCGCGCAAAACCTCCTGCTCAGGGCTTTTCTTAAAATTTTTGGGAATAGTTGCCCCCCATGAAAATACTGGGAAGGTGAAATGCCCTCAATACCGTGTGAATCCAAAACGAAACCAACTTCAGGGAGATTTTCACGCCCAAAACAGCAACTTCTTCTAAAACACATGGATCGCATTAACAACAATATTGTTATCGTTATGAGATAAGCCCAAGTTCCCACAAAAAAGCCTTGTTCTGGTCATTCCTTCTCTATGGTGAGACTAAAGGCGTTTACTCAGGGTTACTAATCGATCCACTGGGTCACGTGACGGATCTACTCAAATCACGGACCCGGGTTCTAAGTTTACGAACACATCAGGTTTAGGATTTGAAGTGACAGTCGTATCAATAAAATAACCAAATATTTTATGGATTTATTTTTTCAGTCCCAGTTTATTGTCTGATTCTCTCTATTTTCCTTGCATTTATTGGCTTTTGTTAAATATTTCTTGTAATTTCTGGTGTGTCCTTCCATGTTCAATGTTATTTTTGAGTAACCATGTTAAAGAAGTAGAGAATATATGAAATTACTAAGATAAGAATAGTAGACTCATTCCCGCCTTTTTAAAATACAAAATTGAACTGCAGTGCGCATGCGGTGACTCTACGACCCTGCTCTCGTGTAGGGTTACGATAGATCAACCTGAGTCAGTGATCGAGTTAATAGCACCGTACTTTCCGAACACGGGTTGTATGTTCGGGTTAGGTAAACGAACGCGAAGGTTAGGGATCGAGTTAACCCGAGTAAGTATCCGAAAACGCCTTATTTGTGTCGTCAGAAAAGTAGCAAGTTATTTTTTGGTGTTATCTCTTTGGCTACATTGATGTAAACAAGAAAGAATAGGTGCTTTAACCAGGTTTACCTTCGTCATTTGAGGACGTAAGACTTCGAATTTATACATACCGGCTGGCCATTTCTCCAGAGAGAATGAACTCACATCTTTTCTGATAATTGGTGAGCAGGTTGGAAAAAGCGTGCCGAACAGTTTAAATGGCACCTGCGGCAGGTGATGGGCGAGCAGCAGTATTTCAACATTGATATACAGATGTTCTTCTTTCAAGGACTAAACTAAATGAGAATATTACCAAAAAACATTCTATATTAAGTGTTCGATATAGAGATGTGTATTGAAACACCTCTTGAGCGCTCGTTCAACTTAAACGAGTGCTATATCGTTCTATCCAAATGTCGGTTTTTTTGACTCCTTGATAACGTTTTCTGCTGAATATCCCAAGGAGATCGGACAGAATATTGTTGAATCAATTCTGAAATTTTCTGTAAATCAGAAGAGACATGTTTGGTGCAGACTGAATCACTTGATGAAACTACGTACAAGCGAGATAATGATTGGAACGCAAAAATTACTCTTATACTGAATGTACAAAACATTTTCCTAAGAATAGGACATTCTTAATCCAAGAACTGCGTTTGTGTAGTTCTCCAGAGATGAGTTACAGTGTTTTTTGTGAGTAGGCCGATTACTATCACTAATTATTTTTTCGATGTGCAAATCAAACAAGAGCTTTTTATCAAAAAGAACACCCACCTACTTCTAAAAATTTCAAAAACTATGAGAACCTTTTGAACCATTTCAACAAAGAATCATGATCTTATATGAAAATATTGTTTTCTCAAAATGAACATCCGCGCAAAAACTTGAGAATTCAATTCAGAGCTTTTCACGATATTCTCTAATTCAATATGTGGTCCAACCTGTATATATTTCAATCTTTAGAATCAAATTTGAAAAATATTCGTCGATTTCATAGAACTTAAATAATATACCACTTTCATCCCTATATTCGTAATGTGTGAAGATCCTTCTGATATACAGGGTACCTGTGAACAAATGCAAGGTACTAAGGGAGATGATTCCTCGATGAAAATAAGCAGGGGTAGTTCCTAAATTTTTTGAAACCGACTCCCCCTTCAAGATACAGCCTTTGGAAGGCGATGACAGTGTTTTAAATTTTTTTTATGGTTCATTAAGTAGATGCTACTCACACAATTTTTTTGTGATCTCACAATTTTTTTATTGAGGATTGAAAATAATAACGATTTTCGAAAAATGAAATTCTCCTATGATTTCCTATTCAATTCCGGAAAAAAAGTGTACCGCAAAATTTCGATGCAGTCTATACTTTCCTCGGAAAAAAATAAAACTTACAAGCAGTTATGATCACTGTTCATTCCATTCCATCGTATAAGTGTTCCATAGAACGAATATTCTAAGATATTGTTTATGCTCAAAATTGGTTTTGTCACTCATGCTTGATAATCGAAAGAAAGTTTCACTTATGGAATTTAAATATTACGGATATAATTTTCCTCTAGAAATTAGTAATTAAACCTTCGAAAAGATTTATATCTCCTATCATAGACATACAATATCTTAGAATGTCCATTCTATGATATATTAATACGATGAAATTAAATGAATTGATCATAATTGCTTGTAACGACTGTATCGTAATTTTGCTGGAGACTTTTTTTCTTCAAGAAAGAATTTTATTTTTCGAAAATCAATCCCACGAGAACAATTTTTGAACGAAAATCATAGCGGGTTGTTATTTTCAACCCCTAATAATGAAGTTATGAGATCTAACAAAATTGTGCGAGTAACATCTATTCAGGGCTTCATATTATGTTCAATTTTATGACTCAGTGTTTTTAAGAAGCCTTAATTAAAAACTGTCAATTCGTCATAGCCTTCCAAAGGCTGTATCTTGGAAAGGGAGTCGATTTCGAACAAAATTTATATAAACTACCCCTGCTTATTTTCATCGAGGAATCATCTCCCAAAGTCCCTCGCATTTGTTTACAGACACCCTGTATTTTCGACCTTCTCTTAAATTGGTTCATAACAGCCCTTCTCGATTCAATTTCTTGCTCCCTTTTTTCTGGTTGCCGAAAACCGACCTCTCGAAAAAAATATGCAGGATGTAATTCTTACATCGCGACCTCGAATAAATGAATCCTTAGAACATCATCATTCGCAGTGGAATAATGGGAAAAGACGAGGTTCGAGCTCATAAAAGAAAGAGCCTTGTTCATATTTTTCCCGCCAAGAAGGTATTTTTCTCTGCAGAATATCCCAAGGGGATCGGATAGAATATTGTTGAATTAATTCTGGAACTTTTTGTTAATCAGAAGAGACGAAGAGACGTGTTTGGTACAGACTAGATTAGTTGATGAAACTACCAGCCAGCTAATGGTTGGAACGCAAACATAAATACTGTTATAGAGTATTGTACAGGGTGGACAGAATTGGTGATCCCTGAACAACAGTTTCTTAAACCCATGAGATAAAGAAAAATGAAAGACACACTGTGTACATATTTTTTCGAGAAACTCATTTTGCCGTCAACAACATTGCATATCAATCTGACAAGAAAATAATTAACATAACCTAAAATTTTAGAATACACAGTGGAATATGCCAAATTTCCATGGCCAACCGACGGCTCAACCTTTCGTGAACGGACTATAGATATTATTTTGATAGAAATGCAGTGGCTTAATCTAATTTTTTCCGAGATGTTTCCTTCCTGATTTATGACATTAAATTTTGTTTTTTCTTATGAAAACAATAATTTATTTTTTGTACAACTGTCAGAAAAACTTGACTTCATCACTATGGATGCGTAAATGGTTTCTTTTTTTCACTGCTAAGAAAAGTAAGTTTTTAAAGTAACGACACAGAAAGATTACTATCTGGATGCATAGAAATATTGTATTTGAAGCATTATCGTTAATAATTATATTTCAGACGAAGTAAATTCACATTCACAGTTGTACAAAAAAAGTTGTTATTATTTCGTGCATATAAAATTCGTGTTTTCATGGCACATTTGAGTGAATTTTTTTTTGACACTCTCATGTGTCATGAGAAAAACACTCATTTTACGCACTTAATACAAAAATAACTATGTACTAAAAAATAATCACCGTTTTTCCCCTTTCAAAAATGTATAACATGTCATATATCACCCATAGATCAGTGGCGACACTAGGGAGGGCCAGGGGTGACCCAGAATTTCCAGTAGGGGTAGTGATGAATAAATCGATACAATTTTGTTGAGCATAGGACCAAGCTTTGCCACTGATCTTAGATGACATATTATAAACTTTTGAAACAAGAAAAAACCGTGATTATTATGAAGTAAAAATAAATTATTGTTTCCATAAGAAAAAACAAAAGGTCATGTAATAAATCAAGAGGGGAAATCCATCCGCAAAAATTAGATTGAGCCACTGGATTTCTATCAAAAAAGTGTGTTTATAATGTATTTGTTTCAAACTTATAGCACAAACAGAAACGAATATAATCACCAAAGTTTAAATTACCCAAATGCCAATTCTGGCTCTTAACCCGAAAACAAAAGAAGATAGAGCAACGTGGATGAAGGCATAAGGAGTTTTTCGAAACAAAAGGACCACTATGTGCCATTCATTTTTCTCTTTCTCTCAAGGTTAAAAAGTTGTGGTTCAGGGATCACCAATTCTGACCACCTTGAACAAACATTTTCCAATGAAGAGGACATTCTTCCTCGAAGAACGGTTATACAGAAAGTTTTTATATTTTCCTTGTAATAATCGATATTTAATATCGGTCAGAAGGCAGAAACTTTTCTTTTATTGACATGTAACAAAATGTTCGAACAGTAATTTTCATTGTCTACGCTCTGACCTCTTTCCGAAATTTCCTGTCGACGTCAAAAGTAATATCGGACCTGAAAGTCGGCATACACTGAATTTTCAATAAATTTCTATCAAAGTTCGCATAGTCGCCAGTTTAGCCGCTATGCAAAAGGGGAAAAATTAACCCCACCCCGAGTTAATTAAAAAAGTTTTGTTTTATATTGAGTTAGTTTATAATGAGAACGTGTTTTAATCTAGTTTCCAACTTTAGAATGCATGCCACTTTCGGATTTGGCCGTGTCATATACGAAATTAGCCTCTCGACTCTTGTCGTTCCGTAGAAAGCACTTTTGTGTAACGGAAAATCCACTTTATACGCTCCATTCCCGTGTCTTCGACTTACATTGTGAAATTTCCTAATGAGTTCTGCCACACAGAGCAAATGTACCTGAAAAGGAGCCCTTTGATGACGACCGTTTACAACAGTTAGTTCGATGTTGAACTTTTTTTCCAGTTACTACGAACTTTATGAAAATGATTGTTCTATGAAAATTTCTTTATATTTCTTTGTAGGTCCGTATCTGTTTGGTGCGACAATTCTGCAGAAAATTTAAATTAAGGCTTTGAAATCATTTGTTTTTGTTTAATCACATTCCGAAGGTCAATGATCAATTCTTAAAACATGGCGGTGTTTCGTAGTTTAGTTGACCAAAAACTGCACTAATTCTAAACGTTGGGTTACTAGACAACCATTATTATACACAAAATACGACTCTAGTTGCCTATGCGACCTCAACTTAACTGCTGTAAGGTTGGTTCACCCCGTCAATGTGGGTTATAAAATGTCAACATGATTTGTTTACATTTTATTTGAAATTTGGAGCTCATTGCTATCGGCCAGGTGAAGTATTATAAAACTTCTCAAACCGTTCTAATATATTTCAACCTTTCAGATGCAGTTTCCATATTAATGATTAATCAGTAGTTGTAAATGTTTTTTTGGAAGACAAGTAAAACAATCACATTAATGTAAATAATATAAATCTTTGCTCGATTCAATCTAAAAATGTTCATTCTGGTTAGCAAATGAAATAATTTTGGAAAAGTTATCGAAAAAATGTAATAAATCAGTTTAATTTGATATTTCTCATCGTATTCAAAAGTTGCTGAAATGACAACGCGACAACGTTTTCAAGTCAACTACTTCTCTTCTTCAATGGAAAATCTCCATTGGTTATAGTTGAATCCAACAACGTTGGATTCAACTATAACGTTGTCTAAAAACGTTATGAGAACGTCGTTCCTTATACCAAAATAATAACTACTTCGTATGCAGTTGCTTCAACGTTGTCGCGTCGACTAGTGCAACTGTAGTCATGCTTAACGTCACGACTACGTTGTAAGGTGGTCTACATTGCGACGTTTCAAGAACGGCTAATTCCTAAACCAATGACAACGTTAATTTTGGTGTTATGCACCAAAATTAACGTGTGGTTGTCGTCGTTGAAAGGCTACTTGGATGGCCAGAATAAGTGAAGCCTGAACTACAACTTTTTAACCCCAGAGATAGGGAAAAATGAATGGCAGATTGTGAACTTTCCTAGTGAGTTCTGCCACACGGAGCAAATGTACCTGAAAGGAGCTCTTTGATGACGAGCGTCTATAACAGTTTTTTTCAAAGTTGAACATTTTTCCAGTTACTACGAACTTTCTGAAAATGTCCCTGGTATTTCATTTCAGATTTTTCACTGGATGATGGTGGATGGTCAAAAAACTAAATCCAACTAATGCCGACGTTTCGCGGATATATTTTTCATGGTTTTGAAATAAACTGCTCCACATGAGTTAGGGATGTTGACTTAAATGCAAAAAAATATAGTTTAAAAGAGATTTTTGTGATGAAAATTCATATTAATATGATTTCAAGTTGCAGGAAATATAATTCTTTCTAGCCTGTAAGTACAGCGTATACAAGGTGGTTAAGAAAAATCGAGTAAAATAACGAAATTTTATTCCCAGAGAATTCAAGCATTTAAGACTATTTATACAATGTATGGCCTCCACGGGCATCAATATCAGCTTGACATCTTCTTTGCATACTAGACACTAGTTTGTTGAACATTGCTTGAGGAATTTGGTTCCATAAACGGGGCAGAAGTTCTCCCAGATCATTTAAGGATTCTGGGGTATTTTGATGATTATTCAATCTTCTTTGTAGCACATCCCATGCATGTTCTATGCAATTCAAATCTGGTGAGTGCGGAGGTATTGGTAATTGTGGAATACCAAGCTAATCGCACGCATTCTTAACTATAGCTGCACGGTGCGGTTTAGCGTTATCATCTAGAAATTGAAAAGTTTCACGAATAGCAGCGTGAAAACTTTTCACAAAATTGTCAATGACATGTTCCCTATAGTGGAATGGATGGACTTCTTGGACGTAGCGACGATTACGGGATATGCGTTTGATTTTCCATACCCTTATTCTTCGAGAATCTGTTAATCGTCCATATCTGGATTAATCAGTGAAAATGACACTACGCCAGTGGTCGTTCCAATACATATATGTTGCTTTGCCCTTTCCAGCTTTTGACGCTTATGGTCAGATGCTAATGAAACTCCTCCTAATGGACGTCTAGAACCTAGATTTACCTCTCTAAAAACCTCGCAACGCAACGCAACGCGAAACACGAAATTTGACCCAAGAGGAATGTGTCCAAGCGGAATTTTTACGAGAAGAAGGGTGGACATACACTTGAATTGCAGAAAGGTTTGGAGTTTCCCATACAAGTGTGTCCAGAATGTTGCAGCGATTCAGGGAGACAGGTATGAATGTCCGAAGACCAGAACAGGGTAGACCACGGGTAACAACTGCCATTCAAGAACGTTACTTGAGAGTTTCTTCGTTGAGACAATGGTTTACAATCGCTCGCTTCCTTCAAAATCAGCTTGAGCAAACTCATGGAGTGCAAATTAGCACCCAGACAATAAGAAATCGCCTCAGAAAATATGATTTAAGGCCTCGTGTCGCGGCAAGAGGACCAGCTCTTACCGTAGCATGTAGTCCCATTTGCCCCATACATTGGTGAAAATTTCATTTTTATGGACGATAATGCCAGACCCCATCGTGCGCGCATCGTTCAGGAGTACCTTGAAAAGGTTGAAGTCTCTCGAATGGAATGGCCAGCAAGAAGTCCAGATCTCAATCCGATTGAGTAGGTTTGGGACAACCTCGATAGAAGGCTGAGAAGTTCAGAAAATCATCTAACTACTCTTAATGACTTAGGAATACAACTCAGAGAAATCTGGGAAGGATTCATTAATCATTTTGAGTATGAACCGTCGTTGCCGAGCAGGTGCCGTATTCTCGACAAGTGATATTCGAAAACGTATACGAACTTCATTGCGCGAGTTCCTGTTTTACCTGAAAATATGCACACCGCGCAATGAAGTTCGTATACGTTTTGGACTATCACTTGTCGAGAATACGGCACCTGTAATCAACACAAGGGGTGGAGATACCAAGTATTAAATTACTTATCAGCATTACAGTAGTTTTAAAATTGTTTATTTTTCTTCTTTTACATAAGATTCGGTGAAATCCTGAATTTTTCTTCCATTTAATGTGTCTCGTTTCGCTCAAAATCTTAACGAGAGAACATGAAAAATAAGTTATAAAGTCAATAACTTTCATTAAAATTGAGATTTTCAGAATGTGCGTAAATTTTTTCGCGCAGTGCATATTAGTTTGAGGTTTTATCACCATATCATATTCGATGTTCTACAGCTCGCTCATTATTATTCAGCGGCAAGTATATTACATCCTTTTGTCTTCTCTCCAGAAATTTTACGCTTGACCCTGTAAAAAACGCCCAGCAATTGTAGCAAATTAAGGCAGAAGTGGCCACATATGTTATTCTGGGACAGCTTTTCAGGCTGTAATGATTACGCAGGAGAGCTGGCACTCATTAAATGTAAATCACTTGAATTTTTGCACAATTACACCCACCTACCTACACCTACCTTCGTTATTCAGGAAGGAACTACGAGAAGGAAAAGTCGGATGCTACTTGTGTTAAACGTTATTGCGTTTAAGTGAATACGTGAAACTGTAGGTGGAACGGTTAATTTATTCATGCCTTAATTAGAAACTTATGACGAAATCATTTAGATAGGCGCTGCTTGACCCGAATGAATAGACCTGACATTTTTTCGTTAATTCCAATAATAAATGTTTCTGATTATGGTTCAAATGAAAACTTTTCATATCTCAAGTCTTATTATGTTCTCATTTTCTCAGAAAATTGAAATTTCTGGTGTTCCTTCGGAGAAACGGCATAGGTATATAAAAATTATTCTGTTGAAAATTAAACATCCACTCTTTGATTGCTTTGATGGTTCTGTTGTTAAACGCTCGTTCTACTCAAACGAGTGCTTTATCGTTTTGCCGAATGCCTGTAATTTTCGAATTTTGAGCCGAAAATGGTCTCAATAGGGTTAGACTCCCTGATGACGAATTCGTCGAATTTGTGGTCAAATTCAATTCTGACTGTCCGTTAGCACAATAACTTTCGAAGGGATTGTCCTAGCGACTTGAAATTTTCTGGATGAGTTCCAAATGCCTACGTTAAGTTTGTTAACCAGCCAAATCGTACAGGGTGTACCAAAAATTATTACAGTTAAAAATTTTTGGTTCTCAATATCTCAGAAACGGTACCAATCGAGATGAAATTTTGCGGCCACATGCAAGATGCTCATTACAAGTCTCTTGCAAAATTTTGTAGCCATACTGTGAACAGAACCATAGAAAATTCAATTGGAATATTGAAAAAAACTTCATATTTCCATAAAAAGATATCCGATTCGAGTGAAATTCATTTTGTGAAAGGAGCTCAATACACTGAATTTTCCTCGAAAATTTCTTGGCTATAGTATTAACAGGATCAGAGACAATTCAATTCGAATAATGAAAAGAAGAATCTTTATATTTCCATAACAGGATCCGATTCCAGTGAAATTTCTTCAGTGAATGAAGATTGATATACTGGATCTTCATACAAAATTTTGTGGCCATAGTGTTAACAGTGCTCAGGACTTTTCTCAAAATTATTTTTGTTAATTCCAATAATACATGTTTCTGATTATGGCGCAAATGAAAACTTTTCATATTTCAAGTTCTATTATGTTCTCATTTTCACAGAAAATTTAAATTTCTGCTGTTCCTTCGAAGAAACGGTAGGGTTTTGAGGATATGAAAATTAGTCTGTTGAAAAATAAACATAAACTCTTTGATAGTTCCATTGTTGAGCGCTAGTTCTGCTCACACGAGTGCTTTATCGTTTTGCCCAAATGTCTCTTATTTTCGAATTTTGAAAAAGGTTTCAAACGATAGGGTTCCACTCCCTGATAACGAATCCAGTTCTGTCCGTGAGGCCGTCTGGCTGTAAGCACTATAACTTTCGGAAGGATCCTTCTAGAGACTTTCAGAATGAGTTCGGTTCCCAAATGTTCATGCAAAATTTTGTGACCATTGTGTTAACAGAACCATATAAAATTCAATTGGAATATTGAAAAGGAGAATCTTTATATTTCCATAACAGTATATCCGATTCGATTGAAATTTCATTTGCGAATGGAGACTGATATACTGAATTATCATGCAAAATTTTGTGACCACAGTGTTCACATAACTAAAGAAAATTCAATGGGAATCTTGAAAGGAACAATCTTCTTATCTCCATAAAATGAAATCTGACTCTAGTAAAATTTATAATGTGAATTAATACTGTCATAGGTACTGAATGTTCATATAAAATTTCAGGAACATCGCATCACCAAAACCATAGAATTCAATTTTTTTGAATTATTTATTTTTATATATTTCATTTTTCGCATAATTTCCAGAATATAATTTCGATTGTGTTGAGATTCTGCGGTCATATATGTAATTGGTATTAATCTCAAGTTCCATATAAAATTTTGAAGTAATAATCTAATTGCTCCACCACTGAACAAGTGCTCAAAAGCTCCTGCACAGGGCTTTTCCGAAATTTTTTTATTTAATTTGGAAACTCGTTTTTGCTGTTAGCCAGTTCATTCAGGTATGATTCATGTCTCTATTATTCAATTCCATTTTGTCATTTTTTCTATGAACAGAAAAAATACTAAAGCTCTGCCAATATTTCGAAGTGACGCTTTGTTTCACTTGTAAGCGTTTTGATAGCAAAAGGTTACAAAAGGAAAAATCACATTTTTTCTAACAGGTTTCATTGTTCGTGGGTTGCTTTGTTATACTGTTTCAATACTGTTACAATTTCAGTATCCGTTCAGCAAACAGTCGCAAATTGAAGTCGTAATTCAGTTTTCAGTTTCTCTTGGCCTTCATTCAATCATATAATGTTTCAATAGTGTTATCAGCTGACGTACAGCAATGGAATACTTCTAATTTGGAATTTTTCGGCGTAGCAAATGAAATATGAACATCCCGGTGTGTTTTATGTTATGCGAGATTGTATTGCAATCGTTTCGGCATGATAATCTACAGGGAAAATATCAATTTTGTATGCAGATCTTTTTGCGTTGAAGCTAAAGCTTTCTTTACTTATTCAACATAGGTACTCAAAGATAACATTAAACATGCGAGGGCACACCAGAAATTATAAGAAAGATTTCAAAGCTAGAGACAATCAGTAAAAACCGGAACTGAAAAAATAAAATCTCTACTTTTTTAACATAGGTACTCAAAAGTATCATTAAGCATGAAAGAGCACACCAGAAATTATAAGAAATAATTTACAAAAGCCAATAAATGCAAGCAAAGCTAGAGACAATCCGAAAATAAACTGGGACTGAAAAAATAAATCCATAAAATATTTGGTTATGTTATTGATACTACTGTTACTTCAAATTCTAAACCTGATGTGTTCGTAAACTTAGAACCCGGGTCCGTGAACCGAGTAGATAATTTTTTTTAACAGGTTTTATTGTTCGTGGGTTGCTTTGTTATACTGTTTCAATACTGTTACAATTTCAGTATCCGTTCAGCAAACAGTCGCAAATTGAAGTCGTAATTCAGTTTTCAGTTTCTCTTGGCCTTCATTCAATCATATAATGTTTCAATAGTGTTATCAGCTGACGTACAGCAATGGAATACTTCTAATTTGGAATTTTTCGGCGTGGCAAATGAAATATGAACATCCCGGTGTGTTTTATGTTATGCGAGATTGTTTTGCAATCGTTCCGACATGAATATCTACAGGGAAAATATCAATTTTGGGCTGAATTTAAATGCAAACATGACCGGAATGTTTGATCAGGGATTTGGCCTGCCTTTGGATATCTGACAGCAACAAATTGAATGTATCAACGGATGAACTGTATGTGAGTGGGAAAATCTGTACGTATAGGGTTGAAAATTGGACTTTAAATATTGAATTACAATGGAAAGGTACAGTTGACTTGTGTTTTGTAATTCTATCTGAAGCCAAATTTGATCGAACCCTATATTCCGTATAATACTAATTCTTTCCACAAACGTAGAATTTTCAAAATGAATGCCTTTAATTTAATTTAATTTAATTTATTAGGGTGAATATGCATTTGGAATTGCAGAATGAATGAATTTCACCAAAATCTCTTCAACATCATATAAATTTTATTCTTTCCGTGGGGCGTCCGTCCGTTAGCACGATAACTTTCGAAGGAATTGTCCTAGAGACTTCAGATTTTCAGGGTGAGTTTGGCTCTCAAATGACTCGGTTAAGTTCGTTTTCCAGCCAAATCATACAGGGTGTTCCATAAAATATAGCCATTCAAAATTTTTGTTCCAGAATATATCAGACAAAACGAAACCAATCTAAATGAAATGTTGCAGCCACATGCAAGATGCTTCGTGGCCATAGTGTCACGGAAACATAGAAAATTCAATTGGAATATTGAACATAAGAAATTTCATTGTTCCATAACAGGATATCCGATTCGAGTGAAATTTATTTTGTGTATGAAGATTGATATACTGAATGTTCATGCAAAATTTCGGGTCAAAGTGTCAACAGAACCATAAAAAATTCAATTGGAATATTGAAAGGAAAAATCTTCATATTTTCAAAACAGGTTATCCGATTCGAGTGAAATTCATTTTGTGAATGTAAAATGATATATTGAATCTTCATGCAAAATTAAAGAAGGACCGCATGATTAGAACCATGGAGTTTAATTTTTTTCAATTATAAATTTTTTACATATTTCATTTTTTGGATGATTTCGAGAATATAATTTCGATTGTACCTACTGAGATTCGGCAATTATATATTTGGTATCTATCTCAAGTCACTGCTCCACTAATGAACGAGAGCTCAAGAGCTCATGCTCAGGGCTTTTCTTAAATTTTTCTCTCTTTGTTGGCACTGTTCTGTCTTAAGATTCAATTCTTTGTAAATTACCTCAAAATAATAGTTTATTTAATGAACTAGGCTATTAAAGAAAGCGACTAATGGTCAAGATATTTTAGTTATTCAGTTAATAGTTCGAGACCATTGGTCGCTAGGTTAATAACCGAGTTGATTACAAGATTTTTCCGACGATCTCAATATGAATTGTGTATGAATTCTTGATTGAAATTAATTTCCATTTTGCACAAGACGTACATTCGACATAATAAAATTTCTATGTATACAGGGTGTTCTTAAATTGAACGTACAAACGAAAAGGGGAGATTCCTTAAGTGAGTTAAGAAAAAAAAGTCCCATAAACATGGGGTCGCGAACGTTTCGTTTTAATCAAAAACATGTGATGATTATACGAGTTTATCGAATCTTTATGAATCATCGCTACAGATCAGGAAAATTCCATAAAAACTGATATTGAAATCATTCACCACAGCTTACAAAGTGGCCTTCTCATCATAATTTGGATTTTCACGAGGATTTCGAGAGAATCGTTCAAAATTTTTTTCTCGAAATCGTTGGTAGATACGACAAAACTACAAAAGACCGAAAAGTTTAGTATAAGAACAAAGCTTCTTTTTACATTTTTTCAAATTAACAGTTGCTCACCAAAAAGTTCTGCAGAAGAACAGGTGCCAGTGTTCCAGAAAAAATATCACCCTGTAGATCTTCTATGGAAATTGCCATGTCACGTGGTGAGAACTCTCAAATGTAATATCTATGCCAAATTTCAGTTGAATATCTTGTGAAGATACTATGAGAAAAAAACTTGAAAAAAATTCAAACTTCAACACTCTGTATCTCGAAAACAAAACGTTTGCGACCCCATGTTTATGGGACTTTTTTTCTTAAACTTAAGGAATCTCCCCTTTCGTTTGTACGTTCAATTTAGGAACACCCTGTATATGTTTCAGTAGAGTTTTGACATTTCTCGTAGTGCTTCTGAATACTTTGTGAACGGTTGCCTTGGGGATTGCACATTAAAATAGCCGAAATTGAACATTATAATGGGTTAAATGATCAATTTTGTACAAATTAAAATCACCTTTCATTTCGAGGTCGACGCAAAACATTGTTTATTATTATTACTATTCGAAATTTTTGTGAAAGTTCTTTATTACTGCAGAAATATAACAAATAGATTATAACCCAATTCCAGGAGTCCAATCCCAATTATATTTCGGTCGGAAACAGTTAATTACCATCCCGAAACAAAGCTCCATAAACATTCATACAAGCCACGTTCTCCTCTCTACTCAGGGCGTTCAGGGCTTCCAATTTCGTCCGAAACAGAGAGGAGCAGATATTATTGCGATTTTTCCTCCTCTCCTGACAAATTAGGTTTTTTCGTTTGGCGACGAGGTCGTGACATTCTCCGCGCGTCACGAGCATATGTAAGCACTAAATTTAATGTAATACAATATTTTCATTATCTCTCCAGCTTCGTTGAAATATTATAAGCGCGCCGAGATCTGCCCCCAGCTTAGAGACGTGTTTACTCTGAATATATCCCGGTCCGAACAGCCCGAGACAAATGGGGTGTCCCGAAAGAGGTTTTTAACCCTTGAATAATAGGGGCCGCGAAGGGAGGGGGGGCTCGCATAAAAACAATCGGGAGTTTGTTTGCCTTTGAATTATTTATTCGAGTCGTCGTTTACGAAGCAGTTCGCATGATGTACTACGGCAGATTTTTGTTTTTTAAATTTCCAATGTGATATATTTATCGATATGAGTATATTTTTATGTAGTTTATTCATTGGGACCTTGGGGAGTATATCAACTCGTGCGATTGAGCGTTGAGGGCTTGGAGTAGAAAGTAAACTTGCCTTCACGCATTTGTTATGGTGGCCATATACGCTACAAGAAATCGTTACGATCAGACTGTACAGTTCGAACGGTGCCGATAAATTGCTACATGTATGTGATAAAACTGTGCAGTTTCGAACGATTTGTTGAGACTGTACAGTCGAACGGAACAGTACCAAAATTTCAATTGATTTATCGGAATCGGACGAACTGTGCCGACTGACCGAAACGTGTATGCGCTTGTGTTTCCGTTTTCGTGTTCAGTTTGGTTGATTTTGGTAGATGTAAGTACGTATCGTGATCCATTCTTAGAAAATTATGCCAGTCTTTTGAAAACAGCTTCAATTCCGCCAACAAATTCACATGAGAATGAACTCTTCTTTTCATTAGCCATTCTTTACACCAGATGCTACATTTTTTCCGCTTCACTTTTAGTTCCTTCAGGGCGAATATTAATCTAATAATTGCTAATCCGTCGTCCGTCGACGCCATCACTACACGTATGCAGGGCGCCGCTTTTTGTACCGTCTGATCGCAACGATTTCTCGTAGCGTGTATAGCTTATATGCCAGCTACGATAAACTGCATCGTTCGAACTGTACAGTCTGATCGTAACGATTTCTCGTAGCGTATATGGCCACCATTATGGAGCCAAGTAGAATCTGCTTATACAGAAATCGCAAGGGCGTAGCCAGGGGTGGTTTTGGGGGTTCAAACCCCCCCCGAAATGTTTCAGAGTTATTTTTTCATTTAATACTTGCTACAGAAAGCGACCCTCACAATTCCCGGCACCTACAAAGTCAATTGGCAAAATGTCAAAACCCCCCCCGAAATTAATTCCTGGCTACGCCCTTGAGAAATCGTGTCGTATGTTTATTCCGTATTCGGATAATTGGTTTACCGCTTCCCTACTCTGATAATAACGGCTTGCGTCTGTTACAGATAATTTTGTTAGGTTGGCAACATTGCCTGTTAGTATTTACTTTCTTGATGCGATGTGTTTTTTATTTCGATTTGACGTTCATAAACTGAATTATTTCAATGATTTGGTGGAAGTTGATTGTTGTTTAAGGCTATTCCGTTGATTATAGTTAGGGCAAAATTACGAAAATGTTGTATTATATCCAGGAAAGCTATTGAGTAGCAATTTATATCCCGTAACAAGTATCGGTGGTGTAACAAGAAAATTATGATTACATATATGTATAATGTACTTTTCTTCTTTTAAAGCCTTATTACTTGATAATATATCCCAGTGCGAACGGCACGAGACAAATGGGGTGTCCCAAAAGAGGTTTTTAACCCTTGAATAATAGGGGCCGCGAAGGGTGGGGGGACGCCTCGCATAAAGACAATCGGGAGTTTGTTTGAATTATTTATTCGACTCGTCGTTTACGAAGCAGTTCGCATAATGTACTACGGCGTATTTTTTGTTTTTTGAATTTTCAATGCGATATATTTATCGATATGAGTATATTTTTATGTAGTTTATTCATTGGAAGTTGGGGAGTATAATAACTTGTGCGATTGAGCGTTGAGCTCGTGTATTTTACAGACAGTTGTTTTTTACGATCGTGCATTTTTACCAACTTTCCTGCACCCTTTTTAATAAAGAAAGTGTCACTTTCTCGCACTAGTACTGGAAAGTAGGAGATCGCTACCTACTTAGGCCTACCTAACCCAGAACGTTACGAAGGTCACAGTTTTAGACAATCCTCGACAACGCTTCTAGCAGATTCAGTCAATGGGATATCCAACATAAAACGTCTTGGAGGCTGGAAGTCAACTGCTGTTGCTGAGAGTTCTTGGACTTGGAAGACTCCGTAGAACAGAAGAAAACTCGAATAAAATTCTTTCGTGTACTGGCAATTTGCAACCGATGCCGTCTCCGTCATCTTTATGCACTGTGCAATCTACGAGTGTTACTCTTAACAGCCAGTTACCACCAACTAACTACTTTGGAACGGTTATTCTGATGCATTTGCAAAATTCAACAAATTGTGTTTTCAACATTAATACCTATTGATAATTAATAGTGGATTTTCATGGAATGTTTTCTACTCGTATGTTGAAATAAAATATACAGTGTGTTTGATCATGACTTAGCGATAATTTGAGGTCATCAAATATACCTAATATTATCGATTTCTTTGGACATATAGGTCCTACAGATGTGGAAATTTTTTTTTAAAAGATGACACTACCAAGTATAACAATATAAAAACATTCAACTTGAACGCCATAAAAAAATTCTTCGAAAAAATTCATAGTAAAAATATGTACTGTTTTTCTTAGTAAATCAGCAATAGTACAAGAACTAGCACATTGAAGTATAATTTTTTTCAATGATTCAACACGCAAGGATATTAGCTACAAAACAGCACTCACATCATATCTGCTGTTACATAATTTGAGAGTTATGGCTGTTCGATCATGATCACTACGCGAGCAAAAGACACAAGACAGGTCGTCATGAAGGCCACTGCCTGTCTACAGAGCAGAGGCGGCCATTTTGAGCAATTTTTATGATTAATTTGTTTGTTTGATCATTGAAAATTATCGAAAGAACAGTACTGAGGTTTTTTTGTTTTGTCAATTTTCATAAGGATCATGTTCGAACAGCAATAACTCTCAAATTATGTGAGTTACAGAAATGGTGTGAGTGTTGTTTTGTAGCTTGTGTCCTTGCGTGTTGAATCAAAAAAATTATGTGCTAGTTCTTGTACTATTGCGGATTTACTGAGAAAATCAGTACATATTTTCAATATGAACTTTTTCAAAGAATTTTTTTACGCTGTTTTCAAGTTGAATGTTTTTATATTGTTATACTTCAATGAAAAGTGGTAGTATCACCTTTCAAAAAACATTTTTTTCACATCTATAAGACCTTTATGTCCAAAGAAATCGATATTATTTGGAAGGGTCAACAAAAATAAAGAAGTAAATTAAAAATGCGGGCTACTTCAGAACTAAGGGGGTAAACTTCCAAGTTTGGGTGTTTTTGTCGATGATATTAGGTATATTTGATGACTTTGAATTATCGTTAAGTCATGATCAAATACACTGTATATTTTCAATGTGCTTCGCGTCGTTCGGGTCAACGGCAGTCGCGTGCGGGATAGTATCACTTCCTGCACTTCCTAGAAAAATAACTGGAGGGCGAGCTGTAAGGAAACAGTTGCGAAAATATATTTGATGGGGGACACAATAGATCTAAAGGTCACATTGCAATACACTCCCTTAAAAGTCTACAATCTAACCCTAGGTGCATAATTCCGACGGTTAGCTTTCGATAACCGTCAAAACAACTAAAAGAGATCCTATAACCCAGCACAACCAACCCAACCCCTAGCTTGCGACCCAGCAGCCCCTAGCCGCAGTGGCCGTATATACGAAAAGAGGGAATAAATTAAAGCCGGAGAGAGGACGACTCGAAAATACCGATGACCCGATTGATCGGACCTGGGGCACAAATTATACGGTGGCAGATAATGAATATACGAGAGGCTAGAACGAATAACCGGCGAGCAGACCTGCTGTGCAGGCTGGATACGTAGGGACATATTTATCGGTACATGATGAATTTAAATTCGATGATGTGAACTGACCGGGCAGGTATCGATGCCGTAATAGTTTTGTATCGAACAAATTGATAACGTTGTCGTTTATTCGGCCACGTTCGACGAGGTACTCATGTTTTCACAGAATAATTAACGTGATTAACTCTGTGATGGTAATTTTGCCTTGCAGCCTTAAAATGCTTTAGTGATTTTGACAGCTAGCCATAGTTGAAGTTTGAAAAGGGGGTACAGATCACTGCGACCTCAAGGTCTATTGGGCCATTAAAAAGCTGTTCTGAACACACCCTTTACAGCTCGCCTTTCAGTTCCAGAGATCTGATGAAATCCAATATCTGTGAAGGCTTCAACGAGGCTAGTTCCTCACTCTTACAAGTTTCTCGCCCGAGACATTATCTCCTTATGCTCGCAATGGCAAAGCATTCCTTGACTAGGTGAATAGGGGTTTCTTCCTCCTCCCCACAGAACCTACACTCGTCAGTGTCCGATAATCCCATCCTCAACAAGTGCTTCCTGAGGCGACAGTGTTCTTTGAGAAAGCAAGTGAGGGGTGAAAGAAAGTTAGTTAGCACTAGGAGATTTCAGATGGTAGATTATTAATGGGGTTGCATTACACTGCGACCTAAAGATCTGTTGTGTTCCAGAGCTGTTATGAAGTATAATAGCTGAAAAGGTTTCAAAGAGGTTAGATTTGCGCTTCTCCTATGATTTTATCGTCCAAGACATTCTTGCTGAGGCTTACAATACCAAGGAATTATGTAACTAAGTGAACCGGAATTTCCTCCTCCTAACCAAAGAATCTACAGTGGTCAGTTTATACTAAGCCAATTCTCATCATATGCTTTCCAATGCGGAAATGTTCTGTTTGGAAGCCACTGAAGAGGCGTAGCCTATTCTTACCGAGATCCACTGGACGTTGCAATTTGAAAGTCTCGAAGAAACTTCTGGAAAAGACCCATTCCCGAAATATTCCTCCAGAGTGGCTCTCAATTGGTTTCTTCTAACTCCAGAAATTTTTCTCATAAGTGCCTTTGCCAAAAAGGTTCTGAGCCAGAACGAATAACCGAGCAGCTGTGCCCGCTGGATACGTGGGGACATATTTATCGGTACATGATGAATACAAATTCGATGATGTGAACTGATGGCCTAATAGTTCTGTATAGAACAAATTGATAACGACGTTTATTCGGTCACGTTCGACGAGGTACTGATGTTTTCACAGAATAATTAACGTGATTAACTGTGTGATGGTAATTTTGCCTTGCAGCTCAAAAATGGGTGGGCTATTGCAGATTGTAAATTATTTAGAGGGTTGTATTACACTGTGACCTTATTGTGACCTATTGTGTCCCCTGTCAGAGCTGTTTTTCTCGACTGTTATTCTACATCTCGCCCCTTAGGAGCTGTAGTGAACTCTTATACCCAAGAGGGCTTCAAAGGAGCTAGCTTCGACTTCTGCCATAATTCTCTTGTCCAAGACATTCTTCGAGCAGGCTTACAATGCTGGGGCATTCTGTAACTAAGTGAACCAAAGTTTCCTCCTCCTAACCACATAATATATACTCGTCAGTTTCTGCTAGGCCAATTCTCATCATATGCTTTCCAAGACGACAATATCCTGTTAGGAGGCCATTGAGGAGGCGTAACTTATACTTACTGAGAACCAGGGAGTTTCTGGTCCTTCCAGCTTTAAAGTTCCGATGGAGCTTCTGAGAATGATCCATTTCCGGAAGGTTCCTTTAGAGTGCTTTTCTATCGGTTTCTTTCTTCTCCAGAAACTCTTTCATATAGGTGCATTTGTCTATGCCACAAAAAAGTTTTGGGTCAATATGTGGCGTTTGGGCTCACTTTCTGGCTAGTGTATTAGCCTTTTCATTTGCTCTGATTCCCGAGTGACCGGGAACTCATACGAAAGAGACCTTGTTGATCTTGCCTTCTTTATTGAGCTTTCTTCGGCACTCCCATACCAGCTTTGAGTCGATGGCATAGGAGTTCAGTGCTTTAGTAGCAGAATTGATGACTATGTCACACCCTTGATAGTTTTAAGGCAAGATTCAAGTTATATCAGTAAAGTTTAATTAATAAATAACTTGAATGGATCTAATATCTCTAAACCCCATGATGTCTATAAAGCCGGACTCCTAAAACTCGTTAATTTACCCGAATTGCTCAAATTAAAGTAGTGGAAGGTTCACATCTATGATTTATTGGTCGCTGACGAAGTCTCGGTGGTGTATATTTGATGTACGCAAATGTTTATTCACTCGTCAAGGACGCAAATATTTGTGCACTAATCAAATACACTAGTACAGGCTTAATGTTGTAGTTCATGTCTGATGGACTCATAGAATATTGTCAAAGAGAGTTTTATTGAATCGAACTCCCGTCATAATATCGATTTGTATTTATACAGGGTGTTTCATTGGGAAACGAAAAAAGTGGAGGATGAATAAAGCACCTCTAGGTGGTTCCGAATATACTATATTTTATGGGTCTAACAAGTTTCATTACAGAGATACAGGCTGTTTTATCGATTTGACCGATTTTCTTGAGTGGCCATAATTTAAGAACCACGCCATTTATTTTTTATGATTTTTGGTACGAACATTACACTTCTTCTACACGAGCGACCTGACTTTCTGTTACTCTGGAAATCCAGGTCCGGATTAACAAAAATTTCATGTCTTCGCATCCCTGAAAAAACACCCTGTATTTTTTAATTCTCGAAATACGATTTGATGTTTCGAAACAGCATAAAAAACTGAAGCGAACTATGTACTTTTCATTTTCGTGCATGTTCTCTGTCTACATATTTTAAACTTCACATTTCAGGTTCATTGATTTTGACAATATAAAGTTTGAGAAAAGCCCCGAGCAGCAGTTTTTGAGCGCTCGTTCTTTGGTGGAGCAATAAGACTACTACCTCAAAATTTTATATGGAACTTGAGATTGATAGATATCAAATAAATAAATGCAGAATTACAGCACAATTGGAATAATATTCTGGAAATTATTCCAAAAATAAAATATCTTCTCCTTCCTTCTTCTGAAATATGTAAAAATAAATAATCAAATAACTTAATTCTATGGCTCTGATGATGCGATCCTCTTGAAATCTTGCATGAACATTCAGTATATTATTATTAATTCACGAGATAAATTCCACTAGAATCGGTTATCCTCTTATGGAAATATGGAGATTCTTCTTTTCAATATTCCAATTGAATTTTTTATGGTTCTGTTAACACTATGGCCACAATCTCCATTCATAAAATAAATTTCATTCTGATTGGATACCTTTTTATGGAAATAAGAAATAAAAAATGTGCATTTTATGCATAGATTGTTGTCTTCAAGTTAGTTCAGAGGGCTAGACTCGGATTTAGAAATTTTTAAAAATTAACAAAGAGTTTGCGTCAGTTTTTATGTCATTTCGAATATTAAAACAGATTCTGAAATTCCAGAAATACCGACGTTTTTTCAACTCAATAACATATTGAGATTTTCCGAATCCGAACCTGGTCAACCTGGATTTTTCACACTAATTCAGGCTCATGAAAGTGTATGAGTAAAAAATTTGGCATATATTCTTTGACCCCATGTTGTTAAGGGGAAGTTTGTAAATATCCAAATGTCTGGATATCAATTGTTACATTGATACTCAGAATTCAACCGAATGTAACTTATCTGCACAAACTTTTTGATTCGCACGCCACTGGAAACAGAGCACATTATTCACTGAATGGACTGAAGAAGAAGCACCCTCTCACAACACGAAATAAGACGATAAATCTTATGTTATTATATCTTATTCAACAACATCATACTTTTTACTGTTGCAATAAATCTAAAATTTAAGCCATGAATACAATATTGAACGATTCATATCCAAGACGAAGTGAGTAGAATGTTGCACTCCACTTGAATAGCGAACATCTCACAACATCATTGGTATTACATCTTTGAAAAAGCAGCGAACTGCTAGTGAAGTTTCAATAAATAATAGGGAACAAAAATTCTGTCTGAATTCCTGTGAAATGGGTCGATTACTTTGAGATACTTTACAAGCTGCTACTGAGCGAATTTAGAAGCGAGTGAATTAGCTTGTGAGATTGTGATGATTACACACAAAACTGTCTACTCGCTGAGTAGCCAACAATCTAGCGATCCACGTGAGGTTTATGTTTGTATCGTTGTCAAGGATCTAAGATAAATGTCAAATACGTTTTCAAATTTAAGAACCAGGAACCACCGAGTAGATGAGAACTCACAGATTGTTTAGTAGCAACTGTGATTACACACGGCTTGTTTACATGCCAACAAGCCAAAACGCCAGCGATTTAGCGTGTAAAGTAGCCCAGCTTTCAACTTTAGTCGCAGCTTTTTTACAATCAGATTGTTGGCTTATGAACACGATCACACTGAGCGAATTTACAATCGGCTACTAAATTCGCTCAGTAGCAGCTTGTAAACTATCTCAATGTAAGCGACCCATAACAGCGTTACACAATTACTGATAAAACAGCGATAGACATGCCTCGACTGTCTAAGCTGTAGTTTCACTTCTGATAAAAACTATTACAGAAATTTTTTTTCTTAATTTGTTTCTCACCGTTAAAATTCTGATAGATGAACGATTTCTTTACTGAAAATAAAATACCATTTGAGTTGGTATTATTCGTTGTACTTCTGCAAAATTGTTTTTTCATTAAATATTGAAGTACCTATTAATTTGACTGATCGTATTATCAATGAGATAACGAGAATCATAATTGAAGAATATGTGTATTAGCTCCGCAAAAAAATAATGTGATGCATTTCCTCCGAAAACGATGTCAAAACAAACATTTTTCTCTTTGATAATAGACATCAGTTACCTTATTTTCAATCACTCTATTTTTTGGGTGAATATCTTTCATCAAAATAGTGTTCCTTTAAGTTAAACGGACATACGAATCGTAGCCGAGCGCTTTTTTGGCTTTTCAAGGCTGTACCCATTCAGAAACATTATACACGAAACCTTATATTAGTGGTAACCATAAGGGACATGAAGAAATATTTCGTTCCAAAAATCACATTGTACTCGAAAGGAAGTCTGACTAACCCATGTGGAAATAATGCAAACATCCTCTCTATCATTATTGAAAAGTGTCAATTCGATGAACCACAACATGCCTTAACTTTGTGAGACGATTTGTCCTAGTTTTCAATATACTGAAATATTAATCAAGTACAGAAGATACCTTCGCTTCTTTCACAAGATTTTGAAATGAATTGGAAATCAATGACATATTTCCAAGAATGTGATTTTTAATTAATCTCATTTAGACGATCCTTATAATATGGAAAACTACAGGGTGATTTCTCATCAAATAATAGGTTCACGAAGATTTCGCGATTTTTCAACTTTTTGAGGGCTCGTTCTACTTAAAGGAGTGCTATATCTTTTTGCCCCAATCTCTGTAATTTTCGAATTTTGAGCCGAAAATGGTCTCAAACGATAGGGTTAGACTCCGTGATGACGAATTCGTGGTCCAATTCAATTCTATCCGTGGGGCCATCCGGTCGGCCGTTAGCACGATAACTTTCGAAGGGATTGTAATAGATACTCGAGATTTTCAGAGTGAGTTCGGTTCCCAAATACCACAGTTAAGTTCGTCAACCAGCCAAATCGTACAGGGTATTCCATAAAATATGGTCATTCAAAATTTTTGTTCCTTAATATCTCAAACAAAACGGAACCAATCGGAATGAAACTTTGCGGCCACATGCAAGATGCTCATAATAAGCCTCATCCAAAATATTGTGGCCTTAGTGTTAACAGAACCATAAAAAATTCAATTGAAATATTGAAAAAAAGAATCTTTATATTTCCATAAAAAGATATCCTATTCGAGTGAAATTTATTTTGTGAATGAAGATTCAATACACTGTTCAGGAAAAATTTCAAGATGATCGCATCATCAGAACTATAGAATAATTTTTTTTTTGATAATATCAAGAATATTATTCTGGTCGTGCTGAGATTTTGCTTTCATATATTTTTTTCTGTGACAGGAAAAAAATTTGACATTTTATATCTCTGAACAGGGGCCTATTGCACCAACAACTTTGCAACTTTTCACTTTGCACTTTTCACTTTTCAAATGAATTATATTGCACGAAACGTATTCATAATTGAAAAGTGCGATGTGGAAAGTCATCAAGTGCAAAATGAAAATCACTTCGCAGAAATTGAATATTGGGAGAAATGTTGTGCAATTTAATTAATTTTCACTTTTGAAATTTGTCAGAATGCAAAGTGCAAAGTGAAAAGTTGCAAAGTATTTTGGTGCAATAGGCCCCAGGTCACAAAATATAACTTCTTACGAAATTACTTTTTTCCCTGTCAGAACAGTGAGTGTCTATAATATCCGGGAATAAAGTACTCACTTTTATCCCGGGGAAAAAAGTAATTTCGTGAAAAGTTATATTTCTTTCACAATTAAATGGTCGTTTTCACTGTCACAGAAAAAAATAGTGTATTATACACGGAAAAAATATTAGATTTTAGCTCTCGGTTCGCGTCGTGAGACAATAATAACCTCGAGCTAAAATCTAATACTTCCCTTGTATAATTAATTACTATAGTTTCAGTCCCATACAATATTTTGAGGTAATAGCATTATTGCTCCACCAATGAACGAGCTCTAAAAATCACCCGCTCAGGGCTTTTCTATATTTTTACTGATGAAGTGCCCTGTTACATCGTCCAGAGTTTTTGAACAGTGCCTTGAAGGGTGGAATTTCTCTCTCTCATAACGATTTATCTGTTCAATATAATAAAGTTCATTCGTAAGTCGGTTCTGGCATGAATCCGAGCACCATCAAAAAAACGCCGATGGAAGCGCATCCAAAGGCATGAAAATAACCGGAAAACACCATAAGGCGTATCTTGTAACGATTTTGGTAAGGAATGGGGTGGATGCCAAGCACCGGAAGTACCTGCTAGAAGGGGGATGGAAGAAGCGCACCCCAACAGGTTACCGGAAGTCGAAATTATGCGCGATTGCACGCGACAAAGCCTGCATATGGCGTTGTTTGCCCCGGTTATGATGCTTTATAACAGTCTATTATTACGCAGAATTCTTGGGCGTTTCTATCTTGATCATTTGTATACAGGGTGTTTGGTAGTTCGTCGTGATCCTTCAAAGGAGATACATTCATTTGCAGCAAAATAGGTCTAGTGAAACATGGTCCGAAAATCTATGGTTACGACGATTTTTCAACTCATTCGAAATTTTCTGTTTCGTTAACGAAACTTATTAATTTTCTGAAAACTACTTGACTCTTGATATTCAACAAAAGGTCTTTTCGGAAACTTACTTGGGTTACATTGGGCAAAACGATATAGCACTTGTTTATGTAGAACGAGCGCTATAATTATAATATAATTCTTCTCATATGTTTAATAGTAATTTGAACAATCTTCAAATAAAAAAAAGTAGTGTACCAAATACCTAATAATGATCCCACAATTCAATAATCTGACACTTTGAGAATAATGGATAACGAAGCAGCTAACACATCCAAATGCCAGAAACCTCAAAGAAGTAGATGAATATATGAGATACTAACAACAGAAATTACTCAATGAGTATAACTCTAGTGAGTCTTGTACTTCTACAATAGAAGATTGATAGTAAAATATTCACGATTTGTATAGAAATGACACTCTTTCATTTCTTTGAATGTGTATACGAAATGACTTGGAAATTTGGAAATACTTAAACTAGATTAACTTGTAAAAAATGAAACAAGGGATTTTCCAATAAGAGGTGTTATTTTGATATTCAAAGAAAAATACCAGTTTTCATTATGAAGAAGAAGCTATGTCGTTAATAGTGAAAAATGACATCAGGCAAATGACCACCACGACTACGCTTACATTTTCCATAACCAAATCGGAAAGTGGCTGTCCTATGTCCTCGATAGCCTCACGAATTCCATCTTTGAGGTCTTGAATCGATGCTGGGCTATTGGCGTAGACCTTCTCTTTCACGTGGCCCCAAAGGAAGAAGTCGCAAGGTGTTAAATCACAATATCTCGTTGGCCAATTGTGATCACCTCTTAGAGAGATAACACGGTCCGGCAACTCTTCCTGCAAAAAATTAATTGTTTTCGTTGCTTGTGTGGCACGTAGCGCCATAAAAAATCATTAATCATCTCTCGATAGCGTAATCCATTCACCGGAACTGTTGCTCTAGCGTCATTTTTGTAAAAGTAAGATCCAATGACTCCACCGGACCATAAACCGCACCAAACAGTCACACGTTGAGGATAGAGAGGCTTTTCAACAATAACTCTTGGGTTTGGAGAAGAAATTGCAAATAGTTTCAACAAACATTTCTTGGACTCGGTGTTGAATATGGCACCAAACCAAACTGAAGAAAATCACATCAGTTATCTAGAACAGGCTGATAGATCCATGTTTTTCAAGAGCATTACAGAGGAAGAGGTGATAAATATTGTGAGAGGTCTGAACAATAAATATAGCAGTGGCTACGATGAAGTCTCCACCTCATTGATGAAATTTTGTATACATGAGATCAGTGAACCTTTAACACATGCCATAAGATCATCTTTCAGAGCAGCAATATTTCCTGAAGCATTAAAAATTGCCATCGTAAAACCTTTACATAAAAAAGGAAGCATGTCAGAGATTGAAAATTACAGACCGATCAGTCTGTTGCCAAGCTTCTCCAAGGTTTTTGAAAAATGTTTAAGTAATAGACTGATAGAATATTTCACCACAAATTGCATACTGTCCGAGAACCAGCATGCATATCAGAAAGGAAGAGGTACCCACACAGCGATATTTGAGTTCACAGAGAATATTTCCCGAGCACTGGAAGAGAAAAACCATGTAATGGGTCTGTTTTTAGATCTTACAAAAGCTTACGACTGCATAGATCATAACATTCTATTGAAGAAATTGAAAATGTATGGAGTAAATGGTGTTGCATACTCGTGGCTTGAATCATATTTATCAGGAAGGCGTCAACAAACAGTCATTACAAAGAAAGGAATCACTTACACATCAAGTCAGGAAATTTTCAGAAGAGGTATACAACAAGGAAGCATAGTTGGTCCTATTTTATTCATTATTTATATAAATGATGCTCATATTTCCATCTCAAACTTAAACTGTGTATCGTTCGATTATGCCGATGATAAAAATTTCTTAATACTCAATAGAAACCTAGATAGTTTACTAGTGAATTCAAGCAGCATTTATAAAGCTATATCAGATTGGATTTCAAATGAAGGTCTCCTGTTGAATCAAAATAAAACAGATTGTTTATTTTTTAACAAAAAAGAATAATACTGAATATCCAAATGTAATAAATTTAGATGGAACTATTGTAAATGTAAATACCATAGATTATAGAGTATAGAAAGATAGGAAACGCCCCTACATCCGTAGTACTAAAAAACGACTACATTTTTTAGTTCACATTTGACCCAGAGATGGCACTGAAGATCAATTTTTATATAAAATCTGTAATTGGATTAGAAATCATATAAAGAAAAAACTGTAATTAGAATTGATGCGAAATTCGTATTCCCTTCAGGATGTTTCATTTTTATATTTTAAATCCATAATTTTCAATAAAATTCAGTATTTCATGTGTGATATTTTTATTATGCATTTATAGAAATATTACAGGAATATTAGGGTATTATTGTAAGATTTATACATGGATTGAATATGAATATACTTAGTGCGTCTGTGGAATTTCAGTTTCTGGCTCAGTTCAATTGCAGCTTCGTTGTCCACCATCACTGTTTGAATTGACGGAAAACTTTTCCTGAATAGTCACTTTAACCATTTCATTTTCCGTGCAGCTTCACTATCAGCCACTATTTCTGCCTCTATCGTGGAAATAGCAACAGATGTTTGACGTTGATCAAGCCAAGATATAGCTTTACCTGCATACATCCATAAAACACCAGTTGATCATTCAGTTTCACTATCTCGTTCGTAATCTGCATTACTGAAGGGTACAAACTCATCTTTTTTCCACTTTTTTCGAGACGACACTAACGGCAAAAGCCGTTCGAAGTGAAATAATTTTTGTACAAACGAATTGATTGGCACTTTTTTATATCAATGACATTTCCCATGTATATTTCGAAACTTATAATCATAGAACCAGAATTTTAACCATTCTATAGTGACATTAGTTCACATTGACCCAGAGATGGCTCTCATACACTGTAGTCGTGTCGTTTCCGATCTTTATACTATATAATCTTTGGTAAATACTGAAGTTAAGCTACTAGGTTTGATGATTGATGAGAATTCGTCGTGGGAATGTCACATTGACAAACTCAACAATAAACTAAATTCTGTTTGTTATACTTTAAGAGTAATGTCTCAGTACTTGGGTAAAAGTGGCTTGAAAACTGTCTATTTTTGTAATTTCGAAGCTATTGTTCGATATGGTGTGATGTTTTACGGAAATGTCAGAGCTGTAGAAAAGATTTTAATAACTCAGAAGAAAGAATTATTAACAAACTTAGCTATAGAGCTTCTTGTAGAGGTTACTTTAGAATAAGTGGAATATTAACTGTGGTGGCAGTTCACATTGAGGAGTGCCTCATGTTTCTTTTTAAAAATCAAAATTGTTTAAGGATAATTTACCCAACCATTCCTACAACTGTAGAAACTGTTATTATGTCTATCCAACTCACAGACTAACTCTCACAGAAAAAAGTGCCAAATATGTGTGTATGAAACTTTTTAATAAACTGCCTTTAAGATTGAGACAAATAAATAGGTACAATGTCTTCAAGAAAGAAATACACAGGATTTTGGTTGATCTTGAGCCCTATACATTGCAAGAGTTCCTAAATGCCTCCTTTTGAGAATTCATGTTGTTGACTGTATTTTCGTTGTGATTGTGTATATCGAGTTTGTATATGTAGGATTTTCGAAAATAAACATTATTATTATTATTATTATTATTTTCCGAGCCCCAGATGCGACAATTTTGCTTGTTGACGAAGCCACCGAAGTGAAAATGGTCCTCATCACTCAAGATGATTTTTCGATGCAAAGCAGCAAAGACACTACATTGTTGATGATCGGCCGGCATGAGTTCTTGTGTTAACTGAACTTTATAAGCCTTTAGACCCAAATCTTTATGCAAAGGATGGTGTATTGGCGTTCGTGGAATGCCCAATTCCGAAGGACGACGAGGAATTGACAAACCTGGGTTTTCTTCAACACTTTTGGCTACAGCAGCAATATTCTCGGCTGTTCTTGAGCGACGTGCATGGGTTTCATTCTTCACATCACTAACTTGTCCCAACAGTTCGAATTTTTCCACCAATTTCTTTATTGCGGTCCGACAAGGTGCTTCACGACGACCCAAAAATGTTCGAGTTTTACGAACCGTCTTTGCCAAATTTTCACCATTTTTATAGTGAATTTTAATAATTTCAATGCGTTTTTGAAGCGTGTATCGTTCCATTTTCATTAATGGCGTAGCTTCTACTTGTCAAATGTCGAAAAATGACAGCTTCAAACGTGACATCTACCGAAATAGCGGGCTATTCAAAATAACACCTCTTATTGGAAAACCATTCACTATTGTTATACCAAGAGAGGTGCAGCCAGGAAAATTCGATTAAAACAGAATGGTGACTTTTAAACATCTTGGACTCCAACTATACAAATATTTCTACCAGTGGCGCAGCCAGGATTTTGTTTTGGGGGGGGCTGAACTGAAAAATTCTTGATTTTACAACAAATTGGAAATTTCCAAAAAAATAAAGAAGAAAGGAAAAACGAAAAAATTAATCTTTGGGGGGGGGGCTGCAGTCCCAAAGTCCCCCCCCCCTGGCTGCGCCAGTGATTTCTACTAATAAGTAGAGAAATTAGGGTCTCACATGTATTATTTCAGATAATGGCAGCGATGGGTTTCTAGGCAGGTAACAACCAAATTCATAAAAGTTATACATATCAAATTAACATGTGATCATTCGTCGAAATGATGATGATAATTATCGAATCTTGCCGTATTAATAATATCAATAATTCATATAGATTCATTCGACTTAATGACCAAGAGCGGTTTTCGTGAGGCCAATCGATGGAATGGAATTCCTTGGAACAATATTAATGAATCCATCGCGGTTGCAATTCGTCGCAGGTTTTTCTTCAATAGATGATTCGCAGAAAACGAATTCAGCCAATCTCGCCTGACGATGTTCGGCTGATGTCATTCATTAAAAAACGGAGCCCAGACTGCCCCAATTTGTTCGTCCTCTGCCCCGAGCGTTGTATGGATTTTTTGCCGTTATTGTAGAAACATCTCTGGTCTTCTTTTCAATATGGCACTTTTTAGGAATGGGTTTATTTGGGCATAGTTTTTTTTGAAGGCAGAATGAATGAGATGAATTTGTTTGATCTGAGTAGGAATACGTTTGTGATTTTTAGATGAATATTTTGAATGAATTATATGACGAAAATACTCACTGTTGAAAGTTTCTGTCGAAGTTGATGGAATATTACCTGCAACACAAAAATATATATTAAACACAAACAGAATCGTTTACTGACACCTGATTAAATAAGTCATTGAGATTCAATTTAATTTTTGAATAGTTAACCTAGGGTATGATTTCATGGTTACATTGATTTCTTCTAGGTTTCGTTGAAGACGCTTAGAAGCTATTGAGTTTGTGTGAAGGGTCTTCCAATAAGAGTTGTTATTTTGAATAGCCCGCTATTTCAGTAGATGTCACGTTTGAAGCTTTCATTTTTTGACATTTGACAAGTAGAAACTACGCCATTGATGAAGATGGAAAGATACACGCTTCAAGAACGCATTGAAAATATTAAAATTCGCTATAAAAATAGTGAAAATTCGGTAGAGACGGTTCGTAAAACTCGAACACATTGTCGAATAAAGGAATTGATGGAAAGTTCGAGCTGTTGCAACAAGTAAATGATGTAAAGAATAAAAACTTTGCACGTCGCTCAAGAACAGGCGAGAATATTGCTGCTGCAGCCGAAAGTGTTGAAGAAAACCCTGGTTTGTCCATTCCTCGTCGTTCTTTGGAATAAGGCATTCCACAAACGATATTACCCATATTTTGGATAAAGATTTGGTACTTAAAGGCTTATAAAGTTCAGTTAACACAAGAATTTAAGCCGGCCGATCATCAACATCGTCGTGTCATTGATGAAGTTTCCGGGCCATGTTATCTCTCGAAGAGGTGATCACAATTGGCCACCGAGATCTTGTGATTTAACACCTTGCTACTTCTTCCTGTGGGGCCACGCGAAAGAGAAGGTCTACGCCAATAGCCCAGCGTCGATTCAACCCTCAAAGATGGAATTCGTTAGGCTATCGAGGACATAGGGCAGCCACTTTGGGATTTGGTTATGGAAAATTTCATTCAAAGGATATGGCCCTGTAAACGTGGTCGTGGTGGTCATTTGCCTGATGTTATTTTCCACTATTAACACCATAGCTTCTTCTTTATAATGAAATAAACATCTGATCATTTACATTAAAAAATAGCATTTTTCTTCAAATATCGAAATAACACCTCTTATTGGAAAACCCTTTATATGTATGTAAGTAAAAGCTATAGAGCTCGTTAATTTTAAATCGATTTAATAGAGCTTCAAACATTTCATTTTGCTTTTATTTCATGTTTATTTCAAATCCATTCAATAGAGTTTCAATCACTTTATTTTTCTGTCCTTTTTTTCTGGTTCGATGTTTTCGTTTCAGATTCAGAATTCCGAAGGCATCTTGGAGAGGGTTTTCACCAAGAAGAAATCTGAATGCTTTTGCATCATCCAAAAAAAATTCAAAGTACCTATCATTTTTATATTTCTTAAATAAATGAATCCCATTCTCCCCTACTTCACTCGAACCATGACCCGCTTACTTATTACGAGTGAAATAGAGGATATCTGATTGACTCGAAAAACTCTTTTACCTATTCAGTTTCAAGGCCATATTTGTTGATATATTTTGAAAAGCCGATGAAACACAAAAGTTTTTCCCCACGTTTGTACACCAAGTTCAAGATTTTTTTGTCCACTATTTCCCTCGTCGTAATTTGCACCAATCAGAAACGCGCAATTTTGAATTACAAATGGTTTCTAGGTGGAAAAACTGTTTGGCAGGACCTGTCAGCAGTTTATTCGCGTTTACCCGCGGCAAAACTTGCACATTTGTGAATTTTTGTTTTACTTATCCTTTTTGTCAATTGATGTGAACTACGTTTTTTATACGCTCAGATATTCTTGTATCTCTCTGTTCCCTGAGCTCCTTCAGTAACTGGTCATCATTATCTGGTAATTCAAAACTTTCCAAATTAGTAGAGTTCTCTGCAATGTTTTTCATCTCATCATTATTTGATGTTATATTATTGTTGAAATTCCCTGAATTATTGTCAACTTTAAAACTGATATCCACATTTCTTTCTTTAAGAATGCTCCCATCAATATCTTCATAATCTGAATCGGAATAAGTTACTATTCCAGAAATCTCAGTTTCAATTGATAATTTGTCATGACTCTTTTTCTTGAAGGATCCTGAAGATTGTTTCAAACCTGAAATCATCTGGGCCCTCTTATTATCCATCTGTCTTACAAGCTTCCTCTTGAGCGTTGGTACTAGGGATTCATCAAGTCAAGTAGCTTGATTTTTGAAGAAGAACTTGACTTGGAAGTCAAGCTTCTAACGAATACATACTTGACTCTTGACTTGACTTGATATGAGATATTTATTACTTGACTTGATATCAAGCTACTTGGTATTACTTGATCTTGATACGATACGTACGAGTCGTACTGCGCCTACTTCTGCGAGTTCATGCGTATTCAGGGGGTTCCCTGAGCTCCGAGCTGAATGAAGCGATCGCGCAGTCTTCTTAATTTTATCTAGGTGAATAGAGAGGTGAGGTAGTAATCAGTCTCGTATAGAGTCTGAGACTCGACCAGACTCGACTAGCTCCAGAAGCTTGTTCAAACGACACAGCGAGGCTTCTTTGATGTGCGACTGAAAACCGACCGGCAATGGCTCAACCCGAGGACGAGGGGCCTCATGGCGAGGAGCAAAAAATGGGTATTTCATCAGAAATAATGAAATTAGAAACCAGCGGGTCAGAATATGTGATTGAGAAAAATGCTTAATCCGGAGTTCGTAAACTTTTACAAGAGACAACACACATAAAATCTAAAGTAATGGAAAAAAATCATAGATTTTTTTACAGTTAAACAAGATCCGAAGAGTTCGCGAAAAAATGATAAGCAAGATGAATGCACGCTTTGCACAACGAAACCCACTGTACTAAAAAAAAATTTGATTGTCATATTCAAGTTTAATAAATAAAAGTATTTTTTTGCAAGGTTCATCCTCATTCCATAATTTATTGATGTGAACACTGCAAAAAAATGTTTAGATTGAAAATCAAGTAGCTTGGTAGAAGTATTTGATTTTTCAAGTACTCGATAAATTAATACTTGACTTGACATTGAAAAAATACTACTTGACTCGAACTTGACTTGATTTCAAGTCAAGCCAAGTCAAGTAGCTTGAATATCAAGTCAAGTCGTGAATCTCTAGTTGGTACAGAAACATAATGTTTAGCTTTCTTTTTCTCTTCTCGTAATTTTCTGTTGGCAAGATCAGCCCTTATTCTTGCCACACTTTCCTCATTTTCTCTTTTATCCAACAATATATTTTCCTCATCTTCTAACAAACTTGCTCCTTTATACCCAGTTCCTATATCTTTCAGGGCTTCATGGCATTGATTTTGCAGTTCTAATAATTTTTTAGCTTGCCACTGTTTGAGCTTCTTCTGCTCTTCTTTCTCAAATACATCTTCCTGCAGAGAAGAACTTAAATATGATTTTTTTGTATCATCTAAAGAAAATATATCACTGTCTGATTTGCTTCCAAAATCCTCATATTTGAAACTACTTCTTACTAAAATGTCTAATTCTTCATTCGAACAACAAAAATTAATGCCAAAAGAAGAATCTGAAGGGGATTTGCTGGAAACTTGTCCATGAATTGTCCACCCCAACTTCGATTTCGATAAAATTGGCATGTTCAAGCGGGGTTGTATTATTTGTCGAGGAATAATCAACCCACAGTTATCTTGTCCTAATAAGATTTTAGGTTTTGCATTGTTCAAGGACTGTAAGACTTCGTGATCTAAGTACGGATACTTTTTGAGAAGTTCAGCAATGTCGAAATTCTGTTGAGGCAATTGAAGATTTCTTACAGTTCTTACATTTTTAATTTCATAAAAATTTCTTTTCACCTCAATTCCTCCAGCTATATCAACAGAAACATTTCTCGAATCATCTTCGTAATTAATTATTTTCAATAACGAAGCAGAAAATTTCAGAGTAGTCAAGTCAAGTCAAGTTCTTCGTCGAAAAATCAAACTACTTGACTTGATGAATCCCAAGCAATAATTCTAAACTCAAAATCCTATCGAAATAATCTCATTACGTCAGTTAACATCATAGGCAATAATTAGAACACCTGAAAATCAGATCAGGTTTGTATCGTGGGAGAAGCCACATTGGAACGATTGAAGGAAATGTTAATTTTTTACAACAAATCGTGTCCGACTTGAACTCCGAACGTCCGTCCTAGTAAAAAAGTCTGGTGAATGACTATATTCGAGATTTTGGCGTCCAAGTTTTGAATGAAAAGTCGAGAACAATTTGTGTAATAAATAATTATGCCTACAACTTCCGCTCGTTCAGACTAGTGAGAAAGGAAACCAAACTTGATGATCAGGTCAAGCAGCACTGGATGAGAAACACGCTGAGAGCGTTTATGAGTAGTGATTCCGATATAATGAAAATTGAAAATCTTATCAAGAAATGTAAAATAAAATAAAACACACTATTATTGTTTATTAAAATCTTCGGCTATCGATTTCGGAATTATTCCATCATCAGGCCAGCTGAAAGTATACAAATGTAGAACATGTATTTATTTAGGTGAGAGTATGCAACTTACTGTCTTGAATTAAAATGAACAGAAACTGTTCAAAAACATTAAACACATTAAAAATGGTTCTCCTCTGTCAGAATTGTTAAAATTTTTTGAATTTTAGTCAACCTTTATTATCGATATATCTTTCTTGTGGGAATGTCAACTGAATCTGGAACTATAGGATATGTGCGAAATGTGATATCTAATATGTTATTATCGGTGGTCTATTGGTGGCGGGAATTTTTGAATTTTATTTATTGTTGTTTTTTAAGAATCTATGAGTTTAAAAATACTTCTTCTGTCGAATTCTATATTATCATTAAGTAAAAATTGGTTGTCTTTATTTTTTAAAATTTCTAGTTGTTCAAGTAATATTATTTTATGGTAGTTATTTTCTTTATGAAGTATTTTCAGATTATCTAATGTGATATGCTGTCCGGTATCGTTTAAATGTGTGCCTAAAGCGGAATGGGGTCGATTTCTTTGTGTTCTTTGAATCTTTTTTCTACATTACGAGTTGTCATTCCTATGTAAAATGAAGGGCAGTTTGTGCATGTTATCTCATAGACTGGATTGTTCGAGTTTAGATTTCATTTTATTATTAATCAGTATATCTGCTATTGTTCTGTGTCGTTTACTTGTTAGTGTATAATTGTATTTCTCTAAAGTATGTTTTAACTTTTCATGTAGATCTTTGTAGTATGGTGTTGATATGAAATATTTCCTGATGGTGTGTGGGGGTAGATCTTATCTAGAATTATTTTTTTTTCATTGATGTTAGAATTTCGTCGATATATGATCTAGAATATTCATTTTCTCTGCCTATTTGGTATATTATATCCAGTTCTTTCCTATAATTTTTTGGTGTTAGAGGGGTGTTAAAAAGTCTATGAAATAAAAATCTTAATGCGGCTCTCTTCATTGTGGGTGCGTGGTATGAGCTAAAAGGAATGATGCTGTTAGTTTGTGTTGGTTTCCTGTAGATTTCGAAAAGAAAAACATTATCGTCTTTTAGTGTTATGCTCAGATCTAAAAATTCAGTGAATTTGCTATAGCGTGTTTGTAAAATTGAAAATCTTATGTTTTCGGTTACTCTGGGTTTAGAGATTCACCACTTGACTTGATATTCAAGCCACTCGACTAGACTTAAAATCAAGTCTAGTTCGATTCAAGTAGTAAGTGTCATGTCAAGTATTAATTTATTAAGTAAAGGGTTTTCCAATAAGAGGTGTTATTTTGATATTCAAAGAAAAATGCCATTTTTCAATATAAATGATCGGATGTTTATTTCATTATAAAGAAGAAGCTATGCAGTTAATAGTGGAAAATAAAATCAGGCAAATGACCACCACGATCACGCTTAGAGGACCTTTTAATGAAATTTTCCTCAACCAAATAGCAAAGTGGCTGCCCTATGTCCTCGATAGCCTCACGAATTCCATCTTTGAGGTCTTGAATTGACGCTGGGCTATCGGCGTAGACATTCTCTTTCACGTGGCCTCAAAGGAAGAAGTCGCAAGGTGTCAAATCACAAGATCAATTGTGATCACCTCTTTGAGAGATAACACGGTCCGGAAACTTTTCCCGCAAAAGATCAATGGTTTCGTTGCTTGTGTGGCACGTAGCGCCGTCTTGTTGAAAGTAAACGTTGTCCAGATCAATACTATCCAATTTCGGCCATAAAAATTCATTAATCATCTCTCGATAGCGCAATCCATTCAACGTAACTGTTGCTCCAGCCTCATTTCGAGGTCTAATGACTTCGCTGGACCATAAACCGCACTATACAGTCACACGTTGAGGACAGAAAGGCTTTTCAACAACAACTCTTGGGGTTTCCGAGCCCTAGATGCGACAGTTTTGCTTGTTGACGAAGCCATCGAGGTGAAAACTGGCCTCATCACTCAAGATGATTTTTCAATGGAATTCCGAATCATTTTCATGCATTTCAACGACCCAATCAGCAAAGACACGACGTTGTTGATGATCGGCCGGCTTGAGATCTTGTGTTAACTGAACTTTATAAGTCTTAAGAGCCAGATCTTTATGCAAAATACGGTGTAATGACGTTTGTGGAATGTCTAATTCCAAAGAACGGCGAGGAATGCACAAACCTGGGTTTTCTTCAACACTTTCGGCTACAGCAGCAATATTCTCGGCTGTTCTTGAGCGACGTGTACGGGTTTTATTCTTTACATCACCAACTTGTCCCAACAGCTCGAATTTTTCCACCGACCACTTTATCGCGGTCTGAGAGGGTGCTTCACGACGACCCAAAATGTTCGAGTTTTACGAACCGTCTCTACCAAATTATATAATCATTAATATTAATCGTTTATGAACTCGTCAATTTGTGCATGTGTGAGAATGTTTGATTTTTTGAAACGATATCCTTCACTTTCACCTTTTAAAAATACTATTATCACGAAATATTTACTAACATCATCACCATTTTTGACAAGGGTGCTTGACTCGATCATTGAAAATTAGCTCCAGAAGTTTGATGAGCTCCAAATTTTAAATTTTTTTTGTGAGAATGTTAAGAAGAGAGGTTCACTGAAATTCCCTTTTACATTTTCCAATTACACCAGGGGACTATTGAACCAAATACTCTCAACTTTTCGCTTTGTACTTTTCACTTTTCAAATGAATAAGTTGCACGAAACGTATTCATAATTTAAAAGTGCAATGTGAAAAGTCAAGTGCAAAGTGAAAAGCACTTTGCAAACAATAAATGTTGGGAGAAAAGTTGTGCATTGTGCAACATAATAAATTTTCACTTTTGAAATTGGTCAGAATGCAAAGTGCAAAGTGAAAAGTTGCAAAGTATTTTGGTGCAATAGGCCCATGACCAGGAAATTTCTATATGCAATATCGTAATGCTGAGCTGACTTTTCAATTTCAATCAACACTATTATTATTAATTATTCCACTATCGACCAACATATTGAGCTGTCATTAACCAGACAAAAACTGGACAATTTGAATGATTGCGTCTTTTTTATTACAAAAGAAGCATTTGTTTTTCGGTAACCAAGGCGTTGGCAATGTCATTCATAACAAACTTGTGATTATTTGAATATAAGAATGCATTTTGAAGGTTAATGACTAATGTCATTCCAATTTCGTCTATTTCATTATCAGAATAGGGTAATTAAAAAAGACGTTGTTTGATATTCGTGTTGAAAGTGATTTTTTTTGTTCGTGAAATTGTTCAATTGAATTATTACATTTCACGAACCTTTTAAACCACAAAATAAAATGCTACTTTCAACATTCATCATCATAAATAACTATTTTTCTTTCATAACATTTTTCGAACTGAATCAGAAGGAGAAATTCGAATCACTGTTGTTAGTAAAAGTACCCGAAGAATTATTCGTAACAACAAATAAATAAAATAAAAATATTCTGACCGGCCAAATGTTATTCTGAAAATGCCAACGCTTCGTGTATAAACGCTGTTTCACCACAGCAGAAGCCATAGCAAGACAAGTCAACTTTATGTGAAAAAACATTAAAAACCAGTCCTAGAGAGGAGCTCCTGACTCTCAAATTAACATAATACACCCAGTGTGGGAACGTAGTTGTGAATGAACTTTTGAGGCCACTTTTAATTATCAGATCTTCATTAGATTTATTCATTAATTCTCGTGTTTAGTATTGACTCACATCAGAGCAAAATAAAAGAAATCATTGTACGTGGTATGATTAGGAAGCAATGAAATGAAGAAGTGCAGCGTATGGTACATAAATACTTGGAAAGAACCGAGTATTAAGTCCATCAAATCCTGATTGATTAATCGGGCACTTCCGCCAGATTTTTCGGGTGAAAGTTGTTATGGTTTCAAGAGTAATCTCTTCGAAATAAGTCTTTTAAATCCACCTGATATCCGGCTATGTACAAAGAGCCATTGATTCAATAATTGGTTTGAATCGACCTGATAATTCTCTATCGAATTTTCACTCAATATGTTTTTGTTCAACTGCCATTGAAAGTGACACTTTTAAGGACATTCAACAGTGTTATGAGTAACGGTTTACGTGGAAGCGTATTAAAAATGGTTTTAAAAGAGTGTCAAAACCATTTTCTCATAATGAGATCAGAATTTTGCAAATTTTCGTTTTCAATATTCAACAATCATTACCTAGAAATATGTACTAACATGAACACCATTTTTAAAAAGGGCGCTCAACATGATCATTGAAAATTTGCTCCACAAAGTTGGTGAGCTCCAAATTTTTTATTTTTCTTTTATGTATGTTAGGAAAACAGGTTCACTGAAGTTCCGTTCTACATTTTTCAAATTACACCAGGCCAGGAAATTGGTATATATGCAATATCGTACTGCTGATCTGATTTTTTATGTGAAGATTGTTCCAATAAGTGGGGTTATTTTGAATAACCCGCTATTTCGGTAGACGTCACGTTTTAAGCTGTCATTTTTTGATATTTGACACTTAGAAACTACGCCATAAAAATAGAACAATACATTTAGTCCGGTCTATTTAGACATTCGAAGTTACATAAAGTCCCAACAAGCTGAATTTCTGTGAAGTTGTTCAAAAAATAATTATAAACAATGTCTAAAAGTTCCTCATCATTCCCCTGTGAGGAAAAAATTTTATTCGAGGTCAAATGTCAAAAAAATGAGTTTTCTGCGATTTTCAGCAAAACGGTAAGTTTTATCATAAAAGTACCTCAGACAAAAATTGTAGATCATAAAATTATCTATAAAAAATGTATAGATACTTTTTTCTTACGAGCCACCGTTTCTGAGATACAACGATTCAAAAAGTTATAACTACGCGCTAAGTACACTACCTCGTAGGTAGTGGAAACGTGTGCATATTATGACGATAACGACTTTTATAACTTTTTGAATCGTTATATCTCAGAAACGGTGGCTCGTAAGAAAAAAAGTATCGATACATTTCTTATAGATAATTTTATGGTCTACAATTTTTGTCTGAGGTACTTTTATGATAAAACTTACCGTTTTGCTGAAAATCGCGAAAAAGTCATTTTTTTGACATTTGACCTCGAATAAAATTTTTTCTCACAGGGGAATGATGAGGAACTTTTAGACATTGTTTATAATTATGTTTTGAACAACTTCACAGAAATTCAGCTTGTTGGGACTTTATGTAACTTCACTCTCATTTTTTGGTCTAAATAGACCGGACTAATTCAAGAAATTATAAAAATTCACTATAAAAATGGTAAAATTTGGCAGAGACGGTTCGTAAAACTCAAACATTTTTGGGTTGTCGTGAAGCAAATGAAAATTGGAAATTCAAAACTTGAAACAAATATGTTGGTGCGGACTGTGAAGTGGCACTTGTACGCAGTCGTATAAGTATTTCAGTTTGTTGATTCACCCACCTTATGGGTCGATTATATAGAGATACTTTACAAGCTGCTACTGAGCGAATTTAGAAGCGAGTGAATTAGCTTGTGAGATTGTGATGATTAGACGCAAAACTGTCTACTCGCTGAGTAGCCAACAATCTAGCGATCCACGTGAGGTTTATGTTTGTATCGTTGTCAAGGATCTGAGATAAATGTCAAATATGTTTTCAATTTAAGAACCAACAACCACCGAGTAGATGAGAACTCACAGATTGTGATTACACACGGCTTGTTTACATGCCAACAAGCCAAAACGCCAGCGATTTAGCGTGTAAAGTAGCCCAGCTTTCAACTTTAGTCGCAGCTTTTTTACAATCGGATTGTTGGCTTGTGAACACGATTAAACTGAGCGAATTTACAATCAGCCACTAAATTCGCTCAGTAGCAGCTTGTAAAATATCTCAATATAATCGACCGATTATTGGCTATTCGAATTGCCCACGAATTTTTTATCAGTGATTCTTGTTTCTTGGGAAAGGCGAAAAATGTCTTCATTCAAAGCTGACGATACAATAATTATGACCAAATATAGTATTAGCAACTACATCAATGCAACCCTGTATACAACTACTAAAGAAATTCAATGAAATGGAAATGAATAAAGGAGAGGCAACGTAATCGTAACCAGTCTCTCATGATGTCGATTAATAGTCTCGCTTTATTACATTGCCGGTAATAACGTCCGGTGGAGATTCGACCTATCTTGACTTGATTCTTGGCAACTCAGGTTTTTTGTTCGATAACTAGTCAGATTGTATAGGACAGCGATGCTCGAGATGGATGCGGAATAATTAGAGACATGATCCATGTTCTATCTGTCGAAATTACTACAACTAGTTGTTCTGGTTTCTTAAAACGACATTGAATATTTCAGTTATTGCAGAGAATAAGAACAATGGAAGATGTTAATCCTATTGATCGATTTAGCTAATCTCGTCCTCGTTCAAAGTAAATTTAAGGAAGTGGTATCAAACAGATTTTATCCATGCACTGTTAGAAACAAGTTGCTTCTTTTAACAAATTCTCATTTTGTTGAAAAGTCTTAGTTGAATCTGACCTTATTTTGGCTCGTTTCAACAACTTACATTTTTGATGTAGTAGTTAATTCATTGCGTTGTTAAATTCACTACTAATGTTGCACCAGGTATATGTATAAACCTACTATAGCAAACTCACCACTACGACATATCAACTATACAAGAGGTGAGGTAAATGTCAGTTATTTCTTTGAAACTGGTTGAATTGGATGAAGGGATCACGATATTTTGTGGAAGTGACAATAGAAGTATTTCCGTTTCGGGACACATTACTGATGTTTGACCCTCACGACTATAAGAAGTAATTACCGTATTTTGTTGAAAAGAACAATAACTTTTGAGTATATCTTCACTTCAAACGCTCTTGCTTTTTCAACTATACAATGGAGTGGATCATCTGGGACTAAAATTTATAGTTAATAGTGCAACTAATTTCCAACAGTGTGGAGCTATTTCCCTCTTTTGGGGCTCATCAGCATGGAGAATAGCTATGCAATATACGAGACATTCTAGGATCTATAATACGAAATGGCATATTTCCTCAGGTATTATCATACCACAAACGCCATCTCTGGAGATCCATACGAACAACTTCTTTCCATAGCATGAACTTTGAACGAAGTAGCGATGTTTCATGGCGATGTGCGTTAAATCTCTTGTTTACTTATGCACTACCGCGGTTCGTTGAGAAAATAATCCTGAGCGTTTTCACGTCATCGCCGACTAAATATGTAAATTCGCGAACTGCGACTAAGTTTCGGTTTAGATGTGACAAAGGGTAAACATCTCGTTCGTTCGCTCAAGCTACATGCTATGGAATAAAGTTGTTCGTATAGATCTCCAAAGATGGCGTTTTCGGTAAAATAATACCTAAAGAAATGTGCCATTTCGTATTATAGATCCTAGAATGCCTCGTATCAAGCAGAGATTTTCTCCATGCTGAAAAGCCCCAATAGGGCGAAATAGCTATACATGGATGCTCTGTTTGATACTACTTCCTTGTTTTTACTTTGAACGAGGACGAGATTAGCTCCGAAGTATGAGTTCAATATAGATTGAACGTAATGTAATTCCCAGAAGTTCACAGTATATTCCATTCCAGCTCATGTGATAATTCAAAATTTGCTTTTCACTGTGCCTCTCATTCTCATCTGCACTTAGCAGAAATAAAGAAAACAATGTAGGTATACAGCCCCAGCATACAAAGCGAATGATGAAAGGAAAATAAATCAACGAATCATGAATAAAGTCTAGCCCTGTTGATATTCCCCAACAACGGGGGCAGAACAAACATTCCACTTATAGGTGGCTGTGCCATCAAACTATTCGCAGGCCCTTCAGTCTGTATCATCAAGCCGAACCCCCGTAATACCAACAACCATTTACCGAATCCATTACGGATTTGTTTGCCGAACCGCGAAATTCTGCAGGAAGCACTATCACAGCAACACACACGATTTCACCGATTGACGTACCTTTCGCAACCCGACAGTTTACTCCAATTCGGCACTAATATAGGCGTATGGGATGATGCAGTCCTGAATCCGTTCGAACATGACCCGATATTCATCCGCAAACACTTCGTGGATAATAGGCACACCGGATTTACTAGATACGATTCCCGATAGACAGGACTTAATGGAGGTCGATGTCTCGTCGACGAGATACTAATGATGCCATGGGATTTTCGAAGTATTATTATGACTTTTGTGCTTGCTATCGTTTTGCCCAAATGTCATTTATTCTCTTTTTATGGTCTCAAACCAACTGATCATTATTCGAAGCATGGTTACCAGAACGATTAGGCACTAGAAGAAACTGGTGGAGTGCAAAGTTGACCTTAAGTGGTCGTCCTCGTGTTACCACGATTCGAGAAGATCGCTATAGTGCCCAATAAGCCCGCAGAAACAGGTCAATGACAGTACAGACACTCAGGTCGGAATTCCAAAGAGTCCACATCCGTGTAATTTCATGTGCTAAAATTCGTAGAAGAGTTTTAGCATCAGGATTGCCGTCCAGGAGGCCTCCACGAGTTCCTTCATTAACTTTTCATCATACAATCGCTCTTCTGCAGTGGGCGCGAAATCATCAAAACTGGCATTTAGAAGAATGGAGGAATGTGCTATTCACAAATGAGTCACGGTTTGGGTTATTAAGTGATGACTACCACTTCAGAGTTTGGAGGGAACCAGGATGTCGAAATAGACCTGAAAGAGCTATTCATGTTGCTCATTTTCGCGGTGGTACTGAATTGTTTTGGGAAAGCATAATGTTTTGAAGAAGAACGCCACTAATTCACATGCCCGGTATAATGATTGGTGCTTATTAGCTCGAAAATAGCAAACATCATGTAATTAAACCCATGGGTAGTGAATTAGAGGCGCGAAATTATGCAGGAGCACTATCACAGCAACACACACGATTTCACCGATTGACGTACCTTTAGCAACCCGACAGTTTACTCCAATTCGGCACTAATATAGGCGTATGGGATGATGCAGTACTGAACCCGTTCGAACATGAACCGATATTTATCCGCAAACACTTCGTGGATAATAGGCACACCGGATTTACTAGATACGATTCCCGATAGACAGGACTTAATGGAGGTCGATGTCTCGTCGACGAGAAACTAATGATGCCATGGGATTTTCGAAGTATTATTATGATTTTTGTGCTTGCCTCTAGAGGATAGCGTGCTATAGTTTCGCCCGAATGTCAGTTATTCTTGATTTTTGGTCTCAAACCAACTGAACCTTATTCGAAGCATGGTTAGCAGAACCATAAGGCACTATGAAGAAACTGGTGGTGTGCAAAGCTGAACGAAGTGGCCGTCCTCGTGTTGCCACGATTTGAGAAGATCGGTATAGTGCTCAATAAGCCGGTAGAAATAGGTCAATGACAGTACAGACACTCAGCTCGAAATTCCAAAGAGTCCACAACCGTGTAATTTCATGTGCTAAAATTCGTAGAAGAGTTTTAGCATTAGGATTGCGATCCAGAAGACCTCAACTAGTTCCTTTTGAACTGTTCGTCAACGAACTGTCTGCAGTGGGCTCGAACTCATCAAAATCGGCATAGGAGAATGCAGAAATGTGCTTTTTACAGGTGAGTCACGGTTTGAGTTAGTAAGTGATGACTACCGCTCAAGATTTTGGAAAGAAGCAGGATGTCGAAATAAACCTGAGAGAGATATTCATGTTGCTCATTTTCGCGGTGATACTGAATTGTTTCGGGAAAGCATAATGTTTTGAAGAAGAACGTCACTAATTCACGTGCCCGGGATAACGACTGGTGCTTATTAGCTCGAAAATAGCAAACATCATGTAATTAAACCCATGGGTAGTGAATTAGTGGCGCGAAATTATGCAAGAGTACTATCACAGCAACACACACGATCTCACCGATTGACGTATCTTTTGCAACCCGATAGTTTACTCTGATTCGGCACTACTAATATAGACGTATGGGATGATGCAGTCCAGTCCTGAAGTCGTTCGAACATGACCCGATATTCATCCGCAAACACTTCGTGGATAATAGGCACACCGGATTTACTAGATACGATTCCCGATAGACAGGACTTAATGGAGGTCGATGTCTCGTCGACGAGATACTAATGATGCCATGGGATTTTCGAAGTATTATTATGACTTTTGTGCTTGCTATCGTTTTGCCCAAATGTCATTTATTCTCTTTTTGTGGTCTCAAACCAACTGATCATTATTCGAAGCATGGTTAGCAGAACGATTAGGCACTATGAAGAAACTGGTGGAGTGCAAAGTTGAACTCGAAGTGGCCGTCCTCGTGTTACCACGATTTGAGAAGATCGGTATAGTGCTCAATAAGCCGGTAGAAATAGGTCAATGACAGTACAGACACTCAGCTCGGAATTCCAAAGAGTCCACAACCGTGTAATTTCATGTGCTAAAATTCGTAGAAGAGTTTTAGCATCAGGATTGCGGTCCAGAAGGCCTCTACGAGTTCCTTCATTAACTTTTCATCATCGAATCGCTCTTCTGCAGTGGGCGCGAAATCATCAAAACTGGCATTTAGAAGAATGGAGGAATGTGCTATTTACAGATGAGTCACGGTTTGGGTTAGTAAGTGATGACTACCACTTCAGAGTTTGGAGGGAACCAGGATGTCGAAATAGACCTGAAAGAGCTATTCATGTTGCTCATTTTCGCGGTGGTACTGAATTGTTTCGGGAAAGCATAATGTTTTGAAGAAGAACGTCACTAATTCACATGCTCGGGATAATGACTGGTGCTTATTAGCTCGAAAATAGCAAACATCATGTGATTAAATCCATAGGTAGTGAATTAGAGGCGCGAAATTCTGCAGGAGCACTATCACAGCAACACACACGATTTCACTGATTGACGTACCTTTTGCAATCCGATAGTTTACTCTGATTCGGCACTACTAATATAGACGTATGGGATGATGCAGTCCAGTCCTGAATTCGTTCGAACATGACTCGATATTCATCCGCATCGTGGATAATAGGCACACCGGATTTACTAGATACTATTCCCGATAGACAGGACTTAATGGAGGTCGATGTCTCGTCGACGAGATACTAATGATGCCATGGGATTTTCGAAGTATCATTATGATTTTTGTGCTGGTTCCTAGGAGATAGCGTGCTATAGTTTTGCCCAAATGTCATTTATTCTGTATTTATAGTTTCACACCCACTGATCATTATTCAGAGCACGGTTAACAGAACGATTAGGAGCTAAGAAAAAACGGGTGGAGTGCAGAGTAGACCTCAAAGTGGTCGTCCTCGTGTTACCACGATTCGAGAAGATCGGTATATTGCCCAATCAACTCGTAGAAATAGGTCAGTGACAGTACCGAATTCCTTAAAGCCCAAATTGTGTAATTTTATGTGCTACAATTCGTAGAAGAGTTTCAGCATCAGGATTGTGGTCCAGAAGGCCTCCTTTTTTAACTGTTCGTCTCCGAATCGCTCGTCTGCAGTGGGTGCGAACTCAAAACTGGCAAACAGAAGAATCAATTTCGAATTTCAAGAAAATTAGGCGAACGTCATTTTATACAGAGTGAAACATAATCTGTTTTTTACCCTAACTTTACAACTATCTCTGGTATGGTATGGTGTGTTCCAGTTGTTTTACCGTGTGATTTCTTATCTCCTCATCAAGACACATCTTTACTCGATAATTTAATTTCTCATTCATGACAATAGCTCAATTTTTGTTAAAGATTTAGGGTTTTCCAAGCAACATCAAACTCCACAATTTCGCTATGGCTATGAAAGTATACTTTTACAGATTCAACCTTAATTCGAACGTTTTGAAAATAAACTGAAAACTTTGTGAAAACATAAAACAAGAGAAATTTTAGCGCGACATGTTGTTCCGTATGCACCGTTCATTGGAGGCGATTTCTTGCTAATGCTTTATAATGCCCAACCACATCAACCGCATGTGGCTAGGATTGCCAGGGAGTATTTAGCAGAGGTTGATATCCAAGAATTCAACTGGCCTGCTCTAAGCCCAGATTTGAACCCAATGTTTGTATGCTCTTGGGAGGAAAATTCGATCTCGCGTACCAACTCCTGCACATTTGCAGCAGCTCAGTTAGGCTCTAATTGATTCAAAACCTTAATGAGGACATGACGAGACTAATTTCACCTATTATCCGCGTCTGTGCAGAAGACACGTTATGTTTCTGACTTAGTTTTCAGTTTATTATCATTAGGCAAGAATTTTAGGTTGAATTCGTTGAAGTACTGTTGTAGCCCTAGCAAAATTTAATGTTTTACTAAAAAGCCTGTATCTGTAACAAAAACTGAGCTATTGTATTGAATGAAGAATTAAATTGTCAAAAATAGATGTGTCTTGATGATGAAATAAAAAATCACACGGTGTAAGAACTGGAACACACCAGAGGTGGTTCTTAGGTTAGGGTAAAAAAACAGACTTTGTTTCATTCTGCATCAAAGGACGTTTGCCAAGTTTTCTTGAAATTTAAAACCGGCGATTGATTGGAGATGAACACACTCACAACTGAAAAAAATTCAATCGAATCTGACCTGAAATAATATATTTATCCACTCCTAACTAACTAATTTCTATGTGTAATAGTAGCTATAACACAACCGTAGACATGTCTATGAACCGAAAAGCGAGTGTTATAATAACACCCGCCCATAACACCCGCTAATAAAAATACCTAGGAAAAATGAAATTGCTTACAAAAAAAATGAATGAAAAGTAGGATCGATCCGGATATCTATTTCAGCCATCAAGATAACGTTCTAGCGAATCATTCCAGATTTATTTTTGGAAAACGTAAATTTTTGAAGTTGCGAAAGTACTTGATTTGATTAGTTAGATACTCTGATTTGATTCCCGACCAGAGAGTACGGAGGTTTGACGGTTGGACGAAATGTTGTCAACACTTTTGACAACTGTTCAAAATTTTTTAAATGCAGATTAATTCAAATTTTACTGAAGAAGTCGTGGATAAAGTATAGTATTCAATTCGCGGTAATGCAGGTTAAAACACACTTGATGAATTACACCACTCGCCTGACGGCTCGTGGTGCAAAATTCATCTGCGTGTGTTTTGACCTGCATTACCGCTCATCGAATAATATACTATTATAAATCAACAAACTTCATCGATTTTTTGAGCGGATCGATTATTTTGCCGGTTAGTGTAGCAATGAATACAGTTTGCCAATTTCAATTGAATGGAAACTATAATTTCGGGAAATCAATGTCTCCAAAGGTATTCAAATCTGTTAAATCAAAGGAGGTGTTTTTATGGTTATAAGATGGTCTAGGTATATTGTCGCAACTCTTGAGAAATAGTCGTAGTATTTCTTGGGTGGCTTGTCACACTATTACTGTTCAATCATCTATCAAAATCTCAATCTGACGGATAATGTGGCTCATCATATTGTTACAATAACCTCTTCAATTAATTTCAGTACAACAAATCAAAAGAACAAAACAATCCCATGAATGAACCTGTTGTAACCTACTCGGTTCATTGCAACATCACTCCTTGAAAAATAAATGATCCAAATTAGTTCGCCATACTCTCTGGCCATTGCAAACTCAGCACCCGATACCGACAACGGCAATCCAGATAAATCGGCGAGTCAGGATCAGGAACAAGCCCCAGTAGGATAATCTTGAAGCAACTTGCGAAGAGAACGAACCGATGCAGCCAATATTGCACGGTGTCTTGTTGAAATTGGCTCTGTTTTATCGAATAACATCGTTTTAAATGAACCCGCGCTGTCGCCTTGGAAGAGGCGATATTATTAGACCACAAGTGGAAAACACGACTGGAAAATAGCGCTGTGAAGTCATGCATTGTTGAAGATGGTGGAAAATGATGTGAGAATATACAGGTTGGTCTTACGAGCAGCCGGGAACTTCCGACAGAAAGATCTACTTCAACTTGTATAATAATTGTTACAATTCTTATTGGTTTGTGTAATGTTTACTTCTATTATTCGAACTGTCTCGGCTTGCGTTGTTTTCTTCCTCTTCTTCTTTGTAAAGATTTTTTGGTCTGTTTGTTTCGAAGGGTGGTCACTATTGTGGATTCTACTGAGATACAGATGTCCAGCTATCCCTCCATCTTTTTGGTGGTCTTCCGATTGGCCTTTTGCCAGCTGGATTTCCATTTGGAACAACTCTGGCTATTCTCCCGGGCTCCATTCTTTCCACATGGTCCCGCTAGTATCTTCTGCGCTTTCGTCCCCATCTGACTACATCTTCCACCTTACAGGTCTGTCTTATTGATGTGCTCCTTTCTCGGTCCCATAGTGTTTTACCCGCTATCGATCTCAGAGTCTTCATATCCGCATTCCTTAATATGCGTTTTGTTTTGTTTTTGTCTGCTCGGGTCTCGATGCCGTAAGTGAGTGTTGGTCTTACGCATGTTTTGTATATTCGAATCTTGCTGTCGATGCTCATGTGTTTGTTGTTCCTTATGACATCTCTTAAACAGCCTGATGCCAGCGAGGCTTTGTTGATCGGTTATTTGATCTTCAGTTGGATCGTTGCAGCGAGAGATATCCACTCCCAGGTATCTGAACGTTGCTTGACAATTTCGTTATCTATCACTGGCTAACATCTTGTTGGTTCCCTGGTAAATGTCATGCATTTTGTCTTGGCGATTGATATTTAATTCTGTGCTGACCTGATTGAATCTTTGGAGTTATCTTTGCAGGTTGTTCTCTGTTTCTGCCAATATTGTCGAATCATCTGCGTAGCATATCATGCTGATGGTTTTCTGTTGATCCTATACCCTCTTCTCAAGCCACTTGAGGGCGCACAAAGGTCACTCATTGGCCCAGAACCCTTCTGTGGTATATCTAAATGTACCTATAAGAAGGAGTTTCTGGAGAAGGAGAAAGCCGAAAGGGCAAAGTTCTGGCGGAATCTCCCAGGAATGGATCATTCCACTGAGTTCTTTCGGAACTTCGAGACAGCGGGATCCAAAAGATATCTGGATCTTGGTAAGAAGCAATTGCACCTCTTCACTGGCTTTCTTACAGGACATTGTCGCTTCAGGAAGCACCTGTTGAGGATGGGATAGTCGGACACTGACGAGTGTAGGTTCTGTGGGGAGGAGGAAGAAACCCCCATTCACCTAGTCACGGAATGCCTTGGCATTGCGAGCCTGATGAAGGAATGCCTTGGACGAGAAACTTGTAAGAGTGAGGAACTAGCATCGTTGAAGCCTTCACAGTTATTAGATTTCATTAGATCTCTGAAACTGGAAGGCGAACTGTGAAGGTTTTTGGCCAGAACAGCTCTGTAAGAGAGCACAATAGACCTTAAGGTCGCAGTGAACTGTAACCCCTCTTTAAACTATCAACTATCAACGACATCGGTATATCGTTTGTTGTTTTATGATCAACTTTAATTCTCGTTGAATTGCCTGTGTTTAGACAGCATACTGTTTCAATATTTTTTGCCGGGATTCCTTAAGATGTTCATAATGCCTTCCAGTCGGATACGGTCGAATGCTTTGGTTAAATCTACAAAACATGCAAAAGCGGGGGTGTCGAATTCTACTGCTTTTTTCTTCTTTTATCGTATGATAAATAGATCGTCCGTTGTAGACCTATTTATCCAGAATCCTTGCTGTTCGTTTTTAATTTCGATATGTCGTTCAATGAGGCCGGTGAACAATTTAATGGTGGAGCACAGAAGGGTTATACCCCTGCAGTTCTCTGGGGTCTCTGTGGCTCAGAGAATTTTTCCACCTTTTAAACTTTCTCTAGACCTCCACGGACATTTCAAGAACAAGATAAGATAAATCTGTTCAGCCGTTCTTGAGTTTTTGCTCAGATGCATTCACCAATGTTTAGAAATTTGAAATAAGAGTGATCTCAAACGACTGGACCTATCCAGTCGTTTGAGATCACTATCTCATAACGAATCCAACGTTAAAAGTTACAATGTATTATTACTGTGTTTTTTGTACTAATTCAATGTATTGTTACCTACTGTGTTTTTTGTTGTTTTGTCCACATTGATTTTCACTGTGTGGTTAACTTTGATTCTGTCACGTCAGCTCTTCTTTCTAGAAGTTTCTTTATGTACTATGTTAACTGATATTGTTCTAAAATGAATCTTGAAGAGCTGAACATTTAGCTCGTTTGGTTGATTCTTTACAATTTACATAGGTTGATCTCATGACCTTAGTGGTGGTCATATGTATTCTTGGAAGCAATTCGTAAGTTCCGTTTTTACAACAAACACTGAACATCTTATTATCCAGGTTACTTATTGTTTTTTATTGTAATTTTATATTTTGAATCGTTTTGGTATTTGAAAATGGCGAATGCCGAAACTCCGAAACATGTCAAACTTATAGATGAATTCACAAGGTTCTACATTATTGAAGAGTTTTGAGACGCTTTTCCTCTTTGTTCTTAGAATGAGGGACAGCAGAATAAACAGTGCTGCAGAGCTTATAGTGTTGATATTTTCTCATCAACTGTGGAAATAGTATCCAATTGCTTCGGATTGGAAATGAGTACTTGCTATCATTCGTTGTGATAATCATGTGGAACAAAAAAGACTGATACTGGTATATGTATCGTTGAAAACCAGTACCTGGAAATGGTATCGCGTTACAACTCCCACAGCGACATTAATATAACGTTCGCAGATCAATACCATTACTAAAACCAGATGTTATCTTCGAAATCCCAATATATCTGCACTGATACAATAACATGAGCTGCCCGGGGGGCGTCGTAACTTTCTGGCTTCTGTTCTATCCGTGGCCCCGCTGGTGGTGTCGCCATATGCGGGGGCTCGTAATCAAACGGTCTCTCTGTATGCTTTGCGCCGCGATATACGAATAACTTCGGTTATTGCCGCCGCTGCTCTTGTGAAACTGGACATCGCGAAATTGCTATTATCTGATACAGAATCATCTGAAAGTAATGAGAACAGTTTCCTGTTTCGCTTACCCAGTCGAATTTATCTGTTTATTATGAATGATATTACATGTGTTTTTAGGACTCCTGAAAAAATTCAAATACTGTCAACTCGTCATCGCCTTCCAAAGACTGCATCTTGGAAGGGAGGTATACATTCAGTTCTGTAACGATAAAATATTAACGAAGTCAATCAAATGTGGTCTAGTGTATATCAAATGAGCTCCTTATAAACACACTCTAGAATCTACGGAAAATGTTTGTGTACAGGGAATCCAAAATTTGTGATCCCTGATTCCCTGAACTACAACTTTTCAACCCTACGAGATAAAAAACTCATTATGCCGTCAACCGCATTGCTCTATCGTTTTTGATCTATAAGCTATAAGCTGAAATTGACATTTGGGAAATTTCAACTTAAGGTAATTTTCTCCATTCCTAAAATTGGCGACTACCAAAATTTGGCACCCCAAAATTGGCGCCTTAAGAAATTTGGCGCCCCAAAATTGGCGACTTGGAATATTGGACGCAAAATAATTGAAGACTTCGAAAATTGGCGACATTGGCGACCCAAAAAATATTCGCCTTCCCAAAATTGGCGACTTAAAAAATTTGGTGCCCGAAAATAAGCGACTCAAAAAATTTGGCGCCCCAAAATTGGCGACTTGAAAACTCTTGTGCTCAATTTCCATGTAAATTCTATCCATTATCTTCAGAATAAAAACTGAATTATTCACACTGAAATTGGTCCGTTCGTATCATATTCAATAAGCTTCCCTGCTCCCCCAAATTCGAAAACAACAGATCATTTACGAAATATTTCATTTCGCATTTGTTGCCCAGCAACTTGCCTAGCAACCGCTGCAAATTGAAATTCGTTAGCTTACTATGATTCATTCAATACTGTCCATACGAACCTTCCGAAGTTGTAGAAATAATAATTGACGATATTTGATATTCAAGGTCCATAAATAAAGGGTTTTCCAATAAGAGGTGTTATTTTGAATAACCCGATATTTCGGTAGATGTCACGTTTGACGCTGTCATTTTTTGACATTTGACGAGTAGAAACTACTCCATTAATAAAATGGAACGATACACGCTGCAAGAACGCATTGAAATGATTAAAATTCACTATAAAAATGGTGATAATTTGTCAGAGACGGTTCGTAAAACTCGTCGTGAAGCACCTTGTCGTACCGCAATAAGGAAATTGGTGGAAAAATTCGAGCTGTTAGGACGAGTTAGGGATGTGAAGAATAAAACCCGTGCACGTCGCTGAAGAACAGCCGAGAATATTGCTGCTGTAGCCGAAAGTGTTGAAGAAAACCCAGCTTTGTCCATTCCTCGTCGTTCTTTGGAATTAGGCATTTTACAAACGTCATTACACCGTATTTTGATCAACTTTTACTTTCAACACGACGGCGCTACGTGCCACACAAGCAACGAAACCATTGATCTGCGGAAAAGAGAAGGTATACGCCAATAGCGTCGATTCAAGACCTCAAAGATAGAATTCGTGAGGCTATTGAGGACATAGGGCTGCCACCTTGCGATTCGGTTATGGAAAATTTCATTAAAAGAATATGATCCTGTAAGCGTGGTTGTGGTGGTCATTTGCCTGATGTTATTTTCCACTATTAACGGCATAGCTTCTTTAGAATGAAATAAACATCCGATCATTTATGTTGAAAAATGGCATTTTTCTTTGAATATCAAAATAACACCTCTTATTGGAAAACCTTTTATTACGCATCTGAAACTAGGTTACCAAAATAAGTGAATTACGTACCCTATACGTTCATCTGAAAGTGGCATGCAAGTATTCACTTACTTCTCTCAAAGCTCTAGATTTCTAGAAAGATGTCATCACTTGAAAAAATAATGAAGATAGATTTGAGGGCCCCAGGTTAATCACGGTCTTAAAATAATAATCGAATTATTTCATTCTGTGTTTAGAAGATAGGCACAGGACAATGGATTGTCCGGATACAGGAGGCATGATAAATCTAAGCACATTCATCCTCTTAATAGTTGAGGGGGAACAAAGCCCACCTAAAGTGACCGGAAACAGTCCGCTCCTGGTTTCCTGAGCAAGAGTCCTGTCTCTGGAAGGCAATAAAACTGTCGGAACCCTGGTGAGGGCGAGTCGAGACTGGATTTCAATTCGCCATAACTTTTCGTAACCGGCGGCGAACGGCAATGCGCCCAAATTGAAAAGTTTCCAATACCTTCGTTAAAGAAAACGTGATTGAATTTCATATTATGAACCTTCTTCGACCGAGGAGATGTTGGATCGGATGTTTTTTTGATTTCACCCGCCATAAAGCTCCCGATGACGTCCATTTATCTGCAAAGTTTTTTCCAAGAGAATTATGGATAGTTCTGGATGAGGGACAAGTTGATGATGAGAAATGCCTGATCGATTGGTATCTGAGATATTGGAATGAGATGGGGTCCATTTGTAATAAATTTCAGAAATTGATCGTTTATATCTGGATGAAAAATACTTTATTTTGAATAATAAAAACAGACAGCAGATTTCGTGATGACTTCTCGAAAGGTATTTCTCAGATGAAAAACTAAAAATTCTGTCCATACTCAAATACATTTTAATGGCAGAAAGAAAATACCACAGTATCCCGAAAAACCCCGATATGTAGTATTCAGCTGTTCCAGATAGTTTTTGATATCTCGTTAATCAAATGAGTGATATATCGTTTTGCCCAAATGTCTGTAATTTTCGAATTTTGAGCCGAAAATGTTTCCAAACGATAGGGTTCGACACCCTGAAGAGCAATCCATGATCAAATTTAATTCTGTACGTGGAGCCGGCCGTCCGTCAGCACGATAACTTCCGAAGAGATTGTCCTAGACACTTGAAATTCTCGGGGTGTGTTTGGTTCCCAAATGCCGCGGTTAAGTTCATTAACTAGCCAAATAGCACAGGGTGTTCAATGAAATTTGTCCATTCACAAATTTTGTTTCTCAACATCTCAGACAAAACGAAAGACATTTTGCGGTCACGTGAAAGATACTTATGATGAGCCTATGGAAAATTTTGTGGGCATAATGTTAACAGAACCATAGAAAATGCAATTGAAATATTTAAAAATAAAATGTTTATATTATTTATTGTGTTACTGACATATTGAAATAGTAAATATCAGGCAGAATTCCAAGAGGATCGCATGACCTTTCTTACATATTTCTTTTTTCCAATAAATTCCAGAATGTAATTCCGATCGTGTTTCGATTTTTTATTCATACACTGCGTGAATCTCAAGTTCTATACAAAATTTTGAGGTAATAAAGAGTTTTCCAAAAAGAGGTGTGTTTTTGAATAGCTCGCTATCTCGATAACGTCACGTTTAAAGCTGTCATTTCTTGACATTTGACAAGTGAAAAAAGGAACGATACACGCTTCAAAAATGCATTGAAATGCATTGGCAGAGACGGTTCGTAAAACTCGAACATTTTTGGGTCATCGTCAAGCACCTTGTCGGACCGCAAAAAAGAAATTGGTGGAAAAATTCGAGCTGTTGGGACAAGTTAGGGATGTGAAGAATAAAACCCGTGCACGTCGAACAGCCGAGTGTATTGCTGCTGAAGTCGAAAGTGTTGAAGAAAACCCAGGTTTGTTCATTTCTCGTCGTTCTCTGAAATTAGGCATTCCACCGTATTTTGCATGAATATTTGGGTCTTAAGACTCATAAAGTTCAGTTAACAGAAGAACTCAAACCGGCCGATCATCAACAACGTCGTGTTTCTGCTGATTGGGTCGGACCGTGTTATCTCTCGAAGAGGTGATCACAATTGGCCACCGAGATCTTATAATTTAACACCTTGCGACTTCTTCTTTTGTGGACACGTGAAAGAGAAGGTCTACTCCAATAGCCCAGCGTCAATTCAAGACCTCAAAGATGAAATTCGTGAGGCTATCGAGGACATAGAGCAGCCACTTTGCGATTTGGTTAAGGAAAATTTCATTAAAAGGATATGGTCCTGTAAGCGTGGTCGTGGTGGTCATTTGCCTGATGTTATTTTCTACTAATAACGGCATAGCTTCTTCTTGAAAATGAAATAAACATCCGATCATTTATATTGAAAAATGGCATTTTTCTTTGAATTTCAAAATAACGCCTCTTATTGGAAAACCCTTTATAACTATTGCTCCACCATTGAAAGGGCGGTCAGAAGCACCTGCACTGGGCTCTTCTTGAATTTTTGGTATACCTGATTGCGGACACACTTTCTCCAAGATTATGATAGAGTTTTTGTCGAAGTAAGTTTGAACTTTGTTCTTTTATCTCCGAAATTATGACACATGTCCCCAATATTACACCATAGCAGAACCTCGAAGGTCGATAACGCCGACTGCGATCGGAAAAACTCCCACATGTCTCAATGCTTCTTGCTCGGCATTGCATCCACGAAAAAACATATTTTTTGTTGGCTCGCTCCGGGATATTTTTCAATGTAGAAATCGATAAAGATGAGAAATTTAATCCACTTATTTAGTTTGCTGGGTTGAACGACTGCGGCCAAGGCCAACGCAAAGAGCACACTACCATCTGCATAATATTCCCGTGAAACTCACATGTGGTGGGCAGAGTTGTCAACGCGTCGCCATTAAAATGGCTCGACTGGCGAAGATTCTCTTCAATTATTTTTTTAGACGCGGAGAAATCGTAGCGCGATGCTAGGATTTGTAGACATCGTGAGATCGATCTTTACTTTGTTTATACGGATGACATGGGAAGATGTGAATAAGTAATCTGAAACTTGAGACTACTCAAAAAAGAAGACACTAAAATCGCAAAATAATTGAATTCATTAATCATAATTTGATTATACAGGGTGTCCCATTACTCGACGTCAACCCGGAACCGGGTGAAAAGGCAAGTAATGCTGGTTGTCAGAAAAATATAAAAAAAATCTAAGTTGCATGATTGTAAAATAATGCGCATTTAAAAAAACACGCAAAATTCCACACCCTGTGACAGTCTTTTCGCTCCTGTTGCCACAAATATCAACTTTTTCCAACTTTTTTCTTTGCCGTGTAACCTTGAATAATGCTTGTCTAAACTGTAATAAAATTTTGATACCAGCTGCTCTAGGTTTCATAAAAATAGGGCTCACTTCTCAGAAAAAAAATTCGAAATAAACAATTGCCTAGTTTCAACTGACTGTATTGAAAAAAAAATGTACTACGTAGGTTTGGCATGTTTTTTCAAAAGTTGGCGCATTTAGTATGGATTCCATAATGGTATAATACTTGTTTAATTGTAGCTGCCGTAGTTCAAATTTATTTTCGATTGCCTTCGAATACACTTTTTCGTTAACTGCTTCCCAATAATAAAGTCCAATGGATTCAAGTCCGGTGAACGGGCCGGACACGAGATTGGACCAGAACGTCCGATCCATCTTCAGGGAAAAAATGTTACCAGAAAAAAAAATTTTCAGAGAAATTTCTCCGGAAGAATTTTTTCTGGAAAAATTATTTTCTCTGGAATTTTTTTTTTCTGATAACATTTTTTCCCGGAAGATGGATCGGACTTTTTGGTCCAATCTCGTGGCCGGCCCGTTCACCGGACTTGAATCCATTGGACTCTATTACTGGGAAGCAGTTAACGAAAAAGTGTATTCAAAAGCAATCGAAAATAAATTTGAACTACGGCAGCTACAATTGAACAAGTATTATAACATTTTGGAATCCTCACTGAATGCGCCAACTTTTGAAAAAACATGCCAAACCTACGTAGTACATTTTTTTTTCAATACAGTCAGTTGAAACTGAGCAATTGTTTATTTCGAATTTTTTTTCTGAGAAGTAAGCCCTATTTTTATGAAACCTAGATCAGCTGGTATCAAAATTTTTATTACAGTTTAGACAAGCATTATTCAAGGTTACACAGCAAAGAAAAAAGTTGAAAAAAGTTGATATTTGTGGCAACAGGAGCAAAAAGACTGTCACAGGGTGTGGAATTTTGCGTGTTTTTTAAATGCGCATTATTTTAAAATCAGGCAACTCAGATTTTTTTTTATATTTTTTTGACAAAGAGCATTACTTGCCTTTTCACCCGGTTCCGGGTTGACGTCGAGTAATGGGACACCCTGTATACAGATTGTCTACTTTTAAAGTGGACCAACTTCGAGGGGTAATTATAGAAGTGAATGTAGATGGTTGTTCTTCAATTTCAAGCTTCTCCTCTAAAAAAATCATTATTCAGTTTTCCTTGTAGCCTCGTCAAATTTGATCACATATTCGGAAGGGTTATAAATTTGCTACAAGATGACAGAGTCTGTGTGGAGAAAATATTCTTATTGCAGGCGTGGTAAGGAGCAAATTTAGGTTCGGAGTTTTTAGACTTTTTCGTTGTTAACATGTAAGCCATGCTATTATAACAGCTAGCACAAAAATTGATATGTCATTTGAAAGTACACTCAATAAGGTATTTTTTACTGAAGAGGAAGCGTATGCATATTTATTAATAGTTCATCGAAAAAACCATTGGAAAAATAGGACTGATTTTGTTAACTTCTGAATCGTGATATTCTTCTCCTTACCACGCCTGCAATAATGTTTTCTGCATTTGATGAAACTACAAGAAAAACTGTAAAATGATCTTTTCAGAAAAAATACTTGAAATTTTTCGTGAAATAAAGATATGTTAAATTGAAGATTAATCCTCAACATTTCGACCATATGTTATTCGATATTTTTTGTTGCAAATCACTTGTATAATCACCTCTCCAAGTTTGTCTACTTTAAAAGTAGACACATATTTGATGATATTTTTTGATAAAACGGAATTATTCGAAAAAGTTAATAAAATAAATGAAGAAAGAACATTCAGTATATCAATCTTCTCTTCATTCACAAAATAAATTTCACTCGAATCGGATATCTTAATATGGAAATGAAGATTACCCCTTTCGATATTTCAATTGAATTTTCTATGGTTCTGTTTATACTATGACCACAAATTTTAGCATGAGGTTTATTATCAGCATCTTGCATTTGGCCGTAAAATTTCATTACATTTCTTTCGTCTAAGATATTGAGGAACAATAATTTTGAATGGTCATATTTCATGGAACACCCTGTCGGATTTGGCTGGTTATTGAACTAAACCGCGTCATTTGGGAACCGAACTCACCCTAAAAATTTCCAGTCTCTAGCACAATCCCTTGGAAAGTTATCGTGCTTACGGCCTACCGGACGACCACAAGGACAGAATTGAATTTGACTCATTTCATCAGTGAGCCGAACCCTGTCGTTTGATACCATTTTCGGTTCAAAATTCGAAAATTACAGACATTTGGGCAAAACGATATAGCACTCGTTTCTAGGGCGTAGCCAGGGGGTTATGAGGGTTCAATTTTGGCTATTTATTAGAAAAATAAAGGAGGCAAGGCAATGTGGTTGACGGCATAATGAGTTTCTCGAAAAAAGATGAAAATAAAAGTCGCAGATCAGGGGTCACCACTTCAAGCTACCCTGTACACCCGGGATAAGCTCGTCCATATTGCATAGAATAAATGATTAATTATCCTTCAGGCTTGTACGTTAGAGCTGATAGTTTAATATTCTCCTTTCCTAGAGACTGACCGTTTCCATGGAATGAGGACCGGTCTGCATATTCACCACCCCTAACCTGCAAACCCTTTCAGCTTCCTGACGCCCCCTGACCACGTGATGAGAATCGGGATGATGTGCCATGACGAAACTACTTGATTAACTCTGGATTTTATTGGCCGAAAACGTGTTGCCTCCAGATTTCCGACATCTGAAAATATCACGTAAATAGACAGACTCTTTCTGATGAGTAAAAACAAGTTGCAGGCTTTCTACTCGTAGATTGACTGTGACAGAAAATCTCTTTTGCCTTTTACCGCGAATGCCCCTTTTTGAGTGCTCATTTTCTTCAAAAGAGTTGTAACGTGGTTTTCTCGGTGAAACTTACCTCGAGCGCCAGCTATTCTTTTTTCTTATAAGGGAGAATAGCAAAACTACCAGGGCAGCTGCTAGTCAGAGAGTTCTTCGTTATCTAAGATATTAGCGATAACAGAGAAAATCAGAAATAGAGTAATTTACACAATTTATTCAAATAGCGAAAATAGTTATACAAAGATACAGTAAATAAGGCGCTATATGAAATAAATACAAAATAAAAGATTGGTCAGTTTTGTCTGACCGCGAGCACTTTTATAAGAAACAAATATTTTCCCGGTACGAGTCAGCCAGAATAGAAGATGGGTTAAATTTAAACGGTGAATGCAAATATATGATAATACCAGGAAGACAGGGATAAAAGGGGTCTGTATAAGAGTGCACAACGGTTATATTTGTCCGATAATCTTTCAGTCCTAGAATCCACCACGTTGTCTACCACTTTGCTTGTTTCTCGTCTAAACAGGTTGGGTTTGGCCAGGTGAAATTAGAGGGTTGAACAGGATATGTCGAACGTGCTACAGCATTGGTTCGGTTATTCCTTCCGGTCTGACCATGGGTATACACGCCATGAAGGACAGACTAACTACAGGCACTAAGGATTGGGACAGAGCAGGATTGTTATTCGATTGAACGTACTATAGCATTGGTTTGTATCAGCCTTCCGGTATGACCATGGGTATACACGCCATGAAGGACAGACTAACTACAGGCACCTGGACAAACTAGGAAAGGTATTTTACGGAATCTGACGGAACAGCTATTTCAGGTAGACTCAACGAGGATTAAAAATAGGACTGTAGTAAATCGGCTCGGTACTTACAATTCAATTGCACTAGCACTCACAGCAAGGTAATAAAATTTAGAAAATATGATAGCTACAGCACGGTCGCTTTGAAAAATTTAGAAAACTTTTAAAGGCGTACGTTTAGAGCAGAAAATAATTCGGAACTAATTACCGATGGAGGGAAACCCCGCCTTTTATAATCTTCCGGAGGGGGGTGGAAAAGGTAGGCGCAGAAACGTTAAAAATTTCAGGAGAGTACCTCGGTAAAAACATCTTCAAACTGGCTTATCGTACGTATATGCAAAAAACGGCGTTATCTGCGATCGGCGTTGTTCTTGCGGACGGTTCTACTATGTTTTCTGTATGAAAAACAAAATCAATCGCAGAATGTTCGGTTTTTTCGATTGTTGTGAATTAATTCTGAACGGAATAAAAATTCACGAATTTGAAATGAAAACTCGGATAAATTATTTTAAAATGAAATTCAATTTCTCAGTTATGAAATTGAACTTCATTACAGAGTGCTATATCGTTTTTCACGAATATCTGTAATTTTCGAATTTCGAGCCGAAAATGGTCTCAACTGATGAGGTTCTACTCCTTGATGACGAATTAGCGGTCAAATTATTCAATTCTGTCCGTGGGGCCGTTAGGCCGGCCGTTAGCACAATAACTTTCGAAGGTATTCTCCCAGAGACTTGAGATCTGCTGGATGATTTCGGTTCCCAAATGACTCGGTTAAGTTCGTTAACCAGCCAAATCGTACAGTGATTTCCATAAAATATGGCCATTCAAAATTTTTGTTCCTCTATATCTCAGACGAAACAAAACCCATCGAAATGAAATGTTGCGGCCATATTCAAGATGCTCATAATGAGCCTCATGCAAAATTTTGTGGCCATAGTGTGAACAGAACCATAAAAAATTCAATTGGAATATTGAGAAGAAAAATCTGCATATTTCCATAACAGGATATCCGATTTGAGTGAATTTTTTTGTGAATAATAGTATATTATTCGATGAGCGGTAATGCAGGTCAAAACACACGCAGATGTATTTTGCACCACGAGCCGTTAGGCGAGTGGTGTTATACATCAAGTGTGTTTTGAGCATTACCGCGAATTGAATACTATACTTTATCCACGACTTTTTCAGTAAAATTCGAATTAATCTGCATTTAAAAATTTTTGAACAGTTGTCAAAAGCGTTGACAACATTTTCTGTGTTCACTGAATATTCCTCTGTAGTAGGGCTTTGTTATTTATTTCTGACTATAACAACTTCAAAAATTTACGTTTTCCAAGAATAAATCTGGAATGAATCGCTAGAACGTTATCTTGATGGCTAAAATAGAGTTCCCGATCGATCCTACTTTTTAATCTTTTTTTTTTGTAAGCAATTTCATTTTTCCTAGGTATTTTTATTAGCGGGTGTTATGGGCGGGTGTTATTATAACACTCGCTTTTCGGTTCATAGACATGTCTACGGTTGTATTATAGCTACTATTACACATAGAAATTGGTTTAATAATTGACATATTACTCTATAGGAGTGGATAAAGACTGTTATACTGAATTTTCATGCGAAAATTCGTTGCCATAGTGTCAACAGAATCATGGAAAATTCAATTGGAATTTTGAAGAGAAGAATTTCTATATATCGATTGAAATATATTCTCGGAGGATTCTGGATTTCTTTAAGTTTTTTTAATGATTTCTATTTCAGAGACTAGGAGTGAAAACCTATAAAGCTTTTAAGAAAAAAGAATCTCTATATTTTCATGAGAAGACAACCGATTCAAATGAAATTTGTTTTGTGAATCAGGACTGATATACTGAATGTTCGTGCAAAACTTCTAGGGGATCGCATCACCAGAACCATAGAATGATATATTTTTGACATCTTCTTTCATTTTTTTACTAATTCCCACGATATAACTTCGATTGTGCTGAACTTCGACATTTATATTAGGTGTACAAATAAGTTTCCGCGTTTTTTCATTTGACCTCGTCATCCCTCTCGAATTTCTTTCCCTAGAACTATCTCTTCAAGTTTAGAAATAGATAATAATCACGTGGGGTTGAATCTGCAGAATGTGGGGGATGAGGAAGCAATTCGAGGCGTAATTCTACCATTTTGCCACCGTCTTTATTGATTTGTGAGCTGCAGCATTGTCTTGGAGGAAGAACCCTTTTTTCTTTGATAAATTTGGGAGATGATTCCTCGATCAAAATAAGCAGCTGCAGATTTTTTCACATTAAAGAAGTAAATCAAAAGTTCCCGCAAATGATGCTTATTCGGAATAAAACTTGACATTTTTGCACGAAAAAAATTACGTGATGCTTATACGGAATCACTAGTACTTTAAGGTTATGGTGTTGCCAGATGACTAAACTTGGGATATTACGTTTTACATCTGACAATTTCTCCATAACCTTCTGGTGGGGCCATCTTTTGACAAACCGCGGAAACTTATTTGTACACCTAATATATCTCAGTCATTATCAATCTCAAATTCCATATAAACTTTGAGGTAATAGGTACCTATCTAGTCTTTTTGCTCCACCAAAGAACGAGCTCTCAATAGCTTCTGCTTATTGCTTTTCTTAAGTTTTTTTGTGTAGACGCCGCTTTGATGTGAGAACATTGAGAATTTTAACGCGTAGTTGTTGGAGAACGTTACGTTTCAATGTTTCATTTTTACTTAAAAACACACAAGAAAAAGCATGCATGATTTTTCGTCACAAATTGAACGAAGAATGGAAAAATTCTTCTTGAAAATATCTCACTGGCGTACCACTTTTTAATCAGTTTTTAAGTAAAATTTCAACACCCTGTATCTTGGAAAAATGTATTTCCGTACCTTCATTTATGGCAACTTTTCTGCATAAAATGATCTTGGGAATTATCACAATCATCAATGTCGGTGTTATTCAGATACACCCTGTATATTCGAATAATAGTTTTCATTACAGAATTAGAAGTTATTTTTAATTCTCCCGAACTCCAAATAATGTGAACCGTCTCGCTGTTTCCAGAATAAAGTTCACGTGTCTAGCACTCATCGGAATAGCTGCAAAAAAGCGTACGAAAAATATTTAATTCAAAACATTTCTCAAGCTGAACTTCTACGCTAAGCGAGTGTATATCTCATCGCTGAATCTGCAACTTCGCTCGTATCTCGACTCGTTCTGCTAAAAAGCGAAAATCGTCACATAAACTCCCCATATTACCGGCAGGTGTAGGAAGCACACATCCCATGGCGCACTGAGTTAGGGCATAAAGTAAACTTTCTTCCTGAGACATAAAATCTTTTTTACAGCCGTTCATGCTACTTGACGTTCATTGACGAAGATTGGATGGGACCCCACCTGCCCGTCAACATATGGCGTATCGAATTCGACACCTGTTCAGGCGTGAAAAATAATTATACTCTATCATTATTATGGAGTTTTAGATATTAATTGATTAAAGAAAGAAGATGAGATATTGGAGAAGAGAAGTTAAAAATATCGATTGAAATACAATCTAGGAGGATTCTGCATGAAAACTTTGGAGGTTTTCAGTTCCAGTCTCTGAAACAGAAATCCTAAAAAAAATCTTTGATCAATATGAAATTTTATGGAAAGAACAATTAAAAATTTAGAACGAAAAATATTTAATCAAAATGATGATCAGATGCAAACAGAAAACAGTAAAGACCAACCAAATTTGTTGAACGTCATTCCTTATATTCCTGGCCTTTCAGAAGAAAAAAGAACAATTGATTCCGAATTCAACATAAGAACTGTTTTCAAAACACAAAATAGTGTGAGATCCATTCTAACCAGAACGAAACCAATGAATGAGACAAAAAAATTAAAAAAATGTGTTTACAATATTCCCTGTATACGTGGAAATCTTATACAGGAGAGACATCAAGAGCTTTAGAGATACGGAAACGCGAACATAAGAACAACATCAAAAATAAAGACATTACAAGATCACAAATCGCTGATCATTCATGTTCGAATAGCGAAGATCACATGATGAACTGGAACAACGCAAAGATCCTAATGACGGAACTTGATAATTATAAAAGGAAAATCAAGGAATCCACATGTATTTTGTTAGATGAAGTAGATAATTTGGCCAATTGTTCCGTTGGAATAGATCGTATTTGGATTGATTTATTTAAGAAAGAAATGACCTTAGGAAATTTCAATTTCAATATTAACGCCAGCCGACATAAGAGCGAAGTCTCCTAAAGAAGTAACCAGCTTTGCTAAGGAGGTTAGATTCCTGGAAAAAACGTAGTTTTGGTATGGTAACGCACAAAAGACCTTATTGGTGGCAGTGCAGAAGGGTAATCAACTTGCCGATCGATCACTATCTAATCTATAATCTAATCTAATCTAGGAAATTTCAAAATTAAATAAATCAACATCTTTATGTGTTGACAACTTTCAATGTCAATTTGACTGAAAACGAAAAAATACACAATTCTAAATATTTTAGAAACTTGTCTGAAGAAGGCGTCTGATATAGACACCGAAACGTTACATGTTACATTATCCTTTTCATTTATTTCCTTTTTTAGTTTTACTGTTAGGCAACAATTGTTTTAAAACCAATTTGCTCCTGACAAATAGGTGCAAAGATAATTGAAAATTTTTTAATTATATCTGTTTTAGAGACTGGGAGTGAAAACCTAAAAAGTTTTCTGAAAAACATTACCTAGTGGTTGCGAAATTTTTAGATTCATATCTCTTTGATGAAATCAGTGAATGGATAGATTGTTTATGAGCGCATGAAGTACAAATAACATATTTTGTACAACTGTGAATGTGAATTTTCATCTTCTGAAATATAATTATCAAAGATAATGCTTCCAATTCAATATTTCTATGCATCCAGTGATCTTTCTGTGCCATTACTATAGAACCGACTTTCTTTAACGGCGAAAAAAGTCAATTTTTTTTCAACGTTAAAAAATACTTTTTTAACGGTAAAAAAGTAATCATTTAGGCATCCATAGTGATGAAGAAAAGTCAAGTTGTATGTTATTGTATGTAGGTTTTCAAGCTAGTGGATTGTATAATTAATTTCAGATGTTAAAAAAAGAAAAAACCTTCAAATCATACCTTTATTGTCTGGTTTGATTGTGTATTTAGTGTGTGTATGTGTTTGTGTTGGACTGGAAATCCAAATTCTTCTTTGGATAGGGCTCCAAATGCACTAGTGTTGTTATATCAGAGAAATATAACGGAAAAAACAGAATTGGATATGGAAAACTCTACATAGCTCGAACGATTTCTCTTCGGCTTCGTGTTGAAAAAGGAATGAATTGTCCCCATATGTTGTCGGGAGTTGGAAGATAGATTTGAAGGTATACAGGGGGACATGAAGTACATAATAATTAATGTGAAGTGAAATTTGAAAGAGTGTAAAATACAATTATGAAATGAAAGTTAAACTAGAATTAATATAAATTATTTTCAGTATATAAAATACGCGGTTGCAACATTGTATACACGTGAATTTTATAACAATAGGACATTATCCAATTTCATGAAAAAGTGACTACTGCTAGTATGTCCTCGGAAAACGATGAAATCCTTGCAACTCACAGCCGAAGTTCCTCATTATTTCCTTCCATTGGCAGAAAAGTAGCTCATCGTGCAAACCTGCTCCCCTCGCCATTCCTGACCCCAAGGGGACAAAAGCGCCCCAATCCTGCTCTTCTCCTTCTTTCGGAAGGAGGATGTGTGCTCGAATGCGTCAAGTAATGAAGCTTCCCTGATGTCGTCGCCGTAGACAGTAACGAGAAGTTGGCCTTGATCGTCCCAATGATGGTGTCCGAGACAATTCCTATAATCAGGGACGATTGTCCGATCGGAAACATTGCTATCGTTCGGTATAACGGGTCGTGACGTCATAATTTCACGTTGTTAAGAAACGACATAGATACGAAATAAGGCAATGAAGACATAGGAATTGGTAGATGATTTGTGGGTTGTTGAAAAAAATTGAAATACGTGAATTGACTTCTGATATCCCAGTAGAATCATGATCTGAAAATAGTATCCTATTTTTCATTGAACAAGAGAGCAGTAAATACAGGAGATTTCACGAGTAAAAGACAAATAAAACCGTGAATAGAGGACATTGAATTGAGTTCAGAAACGCCCTCCATGGGTGCCTTAGGCACAACCTTTCCGATATATATTTTAATTGAGCGCAAAGTAGGCGTTTGTTTCTTTATCTGAGATTGGCACTATTGGCAGTATTTGCTGTCATAACGTAAACTAAAGTCAACGTTGCCGAATGTACCCGGCCTCGTCTGACGAGCTTCGGAGTTATCAGAGAACTCTATGCAATATTGACAACATTGCGTATCAATCTGACAAGAAAATAAACAACATAAATAACCTACAGTTTCAATGTACACAGTGGAATATGCCAAATTGTCATGGCCAACCGAAAGCTCAGAGTTTCGAGAACGGACAGGGGGTTTTACCAAATTTTTCGTTCTGATATAACTCCTGAAATTATCAGTCGATTTGACAGAAAATCAATACTTAGGTGAAAATTTTAAGTGTCAATGAAACAGAACATTAATGCCCGATTGCACCGTTTGTCTAAGCAGAGATTAAGCCCTTAAGTGACGTTTATTCCATTGATGAAACGTCATTTCAGGAATTAAACGTTGCTTAGGCGAACGGTGCAATCGGACATAAGATGCTTGTAACTATCAAATTTGAACGTTTGTATATTCGCGCGAAGGTGCGCAAAGATCGTTAATATTCGAGCTCAGGTCGCGAATGGTCGGACCGGAATAAATTCTTTTCTCGGCTCATTATTATTTTGGATGCTCTGTCTTCACGAGATAAAAAGATAAAAGCGAAAGAAAATTTCTGCAACCACAAGTGTGGGATCTGTTGTATATTTGTTTCGAGTAGGAGAAGTATTGAGAAGGTGTTGTGATCAATTGTGTGTTCGATTAATTCGGATTTGAATAATAATAATAAGGTAACCGAAGTACTTGACATTTGGATTGTTTTTTAAACTCTAATATTGTAGCGCTACGAGTGCGATTCTTTGGAAGCACCAGTCCGATTGACCGATTTCCAGTTTTTGGGCCGGTTTTGCAGTTTTCGACCGCCCAGGTACCCCAGTTCACCCTGGTACATCGCCACTCACCGGGGACGTTGTCACCCCTTACATTTGTGTCATTTCGCCCATTTCACGCTGAGTATACCTCAACTGCATCTATGTGCAATTTTGCCTGAGTATTAATTTACAAAAGACAGTACAGTTTTTCATTTTATACCTATTTACCTTTTAAAGAAACAAGGTTGAATTGTGCATTTGAATGTTAAGGAAGAGATAGAATAGTACTAACTAACCACTTAGATTTAGAGATTTTGATAATGATTTGATTGGCGACTATATAAAATAAAAGCAAAAAAAATATAATTCCTACCATCTTGTTATTAACCCTCACTCAAGTAAAGAAGAAAGAAAATATTGGTGAGTTCCTTTTATTATTTCTTTTCTATTTTCAAATTCATTGTACGTTAGAACAGGAATTTCGAGCTAGCCGGAGTTCTACCGTTACATGCTCAAATAAGTAAAGTAATGAAGCTTAGTACATAGACATTGATACGAAATAGGGCAATGAAGACATATGCATTAGTAGATGTTAGTATTTTAGATGATTTGTGGGTTGTTGAAAAAATTAAGTACTTCTGATATCCCAGTAGAATCATGATCTCAAAATATCATCCTATTTTTTATTGAACAAGAAGAGCAGTATATATATACAGGAGGTTTTATGAGTAAAAAGACAAATAAAACCGTGAATAGAGGACATTGAATCGAGTTCAGAAACGCCCTTTATGGGTGCCTTAGGTACTCCCTTTCCGATATACCTAAAGAGTGTTTCACCAAATCTTTCGTTTTGATATAACACCTGAACCGAAAATCGATTGAAATATATTCTGGGAGAATTCTGCATTTATAAAAAACTTTATAGGTTTTCACTCCAAATCTCTGAAACAGAAATAATTAAAACATTTTCAATTAAGATGAATTGCTCCTGCGAAAATCTTTGCACTTATTTGTCAGGAGCAAATTGGTCTTGAAAAAATTGTTGCCTAACAGTAAAACTGAAAAAGGAAATAAATGAAAAGGACAATGTAACGTTTCGGTGTCTATATCAGACACCTTCTTCGGACAAACTTGTAAAATCTTCAGAATTTTGTGTTTTTTCATTTGCAGTCTAATTGACATTGAAAGTTGTCAATACATAAAGATGTTGATCTATTTAATTTTGAAATTTCCTGATACCATTTCTTTCTTCAATAAGTCAATCCAAATACGATCTATTCCAACAGAACAATTGGCCAAATTATCTACTTTATCTAACAAAATACATGTGGATTCCTCAATTTTCCTTTTATAATTATCATGTTCCGTCATTAGGATCTTTGTGTTGTTCCAGTTCATCACATGATCTCCGCTATTTGAATATACATGATCAGCGGTTTGTGATCTTGTAATGTCTCTATTTTTGATGTTGTTCTTATGTTCCCGTTTTCTTTTCTTTAAAGGTCTTGACGACTCTGCTGTATTAGATTTTTCACATATACAGGGAATATTGTAAACACAATTTTTTGATTTTTGTGTCTCATTCATTGGTTTCGTTCTGGTTAGAATGGATCTCAAATCATTTTGGTTTTGGAAACAGTTCTTATGTTTAATTTGGAACCAATTCTTCTTATTTTCTCTGAAAGGCCAGGAATATAAAGAATGACGTTCAACAAATTCGGATGTTCTTGACGGTTTTCTGTTTGTACCTGATCATCATTAGAATTTTGATTAGATATTTTTCGTTCTAAATTTGAAATTGTTTTTGCTATAAAATTTGGTGGGTATTGATTATCTAGTAGAAACTCTTTAATGAAGGAAATTCCATTATTTCTAATTTCAGGTGTAGATGAAATCGTAGATCCCCTATCATAAAGTGTTTTTATAATACCTGTTTTTATATTAAATTGATGATTAGAATAAAAATTTAGATCTTAATTGAAAATTTTCTAATTATTTCTGTTTCAGAGACTGGGAGTGAAACCTGAACCGAACTCTCCCTGAAAATCTCTAAGACAATCCCTTCAAAAGTGCTCACGGCCGGTCGAACGGCCCCACAGACAGAATTGAATTTGACCATGGATTCGTCATCAGGGATTCGAGCCATAGCCTTCTTAAGTATCCCCAGTCAGGAAATAGGGATCTTGGCTTCAGGACTGATTATAAGGTGAATAATACACTCCGTTTAAACTGTCGACGTTTCGATCCTATTTGAAATCCTCTTCAGGACCGTATTCTGTGGTGATGTTTTGAAAAAAGCTGGTATCAACTTCCATATCCAACAAATCTCGTTCTTGCATTGAACTTAGGAAATAGGGATCTTGGCTTCAGGACTACTTATAAGGAGAATAATACAATCCGTTCAAACTGTCGACGTTTCGATCCTATTTGGGATCTTCTTCAGGACCGTATTCTGTGGTGATGTTTGGAAAAAAGCATGTATCAACTTCCATATCCAACAAATCTCTTCCTTGCATTCAACTCAAGAAATAGGGATCTTGGCTTCAGGACTGCTTAAAGGGCGAATGTTATTTTCCACTACTAACGGCATAGCTTCTTTTTCATAAAGAAATAAACATACGAAAATTTATATTGAAAAATGGCATTTTTCTCTAAATATCAAAATAACACCTCTCATTGGAAAACCCTTCATTATTTCCAAGGTTTTCATTTATTTATACGTTCTTTTCTCTCATCACTTCAGCTCCAGACCGCAATTATTTCCTCAGTGATTTTTCGATGACAGCTTTTATCCCCATTTCGTTTTCATAAAATTTCCGGTTATCGATATTTCCTACGAATTCTTCGTTCAGTCAACAGAAATAATCCTCATCAAAGGAAATTAATTCCGTCGTTCCTTCTAGAATTCGGGGTTTTTTGTATCGTGACCAAGATGAAGTTGACATGGTAGGGCACACTAGAAATTATAAGAAATATTTCACAGAAGCCAATAAATGCAAGCAAAGCTAGAGACAATCCGAAATAAGACTGAGACTGAAAATAGATCCATAAAATATTTGGTTATGTTTTTGATACGACTGTCACTCCGAATCCTAAACCTAATGTGTTCGTAAACTTAGAACCCGAGCCCGTGATCCGAGTAGATTCGTCACGTGACCCAATGGATCGAGTTAGTAACCCTGAGTAAGTTTCCGAAAAAGCTTATGCAATTTTCGAAGAATATTTTTCTCGAATTAGATGTGTTTGATTTCAATCCAGAATTGGTAATTCGACGTGATCTTTGAAAAGGGTATTCTAGTCGTCATTTGCAGCGGTTTGCGTCGAGTGAATCATACTCCGAAAATCTATGGTTACGAAAATATGATGATTTTCAACTTTTTCGAAATTATCTGCCTGGCTTTCGAAACGCCATATCAGTCCGTTTTGTTTTTGATGAAACACCTGGGGCCTATTGCACCAAAATACTTTGCAACTTTTCACTTTGCACTTTGCATTCTGACAAATTTCAAAAGTTAGAATTGGTTATATTGCACAATATTTCTCCCAATTTTTAATTTCTGCGGAGTAATTTTCACTTTGCACTTGACTTTTCACAATGTATTTTTCAATTATGAAAGCGTTGCGTGCAACTTAATTCATTTGAAAAGTGAAAAGTACAAAGTGAAAAGTTGCAAAGTGTTTGGTGCAATAGGCCCCTGGTAATGATTCACAGAACATATATCTTCATATCCAACATTTTACCAAGCCTATTATTTCCAAGGTTTTCATTTATTTATACGTTCTTTTCTCTCATCACTCCAGCTCCAGACCGCAATTATTTCCTCACTGATTTTCCGATGACAGCTTTTATCCCCATTTCGTTTTCATAAAATTTCCGGTTATCGATATTTCCTACGAATTCCTCGTTCAGTCAACAGAAATAATCCTCATCAAAGGAAATTAATTCCGTCGTTCCTTCTAGAATTCGGGGTTTTAATATCGAGACCAAGATGAAGTTGGCATGGCGACACCGGCAGAACGAATTATTAAAATGACACTCGTTCGAGCCTGTCAATGAAAAGTCACCGAGCGAGGCAAGAAACGTTCTCCAGTTTCCTGTGCGCGTTTTCCGTTTGAAGAGTTCATTTCTCGCATTTTCCGGCACTAATTATCTCGACATAATTTATTGAGAATTCTGGATCACTTTCAATTTTGAGAAAACATGACGTAGCGTTTGCTTTTTCATGGGCCCAAGGCGAGCTCTCTGCGGAAAATTAATTAATTCTTAACCCTTTTTATTTAAACAGCTGAATAATTAATGTAACGTTGTCTGGGCTCGCGCAAATAAATTTATGCTGGGTGGAGGAAAGACCAGTTCCAGAATATTGTGCCTTTTCGATAGATTTTTCATAGGTAGTTGCTGCGAAACATTGTCCGCCATGAAAATTGGAATTTCTATAAGGAACAGGGTCGATAGAAATATAAAGCTGTCTTTTTTTGACATTTGACAAGTAAAAACTACGTCATTAATAAAAATGGAACGATACACGCTTCAAGAACGCATTTAAATCATTAAAATTCACTATAAAAATGGTGAAATTTGGTTAGTAAAACTCGAACATTTTTGGGTCGTCGTGAAGCACCTTGTCGGACCGCAATGAAGAAATTGGTGGGAAGATTCGAGCTGTTGGGACAAGTTAGTGATGTGAAGAATAAAACTCGTGCAAAGTATTGAAGAAAACCCAGGTTTGTCCATTCCTTGTCGTTCTTTGGAATTAGGCATTCCACAAACGTCATAACACCGTATTTTGCATAAAGATTGGATTATAAAGCTTAGTGCTACGCTACGTGCCACACAAGCAACAAAACCATTGATCTTTTGCGGGAAAAGTTTCCGGACCGTGTTATCTCTCGATGAGGTGATCACAATTGGCCACCAGGATCTTGTGATTTAACACCTTGCGACTTCTTCCTTTGGGGCCACGTGAAAGAGAAGGTCTACGCCATACGCCAATAGCCCAGCGTCGATTCAAGACCTCAAAGATGGAATTCGTGAGGCTATCGAGGGGGCAGCCACTTTGCAATTTGGTTATGGAAAATTTCATTGAAAAGATATGGTCCTGTAAGTGTGGTCGTGGTGGTCATTTGCCTGATGTCATTTTCCACTATAATAAACGGCATAGCTTCTTCTTTATAATGAAATGAACATCCGATCATTTATATTGAAAAATGACGTTTTTCTTTGAATATCAAAATAACATTTCTTATTGAAAAGTCAATCTCAAGTCCAAGATTTTGAGGTAATAGCTTTTTGCCCCACCAATGAACGTGCGTTCAAAATCTCCAGCTCACGTGAAAATTTCCAACTCATCATTCAACGAAATAGCAATTTTTGTATTTAGTGCGTAAAATACTTAAGTTTCCATATCCAACAAATCTCGTCCTTGCATTCAACTCAGCAAATAGAGATCTTGGCTTCAGGACTGCTTATAGGATGAATAATACACTTCGTTTAAATTGTCGACGTTTCGATCCTATTTGGGATCTTCTTCAGGACACTATTCTGTAGTGACGTTCTGAAAAAAGCCTTTTTTCAGGAACGAAACGTCTACAATTTAAACCGAGTGTATTCCAGATATCAACACTGCAAAAGTGCGTGTTCTTACGTAATTCACCAATAAATATAAACCATTTAAATAAGAAACACGTCTTCTGTATAAAAGACGCACAGTGTCATTAAAAAGGTATTTGCTGGAGGCTGCCACGATTAGGAATTCTAATTTCATTTCCTGTAATTTTTTCATTTGCCTGTAATCCTCGTGAAAGTGTTCAAACGAGCAGCTGTCTCACTAAGTGCGTTTTTCGTTTGTAACTGTTTGGTGAGATGGCGAGCTTGTCACTTGAATACCAAAATGGAATTGATTTGCATCAGTAATTTGCTGCTTCTGGAAGAAGATTTAACAGGCAGTGAATGAAGTAACGAAATAATTATAGACGTTACGCTTTTCGTATATGCACTGGGATTATAATTTTCGAAACTAGGAATTATGTTAAATGATCATATTTTATCAATCAGCTACTTGATTCGGTATGTAATATGGAGTGCGAATAAAAATATATACGATAATATTTCTCTTCCCGTAATTTCTGTACTCGTACCTTTTAGAAAAAAGTTGACCTGGACGTTATTTCAGTTAAATTAATTTCTTGCATTGTCGAATATCATATGAGATTCGACTTAAAGTAAATTAGTATGAAATTAATTGTAAATTAAGTCAGAGATATAATAAACCTATATAAATATATTCTTTTGAAATCAAGAGCTAACATAATACAATACATAAAACAAAACAAAAATCCCTAACTGAAGTTAGTGCAAACCGGGGTACCATGCTATTTTTTTGTATGATACCAGAGCTCAGGGAAAACCTCAGTATAAAAAACTCTGTCTCGCCGTTCCAACAAGAATAACACTTAAAAACTATTCGAATATTGAAGGATTCCTTCTTTATTTGATCCAACCGATAACTCTCTCCAAGATGCTTTCGAAATTCTGAATCTGAAACAAAAAATCGAAGCAGAAAAAAGGAACAGAATAATCATTATAAGTTCAAGGGCAGTTTAAGTGGGGAGTTCATTGCGGCCATTTATCTGGAACGGTCAAAATGAACAGAACACAGTTTGTTTGGCTAATTGTGTTAGAATAGATACGGCACAGCAAAAATAATAAATAGCAATTTTTTTTCTGATATATCGTATGAAACGTTTTGTTTTTGAGCTCTCGTTCTAACTTGAACAAGTGCTATATTATCGTTTTGCCCAAATATCTCTTATTCTCGAATTTTGAGCAAAAAATGGTCTCAAACGACGGTGTTCGTCTTCCTGATGACGAATCCTTGGTCAAATTCAATTCTGTCCGTGGGGCCGTCCGCCCGTAAACACGATAACTTTCGGAGGGATTTTCTTAGAGACTTGAGATTTTCAGGGTAATTTCGATTTCCAAATGCTGCAGTTAAGCTTTTTAACCAGCCAAATCGCACAGAGTTTTCCATAGAATATGGCCATTCTAAATTTTTGTTCCTCAATATCTCAGACAAAACGGAACCAATCGAAATGAATTTTGCGACCACATGACGTTAGATGCTCATAATAAGCCTCGTGCAAAATTTTGTAGCCATAGTGTTAACAGAACCATAGAAAATTCGATTGGAATATTGAAAAGAAGAATCTTTATATTTTCATAACAAAATATCCGATTCCAGTGAAATTTATCTTGTAAATGAAAATTGATCTTCTGAATGTTCGTGCAAAATTTCAAGAGGATCGCATCATCTGAACCATAAAATTTAATTTTTCTGATGATTTTTACATATTAAATTTTATGAATAATTT